>OX381713.1:10534154-11268819 GCA_947462335.1 Harmothoe impar
CTTTTATGCTGTGCGTTATATATTACATTCTAGATGCATTTTATGATTAGATCATTATGATATATATATATATACATATATATATATATATATATATATATAAATATATATATATATATTTATATATATATATATATATATATATATATATATATATATATATATATATATATATATAATATATGCAAACGTTTATATATACAGAACTCAAATATAGAGGATCTCCTATAACATTAATAATGCCCCAAAATATGTATTCCACACATGCCTTAATATAGTTCCATCTAGAACACCAAATATTATTCCGCTTTGTTTAATATGATAATGTAGATATATACATCTATACCGTTTTTCTTCATCCTAGTGTACAAAAAGAGCCCAACAGTATTCGACACCTGCATAGGATTAGCAAAACACATTTCTCAGCTAGTATCAGAATTTAGTGATACATAGCGCTTTAACTTCTCCATAGAGTACAGCAAGACACTTGCAGTAACCTTTAATCTGCCCTATGTAAAATATTATTTAATAACGTGAGCCAATAACAACACACATGTATCTACAAAGAAGGGCCATTCCCTGTTCAACATAGGGTATCATATCAAACTAAAGAAAGTGATGTTTTGCTTTTCCTAACTAATTTGAATTTGAACGATTTAATACCCATACGCATACACACAGCAGTATCTGATGAATAGCACATCACTATAACACAGCCACATACATTTCGTGCATTAAAAAATGAGCACTTAGCAGTAAATACTATAAAACATACTGTAGCACATATTACTAGTATTGCTGTCACAATAACTGCACTCACATCACTTATGAGAATTAACACATGCATAAAGGCCCAGTTAGACTGGTGGTAGAAACGGGAAAATAACGACCCGATTCTACAGGGGGCAAAATCGGGACTAAAACTCGGGTAGTCTGGCATACTGCTACGACTATAAAATAGCCCAAAATCATACAATTTTCAAAATTGCAGGAGTTTGGCATGCCCGACTTTTGCAGTCGTAGGAAAATCGGGTCGTAGTTTTTCTCTTTTAACACTAGTCTGACCGGGCCTTAAGTACATTAATCCGTAGTTTAGAATTCAGATTGTGTGTATTTACATATTATATCTAATGCACCGTAATAACATTTTCTAAAAAAAAAAAAAGTGTTACAATGTAACCAATCAACAATTTTATTCAGGAAAGAGGACATGTCAGGAAATACACCCTAAGAACAGTGTGTTACGTTTACACACTTATCAACACACTTTTCTGCAGCCACTTTTAACACACATTTCGGTGTAACACACTATGAACTACACAGTCTTTGCCAAAACAGCTGTAAAAGTGTGTTGCAAATCTGTGTGTATAAATCCTTATGCATGTTCCCACAACACATTTTTCTTAGAGTGTAGACGGGGGAAGTCGGGCAATACACTCGGAATGTCAAGGAATGGGCGGGGTGTTGTAGCATGGTCAAGGGGGCGCCAGGGGACGAGCTGAAGAGGTTGGGGCATGGACTGGGCCTTGTCCTGTGTGGAGTGATTAATGTGAAAGGGTGTTTAGTAGTATATTTCAGCACCAAACCAAACAAGCTTTTTATAAAAAACTGATAGCACATACGTAGTGACCTCCTCCAGAAATTACAGGTGCTGGTGTATTGGAAAAAGGAGACAGTGTTTCAGATGCTAAATATTCCCTGATTCATCTGAAATTCATGCCTTCCCATTTTGCAAAAACTTATGTCTAATTGTTTGGTATAAAGATATTTTCTCATGTTTTAGTTGAACATTGACACTTTCCAATGCATCTTTCTGAGTTACCAATCTCCAGGAAATTGGTAACGATGGTACTTTTACCCCAGCCTCTTGAGCTATGTGTGTTTTGTGTTTGCACATGAACCACTTCCAGTATTTTGTAGAGGACATGTCAGGACTTGGTTGAATATGCCACTTAGGCAAATATGTCTTGCTTTCCCTGTAAGAATGAAAGGTCTCCATCTGATCCTCTGCTTTTATGTTACATGAGTGTTGAACACCTGCACATCCAAATAATGCCTCTGATTGCACAAGGAAGTTGCAGTTTTCAACCACCAGCTTTTTACCTAATCTCCAATGCCGGGAGGTAATGCCTTGTGGCCTGTGCTGCACACATTCATGGCAGTCTATCGAAGAGGCATGGTCTTTGTCTGACCTTTTGCACGGTTCCTTGCAGAAAGGGCACACTGCCTCACACCCCCACAAAGCATCCATAATCTGCTCACAAGGGGACTTATGAAGCCACCGAACTGTTCCTTTAGATTCTACCTTGAATTTCTTAAGCAGATCTTTACTGGTCAAATTCAGATATTTTCCAAATAGCCTATTCAACTTCTCAAAGTTCTGAACATGATAGTCTAATACATGTGGTGCCTGTATTGTTGTGAGGGGAATTGACACTGCAGACTCACGGAGAAGCTGTGAAAGAGATGTTATCCAGGCCCCAATGGTTTTTTGATTGCCAGACTCATCTGAGACTTCACTTGCACTTTGTTTTATACTTCTTATAAGTTCCGTAACGAATGAACTGGCCTTTGCTCCATACCAGGATGGTCTTGAGAAGATGTGGTTGTTTGTACACTCAATTAGCCATTCCAGGACAAATGCTTTTGTGTCTCCAATATATGCTCTATACTCTGAGTACGAATTATGTTTTGCTAAAGTTTGGAGAATTTCTCCAATCAGCTTTTCTTTAGTGCCGAAGTGTGTCACCATTTTATCAACAACAGCATTCCCCATTCTTTCCTGAACATGTTCTCTAATCAGGAGAGACAACTGATCACAAACCAAGTCTGATGCATGGGCCTCCATATCAACATTCTCGTGCACCTGGGCATGGAACATCTTCCAAGTTGATGTCTTGTACTCTTCTAACTGTGCTGTGATACTATAATTCTTATCATAGTAATCCTGAGCATCAGCAAACATTTTGTTAGCATATGCATATGTGTGAACAGCCAGTCGCACTTCAAGTCCTTTAGAAATTTTGAGTGGCTGGTGCGGATCTGCATTGAACTCTTTAAGTCCAGTATCTAGTAGTCTTAATACCTCTTTTGCATCATTATTATGGAATCCAGAGCTTTCCGTTAATCGCATATTGAGGTAGGAGTCGATCTTTCTGAAGATATCATCTATGATGTCAGTTGTGAGAGATTTCAGCCTTTGCCTCTCATTTTGAGACATTCCTGCCAAAATAGATTTCTTCCATGTTAGACTCAAATCTGATTTGCTAATATCATCTGTTGTGAGACTTCCAGCTAGCTGGTCATGTTCATGTGGAGTGGACAGGGGTTTGCAAGCAAGCTCATGGTTAACCATATTTGCGTGGCCAGGGTATTGCTCATAAAGCAAAGCAATCAAATTGCTTTCAATACTAACATTGCTGTCTCCCATGGTATGATTAGCAATACTGCCGATCCATTCTTTCCACATGTTGTCAAATTCTCTTTCCAGAATAATCTCATCCTGAATATTCTTATCCTTCATCTTCATGGCTAGTTTTTCTGCCTGAATAAGGATCTGTTGTTTGTGATGAATTTGTTCGTTGTTTTTCAAAATGCTGACTTCTTGGATTGTTTGCATCTGATCAATATCCTTCTTAGCCTCTGAGGAGAGGAACTCTGCAGCATTTTCTAATGCATAGCGTTTTTGTTTTTTCCAAGAGTTCATGATTTCCTTTTGACCATGAGCATCAATGAACGATGACAGTTCATTCACCATGTCTTCCTGTTTTTTACAGATCATCATTACTACTTCACACTTGAGGTAGTCACAGGTTGTCAGCAGAGACTTATGGTCTTCACATATCTTAATTTGAGTTTGGTGCTCATTTTTCCAGTCACGATAAGCTGTTTCAAGGTTCCTTTTCAGTTCAGAATGTTTTTCTTCAAGTTGATTGTATGCTTTTGTTACCAGACTATTTTGGAAACCGAAGACAAAGTCATCTGCCAGAACACCTTTCCACATGTCCTCAAGAAAGTCAAACATTTCGATGACATTACATAGATACTGGGTCTTCATTGCATGTAGCGTTAGAACATCCGTCTTCAGTTCCATTGTTTTCTCATGGTACCCAGTGTTCACTGATGCCATAGGGGGATCTCCATGCCAAAGGTCTGGGAAGTACCAGATGTGGTTCAGATTATCAAATCCAATAACCTGATTAAAACATTGTATATCGCCAATGTTTTCCAGGGCAGCTGCTTCTGCTGTCATCTTATCAAGTGCCTTTTCAAACTTCTGTGATGCCTTTTGCAATTTCTCCTTTGCGTTAAAAGCTGGGACATTCTGGTGTACAAAAACACAAAGTCTGTCCCTTTGCATTTTCTCATTGACCATCATCATGCGTAGGAAGGCATGAGTCACTATTTGGAGAATGTCTTTTGCCTCAGAAACATTTTCACCTTTGATGTTAATCATTGTGAGGTTCCCTAGACCAATCACGAATGTAGCCAGTTCGTTGTCATGGTCATAACTAGTAGTCTCAATCCTTTCTGGTGCACGGAGGCCCTCAGTGTCAAAGATAGCAAGATACCTAAATGGCAAATTACTTCCTTCTCTCACTTTAACCAACTGGAGATAGATCCCAGTTGTACATCTACCAACACTCACAGGGCACTGCAGTCCAAACATTGTATTGAGCAAGGTTGACTTTCCTGAGCTTTGTACTCCAAGTACTGAGAGACTGAACAGACGTTCATCTTTCAGGTGTTTCTCAAGTTCATGAAAAACTGCTTTTAACCATATCAATGGCATACCAGAGGCATTCCCATCCAATATTTCAATACTGTGTCCTTTAAGAAGCAGCCTTGATGCTAGTATTGGTAGATTCCACAAATGCCCTGAGTGACAATTGCATTTTACCTCAATGGCTGCCTCATAAATCTGTCCCATTTCCCTGATGAGATGCTCTATTCCCAGGTTGGCAACTTCCATCTTTTGTTCAAAGGCCATGAGGTCATTTTGAAGTCTCTTTATGTCACCTTGGCTCTTGTCTTTAGCCTCTTTAAGAATATGCAGCATTCCTTCATATTCTTGAAGTAATGGATGTAGGTTACTCCTGGATAGATCATAAAAGAACATCTTCAGCCATTGCATGTAGAAGTGAATGCTGGAGGAGTCAATAGTGGCTTCCAGGCCATCAATGAATGCCTGCATAAGTGGACTCAGTTGATTACACATTTCGTGTTGTTTTTGGCGATGACCTGTCATCTTCTCTTCAATTTCACCAATATCATCAATTCCTGTCTGTTGGCCTAACCTGCTCTTCTTTTTCTTGAGTTTGCACCACTCTGACCAGTTCTCTCCCTGTAATGGCAGAAAAGTGGCTTTGACGTTTTCGTATTTACTTCCCAGGAGCAGAGACAACAACTTGTCAGCATGGGCTTTGCCTTCCTGACAATGTTGATTCATTTCATCAACAACAACCCCGAAGGTTTGCATCATCTCTAGCTGCTCTTGCAATTCAATACCCCTCTCATGTGAGAGGACTTTTTTGATGTCTTGCCTTAGGTCATTTTTTAACCTGTCTTCGTTTTTCTTCCCTTCTGTGGTGAAAGCAAGAATCTTTGTTAAGCGTTTGCCAATCATTGCCTTGAAGTTCTTTAACAAGTATTCAGCTTTGCCTTTTGACATACCCTTGGTTTGGGTAGAAAGTACTATAATCGCGTTTTTGCAATGTTGATGGATCTTGATCATTTCTGTCTGGATATCTTTAATCTCCAGATCAGAGACATCAACAAAGACCAAGACTGTATTTGACATTTGGCTCAATATCTCGACTTGATGTTTATGCTTTAGGCCATCACCCCTCAGGTTGAGAAACAAGGTTACATCTTCAAAGTGTTGGGTTTTCTTGCCTGATGGCAGAAAGAATGATCCTTCTACTAAACCATCAGCAAATCTTCTTGGGATGTCCCCATTGGGTGAACACTCATTCAAGAAAATTTCATCATTCTGATTGCTAATGATTTTGTTCAGGAGCTTTGACTTTGAGATCTCAGGTCGCCCTAATCTGAGACATGAAACCACTTTCAGAGGGTGTTTCATCGCTGAAGCTTCAATGGCCTCTTGTGCAGCATCACGCCATGCTAGTTTGATGTTACGTAACGCCCAGAGACTAAGATTGAGTTTTTCTGTGGCCTGGTCCATGTAAAGAAAAGGGAAAGCTAGACAGCACTGACTCATTTTCTCTACAAGGATTTGCTTAAGATTTAAATCACAACATTGGAAGATGGCCAGAAATACATCAGCAGGATGTATCTGCTCATCCTGAGGACATAGCTCTGATAGATCTGTAGAACTATCGCTGCTGGATGTGTCTTCTTCTGTAGAACCGTTTACTTTTGTCACACACTTTCTGATTTCACTAGTTATACCTTTACAATCAAGCATGATGAGCTTTTGCAAAACTGTCCTTGGAACATTTGCAATTTCGTTTTCCATTGTTTCCATACCTTCACCAACTTCCATCACATCTCTGATGGTAATCTTTTCAGGATAATATTCCCCAAGTTGAAGGTGCTGAATGAGCTCTGGCAGAGCTTCAGGAACTTCGAGAAGACCTACATTAATTTGTTCCTTGCTTTCAGCACCAGCCTGATGGTCTGATGGTAGGACACATTGGGTCCTTTCCCAGGTTTTTTGTAGCTGCTCACTTATAGCTCTAGCTTCCTTGAAACCATCTGTATGATTCAGTAATATCTCCCAGATACCCACATCATCTTTCCCTCTGTCAATGCATGTTGAGAGTGTCGGGTATTTCTGAAGATGACTTTCCCAGTTTTCAAATGAAGTAGCACTTTGTTCTCCACCCTCAAAAGATGTCCAGTATTTCACATCCACTGGGCCTGGAGAAAATGCATCATCTCGTGCAGCCAGAGAAGCATCTACTATTTGCTTAGTCGTGCTTACATCCGTTTCAGCCCCAGAATATTGAGCAACCTGTGAGTAAATTCCTCCAAAGTGAATATCCCCGACATATATATGGGACCCATACTTTTGGAAAATCCTGTTGCATCTGGACTGAACCTGTGTCTCCTCGTCAGAATTACTTGCAAATACCTGAAGCTGGGTTAGTTCTTTCAGTAAACTGTCAGACAGCCTGAGAGAACCTTTGTCCAAAAGCCAACGATGCGTCGGAACAGTAATATGTGTGGCACGATGAAAGAAGCCTGTTTTAAGGTTTACCTCATTGTAACCTTGTCCAATACCAGCACATTCCCGACTTGTTTCAAAACCTAGACCTAAACCATTGAAATAATGGGTGAATGATTCTACTTTTTCTTGGGACAACGACCAAATGTCAGCGGTACTCTTCTTCATGAGAGGAGGTAATTGTTGAATGCCTGGTGGTGCCTCAATGGCTACATCACATAGTTCTATGCTAACCCCATTAATGTACACACCCCTTAGTGCTGACCCTAGACTATCGGATTCCTGTTTTTTAGTACTAATGCTACTAGCAAAGTCAGTTAGTCTTTCATGATCCTGACCCCTAGAATCGCTTGAAATGTTAGATGTTTGATCATCAGCATCACAAGCTTGTTCTAACACATTTGTGTCAGACATGTGGTTATCAAGGTCATGCAATGTTTCCTTACCATGTTGTTGATTATTAACTATGACAGAGACACCAGTGTTTCGTGTATGAACCGGAACATTTACTTTTACTGATATATTTTTGTCATGACCTTGATTCTCAGAAACACTGACCTCTATCTTCAGCCTTTGGTCGCTTTTTCTAGGTAGTATGTCACATACTTCACCTGGCTGCTGACTTACATAGCCTCTATCCCTTTCCTCAGCTGGGAGTTGTGTGTTGTACCTTGAATCTTCCGATCCTTCTAAACTTCTATCAGAATCAGACCCTGAATCAGACTGTAGTTGTTTTCGATTCACATCATCACCAACAAAGAACGGAGTACCACTTGCCTGCCTGTCAGATTCTACATACTTTTCTACTGTTTCTTCAGGATCCACTGTATTACAAGGATCAAGTGACACAGCATGTTGTGTTAAGAGACTGTATGCATTACATTCAGTGAAAGCTGACCTAGATTGTGCTGAATTTTGACTATTGGAAACTGTATCAAGGTTTTCTGTTGGCTGTTCTGTTGCAGCATCCCTGGCCCTGGGAGAAATGGACAGTGGTGCAGAAAGGCTATTTGCGATACATTCCGTCATATCTGAGCTACATTGGATTTGGTTTTGATTGTCAGTGTTAACCACTGAATTCCCTGTTGTTTGTTCAGCATCAGCACCACTACCTTCAAGCAAGACTGAGTCCTCACTTGGGAGACTAGCCACATTACACTCAGTTAAATTACAGTCCGGCTCATAATCTGCCATGTTTCTGAATCAACACAGTTCAAAATATATTTTCTTCAACTTGGTCTTCAACTATTGCCGTTCTTATTGTCCTCAGTGATGTATGTGGTTTGTTTCTAGTCGGAAGGTCTGGGTAGTCATGTTCCGCTCATCTGAAATAAAAAAGAGAAAGATAATTCAATATTTAAAGGATAAAAAAACAAAGGCAGATTTCAAGTATGTCTGGTGTTTGCTGCCTCCGATTCAATCATAAGTCTGCATTCCCATTTTCACACCATTTTCGTTGTTACCCATGGCACTGATTTATGATCTAAATATTCAAAATCAGGAGATGAAAGCAGATACCCTGAAACCTTGCATATAAGCGGCGGCTAGTACCTGATTCAGATCAGCAGTGCAGTTTATAGGATCGGCCCAGGGTCAGGGTGCGGCTTATACACAAGTTTTTCCTCATATAGTAGAGTACAAATATCATATTCAGATCACCGGTGTAGCTTATAAAGTTGGGCTTATGCGTGAGGTTTTCACAGTAGACATAATATTTGTTGTGATACAACAATGCCTCAGTGTTGATTTTGCTGCATTCAAATCCCAGAGGCCAGTGACTTCATCATCGTTTTTGATACCGCAACATGGCTTTTGTTTAAACTGTAACAAAGGAGGCAAAAACAGGCGCTTATAGCAAGTCATAGTTTAATTCCATTTATTTTGCATAATAAATTTCAGCTGACGAGAGATGAGATATTTATGAGAGAGTGACAAGCGATGGGGCAGATATAAGGGAGAAATGAAAAAATGGCACATCAACGAAGAGGAGATACAAGTTGTGACAGACACCTCATTTGACACAGACAAGCAGACAAGAAAATCCATTCCGGCTGGACAATTGCGTCACCTCACCTTACTTCATATGCTGGAATACCAGGAGGCTTGTTCTCTTTTTGACCTGAACATTGTAGAGAAGTATGTTTTGCATTTCGCTTTTCTAATGGAGTTTGGGGAAATTTGTTCCAATGATTGGCAATATAAAGCAAAACAGTGTTTCTAGGTGGTGTTGGGAAAAGACGCATGAATATGAGGCTTTGGCTGACTGGATTTTGTTCAGAAAAGAACATGTATTTCTAAAGAGGCACCTGGTGGGAGGGTTTCAGGCCATACTAAGACGGAGATGTGACAAAAAAGACTGCACAAGAAATAACCACAAATAAGCGTCAACTCGCAGGAAATAATAATGAAACCTCTTCAAGAAGAAATATATACCTGGGTTGCACCACACCAGAGACATGTATATGCAAACTGTATGAGATGGCACTCTAGAGGGAAAGACGCTTCATACCTTGAGTCATTGCCCGTGCTCAGGAGGTGAGCCTTCATGTTTGGTTCACTGAACTTGATCATGTTGTATTGAAGAAGATATCCCTCAGCGTCCTTAGACCAATCTTTAGTCTTTAATTTTTTTGCCACTTTCCCTGATAGCATATGGATCAATAAGATCATAATATAGTCCTGTTGGCGATGTGTATCACAGATTTTAGCTTCTTTTGTGTTGGAAAACCAAGGAGTAACATGTGTCATCGACTTGTATCTTGCAACGGTACGATACTGTGGGTGGACCTAAACATTGTGCGGTGGACCTAAACATTGTGCCAGCAGGGGTTTATGCTGTTGTGGTGAGCTCCAGGTTGACCTCTGGAAAGGGTAGGCGCTTGAGATAAGCACGAGAGGATCTTTTACCTACTATGAGGGCTCGATGTCTGAGCCGCGCATCAATGTTCTTTGATTTGCATAGGAAGTACATTGATCGTATGTCAAGAAAGTTCTTGCCTTTGAGAAATTTCAACAAAGTCCTCATCCCATTCTTCTGTAAGACCTTCGGTGATAGTGACCCTCTTGTGCTCTTCCCCGTCAATGCATTCAAACCTGTTTTGATGCTCTGTCAAGATTCTTGTATGTGTGATAGCCACAACGCCATGTTGGCTAATACAATCTTCACTGGTTTTCAAAGTATTAGCAATACCATTTGGTGGAGCGTAGATCTACCTATAATTTGAGGTTTCCAATGGAGGTGGCAGTGGTAAGTGCAGTGGAGTTCATAGCAGGCAGGGTCGTGTTGATGTCCGACAGTATTTTCAACATGCCGACTGTGAAGGTCTCCTGGGTCATGACACAATTTCCAAGTTGGTTGACAATTGAAATGACTCGTCTGGGGTGGTATCCATGTGTAGGATGTCTTCCTCTTTTGCTACCTTTTTTCCTCTCAGCAAGGTGAAACATGGTGGCTAAGGCTTCTCTGGTGCTTTACACATGTTCCTACCAACTTTGGTATACATGTAGTTGGAGTGTAATTTGAGGTAGATTCTGGTCTAAAACACTGGAGCCTCACTCTTCACCCCCTGGTTGCCATCTTCCATCATTCAACGGCAGCCATACCCTCACTAAGTGTGAACACAGTTATTTTGCCATTAACTGGTGGGGCAACCAGTGCAGATTCGCACCAAACATGCGGCCCTCAACTAGCTGTTGAGCTTCAAGGAGGGTCAGTTGGCCAAGTGGGTCCAGGTCTTGGACCACAGGATCGAACATCGGGGCTTGGCGGCGGCATGGGAATGCTGACGCTCTCTCCCGGCGCCCCTGTTGCCAGTGCAGGAGGCAGGAGCACGTGAGTGAGAATGACATGCTGGGATGTAGGCCTGTTACTCGCAGCCAGGGTTTGGATGCCGATGAGGATGAGACCACGCCAGAGGGAGCATCCAGGGTGCAGGAAGAGCCACATGTGCAGGCCCCGGTAACAAGTCTGTGGGAGGAGTTCCAGCTCTTAGACCCCCGAATTGTTAAGCAGCCAAATGGGTACTGGAGGGCACGGCCCCTCCCACCAAAACATTGGTGGGCCGGGTTTATGTGGAGAGGGCATTGGCCAACCAGGTCCCACAAATGGAAGTGTGGTTTCAGGGTATTGGCGCAAAAATGGTTTGAGCCAGCCGGTTGCATCACCTGGCAGGTAGTGGTGCCGGAAAGCCATAGAGAGGAGGTGTTGAAGGAGGTATAGCTCCCTCATAACGAGTCACTTTGGACACAGCAAGTCCCTACACCAGAGTTATTACTGGCCCGATTACAGACTCAATCTCATCAGGCGTGTCTCCGGCTGCCCGGAGAAATTTATCGCAGAAAACACTAACTCACCCACCCAAAGCCATGATGCAACACGTCCCAGTGGCAATGACAATGGAGCGGGTAGCTATGGACCTCATGGGCCCCCTAACATATACTCCTCAGTGGAACCTGCATATCCTTATCATAATAAACTATTGCACCTGCTGGGCAGAGTAGATAGCTCCAGCCTTTGTGACAGAGTTGTTGTGCCACCTCGGCCCACGCTCAGTGTCACTGCAAAGACTGACATCATAGCGACCTCACCCACCCCCCAGGTTAATCCGGCGACTGCTGTCATGTTTGGTATGGACCAGAGCCCCTACTCAGAGGCCAATTCAGATGCCGCCATCACCATCCTTGCCAACATGAACCTAGAGGAGGAGGCTGGGCCTGCGCTCTCCGGACTGTCCGCGCTGTCCCAGCTCTCTGTGCTCTCCAAGCTATCTGTGCTCTTTGTGCTCTCGCTCTCTCACTCTCTTGCTCTCTGGATCATGGCACTTTCCGGAGCATGGTTGGGGGCTTGCTGGGGTCGGGCCTCCTCTATGGCGCCGTGAAGGTCCCTGCACTGCCATAGATCACATTCCGCGGTGAGACAGAATTATCCCTCAAGCAGCCCCAAGCAGCCCCCAGCAGGTGGTGGGGCCGTGTTTCTACCAGACCAACTACTATGTCATCCAGGTGTTCCAGCAACACCCAACACCTGGGGGCCCCCGGCCCCGCCAGCTCCACTGCCACCTTCACCTCCACCCCCACCTCCACCCTCGCAACTGGGCAGGAGAGCGTGGAGGAGAGGATCCGGAGAGAATCAGCAGGACCCTTGTACAACCGTGATGTGTATCAAGTAACGTGATGTGTAGTACTACACATCAAGGCTGACCATGGAAACGTGATCTGTATCAAACAAACGTGATCTGTATCAAAACAATGTAATCTGTATCAAATTAAAGTGATCTGTATCAACGTGATCTGTATCAAGGCATTTTTTTAATCCCCTGACCTTATCTCTATCAAAACATATCTAATCTTGGAGTTAGTGAATATATATTCCTAGTAAAAGGTATGACATCTTTGGGAATATCTTATTTACAGATCTAGGTAAAATCTAAATATATTCCTCAAGTTTTGATATTCAATTAATCTTTTTCCCCCTCTCTAGAATTTGAAAAAAGGGAGTGAGGAGGGGGGGGGGCATTAAACACATCAAGTATAGAGAAGTGCCCTGCCTCTCTCCCAAGGAACACAGAACATTTAATCAACATTGACCTGTTGATGCCTGGTTGTCGTTGTTGATTCAATTATGTTTCAATGTTGATTCAGTGTTGAACTAAACTTTGTGCCCACTGGGCTGCTGATCCCCACTAGTTGGAGCAGGGATATGATACGCATCACGTTTATTGATACAGCTAACGGTTGGAGGTGCTTAAATTCTAGATGCTCTAGGTTACTGCACATAACGTTGGTTACAACACATCATGGTTGAATTATTACTACACATCACGTTTGTTTGATACACATCACGTTACTTGATACACATCACGGTTGTACAACCCTCCAGCAACCACACAGAACCCCAGTTACAGCAGTAGTTGGTACTGAGGATCTTGGAGGGAGGAAGGAAAGCTGGGAACAGACCGGAAAGGGAGATTGGAACCTGGCGTCCTTGCTTTTATTACATCATCACATATCAAACTCATATAATCCAAAGTGTATGGCTGAGAGATATATTTTATGTTTCATTTATAATATCGACCTGTTTGCTACATATACCAGATCAGAGGACACCAATTGTCTAGACTACCGTATAAGGGGTATATGGGTCAAGCCACTTACTTATGTAAGTTTGGTCTTATCAGGCCTTTAAACCTCATTAGCCTACAGAATTTAGACTTTTGCTTTAAATGCTTTTTTTTTTTGGCATGTGTGACAAAATATCTTAACATTTCAGGAAAATAAATATGGACCAAAATGTTGTCTTTTATGGCCCCCCATAGGGAATCAATAGCCCACCCCATTTTACTTTTTCCATTAGGCCTATGTTATAGCAGATAGATTCAAGAGATTTTTTTGGATCATCGAACGCGGCCAATACAAACACTTCTCTGAGAAATTTCGGGTATGAAATAATACTCTAAATCCAGTCCACTTACTTGGTTGAGTGAGAACTTCCAGATGGGACAACAAGTTTATAAAGGATTCTAGATCACTCCAGTGATTTTTCTTCATGACTTTTATTGATTTTTCAAAACTTTAAATTCCTAGACGTCACTGTCCACCAAAGTGAGACAAAACATACAACATGACGCAGACAGGCACACAGAGTCATGGGTAAGTGGATCCCACCAAACTTCTGTACATCGACAACATATTTAGAAAGCAAAAAAAGCTTAATCAAACCCTCCTTATCAAATCCACACCCAAACAGACCTCAAACAAAGCTGTAGAAAAGGCGGAAAGCATTGTAACCAAGCAAATGGATCAAGCGGGCGGAAGGGTTTCCAAGGCGTGCAGTGTAACGTCACAGGAGGCAGTGAGCATAAATTGCTCAGAACAAGATGCGCACCTGTTCCCACCTCACCCCAGAGGTGTGCAACAACTGAACGCAGAGCAGGCACAGCTCTCAATAACAATTACCCAGCAGATGACACAAATGCATCAGGATCTCCTACTGAAGCTACGATTAGGAAAACAACAAGCTGCACAACAAAAGCAAGAAAACATCAAGGCTCTCAGCACTATGGAAAGCAAGCTGGGAAATAGTTTGGCAGAAGTTACTAGAAAAGAAGTAATCAAGTTAACTACTGACATGCATACCATGAAAGAAGCAGCATCTGGGGACAGGCAAATTATGATGGATAGGATTACTACATTGGAGGGAGACCTAGCCACAGAAAAGCAGCTGAATGAAACCAGATACAGTAAATTTCAGGAAATAGCAGAGATAGCTAGAGATTTGAAAGAAAACATGCAGAATGGGTCAAGTATGAAGTGTAAACACTATGAAAAACAGGACCAAGTATGCACAGAAAGCAGCAGGAGGTCCACCCTAGAACTAGGGGGGTTGGTTAGCGCAAAGTTTTTGCGGGACCCATCCCAAAAGATGGTACTCATCATGAGAAACATGAATCTGACCTTCATTTTTGAATTTGAAAGTTCTAACCCCCCCCTGTACGCCCCCTCCGAAGATAGAAACTATTAAAAAATAATAAATCAAATCAATTTTGATCCTTTCTTATATTCTACAGGGTTTGTCTTCCTTAAAATGTACATCAAACTACTTTTAGGTGGATTACAAAAAATATGATCCACCAAATTGAGGTATTTTTATGTATCTGAAAAATTCAAGATAGCCGCCATTGGCAGAATACACCATTTTTCAACCTGATTGTCAATAGTCTCCCACCGTCAGACCCGCCTACCTGTATCCATCTGCCTGAGCAGGTTCTGACCGAGTGTCTTATCAGGGCTGGGGACCGCGTTGGGTTGGCAATACCTTCTCCAATCATATCTTGCTGCATTCAATAGCATAGCTAAAGATCTGCTGGATAGTGACGCGCATGCACGTGGACTGGACATGCAACACTCGCCAAGCATATACTTTGTCGCAGTTATGCTTGAAGAGTGTAGGCCCGCGCTGCTGCTACCTCCCAGTCTGTGATGATACAGACGCGGGCCGAGGCTAGATTGTCAACTGTTGTATTCCGATGTGGCCTACCTCACATAAAACTTATATAAAATACTTTGACATGGCCTACTGCCCCAAAATTAAAGATTTTGAAGTTTCAGAAAAATCCGAGATGGCTGCCATATGCCAAAAACGACATTGTAAATTCATAGATAATTGAGTATCATTCTCTCCAGAAGAAAATTTCTTTTCACCAAGATCTGAGGTATAAAAGGGGTTCTGGACCCTGATTGTAGAGGGGGCAGAACATGTAGGCCTATGGGACCCCCTGCATTTTGCCAAGATCATATAATATAATACACATGATTTACAAACCGTTCCTATTCCACAAAGGGAAAGCTGGGAACAGGGGATGAGGGATAGGCCTTCAATAATAATAGAGGATAGTCAAACACTTTTCTATACACATCATATAAATGCATATATAATTACACTGTACAACAAATTTTCAAAAATTGAAAAAAAACGGGACCAGACTCAATTATTCTTATGTATTTTGACCTGGGGAATTCAAAAATAGCACTCAAAATTGTGTGGTAAGTCTCAGTTTTCAGATTTTCACATGGTCTTATTTGTATACCCGGTTAGAGCTTATATATCCTTAGGAGCGCCAGTGCTTTATGTCATGGGGCTCCCAGAACGCATTGATGTGGGGTGTAAAAATGGGGCTCAAAACGCCAGTGCTTTATGACATGGGGCTGCCAGAACGTCCTGATGTGGGGAGTAAAATGGGCCTTCCAAAAGCCAGGGTTTTGGAGATTAGGGAGCCTCAAACGCCAGGTATTTTTTAGCACTTTTTGCAATCTTTAATACTGAATATAAACATGTGAATATAACCTAAGTATATAACCATTGGCCATAAGCTGGGACTCCACTACCCGATTTTCTCATCTGATCGGACCTATTCTCACAAATCGGACCCAAACAAAATGTAAATATCAACAAACCTGAAGCATAGGGTTGTTTATATTTACATCTGTTTTGTGTCCGATTTGTGAGAATGGGTCCGATCTGACCAGAAAATCGGGTAGTGGAGTCCCAGCTATATTCATATGTCAGATATATTGTCTTTATATTTACAAATCGTGGGGCACGTTATCCAGATATGTGCACACATTAATTGGTTATGAAATATGATAATTTGCTAATTATTGCAACCTAGAGGACAACATGTCGTTTTGATCCTCATGTGACATAATGTTTTATTTGATAAACTTTATTGTTAAGGGGCTCATTACATAGGAAAACACCTTAAGTATTGTATGCCAACTCAAAGTATTTGATTATATAAAAGATTATGTCAATTATTGATTTAATTGATCATTTAATGAAATACGTTTTAAAACGTTTTGGCTGTTCTATTCTAAATTCAATTCAGCTGCTAGAATACGTTTTGTTACGTTCCAAATTAATCCAATCAATCCTGAATATCTTGAGATGAATAGTGATTACGTTTGAGAACGTTATGGCAGATAGATGCGCCCATGCAGGTGCTCAAGCCAGAACGTATCAGAACGTTCTGTAAAAACGATTTTTTCATAGGAATACGGTTTAGAACGTTATGGCTGATATATGGCTAAAAGCTCCCATGTAAGTACTCATGCCAGAACGCATCAGAACGTTCTGTAGAAACGATTCATTGAAAGGAAAACGGTTTAGAACGTTATGGCAGATAGATGCTCTTATGCAGGTGCTCAAGCCGGAACGTATCAGAACGTTCTGTAGAAACAATTTATTGATTGGAAAACGGTTTAGAACGTTATGGCAGATAGCTGGCTAAGAACTCCCATGCAGGTGCTCATGCCAGAACGTAACAGAGCATTTTGTAGAAAGGATTTCTTGATAGGACAACATTTGAGAACGTTATATCAGATAGATGTCTAAAGCATGTGACATGGTCTAGTACCATGTGACATAATCTAGTATCATGTGACACAATACAGTACAATATAAAACTATAGTAGTGATAGGATTTTGTTACATGGGATGGGATATAGTACCATCTCTCCCCATCTGGCATAATGCCTCTTGGGCTGGGCTGGGCGCATTTGGATGTGACATGATCTAGTACATCTAGTACCATGTGACATTATCTAGTACCATCTGTCCCCATGTGGTACGATCTAGTACCATGTAACAAAACCGTGACATAACCTACCATGACACACAATATAGTACCATCTCTTCTCATGTGCTGTAATTTAGTATGTGACGTGACCAGACCACGTGACATAGAGGTCCAGTGTACCGTAAACATGTGCGTATTAGCCGCAGCTTATAAGATTGGAGGTGCGACTTATAGGATCGGCCTGGGGTCAGGATGCGGCTTATACAAATAGTGCAAGACCATGTGACATATATGTACTGGGTATCAGACTATGTGACATGGAGGTACATGGTACTAGACCATGTGGCATGTATACACCGGTTACTAGACCATGTAACACAGAGGTACATGTATAGGACAGAAGCTCTTGCTACTGGCCTTATATGTTCCATTATATCTAGATTTCAGGAGACTTTTCTCTCGCATTTTCCAAATTCAAAGGAGTGAGGGCTGACTCCTGGTGGCTGACTGTATCCTATATTGAAAAATAGGTTACTAGATAGCTGGCTTTAGTAGTAAGAATGTTTTGGTTTTTTTATTAAGTATTAAGAATGTATGCTTTCATTGGTTTTAAAAGTTTATGTACACTGATTTCCCCCTATGCTAGTTTGCATAGACAATTATTTAGTGGCCATACAACAGGTGATACAAACCCTATACATGTACACCAATGTGACATAGAGGTATATGGTACCAGACCACATGATATCGGGGTATATGGTACAATATTATGTGACATAGAGGTGCATGGTTCCAGGGAGGGCCACTCCCTATATGATCTTTAGTAACTATCTATGTGCGTACACAAGGGCCGATCCTATAAGTGACACTGATAATCTGATTACGGTCACTTTAGTGCTGCACCATAGTACCAAAGACGGGGGGGGGGTAGATGGGGGCGGGGGGTTGTGCAACCGTTATCTGCAGTAACTAACGTTATATGCAGTACTGCAGAAAACGGCAGTCATACAAACGTTATCTGCATCAAAATAACGTTATCTGCATCAACCACACTACCGTTATCTGCAGTAACTAAAGTTATCTGCAGTACCTAGAGAATGGTAGATTCAACCGTTATCTGCATCAATTAACGATATCTGTAGTTGCTTCTGTACCTATTTGAGTGGTTGTTCTAATCCCCATGACTACGTCTCTAGTCCTCACGACTAGGTCTCTAGTCCCAAGCAATACACTGTACAAAAATGGTGTTAAAAATTAGACACCAAATAATCTGAACATGTTTAAAATCTAAACATATAATTATCTTAAACATGTTGAAATATAGCAGTTTAGACCTGAACACATTCAATCTAAACGTCTAAACGTGTTTAGGTGTTGACTCATTAAACACAGCTGTTGAGCTAAATATTAAATATTTGTAGTTTAATCCACTAGGTGGCAGTTCTGTTCATGAAAGTACTTTTCTGACTACTTTATGTTGGTTATGACAATTTGAACTGTCAATAACCGTCAGCAAAATGGAACTGTCAATAAAAGTATGCTATCCTGGTAAATTGACAGTTCAAACTGTAAATGAGAGAAATTTATTCTGGTATAAAATTGGTTACCACAATCGGTTTTGATAATGACTCCCAACACCGATTCTGACTACTAAGCCGTTTTAGACTACCTAAATTGACTTTAACTACCCCCAAACGATTTTGACTCAAATATGGATTTTGACTCAATGGGGTTTCTGATTGTTTTTTCTCGCGAAATTGGGCATTTTCGGCAAAATTTACTATTGCTTCCATTGATGCAGATAACGGCATTTTGCAACACATAAGTTGATGCAGATCACGCTATTTTGATGCAGATAAAGTTTCATGAGCTGCCGTTATCGTTATCGTTATGGTCCCCATGTCGCATATTGATTTTAAGAAATGGCCATGTCGCATGTCACTAAGGAAAAAAACATGTCACTAGTGTCACTAAGGGGCAAATGTAGAGGCACTGTAATTTTACAAACATAGTGCCACAATGTCAAAAGCGCAGCGTGGCAATCCCTTTGATTAGGGGGGTCTGGGGAGATGCACCCCCCCCCAAAAAAAAAAAAAAAAATTAAAATCATTGAATTTAGAAGTAAAATGGTGCGTTTTGATATAGTTTAGAACTGTGAGAGTCCTCTGTAGCGATTCTGAATGGCAAGATGAGCACTTAAATTCAATATCGAAATTTCTATAGCAAATCAAAGATGACATCATTATACATGTAGGCTATAGTAATACGCACTGCATGCACTGTGAAGCACCCTCTAAAGCGTGCAGAATATTTTGTGGACTCCTCAAGGAAGGCTCCTGAACATTTCAGCCCTGCCCCTTTACCTCCCCCCCCTCAGGGGTCAAGAGGGGTCAGAATTTAATTAATAAATGAACCCTCACTGACTGGGGCTCTTGCAGAGTTGTGACCGACAAGGTAGTTTTAAATTCACTGACTTTATATCAAATTTCCCTGACAATCGCAACATGAACCTTTATCTTTTTAAATGCTCTCAAACTATGAATCTGCACTCCTTGAGGATTTAATTCTTTTTTTTCTGATAACATTATAGTATTGGGCCGATCCTATAAGCTGCACCGGTGATCTGACTTACATACTAACTGTGGTTTATATGCGAGGTTTTACGATAATCTTGAAAACCTTTTTTTAAAGTAAACTTTATGAATCCCCCTAAAATGTTAGGTATATCGTTAGCTTCTTAGATTACAGTATTTATATGTTACATATTTTCAGCATGCCATGTCCCAGCTAACAAAAAAAACTTATTTTACATCAAAATAATATTTTAAAACTTCATATAACGTTATGCCATAGAAAGGGGCCTTAGAGAAGCGTTATATAATGTTATATAATGTTATATAAATTAGTTGTTTACTGGGATGACAGACCATGTGACATAAGGCTACATGGCACTAGACCATGTGACATAGATGTAAATGGTACCAGATCATGTGACACAGGGCAAATGGTACTACTCTAAGACATTGGTACCATTAAGGTCATGATGAAGAGAAACTATACTACTTAATTTAAGCTTGTTCCATGTAATCATCACACTATTAGATACATTCATCTCCCAATATCTGTACCGTTAGTATATGAAAGAACATTAATAAAACAATTGGAAATACAATAAAACACTCTCAATAACATGGTACCTGATAATGTGACATAGGAGTACTATAGTATTAGACCATGTGAGAGAGAGGTACATGTTACGTGGCATATGGGTACATGGTGCTAGACCATGTGATATATGTCTACGTTGTGCCAGACCAAAACAGTGACTGTATCATCGATAGTAAATACAGCTAATACTCGAAGTGCAAGTTGCATGACTGCAGGATGCGTAACTGGACAGTTGACATCAAAACCTTGGCATATTTTGTGTATATACTTGACATTAATATCCTATCGAGATCCTGTCTTTCAGTATCTCCTTAGCATTGCATTTAAAAACTCCATATGTAATAACATTACTTTGCCAAAATAAAATTTCACAACAACAACAACATGTGACGTCATCTAACATGAGGTGGTACCATGTGACGTCTTCTACCATCCAATGTCCCTTACATGAAATGGTGTCAGCTAATGTCTCTAACTTTTTCCTTTAACGTACCTTTATCTCTAATACGGTCTGATTCGTTTTGGCATTAGGGCAGTGTACAGATTCTGCTGCCATAACGTTCTAAAAGGTTTCCCTTCAAAGGATCTTTATCTCCAATACGGCCTACTACGTTTTGGCATTTGAGGGCAGTGTATATGTCCTGCTGACAAAACGTTCTAAAACGTTTTCCTTCAAAGTATCTTTATTTTCAATACAGTCTAATACGTTTTGGCATTTTCAGGCAGTGTATAAATCCTGCTGCCAAAACGTTTTGATACGTTTTTACCTAAAGAAAAATGTTTCAATGATACAAATGCCAAAACGTTCTAAAACGTTTTGTTTTTGCTGTTAGAGCTACCAGTGTGTACCAATGAGTATTAGGCAAGGAGATTTATATTAAATAAAGAGAGAAATCCTTAATTGAATACACATCATTACGTTATGGTAGCCAAAATCTTGAAAAATCCATTACACATAATACGTTCTGGGGGTCCCCTGACAGAAAGCATTGGCATTTAGAGGGCCCTTTTTACACCCCACATCAATACGTTCTGGGGGTCCCCTGACAGAAAACCCTGGCGTTTGGAGGGCCCTTTTTCCACCCCACATCAGTACGCTATGGTTGTGCTAAGGATATACACTATTTGGGCAAAAAGTAGGCAAATGCTTCTTTTCATGTAAAACTTATTTTTAACTAGTTATATTATTAATATATTACTGATCTGTTACAGAAATAAATATTCTATGTGAATAAATAGGTCCAAAATAACACTTTGAAAATTATAACTAGTGCTTAAAATGGTTGCTTTGTCTTCCTATTGTATTCCCAATCAGGACCACCTCTGACCATATTCCAGCAATGTACCTAGCTAATGTTTATGTAAAATTAGGTTTTATGGTCAAATATCCTCACACAATGATACGTTTTATTAGAAAATTGGTTCTGAAAGGAATTTGCAAGGCCCCTGTTTTGAGGTTTGCGATATTGATCACATTTCCAATATACTAGAGCTAATATCCAATATCTTGACTGTGTCAATGGCTACCATGATAACCAGAAACTGGCCTTTGTACCATTTTTGTCTAAAAAAAACCATTACAGATGTAGAATTTTAATACTAAAAATGTAACACCAATGATCTATCATTGTATTCCGCATAAAGGGTTATCCGAGCAATTTTCTGTCTATTTATTACTCTTTTTGGGATTCTGGCACTGGTGGGGGCTAAAAACAGTGATAATAGCTTCCCTGAAGGTACCTCTTGTCATAAAAGGTCAAAATCCTGATCTTAGTAGCTTAAAAAAATGTTATATCGCTTTAGGATTAACTTATATATTTTTTCAATTAATATTGGTAAAATATCACTAATTTAGCTTCTTAACAGTGTAGAATCCTGTTATTTATGGTATGTTACCACTAAATGTGCTTCAGAGTCATGTTATCTCTGCTAGGCAAACAAAATTGTCATAAAAGGTCAAAATCCTGATCTTAGTAGCTTAAAAAAATGTTATACCGCTTTAGGATTAACTTATATATTTTTTCAATTAATATCGGTAAAATATCACTAATTTAGCTTCTTAACAGTATAGAATCCTGTTTTTTATGGTATGTTACCACTAAATGTGCTTCAGAGTCATGTTATCTCTGCCAGGCAAACAAATTTGACAATTTTTTTGAATGCTGTCCTTGCTGTAAATTGGTCGGACCATATATTCAGTAGTAGACCGACAAATAATCAAAGTAGGAATATCTTGAAAATGAGACTTATGGGGCATTTTTTACCATCATTTTTGGATTCAGTGACCTCAAATTAGTCTATTCAGGTAGGTCTGCCCTCGTTTTTTTTTCATCGTTGCACAGTGTTATATGGGGTCATTGTGCATCAGCCTCCTTGGACCCCCTAGTAATAGTTTTCTCCTAGACCCCTGATGATCCTAATCCAATATCATCATTACAAAACCAACAGTTACAATATAATGGGTGTGTCAAAGGGACTCCCTGTAAGATAATGATGCCAATTGATGATTATTTCCTTTGCCTCCATTGAGTTTGTAAACAGCATCTAAACACTGTCATGTAGATAATTTCGGGCCTTATTTCAATACATGTAGGAAGAATTACATGTATTTAACGGAACTACACAATGTTTCCTTTTCAAAACTGTTTACTTGATTGGGGGGAAGAGGGAGTGATATTGCAACTCTTTGGTCATATCATTTATTTAGTTGCAGCCCAAGAAGAAAAACACATAGTTATACCAAACAAAAAAAAATTTCTACCACATGTCCTACCCTACTAATAATGACCAATTTTCCACACATCCACACGCACCCCAGACACCAGTCCAGAGAGTAAAGCAAGGGAGAACAGGAAAATGGCAGTGGGATCTGGAGCGGGGGCATCGGGGTGGGGGGGGGACCGGGAAAAGGAAGAATGGGAAAAGGGAGAACTGGAAATGGGAGTAAATGGGAAATGGGAGAGAGGGAAAAGAGAGAACGGGAAAACGGCGGGGGGCCCAGGGGCTGGGGAGCCGGGGGCTGGGGGACCGGGGACTGGGGGACTGGTTTTGGGGTTGAAATCATCTGTAGCACACGGGAAAAGAAAGCATGAGATAAGGGAGAACGGATGATTGGAGAATGGGAAAAAGTAGAATGGGAAAAGGGAAAATGGATAAACGGAGAAAGGATAAATGGAGAACGGATAAATGGAGAACGGTTAAACGGAGAACAGGAAAGGGAAAACGGGAAAAGGTAGAATTGGAAAAAAGGAAAACGGGAAAACGGCATTGGGATCTGGATTTGGGGCATTGGTGGCAGGGGGCGGGGGGACCAGGAAAAATGGAGAATGGGAAAAGGGAGCACGGGAAAACGGAGAACAGGAAAATGGAGAACGTGATAAGGGAGAACTGGAAAAAGGGATAAGAAAGAATGTTTGTATCGCGTTATATCTCGCACCGTACGTTATATATCGAGATATTGGACTGTAGGTTGTTTTAATACAGCTAACCAAATAAATCCGCTACATCTAACAGAGCACATCACACAAATGTTCCTAAAAATTCTTTCAATAAAAAATATCATTTTTCCAGATTCATGTATAATAACTGCAATACCAATTTGAAAAAAAAGTTTTTCATAATCGACTTTTCTTCCATTGGACCAATACAATATTTTGGAAATAAGGTCCCTGCTCCATTTCCGGTCAATGTTTCAGCATTGTGATTTGTATCCAGACAGATTCTAGTACTTAAGCATCATGCGTCACTCACCTCTAATCAAATTGCTTTGCTAAAGCAAAGCAAAAATCACTGACTATGCTTAGGTGCACCTTTAGGCGGCTTTGGCAAACCCTATTAATGTTTTCGTTTTCAACAGGCACCGCATGGGCCGCCTGTGACGTCACTAGGACAGATTCTGACAATGAAAATAATGACGTAGTATGAAAAAATGATCATCCTAATACCAGTATCTTACCAACTGAAGGCTTATAATGTTGGGAATGATATGGCTGATTTTCACGAAACTGCTTTTTTTCAGGGTTTTTTTTCTCCTGCCTATTTTTTTTCAAATATGATAGATACATCGATCCTTTTGATGTATTCTGGTCAGGATAGACGAGGACTTTACAGGGTACCCTGGTTTTGCCTATCTATGAGTGAAAATAACAGAGCTGGAGGTCAAAAAGTACTGAAAAACAGCCCTTTTCCACCCGAAAATCATGATGACCTATATTGCAAGCTGAATAATTAATAAAATAAAAAGCTATGTGCTTATTTCTTTATTATTCCACTTTCCCAATAAGGTAAGGAATTTTTTAGTACCAAATATGGACATATAGGCAGGATTGTATAGGTCCTGTAGGCATATATGTATTAGGGAACTTTATTGGCTTCACGCCTAACGCCCTAAATGATGTCCTCCACCTCTGAAATTGAACCAGTAGACAGGATATCTGATTGTGATCTGTTAAGGCATAACATATACCTACATAATAAAAAAAAATTAGGAGTGTGGATTATTTACAGTAGCCCAGAGAGGATATTGAGCAGGTTGGGGAAGTTTTACGGGCTTCACGCCTAACGCCCTACATACAATCTAATGCTGTGGTAGCATTCAAAGATATTATATTTAACCATATTCACTATGCCACAAATAAACTTATATGTATAGGTTAGTTTCTGGTTTAATTGCATTATTCTGCCATAAGGGTAGCAAAAGCTATGCGTTTATACATGTTAGGGCTTCACGCCTAACGCCCTGGCTTCACGCCTAACGCCCTGGCTTCACGCCTAACGCCCTCACCAATAGCTCTCTGTACAGTACAAAAGGATATCCAACCCCAACCTGAATCGATATGTGAGGATGCTGCCATGTACCACCCTTCTTCCCATGGGATATCTAAGGTTTAATATTATAAATAATGTCTTTTAATCATGTTTGAAGAACATTTTCTGGCCGAGAAGTCAACAATTCTCTCAGGAAACCAATGATATCCAATAACTTTAACCTTACCCATGCTACAAGAACTCATATAAGGTAGAAGAGGTGTGCTAGAACATATATGTACAGGTTAAGAGCCCGTGAGATTGGATAGAATCCAGTAGGGGGGATATATCTAATGTTAACCCTCTCAGTCAGCATCTTGGCTTCACGCCTAACGCCCTCACCGATAGCTCTCTGTACAGCACAAAATGATATCCAACCAACCTGAATCAATATGTGAGGGTACTACCATGTAGAACACTTCTAAATATGGGATATCTAAGGTTAAATATAGTAAATAAAAACTTTCAGTCATGTTTTAATATCTTTTTTCGGCCAAAAAGTCAAAAATTTCTTTGAAATACCCGGAATTTACAAAAGTTTAAACCTTACTCATGCTGATAACGACTAGAATAAGGAAATAGAGGGGTACAGGAACTAATTCAAAACAATAAAGAACCCAAAAGATGAATCCAACATGCTACAATGAACTCCAGCAGGTCTATCCTATATTGACCCTTTCAGTCAGCATCGTGGCTTCTGGCCTAACGCCCTCACCAATAGCTCTCAGTGCTGTACAAAAACTATTCAACCAACCTGAATCGATGTGTGAGGGTACTACCATGTTCCACCCTTCCTCCCATATGATATCTAAGGTTAATTATTTTAAACAATATGTTTTATTCATGTTTTAATATCATTTTTTCGGCAAAAAAAGTCAACAATTCCTTGAGAAAACACAAAATATACAAAAGTTCTAACCTAACTGATGCTCATAGAGACTAGAATAAGGGAGGGGAGGTGTAGAACTATGTATTAAAAACAATAAAGAACCCAAAAAATGAGTCCGACAGGCTGCAATGAACTTCGGCAGGTATATCCTAGATGTGTCAATCCTGTCAGTCAGCATTGTGGCTTCACGCCTAACGCCCTTACCAATAGCTCTCAGTGCTGTACGAAAAACTATCTAATCAACCTGAATCGATATGTGAGGGTGCTACCATGTACCACCCTTCTTTCCATAGGCTGTCTAAGGTTATTCATAGAAAATATAAGTAATTATTTTCTTTGACAATTAGTAATGTAGAGATTTCAGGAGTTTAAAGATATACCATCATGTTTCCTGGGCCGAGAAACCATTAAAGTGACCTATCAAGTAGCTATAAATGGATTCCTACCCCAGATTAGGATATTTTCTTCAATATCAAAACATAATATTAATATAAGAAATGCCTTTACATATAACAAGAGGGTCTCCTCAATGAGGGGAAAGGGCGTTAGGCGTGAAGCCATGCAATATGACTATACAACTTTACCCCTCTACTGTACATTGGCTATATATATTTAACCTGCCCCAATATTTCTGAAGTATGGCCCACCCCCTAAGGCTCATGGACAAAAATGTTTTGAGCATACTCCTACATTATATTTTGACCCCTTGGTGCATGAAAAAAAGCAGTTTCGTGAAAAACGGCCATATAATGTTTCCAAATGATTGAGATAATGGAGTCTGAACTTGTATGCAAACTTCTGTTATCATGATCACTGAGGGCCCTACTTTGTATATGACGTCTCGTCACTAAGCAATATCACGTTCCTAAGCAGCATCACGTCCTAATGCAACCTCCGTAAGAAGGTGGCTAGGCCTACAATTTGGACAATTAGGTGCGAGGAGAATAGATGTGTGGTCTTACTAGTGCATTTGGTAGGCCCCTACTACATACATAGACTCTAGCTAACATAGTAATAGAAGCGTTTTAAAGGGGTACGGTACTCTTTACTTCCCACCAATAGATTTTCCCAGGATTACAGCAGTTACTTCTCACATGTATCTACTGTATAGAAGTGAAAGAAAAATGGGACCTTGCGGTTGAAATATCCAGAGTAGGGCATTGGCTCACTAGTCACTTGTGTGAAATAAATATAACTTAAAGATTCATGATCTAAACAGTTAGTTCTAACCTTGATTTCTATTCAAATCACATAATATATATCAGTACTAAAAAATATAGATGGGATATTATTAATGGGAAATTGTAACTATTTTTAACCTCAAAGTCCAAAGATGACAGGGAAAAAACTCATTTCCTTTACATGTCATCCAAAATAAAAAAGGATCCTACCAACATATCCTCTCTATATTAGAAATCTGGAACAACTGTGCACTTGGGCACGACACAAACAAATAAAAATGGCATATAGCGGCACTCGTTTTTCAACAAAAAACTGTTATCTAAAGTAGAGATTATTCTGAGAAAGGGGTAAGTTTAAGGGGTCGATTTAAATGATAAATCCTTCTCTGGAAAAGAATTACCTAACTTTATCTGAGGTTCATAATGACTACAATGCACTGATTCAACCATATGTATAGTAACATGTACCTAAGCTACATAATACCATTCTAACTATTTCTCATTTTGAGTCACTTCACCCCTGCCACTGCCTGCCTGTCTGTAGTAGGTACAGGTGGCTAGTGTGTGTGCTCCCCTGTATACCCACAGGCTGCGCAGACTGGGTGTCTGTGGGCAACTGTTGCAAATCTCTAAAAAGGCGCACTGAACCCACAACGTCGTTTGCGTACAAAACTCAGCAGGGCTAGGTCCTCAACTCAGTGCGCCTTACTCTGGCTAACTATTACTTTAAAGCCCCAGTAGAGCGGGGAATTAAGTCACTTTACTTTCCACAATGCAGCGATTCGTTGGAGCACTTGGCCCTCCAGGAGGCAAGGAGGCAAGGAGGCGCTCACGGTAACAAAGGTGATATGACCATCGCTTTCTGATTCGACCGGGGTGAGAGCCGTGGGGGGCGGGTGTAGGAATTGATACTAGTGATAGAATAAACTAACAATGGTTGGTTTTGTAGGCCTATATAGAGAGCCAGAATAAAAGGTTCGTAGTTACTTATTGACTTTTAGACTTGGAGCTCATAGATTATCTGTCTAGTGCAGTCAATAAACATGGGTCTTTGACCACCTAGGCCTATATATTTTTATGCAGACCAGCACTTTCGCTGTCGGGGCTACAAAGTAAGCCATACTGAACTAACAGAAAAGGGCCCTAGACCCTCAAATTGGCATGGGTATTTTTAGGATTATCCATTGGGCACAAGATTTAGTTCAACTTTGAATCAAGATTGAAAGCCATTTGTCAGTGTTGAGTCACTATCTGGGGTCACTCTTGTTATAATTATGTTCACCTACATGTTACTACCTGTATGAAAACTGTCATTGTTCATACATGTAATTGTTAAAAACGTGTTCACTCGTATATAAATGCCAATATATTCAAAAAACTTGTCCAGTCATCTTTATGAACGTTTATTGAATGTGGATAGACCAATCCAATGTCAAATTAACATCGGAATTATCATGATCAAATTGGCTATCCATTTTTAACCTATGTTGGGCGATTCTAAACTATTTGCTGTTATAATTCGTTTGTATTTAATTCATCAATAATGCCTGAGGCTTTCAGACAAACGAGTCAATAATAGTCCCTCACTTTCATGAAAGCACGGCACTATAAAGGCTTGTACAATGATGTCTATCTATATTGAGTGAACAGGGTTAATGAAATAGCTAGCTCCCATTGGCATATCTTTGCGAAAGCATATGGCTAACTCTCACCAAATCAGTGCAACTAAAAAGTGGCCGTACATGATCTGTGGCTGTACATGATGGGCGGCCGTACATGATCGGGAAACAACAAAACCACCCTAAGGGCCCATGTACTCAGTTATTTAACTTATCTAACCATACCTTCTGGCTGTAATGTATCTTTGGGGAGTTTATTAGAAATAAACAACTCCCAAAATATTTATAGGGGCCAAAGGAGGGGGGGATCAATGTAGAACCGATCATGTACGTCACATGACATACATGATTGGTTTGGAATGTCATGTAAAATTTTCTCATTACCCACTGCTTCACATCTCTAAAATCTTACATGTCAAGACACACATTATATGTAGGGTAGATTCACCACTTTCGGACGCTCGTAGGCATTGCAATCGTGACCCTTCTTTTATGAGCCACAGCTCAGACATAACTCATCCAGGCTGTGGATATTATAAAAGATAATAAACATATCTGCACAATACATATATGTTTATCCCCATTGAACTTGCCCCATATAGTAAATCTATATATTCTTCCTTTATACTGACCTAAATTAATATATTCTAGCCAATGGTATCAGATACAGTATTTTGAATGATATGCACCTCATAATATTTCCTGGATAAGTATTAGCATTGCTTCCTTCATATTTGAGGGCATAGAGAAGATACAGTGCAGAGTGCTGTCTGGCTCCAGGAGTAATTATATCATATATCTGAGAGGTCTTTAAACATTATTTCCTAATAATTATCATGTACTTTTTTGCTGTAATCAAGTTTGAATTTCATATACCTTATTGTCTATGTCCATATATATTGCCTGGGTGTAGATAGAACTGCAGCATTCTGCATGATACTACCCTGTCCGACATTAGGTACAATATTATAAGTCACACTGTACATGTCATCCTCACTCTGAAACAGGCCTACTTCAGGGCATGTTTAGACATAGATAAGACTGGTTTGCATGTCTATCCTTTATTTTATAGGTAAGAAGAACACTTTATTTTTGCCGTGGTATGTAAACACAGGGCAAATAGTTCATGTTGTCATTACAATTTTTAGTGTTGAAAGTGTCCGACTTAAGGTGTGTGTCCGTCTTTGGGTGAATCTACCCTACACCTTACTATGATTGATTTATGTTTTAAACATGGTCAGAAAGGGTAAGGAAGTCAATAGATCACCGATCATGTACGTCACTGATCATGTACTTCACATGACGTACATGATCGGTATTGACTATATTCTGATGTGAAATTCTGATGCTGGGTTTGGTGAAGCATCCATGTTTTATTATACGAAGCTTACCTCAGACAATAATAATGATGCATTCTCTTTTTAGTGAGATAGATTGAAGTTACAAATAATGTCAATGTTATTCCGGCACATATTCAATATGGTGAATTCATAGGTGAATCAGAAGGGCAATACTATATTTAAATGATAATACAAGTTCCGGTTATTTGATTTTCATTGACAGCTACTTTTCAATTTTGATTCAATGTTTAACAGCAAAGTCAGCAAAGTCAGCAAAGCGTATTATAAGTGTAGATCTATGTTTAATCTTAAACATAGGTTGAGGGCTAAGACAAATAAATTCACACCTCGATTATCTTGTGTAGCCTGATAACCTTTCCATATAAAGGATAAACCACAAGTAACTGAGTAACTGTAAAATTAACCACGACAGAATGACTGGTGCCCGATTAGAAATAGTAGTCAATATAAAAAAAGATGTTACATGAAATCCTAATTGAAGCAGTTCCATGAGATTAAGCCACACAATGTTGAACACTATAAAACCCTTTAAGGACCGCATAGTGTATCACAGCCAGCAGAAGATAATAATTTACATTTGTATAGTGTGTTCCCTAGTGTGGAATAGCTGAACTAACCACCTCCCTCTAGCATACTACAGGGTGTGGGGTTGCACATACTCCGGGATATGTATAAAAGTATAAACGCCTACGTTCATTATATAGCCCAAAAGAAGACTACAACAGACTGTCCATCGTCGACTTCACACAAAGAAAGAAAACAGCATCAAAAGGGAGCCCAGGTTGCTCACAGAATGACTTTCTTCTCTAAGTGACTCTCTGGCTGACCTAAGGGAGTTATCTGGGGGAGTCATTTGACCCAGATAGCTCTATGATTCCCCTAGGTGACTCCCTTAGGTCAGCCTATCTGCCTATAACGTGATATCACAATTCCAGATTATGAAACGTATAAAATACTGATACTTATTTGAAGTTGACAACAAACCTAGGCTACCTATGACTGTCGTATAAACGTAGTAAATTCCCCTTGATGTAAAAGCTCTTTTATTTGTTTAGGCGAAGATCTAAAACATGTCGACGTTTTTTGTTTAAAAAAGGGTACTTTACGACCCCAGAAGCAATTACTATGCCATAAAAAGGGGTACCTTTTTACTCGGAAATCAGTGGGAATGGGGTATATTTGAAATCCAGTAATGAGAATAGTGTCGGGTTTGTACTGGGAGTGCGGGTATGGGATTACCAGTCAGAGCTATACACCTGATAATGTGACAAATGTCTTGACAAATGTCCTGGGTGAATAGTATAATTGATGTTCAGTACCTTAGACGTTTCTGGCTGGCAGCTGTCACGTTGGGGAAGGATCTTCCGGTCAATGTAGATCTGTTAAAGATAATCGGGACATTATTTATAAAACTTCATGAAGGCATGCTCTTTTTCTTCTGGGAATTTAGAGCTTGAATACCGTTAAAAACAAATAGTATCTGGAACTCACTGAGGAACTGCTCAAGAATCGGATCTTTCGAACACGGTCTCTATTTATTTGTAGGCCTAGAAAGGATTTGCCTCGCAAGTTAAGGTATAGATTTTTGCGAATTTATCATTGCCCTAATAGATTAAACTGTATAAGAAATGAAGAGAGTGGTAATTAGGCAATGGTCGCTATACAGAGGGGGCGGGGGTGTTAACCATTTTTCCATGTTCTGGGCACTTCATATAGACAGGGGTCGGGTATACATGGTCGAGTCAAACAACATCCGCCCTCTTGTATATGAGGGGGCAAAATCGACTTACTCCCATGTTCCCACCACATATGGAACTCAACAATCGAGGTGTTTTCACTGAAGGAAATTATGAAATTGATTTTGTTTTTGCACAAGATGTCTAAGCATAATCAATCCAAAATGTGAACAATTTCTGACATTTTCAGCTAAGTGTGTGATTAAAAGAACCTGAAATAGGGGTTACTTTGACCTACACGGGGCAGTTTTAACTTTCTGAGGCCTCATATATGTGTCCCAGACAGAATGTTAGGACCATTATAACCAGAAACAGAGTTTCCAATTTTGATCCTATGGGAAGCAGACTGTCTAGGCTTTCTAAAACTGTATTACGTCTCAGAGCATAACGGCTCAAGATCCGTTCATTCAGGTGTATTCTGTTCAATGGTAGGCATAAATCAGTTTGGAGGCTTATATTTTCCAAAGTCAAGGTGCTAGAGAATAGTTTTCCTGTAATGCCTGCGAACGGTATATAAAAATCCCAGATTTCAGAAAGAAATGTCATGGTTTCCATGTGAAGCAGACACATGATTTCCAAAATCAACAAGTGATAGGGCCACAATTATTTGGCCTTTCGCCTTAGCTTTAACCTGATACTACGATCACTGTTACAGGTTAAGGAATTGCAAAGCTACCAATGTCTCTTCAAAACGTAAAGGGGAATCTTTAAATTGTTGGTCCCCTATATGTGGTTGGAAGAGCTATCGTTCTTGCTGTTAATAAAATGACTAATGTACGTATAATGCACAATGTAGGTACTTCTTCAAATGTATAAAACGTATATGAACTGGTAGCCTATAGTTAAACGCCATAGTCACTTTGTTTACAGGTAAATGCTATAAAACTGTGATACTGTTCACATACCTCCTCATGATGCACACTGGAGTCGATTTTCTACAATCTTTCTATAGAATTTCTTTCGGTAGAGAGCTGGGATTGAGATGCCCCAACTTGATGGTCACCTGGGTCGTACAGGGGCATCCGTCAGTGTGCATGTTCTGTGCACTGCGGTTGCCTTAAGATTGTGTGAGACAGAGGACCACCGGCTGTCTAAGAAGTATGGTTTGGCCCATGTCTCAACAATACGCCCCTGTATACTTATGGGATGCCAATATATAAGTATGAAGTAGTTATGGACAGGAGACTTGCATTGTGTGATAAACATTTCAAGACTAATAATTCACCAGATATCCTGGCAAAGGTCAGTTGGATTAAACTTATTCATACAAGTATGTGGTACCGGGCCTCATATGGGTACCAGCGAATATTCATGAATAGGAGCACCTGTATGCTTTAGGAGTTATGTGTTTGCTTCATTTTACCTAGCCTTTAACAACTAATCATCAAATGTCACAATTATCTCAATTATTTGAAGTTTATATTCTGAGTTCATCTCTAGGTTGCTAGGCGTCTCATTACTTCTTCAGAAAATGTTGGTCTAAAGACCTTATTAAGGTTGATCGCTACTCTTAACTTTGTATCCATGAAATGTCCTGTCTTTTCCCCCAAAGGAAGCTTATATCATTAAGAAATGGAAAATGTAAAAAAAATGGGGGGGGGGTCCCGAGCTACTTTTTTTATTACCGATTTTTGAAAAAAAAAGTATTCTCTATTTTTGCCAAAAAATGCAAAAAAAGGAAAAAATTTATGATATTTTTTCTTAGTGACCCAATGCCCACATTTATTTTGTATTACATATAAATAATCCTAGGTTATGTCCTTTAATATGAAAAATAAAATTATGGTCCAAAAATGTACCCTTTTATGAAAAAATGTGATGGTTTTGGGATGATTATCTGAATTTAATGCATAATTCTTCAGCAATATCTAAATATCACTGAAAAAATCCATGAACTTTTTTTTTTATTTTTTCAAAAATTTCTTTAGATCAATAGCTAACATTCTAGAGGAATTTTGATAGGTGGTCCTGGGCATATTTTTATGGTTTTGGGCCTTTGAAGTTAAGAAATAGTGCAAAAATGGTCTAAATCTCATATTTAGAGCCTAAAAAAATGGGTTAAAGGGCGAAAATTGGGGTGTAAAATGGCTGTATTTCCTACCCTTGGTTATTTTAAAGAACCTGATGAGATCTATATATATCTAGATAATGATTCATTGATTAATAGGTCCAATGTTCTAACTTATATAAAAAATAGCAAATATTATTGGCTATAAACACATCAAAAATATAAAGTTTAATAAAATGCTCAATTTTGCTCGGAATCCTCCAATTTTTTAATATGGCTTAGTCAGCATATATATGTTTCTAGTTTATTAATATCAGCTCAATCTGATACATATAAGTTATATGCGCAGAGACCTGCGCAGTAGTCCATATTCAATGAGTAGCGATCAACCTTAACATGCTATAAAGTTTTATCTGCAAACCATCATTGAGATTCTACCTATTTACTTCATCAACATACCAATAAGCTCCATCTTATTTCATATCATGTAGATGTTTTTTTGGAATTAAGGTTTTGCAGCAGGGAAGTTTCCCTGTATCCACCAAGTGTTTCCAGTTGGTGGATAGGCTTTTAAAAACTATAAGAAAGAGTCTCACATTTGGCCCTCCATACCGGGTGGGTACCATTGCACATGACGCTCCTTGTAAGATGACTCACACTTTGATCTTTGTAGCGGGCTTTGGACGATACATATCTGAATCAATATTTCAAGTGTTTTCACACTCTAACCATCCATGTGACACTGCTGCTGACTGTTTTGAATGTCAGCTTTGTAATACAAGTACTCTCAGGTCACTCAAATCAGCTACAGGTGATGAGATAGGGCGCTAGGAATCATCAACTACTGCACACTCGATCTTTGAGACAATCAACCTCAAGTGTTAGTTATCTCAAGCTAAAGGCAAGGATATCAAGACTGTGTTCATGCAATTATTACTGTGGCGACATCGACTTGATATGACCATGCTAAAGTATGAAACTGCAGGTCTCAGACAGGGAAATGAATTTTCACTATAGTTTAATGTAACGTAACATGCGATAACAAATTCCCAGCCGGGTATTGATGGAAAATCTCTTTGGAATGAATAGGAAAACCGGGGGGGGGGTGATAAATCAACTTTTTCTTCGGGGACAGGCTCAAACTATGCATTTGGGTCCAAAAACACTGGAAATCACAAAAATATTTTTTTTGGGCCCCCGTGACCCCCCCTTACATGGGGTCCGAAATTCGGCCAAATAGTCCGAAAACAGCCAAAATTCAGGCTTTTTAGATTCCTTCTAAAATCGAATCATTTCTTCATGAAAATGGTCAGAAACCTTCATATGGGACCCAAAGAAAGCATTTAAAGTCATATTGTTGTGATCATAGAGGTGTTGACCCCTCTGGGGAGCTGGTTCGTCTTCGGTAAAATACCGATAAATCAGCTATTTTGAAGGCATTTGCTCCCTTACAGTCACACATGCACCAATAGCCATCAGATAACCCTCCCCCCCTTTCGCCTCTATATTACCCTCACAGAGGAAAATGTGAGAGACACCTGGACTCACATACCATAGTCAGACCCATGTCGCCAAAACCACCCTCATGTGAGAGTCTAGCTGACTTTGACTGTAGAGAGAGTCCAGCACTGCCTGACTTTCATGAGAATGAGAGTCCAGCATCGCCTGACTTTCGCCTTTCCACGGTCCAGCACTGCCTGACTCTCATTATGATGAAAGTCAGACAGTGCAGGACTCTCGTTGTGATAAAAGTCAGGCAGTGCTGGACTTTCGCTGCAGTCAAAGTCAGGCAATGCTGGACTCTCATGTATGAAAGTTCAGCACTGCCGGACTTTCATACTCAAAGGTAGTCTGGCAATGCTGGACTGTACCTAGAGCAAGAGTCCAGTGATGCTAGACTCTGGCTATCGAGAGTCAAGCCAAGCTGGACTCACATATGGATGTGAGTCTAGTAATGCTGGACTTTGGCCTCAATGAAAGTCAGGCATAGCTGGAATCTCTTCTGTACAGTAAGGCTAGTTGCTTATTTGCATTGGGGAATGATCTTTTTAGATATATGTATTACCTCCCTGACATCTGTGAAAATAAATCTCATACAAAATAGTTATGTTTTCCTGAATAAGAAAGGGTGTGCAATCACAGACCAACAGTTATTTAGGTATGTAACAACACCGAAATACATGTACCAACATATGTCTGAGGTAATACCAAGAATCTCAATATATATAATTTACAAATCCAAGTCTTATACCCTACCATTAAATCTCAATATTGTATTGTGTCCCCACCTGGTAGCAAACAAAGAAGGCTCAGGCTAACTGACCCTCATCCCAAAGTCAGACATTGCCTGACTGTGGATAGAATGTCAGCCTGACTCTGGTATGAACATCTGTCTTCCCTGACTGTCATACAAGGATCAAGCTGACTCTCAAATAGGAGTAACGTTATGGGACTTTCAAATGAGGCTCAGCCTGACTGTTGTGAAAGTCCAGCAGACTCTCTTACCTGAGTCAGGCAGTGCCTGACCCTGGGGAGAGTCCAGCTGACTCTCACTTTTTTCTCTGTGCTATACTGAAATAATGTTCTAACCTGTCTGATAGTTTGAACCTTTCTTGAGGGCCCCCTGTTCTTGTTAACCACCCCCTATGACCCCCCTCCACCCCATTCCCACCTTCACCCCCAACTAATAGCCATGAAATAACCCCCCCCCCCCTTGCCTCCATATTACACAGTACAACCATCAGCCTAACCCTCCCTCCATGCGGCACAGTGCACAGCATTGCCTCTCATGGTATGTATCATGCCTGGGAGTGGGACAGTGGTTAAAAGAGGGGTTCCAAAGCCCCCCCCCCCCCCCCCCCGCAAAAAAAAAGAAGGTAGGTGTATCTACTACCGCTGGTAGAGGGATACTGTACTTCAAGTCAAATGTGGGTTCAATATTTGGTATAATGTCAAGATAAGTATTCATCTGTCCTCAAAGTTTGATATTAGGTTCTACCAACTTACCCTTCACCCCATATAGGGGATGGCATAGGTCTACCAAGCACCAGGCCTATGTTATATTTTCATATATATGAATATTATAGCAGCACCCTCAGATGTTGCATGTATGCCCATCATTGACAAAATCTGATCTTTAGCATTGCAAATGAGGTATCAGGGTTACCTACCCCTCCCCATAATATAATTGCAGGGTTTATCATTGGCTTCAATGATATTTAGGGTTCAGATCTATTTAACACCTCAGAGACTTGAATTAAATAACTGTCTCTTATCTTATGTCTAGGATACTAACCATGCAAGGTGTAGACTGAGAGATATGGACACCAGTCCTTATTTGGAGTCATTTGCAGGCTCCCCCCCTCACCCCTCTACCATCCACCATTCTATACATTTAACCACTTGGTTAAGGGGGAGAGTCAGGGTTTTTATCTTATTTTATTTTATTTTATTTTTTTATTTGATCCTCATCAGTACAGATGGTCTTCCTGACCAAAGACGCACAGTTTCACTGAGCTTGGTATTCGCTACATTTAAGTAGTCTACATGTGTTAGTATAGTACAGTGATGATGGTTGATGATATGTTGATGATATGATATGATATTGTTGTATCAGGTTATTAGTGATGTTAATATTAGATCTCTGCTATAACTATTATAGAATTACTATGTATAAATAAGTGTAACAACATGAAGCAGTCATCTTGACTATGAATACACATGGGGTGAGGTACTAGGCATAGTATGAAGGGGGGAGGGGGTTGTGACCATTGGTAGGGTAACTCAAAATGGATATAGAGACCTTTGAAAAGGGTCCCCACGCTGAGATATACATTTATGGTATATGTGAGTAAAATTTATAAAATTCATTTTATAAATTTGAACGCTCCCTGTATATTAACTACACACAGTAAAGGAAAATATCAATCACGACCTTTGAAAAGGGTATTATCTATCTGATCTAAACTCATTTTAATATGTTGACAATTCAAATATATTGAAGCAAAGGCCCTCCAAAAGTTGGGTTATATTCATGCAATCACAAGAATATAACCTGTAATTGTCTCTTTGGGTCCTTATTAGTTTTCTGTTGAGGTGCTAAAGCCATTCATGTATGATAACTAAATTATAAGAGGTCGTATGGTTGAAGTTCTTAGATGGACTGGGGTAGCCCTCCTCTTATGTCTGTATAGTGTGAGAGAGGAGGTCTGGGCCCCCTCCATATCCCCCACTCCTCTTTTAAACACACCACTGTCTTACTCCCAAGACAGGCTAAGGTGTCTGTGAATGACTATTGATGTTCAAAGATCCTGACATTCTGAGTACAGTGTAATATAGAGGCGAGGGGGGAGGGAGTTATCTGATGGCTATTGGTGCATGCTGAGCGGGGGGATGGGGGGGGGGTTAGGGGTCATAGGGGGTAGTTAACAGAAACAGGGGGCCCTCCAGAATGGTTCATGATGATGTTTTAGGGCAGTATAAGGACCTGATTGTATAGGAGAAAATGCCTTCAAAAAAGCTGATTTATTGGTATTTTACGATGGACGCACCCCCTCCCCAGAGGGGGAAACACCTCTATAATCACAACAATATGACTTTAAATGCTCTCTTTGGGTCCCGAATGAAGGTTTCATGAAGGCGTGGTGAGATTTGAGTATGAATCTGAAAGCCTGAATTTTGGCTGTTTTCTCACTGTTTGGCCGATCTTCGGACCCCAAGAAAAAAAGGCTGGGTCCTAACATGAATGAACCTCCATAATTGACCATATATGCAGTGAATAAATTCATTTCAGACCAAACCTAAATGAACATTGAAATATAGGCCTATCCCTGCAATAATCATATATCTTGAGGTGCCATCTCATTCAGGATATGCTAAGGGCCATTTGTGATTTTTTACAGAATTTTAGCAAACTCACCAGAAACCAGAACTCACCTAGTATTTAATGCAGAGTTCTTCTTCAGGATGTACTCAGTTACCCCAGGATTCCCTATCTGAGACCTGAAGTGAAAACAATATAAAGCCTCAGCCTGGTGGTTCACAGCCTCATCACCAGGGCCCCACTGGGGTCTTTCGGCCTTAATCAACATCAAAAATCGGTGCTGTCGGTGTCAACTGTTGCTGTTGAGAGCTATGTTTTGATAATTTTCGCGTTTTTTCGGGGAGGTGACCGTTGTCGGCTTCTGTATAAAGCTGATTTGATTCTCTCGTTTCGGAACACAAACTTATTATCAGACCCTGTGTGTCTTATTTTACAGCTTGAGGTACTTTTGTGGGGATATACGGTACATCCTACTTTACTACCAGTTCCTTTCTGCTAGTCAACTTAGTCATAATTATGGGTTATCTGACGCTCACACATGTGGCCTAGTCTGTTTAGACACCACAGTATGCTAGAGTGCAGTTGTACTGCATAAAGTGCAGGTGTCTTGGTAAACATGAGGCGAGGGTGCAGGTTATCAGTTTCTGTCCAACTAGATAACATTTCTTCCTTTTGAGTGTAGAGCATATACTTACCATTTCTAATACATGTACTGGACACATTTGGTTAGACCGGTTCTTACTGGTACATACTTTTTATTATTACTTTTAGTTGAATTATTTAAATTTAATTGTTGCCTTTTTGAAAGTCTCATTCAAACCATATCACATAATTATGGCCGGAAATAATGAATCGGATAGTCAAAGATGTTAATAAACAATGCTATATATTAAGACGATCTTGCCAATAACCAGAAGAGGCTATACTTTGTTAAACCATAAAACCATTTAGTTATATCTTATATTGTCCCTACAAACTCCAGCATGTGACATGGGCATTCATTGCACTTAATAGGGGGGAGGTGGCCATAGCCTCCCCGGGCTCAGGTGATCTCCCCCTAGAGTTACCCAACCCAGAATTATCTCCATAGAATCCCTCTCCCATTACATGAATAAAGGTTATATATTCAGTTGTGTATAAAGGACGAAAAGAGAACCTAAAAAAACATCTAGACCTCCCTTTGCTCACTTTGTAATTAGTATATATATATCATAATTTATAGGCTTTGTATACAGAGGACTCTTAAGACTGTGCTGACTTGACCTTCGCACAAAAGCTTGGTCTGGAGCCTGGGGAGGATCCCCTTCCTTTAGTGAGATCATAGCAGAGATATTTAAGAGCATCATAGTACAAGGGTATTAGAAAATGAACAGTTAGTAGAACAGGAGGATGGTTGTTGGTGGAATAAAGTCTTTTAAACAGACGGGAGGGTTGGGGGGCCTGTGTGGAAAGGAGCCCTGCAGTATTATATAACACTCTGTTCTGTGTAAAAGTTTATCTAAGAAATCCCTCTATTACTGTAGTAACATATTGCCCACCTCTAAGATTTTTTCCTCCACAATTCTACCCCTGCCCGTTCCGAGTAACGAGAGGCCAACATCGTTTACCATCCAACCCCCTGCTCCATACCCTCGTAGCTAATTGTAGCTAAAACCACTCTCACCTGAGAGTCAGGCAGTGCCTCCAATTGTTAATGAAATACCTTTTCGTTATGCTTAACTTCTTTCACAAATGTACAGGCTATATCATCACTGTCCCTACACCGATGATGTGTAGAGATAGATATCTAGCTATATCATAAAACTACCCCGTACAGCCACAGTTTAAACTCCCACAGAGGCTCATATTGCTCATATCAGCAAGTTTTGAAGTTTGTTGTGATGAGGGTGATGCACATAAGTCTTAAGAAGTTGATGAGGGTGATGCATTATTGTGATTAGGGTGATGCAAGGAAAATATTAGTCGACAGGTACACTGTATAAATGGGGTGATTACACACTATCCTTACTCATCACTGTTGCCCTTTCTAATATTAATGTCACCTATCTGACCTCTTGTTTGCCCTCTTTTACCAAATCTGTAGTTATCTGACCCCTTGTGTGGCCTCGCTTACCCCAGTTTTTAGCTATCTGACCTCTGGTTTGGCCTTTCTAATCCAATTCTTAGCCATCTGACCCCTCGTTTGGCCTTGCTTACTCCATTTTTAGCTATCTAAACCCTAGTTTTTGGTATCTGATCATATTTAGCTATCTGAACATTCATTTGGCCTCTCCCACTCCATTTTTAACTAGCTGACCCTCCTTTGGCCTCGCCCACCCTATTTTTTTTGCATACCTGACCCTTCATTTATCCTTTGTCGCATATTCCTAGCTATCTGAAGACTCGTTTGACCACCACAGAAACAGATTTTGTCATATCACCAGACTGTCTGCCCTTGTCTGTATTCTTCCAATACACTTCTGGCTGTCCCCACTTTTTTACAAGGGTGTCTGATTCTTGTTTGGCCTCTCTCAACCAATTCTTAGCCATCTGACCCCTCTTTTGGCCTTGCTTACTCCATTTTTAGCTAGCTGAACCCTCGTTTGGAGTCGCCCACCCTCTTTTTGGTATCTGATCCCTCGTTTGGCCTCTCTTACCCTACACTCTAAAAACAGTGTGTTACATTTACACACTTTTCAACACACTTTTCTGAAGCCACTTTTAACACACTTTTTTTGTAACACACAACACACCTTTGGCAAAAATGTGTTGAATCTAAAAAGTGTGTTGGTGTACAAAGCCATGGTATTGAGTGGGGATTAAAATAACTGTTCTATACCTCGAAGAGTATGTCAGGTGCCGTGGCTGAGTGGTCGAGGTGCTGGCACATGAGTCCTATCCATGCACGTTTGAATGTCTTGACAATCATTGTGTTTTTTTTCAATATTAAGTATGATTACTTTCTATATGGGTTAAGAGTTAAATTAGTATAGATTTATTTAATTTCTTGTCAGGGCTATGTATGTTCATACTGTGCATATACTGTGTAAATCACTTTTAAAGGCTTCTTATATCTAGAAAAAGTGTTTATTGAACTGCTCATAATATACAGAAAAGTGGGAATAGAAGTACTATATCAAAACTGAGTTTGTATTGACAGTGAACAAATCATAGTCAACCACTGTGAACACATCCTAGCTCCTGACCCTGGCGAAACTGACACACCTGATAACCAACTGGTGACTGTGGCGCAATGTGCCATGACCCTACCACTGTCAGATAGCGTGGGATGGCTGCTCTCACAACCTTTTCTCAGAGTCTCCAGTGGTCCATTGTAGCCTTTTCCCCTCCCGGCTAGGACCACTTTCGTCAACACTGATATCTGCTATCTCTTTACCAGTCGCAAGTGTATTATGCTTCTACGGGTTGAAGCGGATCGGTGCAAGTCTCATGGGAGACCAGGACACTGAAAGTTTACCGCAGTCTGTCTACTGACACTTACAGACACGACTCCTGTCAGGACAACTTGTTTCACTTGGGAAGATTTGGTGCCAGGTCTTCTCTGGGGATCTAACCCAGGACCTCTCACACACTTGTCCAGTGACTTGCTCACTAGGCCACGAAATCTCCTTGTACAATCATGGTGTATTTCCCCCTCAAATAGGTACCAGAACACACAACAGTGAGGAGACGTAAAGTATTCTCACAACTTCTTACCAGTTACCAGTAAGCTATATAACTTACCCTTGGGTATTAATATGTTATGACATGAAGTGGTTCTAAGACAATACAAAGACCGCCCTCATTGAGGGATGCCAATGCACTGACTAATAATAACATAATTTGCAGGGATTGATATCTATTATAAAGATAATAGTTAATCAGCTATCAATAAGCCCTGCTTTTACAGCCTTGCAGAACCTCTAATAAGGTCTTACATGTGATGGTTATTTGGTTTACGCAAAGAACATGTGTGTATAGTTGAAGAGAAAAAACTTAATCTATTTCCAATATGGATTGAGGGAGTTTGCTCATTCAATGAGATTCAAATAAAACAGTTTTGGTTTGTATCTCATTACAAATTAACCCCTATTAGATAAGTGTTATATCTTTCATTGTAGTAGAGGGGATTGGTTGGGGAAAGGGTTGTAAAACAGTTAAACCCCTCCTGAGGGGGAAAGGAAATTTGACCCTTCTTGAGGGGAGGGGCTAAAATATTATGGTCCTCCTTAGAAAATATTTCCATTTGACAGTCAGCCCCATTGGGAATCGAGCCGGGGACCTTTAAGTTCTCAGTCCAAAGACTTGCCCACTGAGCCACTGCGACAGTTACTATATGGCTGTAATAATGTAGCATAGGTGCATGATAGACCTTTACTGCTACTGCCCCCTTTTGTATATGATACACACCTCTCTGACCACAAGTGTGTAAGCAGGTAAGTGAGTTGACAAAAAGTGTGTTACAATTCATAAGTGTGTAAAATCTCAAAGTGTGTTGCAAATTCATGTGTGTTACTCTTTAAGCATGTTCCCACAACACACTGTTCTTAGAGTGTATTCTTAGCTATATGACCCTTCATTTGTTCTCTCGCACCCAATTTCTAGCTATCTATACGTTGGTTTGGCCTCGCCCATCCGATTTTGCAATAATCACACTGGTGCCTTCACCAACACAGAAACAGATTTTGTCATATTACCAGACTGTTTGCCCTTGTCCCTTTTCTCCCAACACACTTCTGGCTGTCGCCACTCTTTCACAACGGTGTCTGATCCTTGTTTGGCCTCTCCAATTCAATTTTTAGCCATCAGCTCTCTTGGTTGGCCTCTCCTATCCCATTTTCAGCCACCTTCTCTTACCCAATTCTTGGCTTATGACTTCTCTTTTAGCGTCGCTTATCCCATTTTTAGCTATCTGACCCCTTGTTTGGCCTCTTTCACCCCTAATTTAGCTATCTGACCCTTCTTCTGGCCTCTTCCATTTTTAGCTATCTAACCCCTTGTTTGGCATCACCTACCCCTGATTGCCCCTCATATGGGCTCGCCCAATCCTCCCTTCACCATGTATGGGCTCACACATCCCTTGTTGACCATTGTATGGGCTGCACACCCCTCGCTGGGGTAACCAGACCCTTGTATGGGCTTGTTCTAGTCCCTAGCTGCTCCTCGTATGGGCTGGCATATCCCTGGCTGGGGTCACCAGGTGCTCATATGGGCTCGCACACCCATTATTGGGCCCTTGTATGGGCTTACACACCCTCGCTGCTCCTCGTTTAGGCTCTCACACCCCTCACTGGGGTCCCCAGGTCCTTGTATGGGCTCACACACCCTCGCTGCTCCTCGTATAGGCTCTCACACCCCTCACTGGGGTCCCCAGGCTCTTGTATGGGCTTGCACACCCTTGCCAGGGTCATGAGGCCCTCGTTTTGGCTCACACTTCCCTAACTGGGGTCACCAGGCCATTGCATGGGCTCACACCGCTCACTGCTCCCCGAATGAGACCTCGTTGGCATCCTTAGGCCCTCGTATAAGCTGGCACACCCCCATATTCACCTTGAATGTGCTCGCACACTACTCGTTGCCCCTCGTAATAATGCAAAAATAGGCATCACCCTCATCATTGGAGAGAGCTTGAACTGCATCACCCTCATCAGTAAGAAGCATCACCCTCATCATGTGCAAAAAGTGATTCTTGGTCTTTCAGTAGGTGTTACACTTAGTCTTTCTCTTAATGGGTTCAGTGATACCCATTGAAAATTCAGTGCAAATTGTGAGCCAAACAGTCTAGCCAAAGTTAAGCTATTTCTCCCTTTATTTTGGTACATGTTCAAGCAGACAGCATTTGCGATGAGGGTGATGCGCAGAAACCCTCATTGGTGTAGGGTCAGTGATCATGGAGAAGGACGTTAGAAGTGCTCTATATATATATATATATATATATATATATACACATCTATATGTAGGTGTTAGGATGGGATGTTGAGAGAGGAGGGGGTAGGGTCGTCACATTGTTGTTTAGAAGAAGCGTGTATTAAGTCCCTTTACTCCAAATACATTATATATGGTTGGCTGACATGTTCAGCCAGGCAAAATATAATGTTTATTTGTGATAAAGTATGGGCTGCCGCTCAGTCTCACGGGCATCATCTGGCTGAGTATGTTTCGAGTGCAGCGACAGTGTATTTCTTAGCTAGTGAGTAATTATCATACAACACAGGGCAATCATGATTTTCCCATTTCCCACAAGATGGTTATTGCATGCCCAGCTAGCGGCACTAGAAATGCAGAATGACCCTTAATAATCAAAATCAGGTGGCTTCTCCTTTGCAATAATATCACAGTGGTGGTTTCTTGCCCCCTATACACCTCCTTCACAAACTCGCCGTTTTCTTTTCTTAACAGATGAAGCTAACTATAGATGGTAAGTAGTTGGAGGTGAATTATTGAACATACTGGGTGCTTTTGATGTTTCTAAGCCTAACCAGCCCCTTTCCCAGTGGGCATAAAATTCAGTTTAACATTGAATCAATGTAGAAACGACATTGAATCAACATTGTCAACCATTTATTAATGTTGAATCAATGTTTTGTGCCCACTGGGTTGGCGACTGGGATGGTGGGTGGGGGCTGTGGGGGAAGAGTCTATGCCTATTTTGTGTCCCCCCTACACCACCGCCGCAGTCCCAATCACTTAATTCATCATGCTTGAAAGACGAGTCAGACAGGCCGGCTACCGCCCCCCCCCCCACCTCCCCACCACCCCCACCCAATGCAGCCCTTTGCAGATCGTGGGAAATACACATAGCACTGCCCGAGAGAGTGTCACCATGGCATTGCGTCCAAGCCTACCAGCGCGGTACGCTATAGCAACCTCACTCTCCAAGCATATATTCTCTGGACGGCCCGACTCGGAAGTTTAATTTTTGTTTAAGCTTTTATATCTTAATGATTATACATAATATTGATATAATATTTATAGGAGAGGATTATATGGCTACTTACTCTAAATTCCCATTGTATTTGGCCGCCTTTGTTTTATAATTATCTTATATTACTGTCAGGAATGGCAGATTTCTGTTTCTCTGTCCGCCCTTGTGACTGGACTTATTCCTGTCATCATGCATATGATGACGGGTACCATAGCAGCGACTGCAGCTCTCCCTTTGCATAGGGCATCCAAGATGATTATTGTACAATGACATTCAGGGCCATGGCACAACTCTCAAAAAGGCTTGTTTCAGAAGATATACCTATATATATTCTTCTTATTGAAAGATAATATATCTTTCAATAAGCAGCACTTTTTATATATATGTGGATCCTTTTTGCGTGGTCTTTCGGAATATTGATGCTGATTTTGCCGAAAATGGTGCCCATAATGCTACTATAGATTCTATGAGTACACAATTGGACAAGTGTTTTGAGAACCTGATCTCAAACGGGACAAATGCTTCAATGGAAAAATTCCAAAAGACAGATCATGTATGCGCAAATCTGTACAATATGGTGAATAAGGGCATTAATTAAACCTGCACGGCAAGCAATATACCTGGTGAGTCTGGAGATGTAGCGTTTATTATACCAGTAGAGGGAGTTGCACATACAGGGTAGACTGTTGTGCCAGTGAAACGTACAACCAAACGGGCAGAAAAGATCGAAGGTCTATGTACCTCAGGCATTGTGAAGGGATATATTGTATTATTGTCATGGGCATCAGGCTAGAGGATACTTTGGGAAAGCCCGCTCTATAAGGAGGCTAGTCAGTGGGTGCCACTAGCTATGATTGCAGATGGATCTTATACGACAAACCTGCTTGCCCATACATGTTCACCGATCGAGGATTTTTGAGCCTTATATGGCTCAAACTCTTGACTTATGTTGTTTTAGGATAGAGGAAGGACAAATCAGAAAGTTCCTAATATGTTTAAACAAGTTCATATTATTGAAAGGTATATATCTCGGCTCCTTGGAACACTTTTTGATACATCTCTAACCCTAGGGGTTAATTTTTTATTGTAGGTATAAGCCCAGCTTATGGCGCTATAAATATGGACTGGTCTGGTACTAATTGGTTCTGCCAGATGGCGCCTTAGTACCGGGTAGCAGGTGGGTGCTGCCACCTGGGACTGTACATTGTACTGCAGGCTGGAGGACAAAGGAAGCGTCATTAGCAACCCGCAGCCCGCCAAATGAACACTGCTTGAATTATTTTTTGGAGGTGGAGGAGTTTCTGGAGGAGACTCCAAGAGTGGTGCGAGATGTCTTCTAAAAAGAAGCTGCAGAATTGCTCGGATTGTGAACAATCACATGCACCCAAAGGAGGGAAACCGTGTATATACCGGGAGTTGGCGGAAAGGGCAGCTAAGGAGGCGGGTAGTCCGGGAGAATGGCGGCTGCACATGGACCTGCACCGGCTGGGGGAGGATTGTGAAGCCTACTTGGGAGTCCCCCCTAAGGAAATGGATAGTGATAAGATTGATGCAAAACTTATCAACACATTGGTGGTGGAAAGTCGTGAGTGCAGAAAGGTCATGCGGGAGCAAATGCATATGATAAACACTCTAGTGCAGGGACTATCAATCACTCAAGGTGCAGCGGCCGGTGGTGGAGGGTCTAAGAAAGGTAGACGCCTTAGCACTTACCCCTTTGTGTATGAGGACGGGACCATTCTCGAGGCAGAACCTGAGGTAGAAGAAGAGGTCACGGAGGAGGTTCAGGAGGAGGTCAGTGAAAATGTTCAGCATGCTCGGAATAACAGGGCCTTACTGCAGGCTTTGCTGAGTGGAGTAGGCCGGGGAGGAGCGCCCGGCCCAAGCCCTAGGAGGCCAGGTGGCCTAGTTCCGGGACAATGATTCATGCCGTCGCGTATGTTGGGGAGTCAACCAGTCAGGACGACAATCTTTGGACACCAAGGACCGGGCACAGAGCATGGAGGGCGTCAGGGGTGCTGCAGTTCCAGAAGCTGCTGCTCCAGCAACGAAGGCCGTAAGTTGGTGACTTTTGATCTTGATTTTCACATGCCAGCAAGCAGACGTAAACATCCAACTATCAATGATATAGTATCGGCACACCTGAGTTTGTTGAATAGCATGTTGGATTATGGGGGTATCGATGTGGGTGGATATTCCAAACATATCAGGTTTCTTTCTGATAAGATAGGCATATATGAGGCAGAAGCGCTCATAGCATATGATCTAGGTATGAGGGAAAGGGCGGAGGAACATGGTATGGAGGTTTTCTGCTATGGGGACCATGACTTGTTTAATTCCCTCATCGGGTTTGAAAACATTGATTTTTCAAGGGGGCACCCTAGTAACAGGGGGAGGGGGAGGGGGAGGGGGAGGGGTAGAGGTTCCAGCCAAGGAGGTGGGTATGGTTATAACAACCAGGGCTACAGTGGGGGTTACCAGGGTAACCAGGGCAACAGCCAGTGGAGGGGAGGTAGAGGTGGCGGATATGGGGGCCAAGGGGGAGCCCCGGGAGGAGGGGGGTTTGGGTCAAACATTTGTTATGGGTACAACGACCAGGCAGGGTGCAAGTGGGTAGAGTGCAAATACCAGCATGTGTGTAAGGAATGCCTGGGGTCTCACCCAGGGTTCAAATGCAAAGGGGGAAAGAAGGACTAGGATGAGGCAGCTCTCGGGTTGGAATCTGTCATACAATGTACAGGTGGTGAAGATCAGGGGGCTAGTGACAGAATAGGGGTAGCCCGTACGAGTGAGGTGGGCGTGGTAGAGTCTTGTGTTGTTGTTGAGGGCAGCCCCGCGGAGGGGTTGGGATGCCCGAATGTGTCCAGCACTGAGGTTGTCTCTGCCGACACAGCGGAGTTTTCAAATTTTTCTGGGTCTTCTCCTAGCAAGGTCTTTGGCTCGAAGGCTGTTGCAGGAGTTGGGGGGAAGGAAATGGTAGAAATAGACAGCAAGGTAGGGATTTCGTGCGGGGTTGTTGACAAATTGGCCATTGACATGGGGGCCGCCATCTTGGATCTCGTCCGAGATGAGAGGTTGGCCGAGAACAGTGACGTCACACGCCAGTATGGCGGTTTCGGGAGCAAGATTGCGGCAGGTAGGCCACAATTTATTGTTGCAAATGTGTGTAATATCCATGGCGTCGGTGGTTGTTATAGTTGTGGAGGAGCTGTGCTGGACCCAGAGGTGGACTTGTGTGAAATTTCGGTGGATGGGGTGGTGGTGGGAAGCGAAGGCTGTCAAGTCCCCATTTATCGCCCGGCCTGTCGTCCGCCGGAGGTGGAGGAGGTGAAGTTGGGGGAGGTAGTTTACACTAGGCCTTGTGGCAAAAGGTGCAGGGGGAGTCACACGTTAGGTGGGCTAAATGTTCAGTTGAATCCATGTACAGTGTTTGATGAGTGTTTCAGTCATCCAGGGGGAGTGGATACCCAAGCAGAATACATATTCACGGGTGTTCGAGATGGTTTCAAGATTGTGGATTCAGGTTATACCGGTAGTTATGAGAGATCAAATTACAATTCCATACACAGGAGGGGGCCAAGGGCAAGATGGACAGTTTGGTCAAGAGGGAGTGGGAGAATGGGGTTATCCAAAAGGTAGAGTTTAGGCCTCAGTGTGTACATTCTTTGGGGGCAATATTCAAACAGGATGGGTCAATTAGGCCTATTACAGACTGTAGTAGGGGCAGTCGGGGTAAGGGTGAGGAGAGTATCAATGACCACATGGACTCTACGTGTGGAAAATTTTCTTATGTAAAGGTGGACCGTATAGTGGATGAAATGAAGCCCAATTCTTGGTATTCAGTGGTAGATATTCAGGCGGCCTACCGCTCAGTACCGGTGGCGCCCGAGGACAGAACCAAACAGGGGTTCGTGTGGGACCTAGGTGAGGGGCCATCGTATTGGGTGGACGGGGCTTTGGCTTTTGGCCTAAAGTGTGCACCTTACATATTTTCTCAGATTACGGAGTTTGTTATCAGATGTTTGTCCAGACGGGGAATAGGAGGGGTCTATGGTTATCTGGATGACTACCTAGTAGTGGGAGACAGTCGGGAGGAGTGTAGGTCCAAGCAGGCAGCTTTGATAGACCTGCTTAGGAGTCTCGGGTTCCATATAGCATGGAGGAAGGTAGTGTCCCCGACCCAAGTAGTCAAGTATCTAGGACTAGAATTTGACAGTGTGGGTATGGAGGTCAAGTTACCCAGGGATAAGGTCAATAAAACCTTGGAAGTGATTGGGGAGTTCAGAAAAAAGAAATGTTGTACAAAGAAGGAATTGCAGGTGCTAGCTGGTTACCTGGCTCATGCCAGTCAGGTGGTGAGGGGAGGTAGGACATTCTCAAGGAGGATAATAAACCTAATCAAATATATCCCCCAAGATGACAAGATGGTCCACATACCGGAGTGGTTGGTAGGGGATCTTACATGGTGGAACAATTTCATGGATGTGTTCAATGGGAAGGCAAGATGGATCAAGGTCTCGGGGGAGGACATCCCACAAATTGAGACAGACTCATCAAAATCAGGCTTTGGAGCACGTTGGGGGGAGGACTGGGTAGCGGGGGTGTGGGATGTCGATCGGGATTGGGAAAGCAAACAATTCTTGGACCATCATTATTCAGAATCACCAGGGGAGGTTGATGAGACAGCGGATATCAACCTACTGGAGTTGTGGCCGGTCTTAGCTGCATTAGACCGGTGGGGGGAATCATGGCGGGATCACAAGGTCATCATTTGGACTGACAAAACCCAAGTACAAAGTATGATTGCTACAGGGAGGTCAAAGAGTGTCCGGGCCATGTGGTGGTTGAGGGAATTGTTTTGGCGGGTGTGCCTTTACAATGTCCATCTAATCAGTAAACGTATATCAACAAAGGAAAACACTGTTGCGGATTATATTTCTAGACTTTTCGACAAACGCAACAAAGGGTCTTTACCAATAACATTTGAGCAAGAATTATGTTGCTTCCAGGTGACCGGCTAAGGAGGCAGTTGCGGGACTACCAGTCAAAATGGATGGCGGAGTCATCCCTGGTTACCAGGAGCAGTCAATGGAAGTCTTATTTTAAATTTTGTGAAGAGTTCAGTTATGATAAACCCTTACCGGCAACATTAGAAATGATATTATTCTATGTGGTACATTTGGCAGACAGGTTGGTCTATAAATCCATACAGGGGTATTTGGGAGCGGTATGGATTCTCCATGACATGGCCGGGTTGGCTCATGTGGATAGCCAGACGTTTGAGCTGGTAGTCACAATGAGAGGTATTAAGAGGACACTAGGGGATTTCTCAGTTCAGGCTAGGCCAGCTACATTAGTAGATTTGACTGCAATATTTGGGGGTCTGGATATGTCACGGGGTGAAGACGTAGCATTCTGGGTGGCGATTCTCCTGGGATTCAGGGGGTTATTGAGGAAGTCAAACATTCTTGAGGAAGGGCTAGCGGTGTTGGTGCAGGATGTGAGGTGGGAATCTTGGGGGGTGACCATTGTCCTTAGACGCACTAAGACAATCAGCTATGGGGAGAGAGTCTTGGAGATACCCTTTACACCCATACCGGGTTCCATCATGTGTGTCTATACCTTCATCCACAAGCTGGTGGGGATGGTAGACTCAAGCCAGTTGGTGGGATACATGGGGAGGGAAGGGGCGTATACTAGGGGTGCCTACAGTTGGTATAGCAAGAAGCTGTCTTCGCTGTGTACTGTGTTAAATCTTGTGAAAATGTCTAGCCACTCTATGCGCCGTGGAGGAGCCAGCCTGCTTGCTGAGGCAGGTTTCTCGTTAATCGACATCAAGAACTTGGGGGATTGGCGCAGCATGTCAGTGTTGTACTATCTGTCCAGGACCATGGAGTCCAAGGTCAGGTTGGAAAGGAGCATCGTGGATAGTATATACAAGCAACCAGAACAGTATCTACACGACTAATCTTCCTTCGGTTGGGCGGTTGGCAGGTTGTATTCATGTGTGTGCCAAGCATGATTAAACGCCCAACTTCATATATGATTAGTCTCTCGTTATTGGATCATCTATAAGTAGACAGTACGGTATTTATTGTAGGTATAAGCCCAGCTTATGGCGCTATAAATATGGACTGGTCTGGTACTAATTGGTTCTGCCAGATGGCGCCTTAGTACCGGGTAGCAGGTGGGTGCTGCCACCTGGGACTGTACATTGTACTGCAGGCTGGAGGACAAAGGAAGCGTCATTAGCAACCCGCAGCCCGCCAAATGAACACTGCTTGAATTATTTTTTATTTTTATATTGTGGTTACTGTCGGTTGGCATTCATGTGTGTGCCAAGCATGATTAAACGCCCAACTTCATACATGATTAGTCTCTCGTTATTGGATCATCTATAATATATAAGTAGACAGTACGGTATTTATTGCCTCATGAACTCGATTGTCCGTTTTCGGGTGACTCCGAGACCAATATAAGGTGATTAAATACATAATGTCTTAAAGTACATAACAGCAACTAATAACTTTGTTTACAAACTGGGACAACATTTATCTTAAGGCATACCAAGAATGGATACCCTCAGAAAACTAGCTTTTGAGATACAGCTCGATGAATATTGAAGATTTATCAAAAATATTAAAATTTTAACAACATACTCTCATTTTACCCTAGTTCACTCAAAATGGTTTAATTAATTGTCAAAATCACTCTACAATATCCTGATGGTATATACTTTAGGAAATATGGACCATTAGGATCCTTTGTTGAACCTACTTGGCACAGTCCTGGCCTAAAAAGCCGCTATTTCACCTTATTTCGGTCTCGGAGTCACCCGGGTGATTCCGGGACCAAAATAAAATATTGTATAAATGTAGGTTAAATTAATGGAATCATCAGATTTCTGGTTTAGAGCATTAGAGGGGGTGGATAGGAAGCAGTGGCACTAAAGATAACTAAAATATATTGGATATTAACAATTCTGTGTGGGTTTTACTATTATCAGCAAGGCTAGTGACTCCGAGACTAAAATAAGAGGGTGACTCCGAGACCAAAATAAGTATCACAACACACATTTGGTCCTGGAGGCTGGAATATTAGATTTTTTTCAAAATTTCTTTTTTCTGGCAAAAGACACAATAGTTACCTCACGATCTGGGGTACAAGGGATACTGTTTGGATCTTGTTTATTTACTGTATAGTGGTATCAAAATGAAAGGACATTTGAAAATTTTGATGACAATATACACTTAAATGGCTGTGGAGAAAAAAATACGGTACATATCTAGTGAAATCCTTGTGAATCAATTGACTATACCATAGGCCTAATAGAAAATGATATTAGGGATAGGCTGTCACTGTCTTAGTAGACATGGGAGACATGTAAAACATGTCATTTATAGGGTTTTAGACGTTTTTAAGGGTTTTTGGGCCTCTGGAGGGCCTAAAAACAAAAAATATTGGGCCAATACACAAAAAAAAGGAAAAATCCTGAATTGTTGGGATGTTTTCTCACATTTACCAAATTTTTGAAAAAATTGGTGCATCTTACTATTGAGGTGATGCCTCGAAAAAGGTAATCAAAGCAGGCGGGCAGGCTGGTGGCGACCAAGCAAAAAAACGGCAATGCACTTTTGACAGAATTAAACCATACTGAACCTATATGATGACTCCAACTAAAACATGTAACGATGGTAAGCATGACTATAGTAGGGTGTAAGCCAAGCCATTTCCGACTGCCAAATTGAGGGTTTGGTCGCCACCATGATTTTTATATGGGCGTATATATAGGGTATCAGAAAATATGAGGTGACCTTGCCTCAGGAGTAGCTTAAGGTCAGGGCAGGGCTTCAAGGTCAGAGAAGTCTAGAAAAATCTGAAAATTATTGATTCACATATGCAACTGAAAAGTCACTTTACATTTGAATTTCCCAACCAATAAAATATCCAAGGCATACTACCCATTCAGGGCAACATGAAAACGAAAAAAAAAAATTTGCCCAAGGTCAACATCATTTTATTCAAGGTCAATCTCAGAAAAGTGACTTTTCTATAAAAACGGTTACTTTTCAGCTCTAATAGAATCCTCAAAAATATCCAGACATTCCCCATAATGCATGAGGGAATACCTACATAGTTAGCAATCATGGAATAATGAGGTGGACTTCCATATCACATGGCCTTTGGCAAGGCACGGCCTCATTCCTCACTGATGCTGTAAAATAGCAGGGTCCACAACAACACACTTTAAGGGCCAGAACCTGGCAATAACTTTGTCTTTTCATTCATGTTAAATACCTAGAATATGTTTCTAAGACCTTTTAATTTTTATTTTTTAAAGGTCAAGGTCACTTAAATCCAGGACATATGTGCAAAATCACAGGTTTGACAAGATTCAACCTTGGATGGTAATAAAGTTAAGAAAAATGTTTATATCCACATCAATATCTGTCTGTGCATAGCATCAAATATACAGTTTAAGAAAAAATGTGTTTGAAATCCATGTTATACAGTAAAGAGTAGGTTTAGGTCTCTTATCGCTGGTAATATAAAATAGAAACTGCATATAAACATATTGGTCTCAAATCGTGATAAACAGTTCATCAAATTTTATTAACCTTTTAAGGCCGCGCATTGACTATATAAAATGCCATGGCTGCTTGAGCATCTTTTATATCTTATGCCGTTGCTGGCCCAGCATGGACTAAAGTCATCATTACTTTTTTGGATTTGGAAAAGTTTTCTGCAAAACATCTGGGCCCACCAGCAGCAAAAACTTTCTTTGTCAGCCCTAATGGGTTAAGATGGGTTAACACAAAATACTCTTTGAATGTGACCTTCATTAAGGTCAAGGTCACTTAATTGCTTTAACAATTTTACATAGATATCTTAAACCATTACTCTTGATTAAATTTACTATAAAGAGTTAAGCATTTAGATCTGACCTTATCTGACCTTCATTGGGCTCAAGGTCATTCAAATTGTGGTTATTGCATATGATACAAACTTATAACTGATGACATGAACATCTAATTTGTACAGTGTGTTCAGATTTATTGCATCGGACTACTAGTCCATGTCGCTTATCATATTGGCACAGTCATCCAGTTTACAGGGTTATGTGCACTGCAGCCAATTATCAACACAAGGGCATTAAGATTGCTGGCAAGATCTTGAGCAAGTGCAGGCCATCAATTCTAAGACTACCTCTGGGGCTGAAGAACCTCTCATCCAATCAATTGATAGATTTGTGCCTTCCATGATCCAACCACGATCTTGGGGGTTTGGAATTACTGGCAATGGTTCAAGGCTTCTTCTCAAGATTGCTGCTTGAGTGTTAGCCCTGAGGCAATGCTTGTACAAACAGTCCTTACATGGTGGCAATTGCCTAGACTCAACATCACCACGCTTGACCCTGAACAGCTCATATCTTGACTCATTCACCTTCTGGATCTTCAATCTGGCTGCATACATTTTGCATACAAATTCCTGCAGAAGTGTAAACAAGTCAGGGGACATTGTCCAGTGCTTCCCTACAGTTTGCATGGCAGTTTGCATGTTTTTGTCCTTCATTAGAATCTTTAGACTGCTGATTTTCCCTCGTCCAGCAAAAGCACTTACACTGTTGCATCCAGTGAATGTGTGCATGCCAATGAGTGAACTGCATATCTTTGCACCAAGACTTGATGCAATTTCCTCGATGTGGAAGCGCCTGATGGTATTCTGCGTCCCACGTTGAAGATATAGGTTGCATTGGATTGTTTGATGCATACCAAGGGCTATTACCAGAACATCTATGTCTTCTGATGCTATTATAACAGTGTCATAACTGTGCGAAGCATGACTGGCATGCGGAAGCAACCTTGTATCTGCTTCCTCTTGAGAGGACAACAGCTCCCTACAGTTCGATGAATTTAGTCCTGTCAACTTCACACACTTTTCATCACATGGACATTACTTTCTGGAGTTTGTTGAGCCTCTTCAGATAATATTCCTTCTTCCAATCATCAAAGAAGAACTGGATCATAGCTGACTTACTTGCTTAACACTCGAGAGCTTCTTCCATCGTTGGACCCTCTGGCCTGAAGTGATATTATGTAGATGTACCTTAGATGTCACTTTTTTTTTTCTTCTTTTACTAGCTTGATTCTTGATGGATGTATCCCTATACACATCACATATGGCATCTATTCGATCACTGTTGGATCCTATTTTGAGCATTGCACTGAATAAAGTATCTGCTGCTTCTCCAAAGGTCTCAGCTTTTCCACTCATTTTACGAACAACACTCATGGCATCTACTCTATGATATACATATTGGTTTCACACACTTTATCAAAGAGAAAACAATACTTACACAGAGGAGCTTCATCAATGATCAGATTGCTGAAGGTCCTGCCATCTCTTATGGGTTGCTGAGGTCTTGCCACTAGGTGGAACTTCCTGTCTACTGTACTTTAGTACAGTCAACCTCCTCTATGAAGACCATAATATGTCTGGTTCCAACTTGTTCTTTTACTGACCATATATTATCTGGTTAAAGGAAGTTAGGAGTGGTAGCCCTTTTTTACTTTATATATAGGTCTGTCTCCTGCTGCCCTTGGTAACAATGACCCTGACCTCAGCTTACTATTGCAATATTTAGATAGTGAACATCCTAGTATACATCTGATAACGAAATATCTAGATATTCCTACCGTACATCAAAATGTCAACAACAAAGATAACATTTTAATGATTTACATTCAGTGTAACCTTCAATGAAGTGACCTTGACCTGGAGGAAGGTCAGGTTGAATAAAATATAGGTTGTTTGGCTTGCCCTGATTATATTTTGGACTTTAATTAAAACAAAAGGGATAAATCAATGAACACTAGAGAATCAATATGTAAATACTTAGCATTTAACAGTGACAAGAGGCCTAAAACTATTCTTTACTGTATAACATGGATTTCAAACACTTTTTTTCTTAAACTGTATATATTTTATGCTATGCACAGACGGATATTGGTGTGGATATAAACATTTTTGTTAACTTTATTACCATCCAAGGTTGATTCTTGTCAAACCTGTGATTTTGCACATATGACCTTGATTTAAGTGACCTTGACCTTTAATAAATAAAAATTAAAAGGTCTTTTGGGTAGGCCCCACAACATAACATATTCTAGGTATTTAACATGAATGAAAAGACAAAGTTATTGCCAGGTTCTGGCCCTTAAAGTGTGTTGCTGTGGACCCTGCTATTTTACAGCATCAGTGAGGAATGAGGCCGTACCTTGCCAAAGGCCATGTGATATGGAAGTCCACCTCATTTTTCAATGATCCCTAACTATGTAGGTATTCCCTCATGCATTATGGGGAATGTCTGGATATTTTTGAGGATTCTATTAGAGTTGAAAGGTAACCGTTTTCATAGAAAAGTCACTTTTCTGAGATTGACCTTGAATAAAATGATGTTGACCTTAAGTAAAATTATCTTTTTTGTCTTTTTCATGTTGCCCTGAATGAGTAGTATGCCATAGATATTTTATTTGTTGGGAAATTCAAATGTAAAGTGCCCTGACCTTAAGTTACTCCTGAGGCAAGGCCACCTCATATTTTCTGATACCCTATATATATGCCTATCTAAAAATCATGGTGGCAACCAAACCCTCAATTTGGCAGTTGTGGTCACTCTCAGCCAGATTGGCTTACGCGCTATAGGATCCTCACTTTGGGTGGGCAGGCTGTGTATTGCCTCAAAAAGCCTAAAAAAATCCGAGATTGGTGAACATACATGGGCATGCAGGCTCAGATGAGTTATCAATTAGCCGAAAACCCCATCATACTTTTTTATTAGCCAAAATAAAGCATATAATTGCATTAATACGATTTTTGCATTAAATATCCACCCATCAAAATCCCATTCATTGTTAGATAAAAAGTCATCTGTTATTTTGCCAGATTTTAACGCCAAAAGATATATCCATAACACCACTTGCGTTATGCCTTCCTTCATTCTATCTCAGCTTACGCTTGTGCTGATATTTAACGCAAAATTTGCCTTTTTAGGGGGTGTCAGGAATAAAACAAAAAATGTTTGTGTCTGGCTACCTTGCGTTATTGACTACATTAACGCAAGGTTCGCTAGTTGTGTTTCGTTCCCCCAGCGACGTATGGACAATATTGTCAATAGGATAAAGGGCCAAAAAAGTGACTCAATACCAATTCATCTATATGCACAGTTGTGAATACAATGTATATGAAAAAAATATGCGATGATGGTGCAATTATGTTTGTTTGTTTGTAATTGTTTATTTATACTGTCCAATTCATAGGCTTATAGCCTGTATTATTGCAAAGAACAGTGTGTAATAATGGCTACCAACTGGTCAAACTCATCATGAAATGTTTACACAAGACAAGACAGTACATATTAGGATTTTTCGATAAACCGACAGCAGAAGACAAGCCTGATGGAAAATTAAATGCTATAGTTGGAAACATATCAAATCAAAAGCACAACTCGTACTGTTATGTTCAAGTTAAACCCTTGCTGGTGTTCAAAAAACAAGCATTATTTTACAGAAGATAGCAATCGTCAATACCAAGACAAAAAAGGTATATGGCAAGACAATTTACAATATGGTAGTAGTATAGTAGCTACTGAAATGGTCCAAAAGACAAGAGACCAATCACAGGCCTCCCTTTGGTCGCGTGACCTCATTTGCATATGAGACCACGCCCTCTTTGGGTCACGTAACCGGAGGTGTCCTTTTTTGGGCTTGAGCTTAACCAATCACAATTTCCATGGGGTCACGTGACCTCATTTGCATATGAGGCCACGCCCCCTTGGAGGAGTCACGTGACTGGAAGTGACCTTATTTGGGCATGATCGTAACCGGAAGTCACTTACTCGGCTTGGTGGGGATTAGCGGAGCCTCTCGACCAATCGTAAGCCTCCGGGCGGACCTTGTTTGTAAACAACACTACGTGACCCGACTACGTGGGCCTTTGTTTGTAAACAACGCCACGAGCGGAGGTATATGATTTTTTTTCCCGATCAATTATGTGTATAGGGGATGGTGTCTGTTGACCTCTGGTACAACTAACTTCTGTCGTGTTGACACATTCAACACGACAGAATTCATACATGAGAGCGGTACAAGAGTCCTCACAAATTGTTTTCAAAAAGTACTCATGTAATACATCAACACACAACACACTGAACACGTCCCAGTAGTCGACCTCTTCTGGCTTTACCGTTTTTTCTATCTCTGTCATTTTTTTCATCCCGTCGTTTGTGTTTTCTGTGCAGACACTGCACCTCAAATTAGAGAAGTTACACTTGAGAACGCACTATTTTCAGCCATTTCTTTAGTGAGGTCGCCTGTCCAAGGATTGTTGACAGTAGTTTGATGTCTACTGGTTCAGTGCGACCACGACGAGGGGACATTGACGCGAGTGTGGGAGATGCTCAACCACCACGATATTGCACATCTTCCAACTGTGTAAGGCAATGCCGCAGTGGTAGCAGACTAACGTGTCATTGCCTCCTATGGAAAAGAAACCTATTCCGTGATGCCATGACATGACTTTAAAAGTGTGGAGTCTCACTTCCAACTTGTTGAACCCTTCATATTTGGCATCCATTTTTGCTGGCGGCGGTTGTGCTAGTTGTGGCGGTAGTGAGCTGGTAAAAGAAAGACGTTAAACTCAGTGTTTTTTTCCATGTGTAGTTTTCGTTTAAGATTGTTTTTTTCTATCTCTGTCCTCACCACCACTACCACTACCACTAAGTGTTCAATTTCTTGTATCATGACTTTTTTCTATCAATCATGTACTACCAAAGGTATTTACCCACGCTGTGTGCTATTGCTTTTTCTTTCTCTACCATTTCATGCAATATAGTAATGCACACATCAAACTTTCTAAAGTCATCCATTAACACTTGAATACAGGGCGAAGCTCTCCACAGTTTCAAATTTCAAAACATAAGAGAGACACATCTTTTTCCGGTTGTAGAGAGATGTTGTTCAGCTGCTCAAAGGTTAAACCTAGCTGTATTCCTATGGTTTTCCAATTCTTAGAAGATGCCAGAGTTTCAGAAATGGTGAGAAAGTATGCGTCCATCACACATGTGTCGGGTTCGTTGTAATCAAGATCGTGATGTTTGAAGAAGATCTCTGTCTGCTCAGTTATATCTTGGCGGTCAGCTCCAAGTTGGGCGTGGTAAAGGTGACCCCATCTGGTATGACGCGTGGCAATTTCAGCCCACCATGTCTGGTACATCTCTCTACACATGTCCTTGATGCTGTTGATCCGCACTAAGCGCTCAAGACTGTCGTACAGAACACCCAATCGTATACATAATTTGCTCTATTCACGCGCTGGTAACTCACTGCCTATTTCACAAAGTAATTCGTCGCTGAAGCAGAAATTCCTACTCTCTAGAAAATCCTCATAACGCACTTGACAAACATCATAGGAAGGTTTGAGTGAGGTGTGAGATTTAGGAATCATTTTGTTTACTGAAAAAAATTCCAAAACTCACTTCTCACAAATAGCAGAGGGTAGGGCAGTCGGTAAGCGAGTAAGTGGGCGGCAATGGGTGACACGTGGTAGAGTAGAGGAGACTCACAGTGCTGCAGGCGTTGGGTCGTGGTGCTGGTAACGGTGGTGGTGGTGGTGGTGGTGGTGGTGGTGATCAGAAGCGATGTACTCTTCTCGGGATGAGTTGGCTTTATATAGGGGGTCTTGAGTCCGTTCACCACAGGATATTACGCCCCCAGTTCGCCCTCCCTCTGCTTACCCCTTTGTCAAACTAAGGCTTTAGATCGGTCACATAGTTGACAATGGGCATTGTTATTACGGTATAAAGCGGATTACAGGTGGTCTAAATGTGATAGTCCCCTCTCGTGAGTCTTTCAAAGAGCGCTCATTAGGGGTTCACAGGCTTGTTTGCGCATTTTCACCCCTCTCCTCTTACAAGCAGTAGTCTCTGCCACCCTATCAGTGTGACCTGAGGGTCAGAGTAAATTTTTAAGCCTAAGTCTTTGGACAGCTGGCTGTCTTGGTAATGGTAACCGTGATCCTTGTCCTAATGCGACAGTAGTATAGTGTGTATCGGGATGGACCTTGTTTTAAGAAAAGTGAGATGAAAAAAGCTCGCTTTGCAGACAAACTGACTCAGCCTTTGGACAGCTGGCTGTCGTGGCAATGGTAACCATGATCCTTGTCCTAATGCGACAGTAGTATAGTGTGTATCGGGATGGACCTTGTTTTAAGAAAAGTGAGATGAAAAAAGCTCGCTTTGCAGACAAACTGACTCAGTCTTTGGACAGCTGGCTGTCGTGGCAATGGTAACCATGATCCTTGTCCTAATGCGACAGTAGTATAGTGTGTATCGGGATGGACCTTGTTTTAAGAAAAGTGAGATGAAAAAAGCTCACTTTGCAGACAAACTGACTCGTTTAAATAAAGAATTTTAGTCATTTTGTTTATGAAGTTAAATCTTTTTTCTTTTTTTTTTCTGAGAGTTGTTCTTGAAACTAGTCATTTCGGCTACCATTCAATATTGTTCAAAGAAAGTAAGCAAAAATATTTTTAGCTGTGCACCCTCCCCTCTCTGTGTACAGCAGCTGTATACGAGATTCGCTCCTGATGACCTTAGCCCCCGTGCTAGGGGATGTTTCTGTGACACCTCTTTGTCCATGACCACCATTGAAACTACGATAAGAGGCTTATCTCCTCCATAGTAGTATATCAAGGCAGTCGTTCAGAAAACTCAATCATTCACACTACCAAGCACCCACGCTCTACACACCCTGACCACGACACAAACCCTCACTATGGTTGGAAAGCGACCTAACAGAAACCCTAGCGTCTACAAGTACACTGGCAGGAAGGTAGCAAGAAAGAACCCTTCTCCTCCTACTACATCAGACTCGGCGGTACCGTGTGCATTACTACCTTCTCCCGTCGTCGACTTAGACTCCTTTGTAGCAAGTTCTGCTACAGCCTCCGCTGTTGAGAATCCCCCTGCTGCTGCTGCTGCTGCTGCTACTGCTACTGCTACTGCTCATGGTGCTGCTGCTGCTGCTGCTACGAGCACTAGTGTCAGTACTACTGCTCCCGCGGCCACTGCCACGGACACAGCCGCAACAGGTGTGACAGAAGCAGACAACGTTGCCCTTGACTACTCAAACACCTCAGACTCCAACGGAAGGGAGGAGGAGGAGGAGGCGGAGGAGGACGGGGATTCATCATACACTGACGGTCAAAAGTCTCCAGACATCCTGGCCAAAGTCATCACCCAGTCTCTGCGAGAGACAGGTACCACCTATCCTCCGGCGCAGACCCACGACAACCCGGAGACAAATGAGAGTGAGAGCTTTCTACCTCGACGTTGACCTTCCACACCCCGACATGCTAGTGTCTCCTCCCCCTCCATCGAAGGGGGCGTGTGGCTGTCCACGCGGAAAAAACCCGTTTCTCACAAGTCCCAGGGTACCAACATGAGTGTTGATACTGCTGCTACTTCTGTTGCTACTTTAGCTCGCCATGTTGGTCACAATGTTCTTCCTGTAGATGCACGGACGACGGTCGACAACAACAACAACAACAACAACGGTGCCCTCAATGAACCTTAAGAAGGTGAGGAAAAGCGCGAGTTCTTCATCGACAGTTTGAAGCTGCAACTTTGGAGTAGTGGGGCTAAGTTATCAAAGGAGGGATACAGCGCCATAAAGGGTGCAGTAACATCCACCAAGGAAGTGGTATTCTCCATCTCTGACCTCATTGAGCGCATCAAAGAGGAGGTACAGAAACGTGACAGATCTGTGTCTCAAGGGTTACCTGATCACGACACTTGGTTCGTGGAACTAGACGACGGGCACAACCTACACGTAGGTGTCAGCTACTACAAGGGCAAGAACATCATTCACATGTGGGAGTACGAAGGTCAAGACATGACTCTGACAAGGCTCCACCAAGGCCCTGACCGAACTGGCTAACAAAAGAGAGATCCCGGTGGAAATTATCAGTGCTCTATGCAGGGCTAAGAATGCCCACCTACCCCAGTAAACGAGACACGGACCACACGTTTTTGATCTACATGGTCGTACACATAAACGTTTACAAATTAGATAGCTTTTGTATATAAGAGTGGTGTACATTACAGATTAGCTGGAGGAAAAAGAAATACAGGGAAAAACGTAAAATTCTTTAGGTATAAGTAACTCAGTCAAGATGACTCAACTGGTGTGCGAAAGCTGTTTCAAAAAATTCAAGAAGGCGTTCCTTTATAACACCCACGTGAAAAAATGTGCGGTGTTACCGAAATTTTCCCCCCTATGTGGCGAAGGTAACTGTAGGAAAAGTGCCTGTAAACGGGAATCTATCGCCGGGGTGATGATTCCTCCGGTGATATCCGGCATACCTCAAGGTGAGGAAATATTCACCACTAATTGGCCCGCTATACAGACAGGCGTCAGAGCTCACGGTGTTCGCGTCAGCGTAACCAACATGAGACTGCCCACCAGTGAGATGCGGGACGCCGTTAGCACAATGCGTCAGATCCACATCACGCAAAGATTCAGATACAAAGTGGGTGTGTCCGTCGGTTTCAAGACAGAGACAAGCTACGCTACTTCCACGCCTCCCAGAACCACGCCAGTCTTCTCGAATTCCCTCCCGACGTAACAGATTCTGCCTCGTTGGAAGATCTCATCTCTGTCATGGAAAACACTGTCACATCGCAAGAAGTCACAACACTTCGCGATGCTGACACCAAGTGGCAAGTTCTGTTTCCCACCAAACCTAAACGTCTGCATTTTCATGGGACCCCGAGAATTTCCCATAGGAGGAAAAGTAACCAAAACGGGTCGACTGAGGAATAAAAGAGGCGTGTTAAATTTTCCAAGCGGCGACAAGTTATGTGTGTTCCGCTGCATATCCTTTCACTTGCACAAGACGTGCAAGCACGCTTCAAAATTATTGCAGCGGTTCCGTCCTTCCTCGAACGCTGAAACCTTTCCTGGGTTGAATGTGGGAGACATACCGACTTTGGAGAACTTGTTCGGCATACAAATAGCGGTTTACAGAACGCATAAAGTCAAAGGTATAAACCTGAGAGAACGAGTTTCACTGATGAAACCTCCTTCGAAGACATAGGGTGCCAGAGGAAAAGTCAACCTACACCTTTCTGGGGCGTGTGGCGGCAGCTCCTTGCACGTCTCCCTGATAACGGATTTTGAGGAATACGCTGGCATATACGAATGTCCCGACTGTAAGTCTGCGTTCACAACCAAATTCTTACTGAAAAGACACAGGAGTCAGCTTTCACCTTGCAAACAAGTCTCCTTTTCGTACGTAGATGGAGTGTACCAAAACACGAAATCAGTGTTCGAAGCACTGGCAGACTTTTCCGTTTATCCTCCGGACGCTGCTTCCAAGAAGTACCCTTACAAATTTACCTTTGATTTCGAAGCTTTCTTCATACCCGCCAAAGCACCGTCCACACAAAACGTCATTGTACTGTACGAGCACGTCCCTCTCTCAGCTAGCTTGGCATTTGACTTTCCAGGATGCGAAGGTCCGGTGTGTTTCGTGAGACAGTCAGACGTGCAGTCGGACCCTTTGTTGGACAGGGTTCTACATCGACGACACCGCCAAAGTCATAGGAGAAGCGGTGCTGGAAGTTTACCGACCGACGTTAGCGAAACTAGAGGCACGGATAGCAGAAGCTCTCGCTCTGGAGGCAGCGGCCGCCACGTCTACAGGCGACGACTTCGCCAAAATTCAAGACCGTCACCCTTTAGTTCAATCGTCGGCTTCAACTCTGGGCGTTACGACTTGAACCTGATCAAAGTTCACCTTCACTCCTTCTGCGCCTCGAAAAACCGAGAGAAAGACGAATTCAGCGTCATAAAAAGAAGTAACCACACCTGGCGATATACACGTGGCACACCGTTTTCTTGGACGTTGTGAACTATTTGGCTCCTGGTTACAACTACACAAACTATTTACTGGCTTTCACCAGAAATCAGCACAAGGGTCACTTTCCTTACAAATGGATGACGTCCACCAGAAAACTGGCAAACAGAACTTTACCTCCCATGTCTGCTCTCTACAGCATCCTCCGCTGCACGAAGATGATGGTGTCCGAATAGGCCCAGTGTGAAAAGTCTTGGTCGGAAGAGAAGATGTCCACTTTCAGAGACTACTTGGTCTACTACAACAACAAAGATGTGCAACCGTTCTCAGAGGCCCTAAACAAGCACGCCAAATTTTTCAAGGAGCGCGACATCGACATGTTCAAAGACGGAATCTCTCTGCCCGGTCTCACACTACGATTCCTTTTCCAAAACATACAGGCTCCGTTGGTGACCTTTCATTAGGGGAACGCTCACCTTCACCCTCTTGTTCAAAAAAATCTAGTCAGCAGTCCTTCGATTGTGTTCCATAGGTTTCACGATAAGGGTGCGACGCTGATAAGGGAACACAAATACGGTAGACAAGCGAGAATGTGCGAACACATCCTAGGAGTAGAAGCTAACTCCCTCTACTTGCATTGTATGAAGGAAGAGCATTGCACGGGTTATTACATGGTGAGAAGACCCGAGACCCAGTTCAAACCGGAAATGAAGCAGAGAAACTCCAAGACGGCTTTCGAGTGGTTATGTTACATGGAGCATGCTCTCGGTGTGAAGATTAGCCACGCCTTCAATGGAGGAGAAGTAATGCTAGGTTGCAAACGAATTCGCGTAGACGGTTTTCACTTGCCCTCTAACACCGTTTTCCAATTTCACGGGTGCTGGTACCACGCTCACGACTGTATACCGTCGCGCAGATACGCGATGCGGACCCTACCATTAGGGACGAGAGACGCGCCTGAATGGCTAGGGTTGGCGCTTACCTGAAAGCTTTGGGTCACAAGTCAATTGCGATGTGGGAGTGCGAATGGACCAAGATGCAACGCAAAGAATCGCAGGTCGTCGCGTCTGAGAAGCGCTAGAAGGTGGACGCATTGAAGGTGAATCACACTCCCATGACCGAGAGTGAAACAATATGCTGTGTCCAAAATGGAAAAATGTTCGGTTTGATCGAGGTGGACATAACAAACGCCTCGACACCTGCGCAAACACTTCGAAGCAATGACCCCCGTCTTCAAAAACGTGACCATTTCCAAGTCCGACATGGGCGTCCACATGTCAGAGTTCGCGAAGCGAGAAAACCTAATGAACACACCTCAGAGATCTCTGATAGGAAGTTACCACGGACAAATTTTTTATTTTTTTATTCTCTTCCGGTGGTATCTGAGTCAAGGTCTGGTCGTGACCAAGGTGCATTTGTTCGTCGAATACTTTCCCAGATGCCCTTTTGCCGACTTCGTGGACGAGGTAACGGAGGGGCAAAGACGTGGCGAGTCCAACTCGGAGGAGAAAATCCTGTCCGACTGTTACAAGTTGATTGGAAACAGCGCGTACGGTAAAACCAATTGCAACAAAGAAAAACACTTCAACGTAAGATACACCAGCGGTCGAACTTTTGAACTGTTGACCGATTGGTGGCGGTTCAAAAGGGGCACAGAATTGAGCGGAGACCTCCACGAAGTCAAACTGCAACCTAAAAGAGTGACCAACAACCGACCTATACAAATAGGTTTCATGGTGTAGCAGTACGCAAAGTTGAAAATGTGGGAGTTCACGTTCGACTTCTTGGATAGGTTCGTCAATCGGCGAGTTTACGCGCTCTATCAATTGGACATGGACAGTCTTTACATGGCTCTCAGCGGACAGACCCTAGACGAACTGGTGAAACCCGAGCTGAGAGAAACATATTTCCGAGAAAAACACAACTGGATTCCAACAGCTGTGTGCGACCAGCACTTGGAGCTTTTCGTGAAGACAAAGACGAAAGGCGTCAGAGAGTGGACCCCGACGACCTGTTGCGAGAGACGTTACGTTCATGACATGAAAACTCCGGGTCTCATGAAATACGAGTGGGAAGGTGACGGTATTCTCAGTCTCAACCCGAAGACTTACATCTGCTACCATAAAAACTTGGCAGGTGAAATGACATGTCAGAAAATGAGCGCCAAGGGTGTGATAAAAAACCAAAACGTTAAGGAACCGAAAGACTTCTTTGACGTTCTTTCCAACCGAAAATCTATAAACGCCACCAATATAAATTTTAGAGTGATAGAAAACAAAATGCACACTTACACCATTGATAAAAAGGGACTGAGTTACTTATACTCGAAGCGTTGCATTTATTCTGACCGTGTGACGACGAGTCTTTTAGAGATATGAAAGAAGACGGAGTCATCTTAAAAAAAGAGGGCTGAGTGAAAAAAATGAAAAAGAAATCCAAAAATGTAGAAAAAATAGTTGAAAATTAGTTTTAGCGACAGTGTAAGTTTAGAGTAGAAAAAAAAAAGAAAAAGTTGTTTAGCGGGGTATGTAAGCCGGTGAGATTACGTTCTTTGTTTGTGGTGTAAACCACGACCGGCTTACCTCACCTTGTACACGGTGAAAAAGACAACGCAAAATATATTCTTGCGAACCGATTTTCTGTTGGGAGGCGATCGAGGCGACCAACCTGTCATTCTATACGGAACCGCTGGGGAACCAAGGTGTCCATAAAGTGTTCGTTTCTCATTTCACGGTCCCTTCGCTCGACAGTTATTTCAAAGATAGTTTCCCGAGAACGAACCACCAATTGAGAGACAGATGTCTCGCGATATATCAATTTCAGGACGGGCAAGAGTGTCCTCTCATCAAAAGGCGGTATGCGTTCGAATCTTGCAATACACTATTGACCATGCTAGAGAAAGACATGGACTTGAGTGTAGAGGCTGCTCAAGTGATGTTCCTCTGCGGTATTGTGCTTCATTGTGTAAAGGATGTGTGGATTTATTCCCCGGCTGGTGGCTTTAAAAAAAAATACTACTCAATGTATAAACTCTGTCCAATGCTACTATACTCACGTCGTGTGTAGACAGTGTATACTCTGTTGTGAATATGTCAAAAAGGCTTGCACCGTGTACAGTCTCCATGATAAAAAAACAAAAAGTGGAAGGTGTTCAGTGTGTTGTGTGTCAATGTATTACGTGAGTACTTTTGAAAAAATTCGAACCTTGAACTGATCGCTGTATAAATTCTGTCTTTTGAATGTGTCCGCTCTATTGTATAATTTATCGAGAATTACCGGTAAATGAAAAAGTCAGTTTCAGACTCATTTATAACTAAACCACCATCATACGACCACCCATCTCTTGTAAAGAAGTCAGTCGTACCAGAGGCCGACAGGTACACCACGATTCAAGAAAACCACCAGAGGCCTCTGTTTTTTTCGTCCAAGGGGTCGAACTAATCCCATTTTCACCCATTGGGTGGAAAGGATGATCCAAGTAGAAAAAAAGCAGAGGCCTCTGCTTTTTTTCCCCCTTTAGAAGAGACCCCCCCACCCCACCCCATCCTAGAGAAGAGGAGAGGGCCCCCCACCCCAGGGCCCGCCTCCCCCCCAAATTCCCGCCGCCCCCCGCCCCGCTGCCAGCAATATTTTAGTTTGGCAAGCTTTCATCTTGCCTTTTTTTACCCCAATAAAGTCACTTCCGGTCACGTGACCCAAAGGGGGCATGGCCTAATATGCAAATGAGGTCGCTTCCAGTTATGTAACAAGGTCACTTCCGGTTATCCGGTCAAGGTCATACTTCAATTTGTCACTTCCGGTCCCCTTTTGAATTTCCCGCCTAAAGGGAGGCCTGTGATTGGTTGATTAAGTAGGTCAAGTTACCATGGTAACCAAATGCTGGCCTCTCATTGGCTGAGAGCTCGATTAAGTAGGTCACTTCCGGTCACATGACCAAATGGCCATTTTAGTAGCTTAGTCATAGTCCCATCCCAATACATCCTATACTACTTATCGTTTCTGACTTATTTCGGCAATTTCCGACCTGAGGTGGGGGGAGGGGCCGTCTACACCCCCGGTAGTGGTCATTCATTAGACCCCTCCCTGCGACAGTCTGAGTTCCTATGATCTAGATCAATGTAGGTCTGATCATCTCTACCTTTAGGCATTTTGAATGATACCCCAAGTAATTAAACATGAGGGTGATGTTTGTTCCCACCCACCATCCCCGCCCCAAAGGGTCTAATACAATACTAAATTACGTAAATCTTATTTAAACCTTCAGTATATGCCCATCAATGCGGATGTGTATGTAATTCGATGCCCATGCACACAACTATGGTCTAAGACATAGAAATGTGCATGTGTACACGGGTGAGCGAGTATGCTACTTTAGGATACATGTGTTTGTACCCCTGCATATATGGACACCAGACAAACAAAAGTGTGGACAAAGAATGGAGAAAATTACCTCGTTTAGATTTACAACTATGTTTATCATAGTGTTATATTGTAGTGCCCGGGTGCTAAGAAATAATCCTAAAAGGCATGATAACCATGGTATTTTCTAGCATGGCTTTAAGCAACATTGAATCAACATTGACAACTTTTGAATCAAAGTTGATCAACAAATTCACAACATAGGTATCCACATCTCAGCAGCCATGCAAAAAGGTTAATCTATGTGGTAGCACAATGAACATCCTTTCTCTGTGGCCCATCACCTTAATACACTACAGGTTTAAAAACCCCGCCAAATGAATTGGAACCGGCCCTAAGGGGTTAGAAGGTATCCCGGCCTGTTTAACAGGGTGGCTAGTTGTCTGTTTACATGATTGTTGAATATTGAAACTGCTTTAAGTTTCTGCGCATACTGAAACCATACTCACCATGTTGATCACATTTATAGTTAACATGCAGCTGAACCGTACGTGGCTGCCCTGTAACTCTCTTTAATGTTAGAAACATTGGTTTATTTATTTAAGCTAAATTGAGTGTAATGGGCATAAGTCCCAAATTATGTGACGACTGGTATATGTAACACCCGGTCCCACATTATTTTGATTCATGTTGTATTTTGAAATATCATTTGATGAATAAATACACATTGCAAAATCAAAAATACCCAATGCTTCACAACCTCGGCATGGTACAGCGTGTGTGGTGACATCCGTCCCTACCTGACAAAGATATCAGCTCAAGATTAGATTGTCTCAAGTATCTTAATGATAAAAGAAGGCCAACACCTGAATAGGCGAGCATAGGGACATATGCACCAAAGTATCAAACAACAACCGATATGAGAAAAAAAAAGATATGTTTCTACAGAACTAGCAGACTCATCACCAAGAAGTCTCGCGGTGTATTGAACGCTGCACGAGCGTTGTCACACTTTAATCATTTCAGCTAAAATGTCATTATGACCCATTTGGGACATTAACATGACCCTTACTGAACTTGAAGTTGCTTAAAGAATGACTCTGAGCTTTAGAAAAGTTACATAAATATCAAATATTCATGCAGAAGAAGGAATGAGGTAATAATACCGAATAGGTTGGTTTATAAGTTCAATTATTGTTAGTCACAGGGAATTGAATACGCAACGTGATATTTTCTCTGGCCTTGAATATAAGCCCCCTCCGCCAAAGGCCTACCTGTAGGATCTGATTGTTTGTTTAGGTTACCATTTCTTGAAGCTGTGTAAAGTGCAAGATCATTAAACTTCGTCTAAAGGCGCTTTGTATGACACCGTCAAGAATGATAAATGGTACTCTGATTTACAATGTTATCTGCACACATACTTGTATGTGATTGTTTGATGAGATATTGATATTCGAGAACCAACAGCGATGTCCCATGATTAAGCATTGACTGAATTTTGCTCATGCATTACTTTCATTATTTTAACGTTGGATACCGTGTTGGCTTGAATAAGTGCAGGAGTCTCAAATAAGAGTAGGTCTTGAATAAGAGTAGGGTAAATGACAGTTTTGAAATAATATTTCGGCCATTTTCGCATTTTGAATAACCGCAGGTCTTGGTTGAGTGCAGGGTAGATAGTAGCAACGAAATGTATAAGAGCAGGTGCGCTTATTCAAACCACTACGATAAGTACGCTTCTCACCAATCCAGGTGCTGTCTAATTCTATTATGTTAGCTGTTTGGATAGTTCATTGTGCTAATACCATTTTAAGCAGCTGGCCCTGTGGGGCTTTCAGCCCACCACAAAACCTCTTTTTTTAAATAATAAGTTTATTGACCGATAATTCATGTAAATGTTTAACACGTTCTGCCACTATGGTCAGGTAATTATATACATATATATTACAGTTTGGTCTTGGTGGTAATTCCTTGCATTACAATATAAAACAATGCAAATAGTTAAATTAACTCAGAAAACAGTATCATTTCGTTGAAGGCAATTTTATAATGTATAGATGTGAGGCGAGGTTGCTATCTGAGACCATTATAAAGGTGTTGTGGACTAAAGGCAAGTCTATCTGTGAGGCCAAAGCAGTATGCCAAATCATCCCAGTGAGCACACAGTTGATAATTTATAGTACCTCAGTCAACTGTATACATATTGAATATGAGCATCTTTGCCTGATGAAGGTTTATATTAAGGAACCGAAACATTGCAGTTAAAGATTTAACCAACAAAAAACTCCAAAATGTCTGCAAAAAATGAGACTTCAAATAAAAACTTGTATTGGGTTTTGTGTGATATATTACACAATTCTATATTCTACCGTATGTATACTGTTTACAATTTTTATCACACAAGAAATATGCCTGATACAACCTATGTTGGTCTATGTGGCGTCACTGGTACTCCCAAGCACGAAAGCATAATGGCATTGGGCACTGCCAGTTTAAAAACTGCTAGTGTATGTGATGTATTCCAAAAGTAATGTGCATTTTTCAAGTGTCAAAAATGCGCCGTCACTGTATTAGTGTTTCGACTATATAAAATGGCATAAGATGATCGCTTGGATCCACCCTATTGAATAGTGCTTGGCAGTGAGAGATAAACAAAAAGAGGCTAGATGAACGTGTGTATCTTATTCAGAGTTAATTCAATTTTTCTTCCAAATTTTACTTTTCTTTCCTCTCTATATGGTACGTACCACAAAATTGTAAGTACCCCTGGAACCATGCGTGTTTGCGAGTTTTTTAATTGACCATATTGCATGTTGATTCCCCCCACCCCCACCAGCATGGAGGACTTTCCAGTTTTGCCCCCCCCCCCCTACGAGGGGCTGTTTTTCATTATGCCCCCCTCCTATATGAATTCACGAAGCCCCCCCCTCCCGGTAGGCAATACATGACTTAGGGCGAGAAAATATCCCATTTCATGGTCCAGAACCAATAATGATCGTAGCAACATTATTTTCAATGGTAATTATATGAAGAATGGGCGACCTGCCCATCACAGACACGGATGTGGAGGTTGGTGTGTCATGCCATTCGCAGTATTATCTATCAACGGAGGGGGGGGGGGGGGTGAATTTGGGGAGGGGGGGGGATAAAAATATTCCAAGGTGGGGAGGGGGGGGAATATCATCCCTTTTCAGCGAAAAAAAGACACACATTAAAATAGTTTCATCGGGTGGAACTGATCAAAATCTAACCTGAGGGGGAGACCCGAAAAATGTTTAAAAGGACCCTCGCAAAGCCACCAACGTCTCTCGCCTCTTTTATCAATGATCACTCACCAATAGCTAGTCGCTTACTGGCAGTGGCACCGATCCTGGTAGATTCCCCGTCGGGTCGACGCCAGTGGGGCCACAGCTATTCCCCCCACCTCCCCCACTTTTCTGTATGTTTTGAATGTGGAAATCAGTTGTTGATAGCCCCTTTCCCAAATTCCTGGATCCGCCTCTGTTGAGGCCTATAACTCATATTCATGTATATCTATGTTTTAAGTAAAAAGTGAAAAAAATTGCGACCAGAGGGCCAGTAAACTCTGTTTTCTTTTTTCTGATGCCAGGAAAGGGGCTATTGGCGGGGGGGGGGGGGGCAAGAATTGTCGACCCCTCTAGGGGGCCTGTCAAAACACCACTCATTTGGTGGGATAAACTCCTAAAATGTGTAGAAATCAGGCCCCTTTTATAGATGTGTCAGAACTCTAAATTGGCCCACTCCAAATTGGCCCTTTTTTGGTTGGATACTCTGAATTGGCCAAAATATGACCCATCTTAGGGGGATACCACTCCAAACTTGTGACAAACTCCGACGCCCTTTGGGCTAAAAAACACCAAAATGTACCCCTACTGACGGACCCGTCCTGACCCACCAAGGGGATCCAAAACAGATCCCTCTCCTGCTAGCTTGTGTAACCACTTAGTTTCTATAGAAGGAGTAGGTGGGAGTGGGGCCCGGAGGTCTAAGAGCTCTCTGCGCTGCTTTAAAACATGGGCCTACAATATAAGTGTTTGTTGGTACCGTAAAACCTCGCGTATAAGTCGTGGCTAGTACGCAAGTCAGACCCAGCTTTCTTTTGATTCCAAACATGCCTATATAGGGTGCGGCTTATACGAGAGTTTTAATAAGTATAAGTAGTATATATTGTATCGGAACGGGACCATGCTTAAGTACTGTTTATTACTCAATCGAGATGCAGCCAATCAGAGGCCGCCATTTGGTCACGTGACCCCCTCATTTGCATAATTACGTAATAGGCCACGCCCCCTTGATCACCAGCCAATCAGAGGCCGCCATTTGGTCACGTGACCCCCTCATTTGCATAATAGGCCACGCCCCCTTGATCACGTGACCCCCTCATTTGCATAATAGACCACGCCCCCTTGATCACCAGCCAATCAGAGGCTTCCATTTGGTCACGTGACTCCCTCATTTGCATAATGATGGATCACGTGACCCCCTCATTTGCATAATAGGACCACTATCCCTTGGTCACGTGACCGGAAGCGCTCCTTATTTGGAAAATAGACCACACCCCCTTGGTCACGTGACCTGAACCCTCCCTCATTTGCATAATATAGATAATAGACAGACCACGCCCCCCTTTTGGTCACATGACCTGGACCAGCTAATGGGAGGCTTCCATGGGGGGGAGGGGGAGGGGGAGGGGGAGGGGGGGAGGGGGGCACTTTAAGATGCATGGGGAGGGGAGGGGGGGAGGGGGGCACTATTTTGGGGTGGGCGGGCACTTGGGGGAGGCCTTTGGGGTCTGCTGGGGAGAAAAAAATAATTTTATCTGATCTCTAGGGAATCGCCTCCTCCCTACCCCCCTTTAGGGGGTAGGGAGGAGGCGAGTCGGAGGTGACTGTAGAGGAGTTTTTCGGTGACTTGATGACCTTCAAACGACCATACTGATAGTTAATAAATTTGACTTTTGACTTGAATATTCTTGCGACTTTGCGACTTGAAAGCGAAAGCGAAAGCGACTTTGCGACCTGTAGCCCTTAAAAGAGGTGACTTTGTAACCTCAGGGGGGAGATCCTTCTACACCCCCACGGAGGAGGAAGGATCTCGGTTGATTGACTGTACTTTGACTTGTTGTTGTAAACAAAAAAAATCAATGAATAGAACGACCCCCTTATTGCTAACAAAGGAACGACTTTGAATTACACAAATGAGACTACCCTCTTTTGTAGGGGGTTAGTGGTAACTCGACTTAAATTAGAGTATTAGGGAGAGCAAAACGCGACTACACGCCGTCTTAGACTGTCTCACGGACCGGATAACAATAACCATAGTTACCTTGGTTACTGTTGATGACGCGTAATGAGCAACGTCGTCAAAATTAAGCTGACGTCAGCGATCGGCTAGCCAGACAGTTTTTTTGTCAAGATGACCGGAGCAGGTTACGTTGCGGTCGCTCAAGAGACGGTGATGGATCTGGTCACGAGGATACTGAAAGAAGGTCTACCTAGAACCACCGCGCTAGTTTGAGCGCGGCGGGTATCAGTCATCATGGGACCCTTGACGGGTGGGTCCTCCCCATGCAGACGTATGTCGAATTTAAGAAAATGTCCATGTCACATGTCACTAAGGGAGAAAATTTTTTTGAAATATTTAGAACCCAAATTGAGCATTCTGGTACATTTTAAGGACCCAGACACTGAAAAGCCGGGTACCATCCAAGAATTTCTTTTTTTTTTTGCGAAATGTTTAGGCTTGAAATGGTACTTTTCTGATGCACTCTTCGAACATTTTTTTCTCATGTCACTATGGTCCATGTCACATGTCGGACTTAAGAAATGTCCCATGTCCCATGTCACTTAGATGACCATGCCCCATGTCGATTTTTTAAGATATGACCGTGTCGTCGTATCGAATTTAAGAAAATGACCATGTCACCATATCGAATTTAGGGGTCTAGGGACATCAGCATGTCCGGCTATCCTCCACAAATTTAGCTCTAAAATGTTTACTTTTTTGGGCTGATTTTTCATCATTTTTAAAAAACAATAGGATGTTGAAATGTTTGCTGTTGTAAATGGAAACAAAACAAAACAAGCGCATGGCTAGATTATGTCACATTGTAGTCGCGGGTCCGCTCGTGCAAGCCCAGTCACGAGTGGATCTGCGACTGACAATGTGTCACATACTAATCACCTGGCGTTTACGGTATTATATACTAAGGTATGAGACAGGCCCTACAGAAAAGGTGTCTAAAAGCGCTGTGACCTGATTAAAATGACGTCAGCGACGTCTGCTCGTCAGCGCCCAGCTGTAGGACATGACATCCTGCTTTGCTGGATGTTTTGAAATATTTTGATTTAACTGATAATACCTGAAGCAGTTTTGACCGATTCTCCGGTCACAGTATGTGTTCTCTACTTTCCATTGATTAGCTGCTTCAGCAAAAATTGCGCGCGGTCTAGATGACGGAGGAGCTAAAGCTCTGTTTAGAGAGTGGAACTTGACTATAGACTCAGTACTAACTGAACGCCCGGGTTCACCCCTCATGTGGGTATATGTACAAGTTCAGGTTCTTCACTTTACGGCTTGACTAAAACTGAGACGCATCCATGATAAACTCTAGCATTTTTTTTTCTTTTCTAGGATCGAGAGATTTTAAATGGGGCGGTTATCTAAATAGCGTGGAACTAAAATCAGGCTGCGGCAGATAGTATCTCTGCGCACCTCAAGACTCAACGTAGCTTTCACTCTCCAGCAGAGGTTTAGTTGTCACTAATTATGGGTGGCGACCATTATCCACCGGCGGATATTGGAGAGTGTTGGAGAGCTGAAGCCTACAGACATATAAATCAATCGCTCTGGTGGAGACAAGTGTCGGAAATATCTCGCCATAGATTGGAACCAAATACTTATCTAATGGAATCGTTATCAGTTTCAGTTTTCTTGCCGTACAAATTTAATTCCCACTCTTCACGTGGTGATAGCTGAAGGTTACTCGTCGTATGTACGTGTGACCAGAACACACTTTTTTTTCTTTTTGTTTTGGTGCGGGTTGACATCAGATTTGTACCGTACTGTCACGATTAAGTGCTCTGAGGGAGCGCTTTTCAATTCGGTGAAGTTCTTACTCAGGAGCTATATACAAACCAGGCGCTGGCGCTTATTCAAAGTCGCGATTTTAGTGCTTAAGAAAAAACATTTGGAGGCTCTTATACTCCAGCGCTTATTCAAGACCGGCGCACTTTCAACACTAGTTGCTTTATCGCGACCGTACGGTATGACTGCGGTGTCACAAGTTCCCAAACTCCAAATAAGGAAGTAAAACGACGTCGCCTGCCTACCTCATGAGCGTCATAGCGTCGTCGAAAATAGTGTGACATCAGCTGCTCTCAGGCGGTTAGGAAGTCAGTTTGACAAAATGGCTCACCGAGTGAACTTCGTGGCCGTTTCCCGATCTGTGATCGATGCGGCCGTGGAGAAAGAATTCGCAGCCGCACTACAGAGAGAAGAGGCAGAGAGACAGCGTGCTGCTGCAGAGGAGGGTGTGGCCGATGAGCTGATGACAGAGCTCGCGGATCAACTCATCTGGCAGTCTGTCGAACAGGCCAAGCAGCAGGTCTGCAGGGAGGAAGGCCTACCGCCCGCCATCCTGGAGATGCTGAAGGACTACGACGTGATATGACCACCACCACACCCTCCGCCTCAGCAGTAAGTTCCCTGCTATCATCTCTAACGGTCCTTTTCAGGACCACCCGCTTATCACAAAAGTTGAAAAATCAATCTCAATATAATATACGCATCAGAAAAACCCCTAATAGTCTCTACACTGAAACCCTCTTGAGTAGGTAGGTTGGGTTTTTTTTTTAGGAAGGGCATCAAGTCATCATGTGGAGGTCATCAGGTGTACTGTGAGTGTCTGTCTGTCTGTCTGTCTGTCTGTCTGTCTGTCTGTCTGTCTGTGTGTGGTGGGTGTGAGCGTGTGTGAGAGAGCGTGTGTGAGCGTGTGTGAGCGTGTGTGAGAGAGCGTGTGTGTGTGTGTGTGTGTGTGTGTGTGTGTGCAGTGCGCGGCGTGTGTGTATCATGTTGTATGATGGTATCATGATGAATGTGACGTCGTATCGGGTCTAATCATGAGGGGAAGGGATTAGGCCGAACAAAAAAAAAGTTGTGTTCCGGTAACCCGACCGACCCTATCTTTTTGGCCCGACCCTAATCTTTTTACATTTTTTTTTAGATTCTCCCTTATGTAGAGGGGCCCCCAGACGGGTAAAAAATCGACAAATCGACATGACCCTAGTGACAAGGGACAAGACCTATTCCTTAGAATCGACAAGTGACATGGGTATTCCTTAGAATCGACAAGTGACATGAGGGGTAGTGACATTTTTATAGTGTCAGTGACAAGGGACAAACCGCTTTTCTTAAAAATCGACAAGGGACATAGCCATTTCTTAAAAAAATCGCCAAGTGACACAGCATCCCCCCGTCTAGGGGCCTATGTAGGGTATCACCAAAAGGGTTTAAAACATACATAACGACCTTCAGCTATCTCAATTCTTATCCTTTGAAAAAGCCTAGAAGGGTGGGAAAATTCTTTGTATGTAAAAACAGAACTGATAAGGGTTTTTAATTAGACAGATATTGGTTCTACACTATCAAAAATAACCACTCAGTAAAAAAATGAGATTCTGACATATTTGGCATAGAAAAGAGATGGAATCTGGCGACCTAGATATATTTTTTCCTCTGTCTATAGAACTGGTTCGGGCTCAATTCTATGTTACTATAAAGTTGTACTCAATAAACCCTCCCAGAATACAACACAGTTATCGCCCTCTATTTTTGAGTTACTGCCTATTCTCCAAGAACAGACTTGGCTCGCTCATAGTTCCGGTTGATCTCTCTCAGCAGCACACGTGGGTGTCTATGCTCGGAGAAGGGTTACCGCCCCCTATGTTTGCAGCCAGAAACTTCTCCTGTTCAGGACTGTTCCATGTGCCAGTCATAACAGTTGATGTAGCCTATTATCTTAAGACTAAGAAACAACCTAAGTTGTTTCTCATCACTAAGCAGTGAAAAAAATATGACGAGAGCGTTTTTTTTTTACTTTGGGGCTAAAATACATGGGGAAATTTGGAATTTTCGCGATCAATTTTCACGTTTCAGTAACTCTGAAAAAAAAAAAAAAAAAAAAAAAAAAAAAGTTGTGATAATGCAAGTTATTCCTAGCTGACTGCATTACTGACAGCATAAGCTTTTAATTTGATACCAAAATTTGCCGCCTAGTGTGACTCGTTCTTTTCTGTACATTTTTAAAGTTACGTATCTTGTTTCAAATACTCCAAACACGTTTCGTATTACCCCATCTCAATCTACCTCCCAAATTCCTAGATCCACACATGCGACATTTTGAAGGAGGTTTGGTACAACATATAAGCTGCAAGTTATACACAGGGATTAATAATAAGGCCCCAGACGGGTAACATAGGCAAGTCAACAATGTCCTGTTTTAGCCAATATGGACAAAGAGACACGGGGTGCTGGGAGTTGGCGACAAGGGGCAAGACGGGCAAGACTACTTCTCAAAATAGACAATGGACAAGACCTAGTTCTTAAATTCGACAAGGACCATTGGCATCTCTTATATTCGACAAGTGACACATGTGCCCCGTCTGTGGTCCTAATATAGATTTTCTAAAAGTAAATTTTCTGCACCGTGTGACAACGACCGATCAGCTAGATAGCAGAGATTTCCCCAACCTATTTTGGTTATTTTTCTATTCAGTTTTTGATCAGCGCTCTATATTATCGTGTTTTTTTAAATTTTTAATCATAAATAATATGTAGACTTGGAAAAAAAAAAGAGAGCTGACACGCAAACTCCGACTCCCCCCCCTCCTACTCCCATGTCGCTGTTTTGTCACTAAACCCAAAGACCCACCCACCCCTTAGGAAGGGGTGACGTTTGTGAACGTTCTCTTAGTCTTCTATTCTTTATTTATTGTGTGGCCCCTAAAGAGGGGCCAACCAACTCTGATCGAGTTGGTTATATGCTGCGCAACATCGGCGTAATTAATTACGCCTCATGTTAAGCAGCATGGATCACTCTGACAGACTGGCCTCAAAAGCCCCGTTGGACGGGGGCCCTTGTGGCACAACGAGTCAAAACGAGTTGATCCGTTTTTCAGATTACCGACTCGGTGAGAGGTTCTGACTATGTATATCTTTTATAACGCCTTAGATATGGTGTGGTATTTTTCATCTCGCTATAGTTTAGTTGGTATTTAAAGAAACTGACTCATTTCTATCAGAAATACACAATATTGAATTGTTTTTTACATTTTAATATAGAAGCGCTTTGTTGCCTATATAGCTCATTATGCATTAAAATGTTCGTGAGCATCGTAGGAATGTACAAAATTCCTATTGTGGCGCCATCTGACGAAAGAGCGGGGAACTATACTAGCGCGTTCGTTATTCGCATCTTTGACAGCGACTAAGAGACGCTCAAACTGTCTCTTATTTAGTTTGAACTTATCACAAAATTGTCTTTGATAGGTCGTAGATTGACTTCTGACTTTTTTTTCTTTTTTTTTAGTTAGAATAAAAAAAACAAAAAAAAACAGTGACGCCCACACAGACCTGCACATTGACGCTCTCCACAGTCTTCAGAGGGTTAAGTCTATAGTACAGTAGATTCTACTGTGTACTTACACTAACAGTGCTACATATACATACCCGAGTTCTAAGTGGGTTTAAAAAAAAAAAAAAAGTGATCTACTCACCCAAACCGCTATCAGTAGGTAACCTGTATGAACCATACCGCAAACATCTGCCTCGTGACTGATAGTGTACCGGTGGTGAAGTGCTGTTGCAAGAACAATTGAGGCTCTTTATATAGCTGAGAGAGCGAATGTCCTAATCTTGTTTTCACCTTGAGCCCCACCCTCTTCCAGAGAGGAAATCAAAATCGCATGTACATGTATATGGGCTTATAGCTGGTGAATAGATAAGGCGGGACAACTGTGTATACAAAGACTACAGGGGGTGTTTTAACGACAGGTGTGACGCGCCAGCCCGTGGACGGAGCTTTTGTTTTCACCTAGAGAGGGGATCAAGAGTGTATACAAAGCCTACAGGGGGTGATTAACGTGGCCGGATGACTGCATGTTTTTGTTCTAAGCCTGTTTTGTTTTCAGCTAGATCCCCCCCCCCTCTTCTAGATCCTTTCCACCCTTAAATCAATCTGATAATTGTCATAAAGGGAGTAATGCGCATTACATGTATATAGGATTACAGCTGGGTAAGAGATTAAGACGTTCAAACTGTGTATACAAAAAAAAAAAAAAAAAAAAGAAGCCTACAGGGGGTGTTTAAGGCCGGGTGTCATGCACCGGTGAAGAGATAAAGCGGGTCAACTGTGTATACAAAGACTACAGGGGGTGATTAACGACAGGTGTGACGCGCCAGCCGGTAGAATGACTGCATCTTCTAAGCTTTGTTTTCACCTAGAGAGGGGATCAAGAGTGTATACAAAAAGCCTACAGGGGGTGTTTAACGCGGCCGGATGACTGCATGTTTTTGTTCTATGCCTGTTTTCAGCTAGAGAGGGACCTAATCACCTAAACCCTTTCCACCCTTAAATCAATCTGATAATTGCCATAAAGGGAGTAATGCGCGTTACATGTATATAGGATTATAGCTGGGTAAGAGATTAAGACGTTCAACTGTGTATACAAAAAAAAGCCTACAGGGGGTGTTTAAGGTCGGGGTGTCATGCACCAGCGGGCGGACGGATGTCTGCCACTCTAGCTGTGACTACAAGCGCGTGCGTGTGGTAGACAGCTTAAATCAAAACAAGTTAAGCTCCTTATAGCTTCCTACTGACTGCGGATTCGAGTCCTTGAAAGATGGTCTTTTGTTTTTTCATCTATTTCCTCGGGGAGTCGAACAGGATTAAAGATGTAACGAACCCGCACCTACACAGGTAGACAGCTGGTCGCCTTCCTAGTGAGAGTTTTTTTTCATGAGTTAAGAGGCTTATCTCGGAGCCTAGTACATAAGCGAGAGTGAAACATGGATCCCACACACTTCTTCTACCACCTTCAGCATGGCGTCATCAGGAATCACTCTACGTTCTACCAAATGTGAGCACCCCAACACTACTACAGAGCAGCGACAACACCACACGGAGGAGACGACCATGGTTACTGATGAGTTAACAAGTAGCAACGTCGAGGTTCGTTTTTATCAAGATTCGTACGGGTGGCTGGATAGTGTGAGGGCTACTTCTGCAGCTGTTGCTGCTGCTCGTGCAAGACGTGAAGCTCTTACCGCCGTTCGTGCTACACATGCTGCATACGAAGTCGCTAATGTTGCTAACAACGCTGCTGTTACTCTCGCCACTGCTGTTCGTGCTGCTAATGTTCTTGCTACTGTTACCGCTCTTGCTGCCGATGCTGCTGCTGCTGATGCTGCAGCGACTGCTAACGGTGTCGCTGTTGCGGCTGCTGCTAGGGCTAGTGCTATTAATGCTTGTACAGCTGCTAAAAACATAGCCTGTTTCGCTGATGCTAGTCGCAATGTCGCTGTTGCTGCTATTGCTGATGCACATGATGCTGGGTTACGGGCTGTTGCTTTTGCTGATGTTGCTGTTGATGCTAATAGAGTTGCTCAGAGCACTGCTACTGCTGCTGAAGATGCTGCTGCTGCTGCTGCTGCTGCTGCTGAAGATGCTGCTGCTGCTGCTCTAGACACCTATGACTCTGCTGCTGCTGCTGCTGCTGCTGCTGCTCTAGACACCTATGACGCTGCTGCTGCTGCTGCTGCTGAAGATGCTGCTGCTGCTGCTGCTCTAGACACCTATGACTGAACTTAGTAGGTGTTATTTACAAACAAAGAGAGCCACGTGGTGTTGTTGTGGCTTATTATGCAAATGAAGAGGCCGCGTGACCACGGGCTGTTGCTTTTGCTGTTGATGCTGCTGCTGCTGCTCCTGCTGCTGCTGCTGCTGCTGAAGATGCTGCTCCTGCTGCTACTGCTGCTGAAGATGTTGCTCCTCCTGCTACTGCTGCTGAAGATGCTGCTGCTGCTGCTGCTGAAGATGCTGCTGCTGCTGCTCTAGACACCTATGACTAAACTTAGTAGGTGTTGTTTACAAACAAAGAGAGCCACGTGCTGTTGTTGTGGCTTATTATACAAATTATGAAGAGGCCGCGTGACCATGGGCTGCTGCTGCTGCTGCTGCTGAAGATGCTGCTCCTGCTGCTACTGCTGCCACTGCTGTTGAAGATGCTGCTGCTGCTGCTGCTGCTGCTGCTGCTGCTACCTATGACTAAACTTAGTAGGTGTTATTTACAAACAAGAGAGCCACGTGGTGTTGTTTACAAACAAAGAGAGCCACGTGGTGTTGTTTACAAACAAAGAGAGCCACGTGATGTTGTTGTGGCTTATTATGCAAATGAAGAGGACACGTGATCAAATGGAAGCTTATTATGCAAATGAGGGAGTCACGTGACCAAATGGAAGCCTCTGATTGGCTGGTGATCAAGGGGGCGTGGCCTATTATGCAAATGAGGGGGTCACATGACCAAATGGCCTCCTCTGATTGGCTGGTGATCAAGGGGGCGTGGCCTATTACGTAATTATGCAAATGAGGGGGCGGGGCCTATTACGTAATTATGCAAATGAGGGGGTCACGTGACCAAATGGAGGCCTCTGATTGGCTGCATCTCGATTGAGTAATAAACAGTACTTAAGCATAGTCCCGTTCCGATACATTATATACTACTAGTATACTAATGTACCAAATTAACAATTTTCAGACCCATTCTGCAGCTTATATAATCTGTCAAAGTTAGGGGTGCGGCTTATACGCGAGTTGGGCTTATACACCCAGTAATAATGTGTTTGTACAGGAACAAAGGGGTAGGGCCTACATCTTTTGCTGGGGGGGGGGGCATAGTTTTGCCCCCCAACATAACAGTTGGGGGTCGGGGTATGTGCCCTCTGCACCCCCCCCCCCCCCCCCACCACCACCACTGATTGCAATAAACAAGCAAAGCCTTCCCCGTAGGCGCCTGTCCATTACTAGCGTCAGGAGTGGCTGTACCAATATCACAAGTTGTCCCCAATTTGGTCCGGTTCATTATGTATACTCATTATTTGTGGAACGTGTTAAACTCAAGAAATGCATGCTCTACACGAGGACAGATTTTCTCCAGAGGGATATGGCTCACTCTCACCAGATTGATGCAATTTTTGTTTGGCCGTACATGATCGGCGGACGTACATGATTGGCGGCCGTACATGATCGGTGACGTACATGATAGGTGACGTACATAATCGGTGACGTACATGATCGGTGTTCTATTGACTTCAATTCCCTACCCTTTCTGACCATGTTAAAACATAAATAAATCTTACCAAGGTGTACACAAGATGTGTGTTTTGACATGTAATATGTTAGAAATGTGTAGATGCGACTATAAGATAATTTTACATGACATTTCAATACCGATCATGTACGTCATGTGACGTACATGATCAGTGACGTACATGATCGGTGATTTATTGACTGCCTTACCCTTTCTGATCATGATAAAACACAAATAAACCTTACCAATGTGTATGATGTGTGTCTTAACATGTAAGATTTTAGGCATGTGTAAATGCGACTATTAAAGAGAAATTTACATGACATTTCAATACCGATCATGTACATCATGTGACGTACATGATCGGTGACGTACATAATCGGTGCCTTAAGTACCCTTTCTGACCATATTTAAAACATAAATCGATCATAGCAAGGTGTACATATGATGTATGTCTTGACATGTAAGATTTTAGACATGTGAAGCAGTGGGTAATGAGGAAAATTTTACATTACATTTCAAACCGATCATGTACGTCATGTGACGTACATGATCGGTTGTACGTTGAGCACCCCCCCCATTTGACGCCTATAAATAAGTTGTTTTTTTCTAATAAACTCTCCAAAGATACATTACAGCCTGTAGGTATGGTTAGGAGAGTTAAATATCGTAGTGCAGGGGGTAATAGGTGGATTTTGTACTCTGCCGATCATGTACGGCCACCGATCATGTACGGCCACCGATCATGTACGGCCACCGATCATGTACGGCCACTTTTTCAGTTGCACTGATTTGGTGGGAGTGAGTCATATACTTGAAATGTTTTTGGGTCTTGTTTCAATGAGGTCTAAACAAACTCGTTTATTTAACATCACTCATGTTTGAATCGCAGTATATATTAGGTTAACTGATGAGACAAAAATAATGACGTTACGTTATATCAGACCCCTGTCAATTGGCCCCTGTCAAACTTCAAAATCAGCTTTGGATCGAAGCTATTTACACAAATCGCAGAAGTGTAAATATTAAAAAAATTACATTTCATCACCCAAGTTACCATGATCTGACAAATATACTCTCGTGAGAATGAACCGGAAAATCCGTCAGTGAAGGCCCAGCTATAGATATCCTTCATGCCGATGCAGAGGCTAAGAACATGAGTTCTATATATATATACTTGCCCAATATCTATCTGTATGTTATTACTGCTCAATGCCACAGCTAGTAAACTCTTGTAACCTTGCACCCATGCAATTAAATATATATACTGCAAAATATCGTCACCCTGGCTAATGTGTGTATTCCACCAACGAAAATGTGCCTCTACATGGGTAAAATTCGACACGTGCGACACAGTGACATGGCCCTTTAAAAATCTGACACGGGCGACACGGCCCTTTTAAAAATCGAAGTACACAGTGACTTTTATAAGGCTCTAGTATATTCTATATGGATAAAAATCAACAGATTTTGCTAAAAATGGACACGGCTACATTGTCAAAAGTTTGGGTACCCATGTAGAGGCACGAAAAATGGTCATCCGGCCGATAAAAGTCTATAGTATTAAACTTATGGGCCAATCTCATCTGGCCGGCGGAATCACGGCCGATTCCATCACTGGAATATTCCTTATAAGACAAACTGATGTCCCGGTAAATGATGCGCATGAGAACTGGGAAATGATACCCTTGTCAAGTGGTATATGTCAATTAGGTGGCCCAGACCACTTTCTAATAGCCCCAGTACAAGCCCCGGTACGGTGCAGATATGCCAGTTGGAGTTGGGCCCAGAGAAATTGGAGTTTGACTATGTTGAGAGGCATTTGAAAAGAATAAAATATGTTTATGAATGGAGAGGGGGGGGTCGGAAAGTCGCCGAATCTAAGGGCTCCACTTCCCAAAGTCGCTTTTTTAGATCATTTTTACTATATCCAAATCTGTCTATAGGTCGCCAGGTCGCTTAAGATAATGTGCCATGTCGCCGGGTAGCCTGGAAAAGAGCCCAGGTCACCAGGTCGCCCTTTACCCCTCTTGAGCCAAGATGTGCCCCTTCTAGGCTACCATAGTACTGCAGTACCTGGCAAAATAGAAAATAGTCTCTTTCATATCTTTTATCAAATAGCATATGCTTAATTCGACCAGTATGTGGACTAGGTACCAGTCTGTGGCACCCTCTATGCTTTATGAAAGTTAGCATTTTCTAGGCCTGTTCAACATGGGGGGAGGGGAGGGGGTGCAGTGGATAATTGCCCTTCTTTGTGCCTACCTTCAAGAATTCCAGTTACCATGTAGGATAGAGGGCTATCCCAACCTAGATATCTTTCCAATAAGATACCTTGTGATTCCCCAGGTCAATAAAAGTGCTCTGTCTGAGGCCACTGCAAAAAGAATGGTTTCTCATCACCGAGATCTGAAAAATATGAAGAGGGAGGTGTATTTTTAATATATATTTCTTTTTTTTTTTTACTCACAGGCTAACATGTAGACCTATAGGATAAAATAGGCTGTTTTTCATGACCAATGTTCACATTTCAGTACTATTCATTGATCTTTAAAAGTCGATAAATGAAAGTCATAGATATAAATAATTATAGATAAATGATTAGTTTTAATTTGATATCCAATATGTCAACTATTTGTCCGATTTCTATCATGTTTTTCATCGAAAATTAGCAAGGAAAAAACAAAAGTTTTCCTCGAAACCTGATTCCTATGATGCGCGTGGTAATAATAAACCATTTCCTTTTTTTGAATGGCCTAAATAATATCTCTATGGCTGATTATAGCACAGCGGTGTCTCCTTGGTGACAAGTTCACACCTGGTGTGTTTGATATCTATGTTTTAGTGTCCACTTATAGCTTCCTGTCCCCTACCTTAGACTTTAGGTCTTGCCAATAACCAGCTACATTTTACTTAAGCTTAGTCTTTGCAAGTTTTGCTCTCAGGTAGTATAGACAGGCTGGAACAAGCCAAGCAATTTGGCACACCCCGAACACACCAAAAGGATTTGGAAGTGTCAGGGAATGCAGTGCTGCCACCTGGGTGCTATTCTGGGCCCCACTTTATGTATTGTCTAGTTCACCAGCCTCCCAGTAGGTGGTGTGTATGTGCAGCTGGTAGAGTACAGTGATGTCATGTCCGGCACGAAATCACCTAGATGGCTGTGTCTCGCGAAATTTGGGCAAGTCGAAAGTCTGTGCATGACCAGGTCCAAACTATTACTGGGTGAATCTATGACCGACCTGAAGGAAAACGGTCTATATAGGGCAGGTGTAGATGGATATTGAAATAATGTTAGTATCATAAAGTCTTAAAACATCTATTAACTTATTCTGCCCATTTACCACTACCCGGAATAAAGCGTTTTCCTCCAAGCTGGTCGCAATTTGCACCTGGTCATTGTTTACACCCGCTCATTGACTTTCAGCTTGACCCGATTTCATGAGACACATGTGCGTCACTTGCTATGGGTACTTCCAGTAAATAGAAATAAGTTTTTTTCAATTGGATGATTGATATCACAACAGACATACATGCACAACGATTAACATATTTTTTGTTTTCATTCAGAACTGATATTTTGGTACATCATATGTTTAGTAAAAGAAACTAGAGAAAAACACATTGCCCTATGTTAAAAGATATTTGTATCGATTGTGGAATGATCTAATTTCAGAACGGTATCCCACTAACGCATACATGAGTCATGTGACTTTCTTTTCTATGTTTTGTTTAAACACTTTGTTTTAGAGAATCCTCATGACGTTGCCTGTAACGCATACACTAAATATTTAGCCATTATGGCTGCATTGAACAATGGTTGTCAAGAACTAGTATATGTCAGCATTTAGAAGGTAATTTGGTAATTCTATAAAGATCAAACACCTCACACAGCACTGACCATGCTGATGGTTTGCACAAGCAAACAACACCAGCGGATTCCCAGGCTGGGATTTAAGGCTGGGATTTAAGGCTAAGCAACCACTCAAACTAGCAACAAGACAATAACACCAGTGGATTCCCAGGTTGGGATTTAAGGCTGGGATTTAAGGCTAAGCAACCACTCAAACTAGCAACAAGACAATAACACCAGTGGATTCCCAGGTTGGGATTCAGGGGGTTAGGAATCATTAGAATTCACCTGGGTACCCAGGAAACCTGTGTTGCTAAGCAAATACACATTTGGAATGGCTGTTGCTAAGCAACTGCTCAACCTAGCAACAAACCAATTACACCATTGGACTCTCAGACCCTGATTTAGGGGGATGAGTATGGTTTAACTTCTTCTCGGGGCAACATTGATGCTATGGGAGATGGGGTTTGGACTATTTTGGTGGCCATCTTGGATTTTGGTCGGTTACACCCCCAAGGGGGAAATTAAAAAGCTGGCAACAAGGTAATTCTTAATCTACACCTTTTTTGGGTCATAATTAGCCATGTTGCCAAATTTCTACCTGAAAAAAAAATACCCTTCCATAAGCCTGTGGACTATGCACTTAATAACGCTATACGTGGCGGCAGGAATATCTTTGCAGTTTAGTGCAGTGTGGTGTTGTCCAAATATTATTAGTCTGAATTTGACAGTGGGCATGTAAACACAACATTAGATTAATTCTTAGAGTGGATACTAATTGATTTCAGTGATATTCAGATAAGCCTGTGAAGGCGAAATTGAATTATTGAAATATCTGCAGTCTGTCACTACAGAACTAGAGAAATCAGGTTCGGCCATGCAAAGATTCCTGTACAGAAAAATCAAATCCCAATCTACCATGTCTAATGGCCTTCATAAATCAAATACTTGGGAAAGATGTATGTCTACATGAAAATAACAGTGGCTAAGCCCAACAACATGCATGGCTACTTCATTTTTGCATAACTCCTTTAGGTCCATTATTGGGAAAATAGTTAGTGTCATGCAGCCAACAACCGTGTTATCATACACTTACACAGAGCATACTTACAAACATGCAAAACACTGCTGCCACCTGGGTGTCAGCTTAGTCTACACCACTAGTCTAGTTCAGTGTTACCTCAGTAGGTGGCGTGTCTGTGCGGTCTACATCCTGCACCCAGACCTTCCCACAAGTACACTACTACAGAACCTCATCTACTCTTAATGGCCATTGCAGACAGATCTACTCATTTATAGATATTCTGAAATTGTTAAAATGTGAAAAACTGTGAGGCGCTTTATCTAGCTGTCTCGTTGATATCTTCTGCTGTCTACCTCGCATCCTGCCCTATCCCCCAAGCCCACAGTTAACACTTTCATTCCCAAGACTGAAATATTTGTCTCTCCCAACATTCTGTCATCCCAGAATTGTCTTCTCTGCTTCTTGTTCATGGATCTGGCTCATTATCTATCCATTATGTTGTGTTTCTCACCTTGTGACCCCTTCCACACACATCCTCTGCCTGAATGTATGTGGGCTACAGAGTCTGGTCCAGCACTAACCCACCAAATTATTATGGTTTCAACCAGTACAATTACTATTCTCCCTCTATCTTCCCGGAAAAGAAGTGGCCATCATTTCTTTATAGCGGGTTGTTGGATTTAAGAACGGGGTGAAAGAATTTCTCCCCACTCAAGTCTCAAGCGAAAAAGCCAGCGCGTTGGTAAAAATCAAAAGCGGGGAGGGGTCTTGGTATAATTTTGACTAGCCAGGAAATCTATCAGCCGCCCCTGTTTTTAAATAATGACTAGTCGCTAAGTCCCAGGCATATAAGACGCAACAAGGGACAAACCTGCGGAGTCACTAGACACCACCCATTCCGTGTGTTATCTTAAATCGCCACATCTGGCGCAATCCTAATGTCTTATTCTTAGTCTTAAAGTCTCAATAGTTGAAAAAAAGAAAAAAAGAACGGGGGTTGGGGGGCATATCAACATGAGACGCCATCCATAATTAAGATTACGCTAGAAGTGGCGATTCAAGATTACACACAGAATGGATGGCATCTAGTGACTCAGCCGGTTCGTTCCAACGTGCATATAAGACTAAGGTGCTGACTGCCAATCGGCTTCATTAGGAACTGGAACCTTTCCTTGCAGGAGGCTGAAGATTCCATTTATTCTGAGTCTCTTCGATCAGAGAGAGCAAGCTGTTTTAACCCTTATATGCAGCACATTGCTTCAAATCGTTATGTGATTTATCATCATGATTACTGTTATCACTGAAGCATTATGCAGATCCTTCATGAGTGTATCAATCAACCCTGTGGCGTAGGCATGATGAATTAATAAAATGCTCTCGAGCTATTATAATCATCATAGTGCTGCACTCATAAATACTGTCATTAAAGGGTATAATGCAAAGACTGGAGGAACCAATGGGTACAGAAGCTGTGATGAGATTATAGTGGTGATAAAGTCCTGCAGATATTGTAGAGAAAAGAAGCTTGGGTAATGAATCCCTTTTTGTCTTTTTCTGGACTATGAGGCTCTAATGCAAATATCATATCTCCAGTGAATCAATAGCATTTTTACTGCACCTCACACCAATATTGAGCCATGAGGACAATTTGTATAATCCATAGATTAGTTGCACACCTGAGGTGTTCCATTCAGCTATTTAGAGAAATGTATGCATATGTATGACCTATATTCTGCATACCACGGACATATATCACACTACGTCCCCAGGAATATTAATCCCTCCACTAATGTCATTAAGGATTTACTGCTCATAGGGGATTAGTATTCTACACATTAGTGCTCTAGTCACCAACCAGAGGCTCATTGGGCAAACAGAGAGGCTGTCTCTGATATGCAATGTCGGCCAAGGGTAAGGAACACTGGAATATTCAATGCAATTAGGATTAATAAGAGAAAACTAATGATGTCCCTACTTTGTATGTTAACATCTCTGTGTTTTATATTCCCTTATTATATGATTGGGGCTCTGATCGTGCTTTTTTTGGATAACAGCGTGCTGTTATCCAGCGATAACAGCATGATTGAGGTGAACATTCAGAGTTAAAATCCTACGTTTCGTCGGAGGATCGAACCCGGGGCCGCAAGACTACTAGTCCAACACCCTATCCACTAGACCATGCTGGCCATACAGAAGAAGGGGGTAAAACAAAAAGTCTACAGACACATTCTCAGCCCTCTAGCTCTTATATTAACAGAGATAAAGCAACTTTTACAGTTTTTGTTATAACTTTTCCTAAAATCAAAAAATGTTTATAATTTCTTTTTTTTACTATAAAGATAGTAGTTGGACTTTACTTATCTATTCATTAAAATAATTCTAGGGATTTTTTTTCACATAAATATAGGCACTTTAGAATTGGTACGTTTGCACCCGGATTTGATGCGGGGACCTCTGGTGTGTGAGGCGAACACTCTAGCGCCCATTCATTTCTGGCAGTGGTACAAGGGTAGGGAAATGCTGCCTATATTGAAGTATACAGGGGAGCAGTTAGTAACCAAAACGGCAGGTGGGGACGCGGGAGTACAGTCGTATAAGTTAACACTGAGGGTATGTTGGATTTGAAATAATGACCGCTCCCCGCGCCTAGCTTGTTCTTCCTCACCTCCCCTACTGAAGAGTTCCACAACATGGCGACTGTACCCTCTGTACAAGACGACTTATATATCATTCAAAATGGCGAAATTAGGACATATATATAAGGTAATTAAAGACATTTGAATGGAATAATCGTATAATAATAATATATAATCGCCTCGGGCGTTATATAGCTATACATCCCCTCGTGTGCCTGTTATCTATATATTATTGGTTAAATATCAGATTCTGTCTATATTCTACATCTATATCTATCTATCTATCTATCTATCTATCTATCTATCTATCTATCTATCTATCTATCTATCTCTCTCTCTCTATATATATATATATATATATATATATAAATATATATATATATATGTATGTATGTTTCTAATGGACTCAAAAGATATGGAGGTCTACGAGCTTCACATCAAACCTTATCAACAGAACTGCTCTATTGACCATGCCTGTTGTCTGTAGATCAGCAGCTAATCCTCTCATTGACTGCCTTACCTGCTCCCTGTCTGACGTCACTTCCTGTGGTGGCTGGTTGCCATGACGCGGTGAGTACCAAGTGACCAATGACAGTTGGCAGGGGGTGGACGCTGACTTGGCATTGCAAGCTGACACTGGTTGTCACGGTAAATGCAAGGGTGTCTTGAGTAAGGGCAGACCTTTCTGGGACTAATGCAATTAGGAAAAGTTATGGCTTAGGTGTTTTACTCTTAATTGTATTTATTTCTATTTAATTTTTAGCACCAAATGAAGAATGTTAAAAAAAATGGTAACCAATATTGATCAGCTTTATAAGGGTTCTGATCTGTCAAACTATATAATTAATTTAAATACTTGGCGTTTAGCGGATAACCCAATCTTGTACACTTTTATAACTTAATATTTCAATCTAATGTCTTAGGTTTGGACATCTGTTTTTCTCATGAACATTATCAAATGAAATACAGTTGATGCAAAAGAAATGTTGGGATTTTAGAAGTATTGACTGGAAACCCTGCATTCACCGTAACAAGAAAATGCTTTGCAAGTAAATTGATCATTGGCTAGAAAATATAATTGGTCTCTGTTAGAGAGTAAAAAAACTTGTAAGTCGTATGAATCAATCATTTAAACTACTGCTGAGGCTTATAACAGACAAGATTAGGGCGGCCGGAGGGTCTAGCTTATCGCCCAGTCTGTATCTGATCCTATGTAAATCGACCTTTTTATGATGTTTTCTCATTTTGGCTAGGGAACAGATAGAGACTTCTAGTAACTTGGTATCAAGAGATCCTGAATGGCCCTATCATATAAAGACTGGAATAAGCATTATAAACTGTATTACATAATGTAATTCGGGGGCAATGTTGACAGACCTTCAGATTTTGGGTCTCTATTGAGCTCAAGACTGGGAAATCTCTTTAACCTGACCTTTGGGAGAATTTGCACTGGTTGATGGCAAATCCATGTATCAACAAGATTCTTATTTTGTTTGAAGCATCTTGAATGCAGCTATCACATCAAGGGTCCTATAGCTACTTAAGAAATTGTTATCTTTCTGAGATAAGCCACCTAAAAATGTGCATTTTCAGGGCTCATTCTTTTATAGACATCTTTAATTGGTAATTTGCGGTACATTAATGGAGATAGAGATAAATCAAGTAAAAATAATGCATTTTGAATGGAAATGATACAACCTACCGCCAGCCAGCATCAGGGCATCTCCGGGGGGGTCATATTAGGGTCTGAGACTCCAATCTCAAGCATTTACATCATATAAATAACACTAGAGGGCCTCCCCTGTCATAGGGTTACATAGAAAATCTTAGTTCACTCAGTAGACACTGTAGCAGGTCAGGGCTATGAGTGAGATATAGGCATGGCATGTCTACCCTATACAGATGTTCGGATCTGTCGGAATGGTTCGCAAGATGAGGGATTTATAATCAGCTACAATCAGCTCCCTAGTTACAGCCTCAACATAATAATGATAGTTTGTTAAATGTGTGTATTGAGGCTTTCTGTACATAACATATGTAGATGTTTGATAGATATCTAAAAACCCTCCGGCCACACTAACAAGAGGTATAACGTTCAGTTTCATTTCTTCATCATCCAAGATCAGTATCTTCAGATGAGTTCTTTGTCTTTGCAACAAACCATAATACATCTAGCACATTGTAGAGTCACCCAGTATAGATAGTGTAGGAATTTGTGGATACATGTATTAGAGACAGCCAAAATAGTGTGCATTGTCTGATTTGCTATTTCTCTGAGCTGTTGAGAAACGCTTTGATGTATCGCTAACAATATCAAATTATTAGTGTGATCTATTATGATGTATTTCAGTCACTGCTCCCTTCATTCTTTATAGAAAAGTGATTCTATTGCCACAAACAATGCCGCTATGCTTGTATTGGGGCGAGCTCCTCTAAATCATATAAAATAGTCCGGTCACAGTAATATTTGCTAAAAGCTCTTACCTGATTGGACGAGCCCGGTGACTTGAAACCATCTGACCTTTGTTACTTGGTGACCTTTATCTTAGCGCTTGAAACGTGACCCCTGTGACCAATGGGGACCTTGGAGCAACTTTAACCTTTAAAGGGCAAGCATGAAGAGATTTATTGGTAGGCACTCTATCCTGGATTAGAGGTATGTGCCGCCTAGACTAAGGGAGGGACATATAGATGAGGCTACTTCCATGTTGTTCAGGGGTAGGTAGAACATATGGAAGCACTGACTTGATGTCTAATGTGGCTAAGCTCTTCAAAGTGTCTCAGAAGTGTCTGATGAATGTATGAATTTAAAAAATACCAACAATGGGGAATGGCTGACATGTCCCTGATACTACTGTTCATGTGTTGATACAGTGTGTTCACTCCTCTAGTCAAGGAAAGTATATTTTTATATATCATGCGACAATTGCAGAATATTTAGTCTCGCGGTAACATGTTGTTGTAATTTTTTCGCTGTTTCTATCTAAAAATACCCTGATCTAAGTTGGCCTAAAGAGGTCCAAGATCTGAAATTTTATAGCCCAACTCTCTATATCAATCGAGATATAGGGGTACACAATTTTTCGCCCATCCTTCAGGCCTGCGGGCGATAATAGGGGGAGCCCGTAAGGGCCCTTAAGTTGGCGATCACATGACGAGACTAAGCCGCCCTATTGAAGAGAAAGGACATCCCCCATTACTGGACACAGAGAAACAGCTACCACCCTCCCCTCTCCCTCCAACCCCAGTGGCCTGATGTCATTGACCACCGAGGGACCACAGTAGCCTGTAAATGGACACACTGGTCACTGACTCTTAGACCGACCCGCAAAAATCACCCTAATGGACCTGGTAGGCCTTTGATCATGGCACACTGTTGCTCACCCCGGGACACACTGATATTCTAAATGTTATAGGCGTTAGCCTGTAGTGGCTGTTCCAGGTTAGTCATAGTAATGATGGCCAACTGATATTCCAATATCAAAAATGCAAAATGAAATATGACTAAGTCCTAATACTCCTAGGAATGGGATGACTAGGGTGGGTCAGTCACTTCTGACAATACCTGGTAGTATTAACTAATCATAGTTGGTCAGATAGGATGCCAAAAACTGACTAAGTACATTCATCACTATTGACTAAGTTCTGGGGTTCACAGATTATCTGTGCAAAGCGCTGGCTGCATACACCCTGGTCTCCCCTCTTGAACTGATTCCCTTACACTGCCATGTTGAAGATGGTGTACCACCTAAAATTCTTTAATTCATTGATGCCATAATACTATTGTACATACCATGCTATAAATACTCCCTTACTTTTAAAAGGATGGGATATATCTAAATCTATCAAATTAGCCTATTTAGTGCAATAATTTTTACTGTAGGTCGACATTAAAACTGTCTATGTTATGGTACTGCATGGCTCAGTGCTTTCTCTACCAGGCTAGTTTCCCCTGTACTCACCTGGGGGAGTGACTGAGTCAATGAGGTGAATAGGCTTTATTGTTAAATATCTCAAATCATATATTTATAGACAAATATTTTGCAAATATTGGGCACTGTGTACCAACTAAAATGATAAAGGAACCCATGGCATCCCTTTTGAGGAAAAGGTTTGGGAAGTGTATTAGTTGAAACACCATCTTTAATGATACCCAATCATAAACCCTAGGTTACATGACCCATAATTAGCAGAGTGTGCCTTCTGTTAGAATCCTCTCAAGGCTATCACGTTATCATGTGTGTCTCTTTCGTACAGAAAATGGCTTGACGTAGCTCGTTGTGGCAAACATATACAGAGAGAAGAGACAGCATCAAAAAGGTGTCTAGGTTGCCTCCAGAATGACTCCCCTGTCCTGTTAAGGGAGCCAAGGTGACTCTCTGGCTGACCTAAGGGAGTCACTTCGGCGAGTCATGGCCTATATGACTCCCCAAGGGGACCCCCTAAGAACACCTGGGGGAGTCATGACCTAGGTATATGACTCCCCAAGGTGACTCCCTTAGGTTAGCCATCCATGGGATCACCTAGGCCCCCTGTAGGCAAACTGGACTCCCCTAGAGAGGGGAGTAATTCTGGAGGCAACCGGGACTCCTTTTTTTATGCTGTTTCTTTTGTCTGAGTAAAGTTGAAAAACCATTAAACCATGGCACAACTTGATGGAAAAATTACAGAAATATAACCCAAATACAACCCCCGCCTGGTTGGCATCATCGGATATTGAATAAACATTGACAAAATAGTTTCAATATTGATTCAATGTTGATGAAGCAAGTTTTGCATTGTGACTTATCTGGTCTCCCTGAAGGCTGGCATGCATGTTTAAAGCATCCACCAGAGAAGCCTGCCATTTGTCACAGAAGCCATGACAAGACTGCAGGAGTACAACGTTTGGAGTGGTCAACAGAGTTCTCAACAGACAGCTGTCCTAGGGGGAATTCCAGTAACTGTTTCTCTTCAAGGGTAGCATAACGTTGTGTCTGAATTAGATCGGATGTAGGGATCTCATGATGGGGTGAATTGAAGAAGCTGGAACATTGCTGTCATAATTAATCTAGATATCTGATAATATCTAATTAGTATGACAAATCAATTGTCATACCATACTGGCCTAGTGAAAAACCACACAGTAATCATGCCCCCAGACAGCCCCACAATCCCCTTCTCCTTCACTTCCTGCTCACTCCTGTCATCTCCCAGCATGCAACTGTCATGTTACTGACACCGGAAATCAGTCTTAAGATGTCTGTTTTAACGAATCAGGCATTGCATCTGGGTCTGTCCACTTCTTGTCAGACATTTTGAGGTAATTACAGAGAGCTGAGATCAATACTGGAGGACGCTGGTGCTCTTCCCAACGCTATGTGAGGAGAGTAAAGTGACATGGTCATGTGCTAGCTACTTTATTTAATCTCATTCCCTAGAATTCAGCTTAGAATTTAACTAATTATCAGATTATGGCTCGATTTACTAATTTTGGAGTGCACACTTTAATTCCCCCATTGAAAATACACTGTAAAATACTATACTTGGACCACATCTGCACCTCTAATTGGGCTCTTATTGCCCATAGATGACATTTGATTGGGCCCTATCCTCCAAATAAGATATTGTACAAATATTTGAAACACATTTAAGCAGGATTTAAAATATGAAAAAAATCGGACAATGTCACTTTAAGCTGACAATTCTCGGGTTAATGTTTCCTGGCTGTAGGGTGAACAATAACTTGTTCAGTACCTTTATATATATATCTATATGTCAGGGAATTAGGGAGTGCAGCAGAACCGTTTGCTCCTTTAACTTTAAACACCATTTGAAATTCCACAAGGGCAGTGACTTAGCTTCAGGACAGCTACCAATGACGGGGCAATGTGAGGGACAGGGATGGAGTGTGTCACAGGGTGCCATGATCAAAGGACTCAGAGTCAGAGTGGCCCCGGTCAGTCCATTTGGGTGATTGGTAAAACTGTCAGTGGTCTGTCTGAGGCAGGCAGTGACTACTGTGGCCATTAAACAGTTACTGTGGTCCCTGTGTGTACAATGAGATCAGGCTACTGGAGTGGCTGGAGGGGGGAGGTGAGTAGTAGAGACTTCTATTTGTTTAGCAAAGGGGAATGCACATTCTCATGTACCATTAGTAGTCAGTAAGCTATAATCCTCAGTAAACCACTGCAACCACTGGGTTGGCTATTGAGTAATGCTTTAACAGCCTTTACTGACAGTGTGTGTGAATGTCGGGTGGGGTCACGTAGGCACCCCATACAGGACGACTCTACCATTCAAGTAATGGTAGAAACACAAGATGTTCTCCCGTATGGCCAATAGGTGAAAACTCTGTCTCATTCGGTTCAGACACTGTGTTCTCCCATATACCTATGGGTGAACAATAGTGTATCTATATCAACCCTCTTCCTCTCTCTTCCCTCCTCCTTCCCTCCTTCCCCTTCCACCCTCCCTCACCTTCTCTCCTTCTTTCTCTCCTTCTTCTCTCCCTCCTTCTCTCTCCCCTCTCCTCCTCATTGAGTTTATCAAAATAGGTAGGGTAAATCTGAAACTTTTTTTGGCCTTATGTTGTTCTACCATCTCTCGATGGTAAAAAAAACAGGGTGTATCTATGTAAATATCTAACCATGTATTTCACCCTATGACTAATGGAAGAAATTTAAAATGTGACGTAACTTTATTAGATTGTGTCGTTCTACCATCTCCCAATGCTAGAAAACAGGGTTTCTATATGTATATACTGAATCATGTATTTCACTGTATGATCTATAGTAGAAATTAGGAATTTGACATTATAGACCTAGATAATGTCGTTCTACCATCCCTCAATGGTAGAAAAAAAGGGGTTCTCTATGTATGTACCTAACCATGTATTTCACCATATGACCCATGGTAGAAATTAAGAACTTGACATAATAAGCCTAGATAATGTTTTTCTACCATCTTCTAATGGTAGAAAACAGTGTTTCTCTATTCATCTAGCCATGTATTTCACTGTATAACCTATGGTAGAAACAAAAAGTTTACATACTAGCACTAGACAATGTCGTTCTACCATCCCTCAATAGCAGAAAAAAAGGGTTCTCTATGTATGTACCTAACCATGTATTTCACCCTATGACCCATGGTAGAAATTAAGAATTTGACATAATAAGCCTAGATAATGTTGTTCTACCATCTTCTAATGGTAGAAAATAGTGTTTCTTTATTCATATATATCTAACCATGTATTTCACTGTATAACCTATGGTAGAAACAAGAAGTTTACATACTAGCACTAGAACAGTTGTGTATCTATGTACACCTGCCCCATCTCCCTCCCTCTTTCTCTCTCTCTCTCTCTCTCTCTCTCTCTCTCTCCCTCTCTCTCTCCCCCTCCCTCCCTCCCTCCCTCTCTCCCCCTTCCTTCCTTCCTTCCTTTCTTCCTTCCTTCCTTCCTTCCTTCTTTCCTTCCTTTCTTTCTCCCTTCCTTCCTTCCTGCCTTCTGACCATCTTCTATCTACGTCTTCCCTTTTCTCTCCTTGCTTCATTGCTTTGTGGCTTTATTGCTTCTTTCCCTCCTTCCTGCTTCTTTCCTTTCCTCTTCCTTTATTTTCCTTCTTTTCCTCCTTCATCCTTCCCTCTCCCCTCCCTATAACCCCTCCTTCCTTGCCTCTTTAATATTCTCCTGTCCTTCCCCCTGTCTCCCTTTCCAGTTTCTCCTCCTTACTGTCCCTCTCCTTCCTTCCTTCCTTCCTTCCTTCCTTCCTTCCTTCCTTCCTTCCTTCCTTCCTTCCTTCCTTCCTTCCTTCCTTCTTTACTTCCTTCCTTCCTTCTTTCCTTCCTTCCTGCCCTCTGACCATCTTCTATCTTTCCTTACTTTTTTCTCTGCTCCCTTCTTTACTTCCTTACTTACCCTTGGTCCCTCTTGTTGCCAACAAAGTGAGCCAGCAAGCTTTTTAAAAAAGAATTATGAATAGAAAAACAGGTTTTTTTCCTCTCTCTATGTGTATACCTAACCAAGTATTTCACCCTATGACCTATGGTTGAAATGAAGAATTTGACATAATGAGCCTAAGCAATGTTGTTCTACCATCCTCCAATGGTAGAAAACAAGGTTTTCCTATGTATATACCTAACCATGTATTTCACCCTATGACCCATGGTAGAAATTAGGAATTTGGGATTTTGGCACTAGATTGTCGTTCTTCCATCAGGAGATGGTAGAAAAGAAGGTTTCTCTATGTACATACCTAACCATGCATTTCACCATATGACGGTGGGTAGAAACCAAGAATTTTCAGAAATTACACTAGATAATGTTGTCCTACCATTTCCCAATGGTAGAAAACCATGTGTGTCTATATATAGGCTAAGCCACGTGTTTCATCCATGCACTGTTGATATACTAGTGTAGGGGTTTACTACTAATACAAACCATATACATACTACGTTTATCTTATTTCACTTAGTTTGGGTCTGGTTCGGGTTGCCTAGATGGCTCATGCATATTCCACCCACTTCGGGTCCAGTCGTCTTGAACCTATCCAGGGCTATGCCCCAACAATGGTTGATCAGACATAGTTTCACCTATCTTCTAATGGGAGAAACCCATGGTGCCCATACAATAAACTTGGGCATTGGTTTCTCCAATCTGCTAATGGGAGAAATCCTATATCACGTGATACCAATACAAAACACTAGATGGCAGCACAACCAGAAGGATGACAATATGCCATGTCCCCTAGTATTACTATATCTCTGCTGTTTGCTCTGTATCTAGACTATTTTGGAATATGAACTGCTGTCATATGATGCTCTACATCTTATATTATATAGAATTCATATGACCAGAACTTATCTTTGTCTATATTTTAGATTCATAACAGCCCATCACAGTGCTAATCCCCATAGAGAAATCTAGATGGCCATAATTTCTTAAATATAATCTAAATTTAGATGGTTAGTTATTCATATGATTCCTGATTACAAATAATATTTGGTGCAGTCCGGGAAATTAATGAAATGATGGGTTATACAAGAAAATTGGCCCATTGTTAGCCTTCTGCTTGTGCTGCCACCTAGTGTTTTGAACTGGTATTACGTGGGCATAGGGTTTCTCCCATTAACGGATCAGAGAAACCAATGCCCAATCATACATTTGAAGCTGCTATTTGGCCCTTTCTATTGATACATTCCATCTACCTTCAGATGTGAGTTTCTATGAGTATGATGTAGTTTTAAACCAGAAAAGGTAAAATGCTGTTGCCACCTAGTGGATTATGAAAGCACTAATGGCTCTTTCTCATGACTGGTCGTCATTTTGGCTCAAATGGCCTAATGTTTTAACTTCAGAGTAGATAAAAATCATTTTGCCTATGTATGATAGTATAGCTATTGGACCAACTTTCTGCAAAGTTAGGAACATTAAATCAGAGAACTAATGCTGCAGCATTACAGAGATACCGTAAAACCTCGCGTATAAGCCTAACTCGCGTATAAGCCGCACCCCGAGATTGGTGCGTTCCTATAAGCCGCAGAGGCCATCTGAGAACTGTCAATTTGGTACTGTAGTATACTTATAAAAACTCTCGTATAAGCCGCACCCTATATAGGCATGTTTGGTATCAAAAGAAAGCTGAGTCTGATTCGCGTACAAGCCGCGGCTTATACGCGAGGTTTTACGGTAGGAGCAATATTTCTGGCTGCACCCATCACCAAAAAAGACTAAAACACAGCGTACACCATTGGAAAGCTCTAGTTATGGCCTTTCCAAATATCATTGGTATAAAAAGGAATATTATAAGGGTTTTGGTCAAGGTCAAGGTCAATGTCAAGGTCAAAGGTCAAAACTGAAATAGATCCAAGTTAAAAGGAATATTTTACTTTGAGCTTTACTATATTGAGACGATGAACACCTCATTTTGACCAATAGTCACAAATGATTTGGTTGACCTTGGTGAAGGTCAAGGTCACATTTACAGGTGTCAAATCAGCCAAAAGTGGTTATTGAATGGAACATGAAACTCCAGGACATTCTAAAGTTGCAACCTTTACTCTACAATGCCCAAAAAGTCTATAAATTATTGTCCTTAGTTAAGATTTAACCACTCGTAAAGTTTCTTTGTGCTGCCACCTAGTGTTTCATACTGGTATCAAGTGAGCTTAGGATTTCTCCCATTAGCAGATTGGAGAAAACAATGCCCAAGTTTATTGTATAGGCACCATAGGTTTCTACCATTAGTGGATGGGAGAAACCAAAGCCCAATTCTTTTGTATAGGCACCCTGGGTTTCTCCCATTACCAAATAGGTGTCAAAGCTTAAAACTTGGTTTTCAATTATTCCCCTTTAACAAAATTTGTATTTTAACAAAATATAGTAATGATTGCAAAAAAAGAGTTCATTTTCCCGATACTGGCTACTTTGGTGAGAAAAAGGTTCAAAAGCGTGAAAAGACTAAGACGTTTTTAAGTTTTGACTGAAATATATGACAAGACATTTACATAGAGAAACCCTGTTTTCTACCATTGGGAGAAGGTAGAACAACATTATCTAGTGCCAGTGTCTCTCTGTATCTACTATCAGTCATAGGATGAAATACATGGTTAGGTATATACGTAGAGAAACTCTGTTTTCTATGATTGGGAGATGGTAGAACAGTATAATCTGATCTAGCAGTAGGACAGATGTTGACTGCTTAGTCGCTATGTCATGGATGGGAATAATATAAAGAGACTCTGTTTTCTACCACTAATAACGAGATGGCAGAATGATCTGTTCTGTATAGTTTCTATCATAGATCATGGGGTAAACAGTTGGGCATCATATAAAAAGACCTTTTCTGGTAGAAAAATCTAGTGAGGTACTATTATATCAACTGCACCATATGGATCATAGAATGAACAGTGTGGTCAGGCTTTATATTTTTTACCACTATGAGATGGTAGTAAGATCTGGTCTAGTAGTAGCGTGGTAACTCCTTAGTTTCTACCATAGGGCATAGGGTGTAATACATGGATAGGTACATACATTAAGAACCCCTTTTTTTCTACCATTGAGGGATGGTAGAATAAAATTATCTAGTTCTAGTATCTAAACTTCTTGTTTCTACCATAGGTTATACAGTGAAATACATGGCTAGATATATGAATAGAGAAACACTCTTTTCTACCATTAGAAGATGGTAGAACAACATTATCTAGGCTTATTATGTCAAATTCTAAATTTCTACCATTGGTCATATAGTGAAATACATGGTTAGGTAAATACATAAAGAACCCCTTTTTTCTGCCATTGAGGGATCGTAAAACAACATTTTCTAGAGCTAGTATGTCAACTGCTTCGTTTCTAACATAGGTCCTACAGTGAAATACAGGCGAGATATATGAATAGAGAAACACTGTTTTCTACCATTAGAAGATGGTAGAAAAACATTATGTAGTCTTATTATGTCAAATTCTTCATTTCTACCATGGGTCATATGGTGAAATACATGGTAAGGTACATACATAGAGAACCTCTTTTTTTCTACCATTGAGGGATGGTAGAACGACATTGTCTAGTGCTAGTATCTAAACTTTTTGTTTCTACCATAGGTTATACAGTGAAATACATGGCTAGATGAATAGAGAAGCACTGTTTTCTACCATTAGAAGATGGTAGAAAAACATTATCTAGGCTTATTATGTCAAGTTCTTAATTTCTACCATGGGTCATATGGTGAAATACATGGTTAGGTGCATACATAGAGAACCCCTTTTTTTCTACCATTGAGGGATGGTAGAACGACATTGTCTAGTGCTAGTATGTAAACTTCTTGTTTCTACCATAGGTTATACAGTGAAATACATGGTTAGATATATATGAATAAAGAAACACTATTTTCTACCATTAGAAGATGGTAGAACAACATTATCTAGGCTTATTATGTCAAATTCTTAATTTCTACCATGGGTCATATGGTGAAATACATGGTTAGGTACATACATAGAGAACCCCTTTTTTTCTACCATTGAGGGATGGTAGAACGACATTGTCTAGTGCTAGTATGTAAACTTCTTGTTTCTACCATAGGTTATACAGTGAAATGCATGGTTAGATATATATGAATAAAGAAACACTATTTTCTACCATTAGAAGATGGTAGAACAACATTATCTAGGCTTATTATGTCAAATTTCTACCATGGGTCATATGGTGAAATACATGGTAAGGTACATACATAGAAAACCCTTTTTTTCTGCTATTGAGGGATGGTAGAACGACATTGTCTAGTGCTAGTATGTAAACTTTTTGTTTCTACCATAGGTTATACAGTGAAATACATGGCTAGATGAATAGCTAGAAGCACTGTTTTCTACCATTAGAAGATGGTAGAAAAACATTATCTAGGCTTATTATGTCAAGTTCTTAATTTCTACCATGGGTCATATGGTGAAATACATGGTTAGGTACATACATAGAGAACCCTTTTTTTCTACCATTTAGGGATGGTAGAACGACATTATCTAGGTCTATAATGTCAAATTCCTAATTTCTACTATAGATCATACAGTGAAATACATGATTCAGTATATACATATAGAAACCCTGTTTTCTAGCATTGGGAGATGGTAGAATGACACAATCTAATAACGTTACGTCACATTTTAAATTTCTTCCATTAGTCATAGGGTGAAATACATGGTTAGATATTTACATAGATACACCCTGTTTTTTTTACCATCAAGAGACGGTAGAACAACATAAGGCCAAAAAAAGTTTCAGATTTACCCTACCTATTTTGATAAAACTCAATGAGGAGGAGAGGGGAGAGAGAAGGAGGGAGGGAGGAAGGAGAGGAAGAGGGAGAGAGGGAGAGGGAGGGGGGAAGGGGAAGGAGGGAAGGAGGAGGGAAGGGAGAGGAAGAGGGTCAATATAGATACACTATTGTTCACCCATAGGTATATGGGAGAACACAGTGTCTGAACCGAATGAGACAATGATTTCTCCTATTGGCCATACGGGAGAACAGCTTGTGTTTCTACCCTTCCTGAACAGGAGAGTGATCCTGCGTGGGGTGCACCTAGAATGGGTGGGAGGGCTCTGATGCATTGTCTCCCCAAGGATCTATTACAAATTTGCACGGCAAGGCCATGCTCAGGGAGCTTAGGCCTCCTTGTAGAAACACAATATTGCCGACCTATTTTCTTTGAAAATATGACGGCCAGAAAGGAGACAGGAGGTGGGAAATATATAGGGTGGAAATATCTAGCTGGATGATAGGCCTTTTGTCTAGATTGAGTGACCTTTGTTTTTTACTACTATCCAACATTATATAATTATGATGCCTCATACTCCATCCTCTATGGAGAGCAGTATCATGTTTGAGAGCAGGATTCCCAATGTATGGCCTTCTTTCACTTTAGCTTTCATGAACAACACCTATTGAAAACACTTTAACACTACCTTGGAAGCATTGATTTCACAGAGAGTAAATTTAGACCTTCTCTAATGTCAACAATGTGCCTTTGCAAGAGCTAATTCATGCAGATGTCTGCTTGAATTCTTATTCCCTTTCTTCTGTTCTATAAGTGTCTGCATTTATTGTGTGTCCCAACTTTCTCAAATATCTATAACAGAATAAGTCCAATTTTCGTTCTTCTTAAGTAGAGGTTTGCAGGTGAAACATCCTATGGGAAATTATGAAACATCATTAATTTAACATCTAGCAGTGTCGGTGGTAATGGATACCCGATAGTGAGAGTAGGTCTTGAAACTGTCAGTGTCAATGCCCTAATGTCTGGAGGCAGTACAGGTATGGTTTCAGCATGATAAAGCAGAAATGGGCTAGGGGTCTCAGAATGTCTACAGGATGTCTGCAGGATGTAGGTAAAAAGACACCTGAAGATGGAGAAAGAAGCCCAACCAATGTGTCATGACTGCTTGTCACTCAGGCCAAAAAAAAAAAAGTTGGTTTCAGGTAACCCGACCGACCCTATCAAAACAGGGCTGACCCTATGTTTTCTTATGCAATTTTGAAGAAATCTCTGTATTTTTACCATCTTTGGTCAATTTTCGGGTCTTTGGACCGGCCAGCTGGTATTTAAATGTTTAAAAAAAAATCCGACCTACCGACGCTACATTTTCTGCCCATGTTACCTGAAACAAACCTTTTTTGGGGGGCCTCAGCCCTAGTAGCCCTTAGAGTGCAGCATTGTGCATCAATGTATCATGCGCTAGGTTTATACGATGCATAAATGATGCATAAATGCAGCCTTGACAAATACCTCACCAGTGCTACATTCAAGCATCTTGCAAGGTTGATACCCTCCTGAAAGGTCAGCATAAAAGAGCATCGACCAGTTGCTCACATGGGCTCCATAATAAATCCACCCATTAAAAGATACATTGTAAAAGGTTAAACATATTATCATGGAACCTTTTTAATGTCTCTTATTGCCCATCACTGATATTTTATTGTGCCCCATCCTCCAAATTTTATAATGACATATTGAACACATTTAAAGTAGAATTTGAATTATGGAAAAAATTGTTTAAATGATGAGGTATCCAGTATGATCAAAACCTCTTTCTATTGTGTACATGCTAAATATAACTATATTTAATAAGGTAGCTTTCTAAGATCTGGGTATTATTACAAGGTGATAGATACAAAGGGTACGATGGATAAGGAAGACACGTCTAGCTTATACAGCCCATGTTGTACAGGGAGTGATTGAATACAAAGGAAGGGGAGCGTGTCACCGGCTTTGGCAGATTACCCTAGTTTCAGATTGTTAATGGTCACGGAGAAGGGATAGGGTTGCATCATAAGACTGTGTGGGCTGATCTGGAAAGTGTTCATGTTCATATAGCTCTCCTCAATATCATCACATTGTCATACAAGGAATCCCCTTAGTTGGGAGATCCCTTTAATATGATATGAGGTAAGTTGACTAAGTCTTGAGGTCTTGTAGTATAGTTGGTATTTATTACAAGTTGACAGCAACAGTACAGTAGTACAATGTAGGTTCCACTCAGTTACACCTATCCACACAATAATATAGGTCTTGGTAAATATACCTAATAACCCTGAGGTTAGTACTGGACTAGAGCCAAGGGGGTCCTACACCATGTCTGATAGTTGGGCCTAGTAGGGCATAGCCTATAGCCTTGTTCTCAGTCAGTGGAGAGGTCCTTGCTCTGTGGTGTCCAAGTGTAGAGTGAGGATGGAGATACCCAGTGCTGGGACCTGACCCTATTTAAGGGGGCCAGGCTACCAGCATGGCATCTTGAGTGTTAGTGTCAGTTGACAGTGGTTGGAGGGCTGTAACAGTCAGAGAGACAGTCACACAATACCCCTCCATAGTTTGTCTACCCCTGTTAGTGTACATCAAAGGGGTGACCCTTATGCTGGTCTGTGGGAAACAATGTGCGGGATGAGCGTCGCCTGGCGGCGGCGGGAGTGCCGACTGGAGCGCCGCCTATGCGGGCCGGCGCGCGCCTGCGTGTGCCGGCGGCGGGAGTAGCGTCTCCCGCCGTTGGCTTGAACACGCGGGCGCCCGCAGCGCCGGGCTCGCCGGGCTCGCCGGTCATACCTGACAGGTGCCTCCCCCTCGGGAAAAAGGACAACTCTCCGTCAGTTGTCATTCCATCTAAAAATTTGGGGTGAATTTTGGAATTTTATCCACAATTTTTGGTGGCAACTAGAATTTACCTTTTGTTTTTGATTTTTTTTTTTGTAGTGAAGTACACTTTTTTTTGTAATATAGATGATGTGAGAGTATGTAAATACCAAAGGTCTGGGGAGAATTTTGGTTTTGTGCTTGGCTAGTCATCTACATTATATACAGTGTAACTTAACTATAAGGTATGTAAACCTTCTTTGTACCAATTTGGTACTTTCTTAATCACATATTATACAGTGTAGTAATACATTGTGTCTTTATCTGACACTTTTCAAATCATGGTTTGAGTTATATACACAGCATGGTACATCTTTGTCTTAATTCTAAAACATGATGAAAAATGTGTTGTCAAGTAATAAGCTGTCTTTGGTGAAATAGGTGCTTGTGGAACTGAGTGGATTTTGATATATCAATGTTCACATGTGAATACAAATATACAGAGTATAATGCAAATTATGCAAAATCTTATGATAATCTTTTACAAACTTTTTTGTTTGATACCAAAAAAACCAAGGCCACTTTTATATAAAAGTAGGCCAACCGGCTTGAAGTTTGTTTTCTTATTTCTAGATAGCGCTTATCTTTGGATTTGCGTGATATAGCCATCAGTAATGTACATTTTATGCATAGTTATGTGCTTGTCCGGTGGCGGATAAGTGTTCATAATTGTGTCATCTGACATTTTGCATTACTTAAGTTTGTAAGTTTGTATGTACAAATACAGTCCTTTTTATGCAGATATTTTGTCCTTATCCGGTGGAGGGTAAGTGTTCATAATGTCATAAAAATGACTCGGTATCTTGTTTCTGCAATGATAGTTGAATCTTACAAGATTCTTGGTGTTGGCAATTTGCAACTTGTGGATCTACACTTTGATCAGAAATGTCTTTGCAGTGGGCCGCTGCTGTGAGATTTAAGTCTTTTGTGTAGTATCCTAGGGTTAGTCAGCGGACTATCTCCCTTTTTGCTTCATGTTTTTCTGTAAATAGTCTTACATAATACAAAGGTATACAGTGTAAAATACAGTGCAAATACAGTGTTATATACAGACATGTTTGATTAGCAATTTAGATTGTAATAATACAATTTCATACATATAAATGCATGTTTGAGCAAGTTTGACATGGTTAAGAGTACGCAATTGTTTTTGTAAAACTTCAATTTTTCAAAAATTGGCTGTTTCTTTTTGGGATACCTTAAAATTGATTTCCTGATACTACTGACACACACTGAGACCTTGCTTTGACCTTGGGATTGTGAGAGTTTGAAAATTTTGCACCTTGAGCAGATTTTTGAGTGGCACCTTGAGGCTATTGTGTCATGCGGCGCAAGATGCGTCGTGTGCCGCGGTGACACCGGTGGTTGACACCTTTTGGTGAGCAGATCATGTGCCTTCTCATGGACTTGTCACCTGAAGTGAGGGGATCACTTCAGAGGGTGAACAGTGTCATTTGGGGGTGGGGAGGGGTTATAAAGGCTGTGTAGACCACAGTAGGATCACTTATTCCTTGAGTACCCTTGAGATAACACAGTATGGCGCATATGGCAATTTTGGAGGACGAGTTGGAGGCTGTACCTGAGGTACTTGCATATCTCCCTGAGGCCTGGCTGCAGGGTGACATGCAGGCCTTAGACCTGTGGTTAGGTGATCAAAACACCTTGGAGGGGCTGACTCCTGGTACTCCTTTTAGGAGTATTTTGAGTCGGTATGACTCAGTAAGGACGCGGTGGTTGCATAAAGTCCGGCACGACATTGCCAGTTTTGGTGATGTTTTGGTGTGCCGTCATCACGGCTGGTACTTCCTTGGTGCTGGCGGGATTTCCATGCGCAGGGCGGCATCTCTGGAGCTGTTGGCTCAGGCCCTACGTGATCTGGATGGATATGACCCGCGACTGCTTTTCACCAGAAATGATGGGGTCATCTGGGACTTCCTATTGGCTGTCGGCCTATGTGCTTACACGGTGACAGGTGATGCTGCAGACAGCGCTGAGCATGCTTTGTCTACTTTGGAGGCACGTTTTGTCCAGTGGAGGGAGGAGAACGAGTGGCTCTTCAGTGAAGATACGTGGATTGGATCTCCTGCCGCTGCCGAGTTGGCCGAGTCCTGGGAGGCCTTGGGATGGGGGGACTATAACAACTAGTGGGTGGCATCTATAAATGTCAATATAAACGGTCCTTTTCAGGGCCAACCAACTTTTCACAAAAGTTTTGGTCAATCTCACTCCTGTATAATTGTGTTATTCTTCCCCATGTACTTTCTCACTAGTTACAGCTGTAGGTGGTTGGGTGAGTATGGTGAGTACATTTTTGAATGTATTGGTGCTCTCTCTTTGGTCGTCAATTATGATGTTTTCCAGCTTTGACTCATGGGTATCCATGGTAACGGGCTGGGGTGAAATGTCATTTTGTAGTAACATGGCAAAATCTAGATTGGGTTCCCTGAGCGCTGGTATTATGCTGAACCTGGCACGCCATGGTAGATTGATAGTTTCTGGCAGTAAATATGCGGTCTCTCCTTTCTTTGTAGTAATTACTACTGGTCCATTCCATTCAAATACTAGTTTTGGGAGAGGGTACATTTTGATAATCATATCTCTGTATGTTGGGGCTGAAGCTTTTATAATTGTATCAAACTCATGTGGCACTGGACGCAAGGGGAAGGAGAAGTTGGTGTCTCCTTCGTAGACTTTTAGTACTACTGTGGGATTTGTCCTCTTTGTGACCTTTCCCTTTCCACAGTGCTTGGTTGCCATACTCTTTAGATATTTGGTCAGCCTGTAGGCTGAGTAAATGGTGAGTGTGAATAGTATGGCTATGATAAGGGTATGGGTCTCATGGATAGTTAGAATAGGGGTGGGGCCCTGTTCTATTTGTGCCGTGGTGGTGTCCTTCTTGTATAGGGTTTCGAAGACTTTCTCCATAGGCTTCTCTGTGACAAATCTATATGCTTTTGCAGTTGGCATATAAGCTAGTAGTGTGGATCCTCTGTGCATTTTGAATAGGGTGTAGGTGGCCAAAATTGTAGCTATAACCGAAAGTATCATTGGTATGATAGATGCTGCTGGATGCCGTGCAAATTTGTATAGATAGGACTCTATTAGTCTATTTTCCAGTGGCTTAGCCAGGCTGGAGGCATCATCTAGCAGGGTTTTTGCGAATGGGTTTAGGTCTAGTAATGTTGATTCATCAATATTACTTGATTTTCTTAACATATCCAGTGTCCTGGATAGGTTGACCTTTGGAAAAGGTGGCAGATTTGCCTTGGAGTCTGGTCCAATTTCTTTGATTTCATTTAGAGCCGCGAGGAAAGGTAGGTTTATAGTCTCCAAAGCATAGTGAAATGAAATTGTAGTGTTGCATGGCAACCTAGAATTTGGTAGTGAATAGTGATCTATATTCACTGTACATAGGCATGGTACACCTATGATTGAGTGTGATGGTGCTTTGTGAGTAGTAGCTGGTTTCCCATGACACGTAACTGTGTAGGTGGGAGAATTTGTGGTCACTAGATATTCATCTTGTGAAATGGCTACAGCGTGTGAGATAGGTCTCTTCAAGGGTGAGATAGTAAATTGGCACATTTCCTTGACTTGCTGAGCTTGGTTCAAATAAATTGCTACTGTGCATGTAGGTACATGTCTATGGATTCTCGGGCTAGTTTTGGTACAAATTTTGATCTTAGTTCCTGGACAGGTTAGCATATCTGCATTTGTTAGTTCAATAAATAGTGAACCATCTTCAGAGATAGCCAAAAATTTGACATCAGTAATTAATTGGGTTACTCCCTTTGTAGGTGTCTCCTTGGTGTTGATTGGTACTGGTGTAGTTACCAGTTGAAATACTCTGAAGGTGGAGACAGTGGATGCTACAATGATATCCAGGTGGATGTATATGTGCCGTTCCGAATAGGTGTAGGATATCATTCTTTGGGAATAATAGTAGTCAAGGTCAGTTATGGCGACCTTTGATCCTGGTGAGTGTATTCTGAGTGTCATGTCCAGATCATTCAGATGCTCCGTTAGTTCAGCTGGTGGTACTATGTCAGCAGTCATAATGCCTGCTGATAGCATCCTGAGTGCTGATGTGGTGCGCTGCAATGCTTGCAGATAGTTCATTCTTGCTACAATAATGGTGAGTGCATCAGTTAAAATTTGGATCTTCCTTCTTTGTGTGTGCTCGTGATTTGCATAAGTGTTCAGAGATGTGGTCATATTTTGAGCCCATAAATTCATATTTTGGCCTAGAGTGTTCATGGTTTGGTCTAGCATACTTTTATCCTTAACATATGCCTTGACAAATTTGTCTTGGCGTTGGGTGACCTTATCAATTAATATAGCTGCTTCTTTGTCTTGCTTGGAAAAAGCTTCTAGAATGCCGTCTATGTTCTTTATCTGGTCCATGACCTCTTTGACGTCATCTAGTGTGGCAAGACCTATTGCTCCTCTGAAGAGTGGGGCTAGGAACCCAAGTGGTGCTCTTCTGTACCTTCCTTGACTGTTAATTGGATTTGATAGGAACAAATGGATGGATGCTAAGGTAGAGTTAATTTCCTTGTCTGTTATGTCTATTAACAGATCTAGTTCCCTTGCCTGCTGTAATATCTGACTGGTAGAACTGTCGTCATGCAAGGTAGGAAATGTTAGTGCCATAACCTGGTCCAGTATTTTGGTTTCGGTCTCTGGTGGAGCAGGTATATGGTATGGTATTGCCAATATCATGGTTGTGGTATCGTGCCCATTGACCAATGGTTCAGGTAATGGCTCATATATGGCTCCAACGTTCTGTCTAACGGTGGGCACATATGTGATGGCTTGAGAAGTGGCCATCATCACTAGTAGTAGGATTGGCTTTAGCATGCCTGAAATATAAAATATATTCTATGTCTTAGTAAGACTTCTACTAGTGTTTTTGCAATATACTTAGGTTTAAATTGGTTTGCTGATTTTGTGAGCTATCCTTTTTGCTTATGTGAAGTATCCACTTGGCACTGCCTCTGTGTACATAGTTTTGAGAGCAGAAATCCTGGTTGGTCCCAATAGTAATATAATAATCAATGTAGTGTTTGAACTGTACCTTTTTCCATGATCAAGCTAGTGTTGGCTTAATGTCCAATCTGTGCTAGAGTCCTTTCCCAAGATTTTAGTAACTGGGTATGATATTGTAGAGTGGGTGTGGTCTGCTTTCTGACAGAGTCCCTCCTGCTATAGGAGAACTGGTATGGCTAGGACCAGCTGGTGTGTACCTGACTGCTGCAGGAGTAGAACTGGTGAGTTGGCTATGGAGTCAGGGCCTCTTATGTAGCCCACCCTACCCTCATCCATTGAGGGCCTGGCTTTGTTTCCCTGGTGGCTGTTAACTGCCATCAGTGTTAGCTTGTCTGACTGGGGTAATTATGTCTGGGGTAATTAGTGTGGACTACCTGCATCTGTGGGGGTTTGAATGCCCTGGCAGGTGTGTGGGTCCTTTGAAGGGTAAGGGTGTGTCTAGACAGTAGTCTCTTGGCATAGCACGCTCTGTTTCATGTACTTTACAGGATTTAGGTTCAAACATTTCCATTGTTGCATTCTTTCAAGGATGCTAGCCTTTGATGCAAAAGTATGATAATTGTGGTTTCTTCAAGCTTGGGTTGCTAATCCCTTTAGGTAGTCTCTTTTGGCTTTTTTGTGTGTAGCCTTTTGGGTTTCAGACTTCAACCCTGTAGTAATCTGTCCTTTGATTCTACTTTGTGTGCACATTGTTTTGTAACCTATATAGTGTATATTGTCTTTTCTGTCCTTTGTGTGGGTTCATATCCTATGCTGATATGAAAATTCCTACTTATCATTCTTGATTTGGACAGTTGTTGGAAATTTAATTTCCTTCATATAGAGTGTATATACTTATTTGACTATTATTCATAGTCTGTGGGTATAGATATTCCATATGATCATGTCAATATATAAAAGTAATTTACTTAGATATTCTCCCTTGCCTGGAGTTTCTTTTCACCTTGTGGTGGGCTGGTCTGGGTACTATTTGGTTTAGACCAACTGACTCTTTGGTGAGTGTGATTTGGGATTTATCCCTTGTTATCCTGTGGATAAACTTTGAGGTGTGGGGAATGAGTCTGTGTGCAAACTCATTTTTCCTCAGTGTGGTGACCTTTTTGAGCCTATCAATATGTACTGGTCTGGGGACTAGTAGGTTATTTGATAGGTTCTTCAACCTTGCGCTGGTTGGGGTTGGTCTTTCTGCAACAACATATGGTCCCATGAATAGGGGTTGAAGCTTCTTTGAATCTGTGGTCAACAGAATTCTGGGAATGTTGATATATACAATATCTAGTGGAAGTATAGCTTGTGGTGTAAGCTTTTTGTCATATCTTGACTTCCTTCCTTGTTGTAGCTTTTTGACTCTGTCTATTGCCTTTCTTCTAGACTCATCTTGAGACAGTATCATTCCAGATACATGCTCTGCTACTGTTTTGATTTCTTCCTCTATGTTTAGGGCAGTTTCTACAATGGTTTGAGGGTTTCTGCCATGAAGTAGGAAGAATGGTGTGTAACCTGTTGTCTGGGACTCTGTGTTGTTCAATGCAAATGTAATTGATTCTATATACAGGTCCCATGTTTTCTGATTCTGAGAACAGAAAGTCCTTAATGCTGTTCCTATACTGGCATTGAATCTTTCCACTAATCCATTTGATTGTGGTCTATATGGACTTGACAGGTCGTGTCTTATCTTCTGGGTGTTCATCAGTTTCTTAAAATTGCTGCCTGTGTAGCAGGTGCCATTGTCAGTTTGAACTGAAGTTGGTACACCTTGCTGACATATGACGTTCTTGTAGAACTCATGTTGTGTGGTTTCTGCTGTGAGATCCTTTGTGGCATATGCTATGACATATCTAGTTGAATAATCTATGCAAACTTGTATGTGTTTGTTTTTCCTGGCTGTTTCTGGGAGTGGTCCCACAGCATCTAAGTTTAGGTGCTTCATGGGGGTTGGCATATAGTCCCTTACAGTCATTGGTGTTTTGTGGGTGTGCACTGCCCTTTTTGCTTTTAGGCAAGTGTCACATGTTGACACATACTGATTGACATCAGCCATCATAGATTTCCAATATACCCTAGGTATGAGAGAAGACATCATTTTTGAAGTACCTACATGACCTGCCATTGGTGAGTCATGGAAGTGTTGCAGTATGTTTTCAACCCAAGTTTTTGGGACTACAACTTGTAGTGGTACTGTGTCTGTTTTTCTCCATGATGTAGGGGATATGTGTACTAGAATGTTGTCTAGGAGTAGGTAATGCTGAGCATTATTCCTAATCCTTGTTGCTTCAGTGCTTTTTACAGGTAGGTCACCTTTCTCTAGGTAGTCTATAATGGGTATTAGTCCAGTGTCTTTCCTTTGTTCTTCTTTCAACAGTGTGGAGTTGATTGAACTGTCTGGGATTTGGTCTAACATCTGGTCTAATTCCATTATATGCTGTGCCAGCCTTTCTTTATCTTTCTCTGCCTGGATTGCTTCAGGAGATTTTGGTGCAGGTCTGGTCTTTGTCTGTTTCTTTGGTTGTTCAACTGCTATGTCTGTGTTGACTGTCTGCTCCTTTGAACTGGCTGCTCCTCTGTTTGTGCTGGTGGAGGCGGCCTTTGTTCTTTTGGGATGGGGGTCAGATTTGCTTTTGTGAGCCTTCTGTGCAGTACCTGCTCTGTCTGAGTGCTTCTGCAAATTGGCTGTGGGTGTGCTGGGTGTTGAAATGGGGGATTTAGTAGGGAAAGAGGATTTGGTTGACACTTTGTTCTTTTTGGCTTTTAGGCCTAATTGCTGAGGGTGGTCATTAGACCTTGTATCCTCTGCAACCGACCGTTTTGCTTTTGAACGTGTGGTGACAACACAAATGTCTCTGTCCTGTTCTTCCTCCATATCCAGCTGTTCTTTTGCAAATCTGACTACCTTGGTGATTGAAGCAATTTTATGCAGTTTTTCTTCCAACTGATTTTCTGATGCACTGTGTGGTGGTTCACGAGGTGTGGTTTTCACCATCTGTGCAATCCTGTTGGTCTCAACCGGGGTAAAACAGTTTTCTGGATACTCTTCACAGTATTCCCTTTCACAATGACAGAACACATAATGGGTGGTCTCTTTTAAGATACCTCTGATCACTGGTTTTGGTCTGTCAATTGCTTTTGGTGGGTCATCTCTGTTGAATGGTATCTTGGTTTGGATTTTAGAGAATTTGGTTCTGGTGGCTGCCCTTTTCCTTCTTGGAGGTGGTGGGGGGTTGGTCATTGGTGGTGCATCTGGATATTCTCTTCTTGACATCACATCTGGAGGAATGTTGTCATCTCCTTTTACGTGTTGTATTGTGAATGCAAATTGTTGGATATCCAGTGCCCATCTGGCCCACCTGTGGGTCAAACCTGTGTTTGTGAGGAGTGGTATTAGAGCTGCATGATCTGTGTACAACTGAAAGTGTCTACTTTCTAAGTAGTGCCTAAAATGTAGTATCCCATATACTACACCTAGTAGCTCTCTTTCTGTTGTGTTGTAGTTTCTTTCATGCTTTGATAGTGTTCTACCTGCGAAGGCTACTGGTCTCAGTACTCCTTCACTACTGCGTTGTGATAGAACAGCTCCTAGGCTCACATTTGAAGCATCTGTTGCTAGACTGAATTCTTTGTCATAGTCTGGGTATCTCAATAGTGCATGGGTACAGAGTGCATGTTTCAATGTTTTGAAAGCATTGTCTGCATCCTCATTCCATTTGAAAACCTTTAGGTTTGTTTGTAGGTCGTACAGTGGCCTAGCAATATTGGCATAGTCTTTGATGAACTTTTTGAAGTATTGGCATAGTCCTGTGAATGATCTGACTTGTTTCACGGATTTTGGGGTGGGAAAAGTTTTGACACTTTCCACCTTTTCTGGGGATGGTTGTAAACCATCTGGTGTGACACGCATTCCTAGAAAATCTATCCTATCTGTGAAGTATTCACATTTTGATTTCTTTAGCTTGAGTTTCCCAATTCTCAGGCTTTTGAAGACATCTTCAAGGTCTGAAAAATGTCGTTCTACATCTGGTGATAGGACTAGAATGTCGTCTAGGTATGGTAGGGCACATTTGTATTTCAGTTTGTTGAGAATTAGAGTTACTAGATGGCAAAATCCTGCCGGCGCGGTAGCCAAACCCATCGGCATCTTTTGATAGACATACTTTTTGTCATTTGCTATGAAAGCAGTTTTGTGTTGATCCTCCCTTCTTATGGGAATTTGGAAAAACCCTTGTTGCGCATCTAGTTTACTGAAAACAGTAGGTTTGAGTGACCCTACCATGTCTAGTGTGTCGTCTGCACGTGGCGTTGATAAAGCTTGGTTTATCATATTAGCATTGACGTGGCGTAGGTCTGTGACTAGACGTTGGCCTCCAGATGCTTTCTGTACTAAAAATGATCTGGATGCCCAGGGTCCCTCTGCACATTCTCTGAGGATGCCCTGTCTGACTAGGTCTTCACAGACTTCTCCCATCTTAGCTTGCTTCTCGGGCGTCTGCCTGTATGGTAGGTAGTGACATGGTACTGCATCTGGTTTGATGTGAATTGAATGTGTATATAGGTGGGTTGTACCTATGTCATTGTCTTTTCCTACAAATACATCTTGATACTTGTGGAGTAACTTTTGGAGTCTCTCTTGTCCAATATCTGTTAGTACACATTTGGGTGGCACATTTTCCATTATGTCTGGCATAATGTCATGAGCCTCACTGTGAATTGTGGCCAATTCATCATCAGTGTCATCTCCACGGTTTGTATCTGGATCTGCATATACTGAGGCACAGTCTGACTCTGTGTCACTACAATTCTCTTCAGTGTCTAGCACTTGTAGTGTGGTTTCCTCAGTAGGGATGTCAGTATCTGGTTGATGTAACTCAGAGGGATCTACCTCTGTGAATAGGGCTATTATATCACCCTTCCTCACCTTGTATGGTCGGTGGCTTGTATTGAGCAGTATGATTGGGTGCCTGTTCATTTCTGAGGGTGTTACTACTCCCTTTTGAACTAGGTATGGAACTCTGTTGTTCCTCTGCAAATTGTCTAATGTGCCTACACATCCTTCTAAACATTTGAGGGATGTGACTTGTCCTAGAACTGCTAGTTCTGTGAAAGGAAGGATTGTAGCCTCCCTAACAGCTCGGACTGGCTTGACTTGTAGCTCTGGGTCTACATTGAATTCGATCTGTGATCGTGTTGCTTTTAAGAAATCTGTGCCTAGGACAACTGGCTTTGTGAGATTTGGAATAATTGAGAATGGGAATTCGAATCTGGTACCATGAATTTTGAATTTCAATACTGCTGCTTGTCTTACATGGCATATGGATCCGTCTGCTAAGTGTACATTGAACTTTCTCTTTTTGATTTCTACATCTCGAGATTTCTGAATTTCCCTAAGAAAAGTATCCCTGACACAGGTGATAGTGGCACCGGTGTCAACTAAACAAGGTATTTCAGTGTGTTCATAGAATCTTGCATTTAAACAGCCATTTTTAAGAAGTTCAACAGAAATTTTGGTACTCTCACCCATTTCCTTTTGCGATGCATCTTGTTGAGGTGTGATGTGAATCACTGATGGTCGGCTTGATTTCCCAGTGTGCATCTGGGGGATTGTCTCTGCTATACTAGCAATTGTCTTTGGTTGTCCTAGGGATTGTTGATCTTGGATCTTGATGGGGGGTTGGAGAGGCTCACAACGCACTGGCCCAGCGGCGCTGTGGGTCTCTAGTTTCCCGAGTTTGAAGATCCTAGTAGCTGCTTGATCTGTTGAAGCACGTCAGGCTGGATAGCTTGAGGTGGCTGTTGGGGCTGCTGTTGGGGGTTGTAGCCTTGTGTGTTGGATCTGTAGCCATTGTAGCTGTCTCGACCTCTGCTGTTGTCACGACTGCGGTTGTAGTCATGCTGTCTGTCACGACTATTGCTGTAGTCACGACGGTTTTGATCCCGACCTCTGTTGTAGTCACGATCTCTGCTCTGGTCACGACGGTGGTAATCACGGTCTCTGCTGTTATCACGGCGATTGTAGTCGCGATTTCTGCTACTATCACGGTGTCTGCTGTTGTCACGACTTCTGCTGTTATCTCTACGGCTGGTGTCCTGACTGTTGCTTTGGTGATCTCGGCTGTTATTTTGGCTGTATCCACCTCTGCCTCGTTGTCCTCCTCTGTTGCTATTTCTGAAGTTTGGGTCAAAGTTTTTGCCTCGGTAGCCTCCTCTGTTATTTCCAGAGTTCCTTTGTTGGCTGTTGTTGGGTTTACCTTGATCCTTCAGTGCCCTTTGTTCTTGCCTCCTCACATGTTCATTTGACATGAGGTTTAGGCTTTGGTCTTCATCCTCTGATGAGTGATCCATTTGAACTGTCTTTGGGTCTGATTTGGCTTTCTTTGAGGGGTTTCCATTTTTCTGTGACTTTGTTTGCTTCACAATCATAGAGTTTACATGTGTCACAGACTTCAGTTGTGCCTGCATGGATTCTATTGTTTCCTGTAGCTCTGAGCCTAATTCTGCTTTTATCTCGTCTTTAATGTTACCAGTGGAGACTGTTTGTTGGTTCTCATACTCCTCTGCAACTTCAAGTATTTTATCCCATGTAGTTGCTTCCCTGTGGATGACTACTGCACTGATGTCGTCCCTTAGACCATGTAGCAGGGCTTCCCTTGTTCTCTCCTCAGACTTGTTGTGAGCTGTGGCCATCTTTTGTAAGGCCATGGCATAGTCTGATACAGATTCTTTTGGATTTTGCTTCCTCAATGCCTTAGCATCAAATCTGTCGTCCTCTTTCTTGAAGTATTTCAGGAAAGCTGCCTTCATTTCTTCATAGTCTGCTGTTGGATGGGCTGTCCTATAGGCTTTGTACCAAATTTTTGCCTTACCATCTAGGTAGTTTGAGAAATACTTGATTCTGTTACTGGGATGGTACCCATATCTGGAATCAAAGTATTGTTCATAGTCTGTGCAGTGCCTCCTGGCGGATTGTGTGAGAGAGGACTGTGAAAACTTTTCTGGCTGTAGAATATCACAGTATTTTTCCTCTTTGTCCCGTTTTAGCTGGTCCCTTAACCCACTGAAAGATGCCTCCCTTGCAACTCTTTCCTCTTTCAAGGCATCTAGGAGTGCTGAGGAGGTGTCAGTGTTAGTCAGGTTCACTCCTTGGGTATTGGGTGCACCTGACTTGAGTGAGGCTAGGGCCTCAGCTAGCTGGTTTTTCATTGTCACTTGTAGATGAGCTTGCATATCAAGTAGTGCTTGAGCGGCTTCAGCTTTTTGGGTCTCCATAGAGTTCTTTAGTGCCTGGTTGGCTTGTCTGAGTAATATTAGTTCCTTCTCTTGTTCCTCTTTGGCCTTCCTTAAGGCTCGGCTGGTGCTTTCCTCATGTGTGGTGTGTAGGGCTGTTAGTTCAGGCCTAAGTGTCTTATCCACATGAGTTTCTACATTCTGGGCTATGAGTAGAAGTGCCTCAGCCTCCTCTTTGGCTGCCTGACCTGGGGGTACTGTCTCATCGTCACTCATACCTGATCCTGGGGTATGCTGACCGTTTGAGAACAAGTCACTCTGTGTGTCCTGGATACTGTCCAGGGCAGCTAGGGTGTCCAGGTGAAGCTTGCCTTGGAAGTCACTCTCTTGAGTGGTGTGGTGTGGTGAAGCTGAGGGTGTTGGAGTGGAGCTCCTGGATGACTCCTTGGAGCTAGGTCTCCTCCTCCTGCTGGGTAGAGATCCAGGGGTAGCTGGTCCTTTGCTGCGGAGGTGAGTCTTGGTAGTCTGTGCTGCCAGCTTGTGGGATCTTGTTAGGACTTCTCCACCACTTTGTCATACAAGGAATCCCCTTAGTTGGGAGATCCCTTTAATATGATATGAGGTAAGTTGACTAAGTCTTGAGGTCTTGTAGTATAGTTGGTATTTATTACAAGTTGACAGCAACAGTACAGTAGTACAATGTAGGTTCCACTCAGTTACACCTATCCACACAATAATATAGGTCTTGGTAAATATACCTAATAACCCTGAGGTTAGTACTGGACTAGAGCCAAGGGGGTCCTACACCATGTCTGATAGTTGGGCCTAGTAGGGCATAGCCTATAGCCTTGTTCTCAGTCAGTGGAGAGGTCCTTGCTCTGTGGTGTCCAAGTGTAGAGTGAGGATGGAGATACCCAGTGCTGGGACCTGACCCTATTTAAGGGGGCCAGGCTACCAGCATGGCATCTTGAGTGTTAGTGTCAGTTGACAGTGGTTGGAGGGCTGTAACAGTCAGAGAGACAGTCACACAATACCCCTCCATAGTTTGTCTACCCCTGTTAGTGTACATCAAAGGGGTGACCCTTATGCTGGTCTGTGGGAAACAATGTGCGGGATGAGCGTCGCCTGGCGGCGGCGGGAGTGCCGACTGGAGCGCCGCCTATGCGGGCCGGCGCGCGCCTGCGTGTGCCGGCGGCGGGAGTAGCGTCTCCCGCCGTTGGCTTGAACACGCGGGCGCCCGCAGCGCCGGGCTCGCCGGGCTCGCCGGTCATACCTGACAACATGGCATGGGATAGAGCATAATCGCTGCAGTTACTTACATGGATAGTATGTATTTGAAGCCAGATATGGTATATTAGGCAAGGTTCTCCATGCATGTAAATTGTCATGTATATATTTTAATAGAGTGGTTTATTACTTCAGACACAATATTTGTATTCATACTGATGAAATAATCATCGATCCACATTATTTAAAATTGAGTTCCACTACATGTGAATGCACTATAATTAGCAATTAAACAAACACAAATGTTGTATAAACAAATGCTTCAAATCTTTGCACATAGGGGGCAGCACAGTACTATACTAGTACTATTACTAGATACTTTGCCCCCCCCCCCTCCCCAATAAAAATAGTTTCCTCCATCTTTAGTCTTAACGTATATGCTAAAAGATGGCCACTGTTGACTGAATGTGTATCTTGAATGGAATCCTTACCTAAGCCTTCTTAGGACCTCATCCGTCAAGATATACATTGATTGTCAACTACGCCCCACTTCACCAGATTAACTGCATGCCCGCTTTTTTTTATCACTGCTTCATAGAGTTTGATAATAATGGTGCGTTTAGTTTCTCCTTAACAGGAAAAAAAAGAATGTCTAAGGTGATTACTGTGTTCCATAGCCGGAGGTTTGGCGGAGAGTACTTTCTCTCCTTCCGCATATTAAAATATGATGTGTCTTCATTGACTACTTGGGCATAAGGCCAAAACAAATAAAAGGTTTGTTTCAGGTTACATAGTGCTATCTATGCTAGTCATAGGGTTTGCTGAACAGGGAGAAGAAAATGGTGAGAAGCAGGTCTGGACGGGCAGGATTCATAAAATAATATGGGAAACCAGGTGCATATTAAAAGTGTATATAATAAATGAGGTAGAGGAGTTTAATGTTTTACAGTGCCTGGTAGAATCCAGGATTTGATTGAGGTAAATTGGTACTTACGAGAAAATACAATACACTGTTCACAGTTAATCACTTTCAATTCTTTCTGAACTATAATGGTCTCACAAGAATGTTTTAAATTTTAGTGAGGCTAGCCTTTTACTGTACCACACACTACCATCGATGAACCCATGAGGGCACTTTGTATAAGTGATAGATTAAAATCACAACCTAAGTGTTCCATTAACCTTTTTGGAGAAAAATCTATAATACGCCTCTATATAAATAGGCTATTTTGTAAGTGGGAGGACTTACACCTCAGCCCAGCAGTGTTAATCCCTACGCTACCCTCATGAAGGGTTTATTGCTTGGAGGGGATTAGTATTCTACACATTAGTGCTCTAATCATCCATCAGTGGTCTGTGAACATGGGAATGCCATCTCTGTCCCTACTTTTCATGCTAACGTTAAGGTTCCTTTCATATTTCCATCTATTTATTCATATATCCTTTAAATTTCTCATTTTCTTAGGCTCTTGACAGATGTAGCGGCCTGAATACCACCTTCTTAAGCCTCATACTGAAACCACTCCTCTATTGACCATGCTTCTTGACTGTAGATCAGCAGCTAATCCACTCATTGACTGCCCTGCCTGCCCCCTATCTGACGTCACTTCCTGTTGAGGCTAGTAGTCTTGCCAGGTGACTGTTGAGAGTTGGCAGCCGCTGACTTGGCATCGGAAGCTGTTGCCACTTCCCATGCTAAGTGTCTTTGTGTTTGGAGTGAGAAGTCTGCTCAAATCATTCATCAACATCAGTTCATTGCTTGTTATCTCATGCAATAGGCTTATTTGTGGTTGCCACTTTTGGATTTCTTTCACTTTTGTAGGGGCACGGATTACTCGTGGCTTGGTTATAACTCCACAGGGAAGTATCACTCGGGTAATCCTACACCCCTATGTAAGGACCATACCGATCCAGTAACGTACGGTTCGGTTAAGTTGTCGGATGGGGAAGTAGCTCAGGGGTAGAGTACTTGGCTTCGGAGTCAGGAGGTCGTGGGTTTGAATCCCGCTTTCTCCAAATGACTTTTCCGTGACCGTTACACTTTCTATATAATACTTGGATTTGCTTGCATTAATTATATGACTCAAGCCAACTTCTTGTCTTGACCATTCAATATCTTTGCCAGAATCATTAACAGTAAACAGTAAATGGTATTTGACATGCTGGTAAATTATTTTATTCTCTTCATTTTTATGAATTACGTAATGCTGATAAGAATAACAAAATGCATCATAAAGCTTTTAAAAAGTTAAACAAATAATTATGTTGAATGAATGTGATGTTTGTAAACACATTTATTGATTTCCATACTAATATGATAGGTGGGATTGAACCAGAATTGGATCATTGTGAAGTAAATTTGCATTCAGATTAATATTGGTTGAACATCTTTCGCTATTCATAAGGGTTTAAAAAAAACTAATACAGCTACAATCAATTATTCCAACAAAGACACCATGAAAGATTCATCATAGACATGTTTATACCTTTAGTGGAAGAGGATACAGGAAATGTCATTATGGGTACTAATGCCTTTCGTTGAATGTTCGGAATATATTCCCGGGCTCTTCAGTCTTTTGCTTTATGGACTTTATTGTCCCAAATTTGATGGAGGAGATTCGTAATAGTTCAAAGCCAAAAAAACAGCTCTCATTTCTTACCAAAGTAATTGATGATATACTTCCATTGTGTGCACACCCATGATAGACTCTGCTAAAAAAACTTTGGTCTATAAGTTTGATTCAGGGAATAAGAACTAGTATGATGGGAAGCAAGATGAATCATTTGTACAACAATCACCAAGGCTTTGACATGTTCATGGTATTAATGATGCCACCGTTTCGTATGAGCAGGAATTGTTAACAACATTCAAAACTGCGGTCTAGCCCAGTAAAAAAAGTGAAGGTAATACTAATGGCCATTGTGCTTCATCAATATACAGTATCAGTTGAGATAGAATCTTGCTTTATTGAACAACGTTTAGGGTTTTGTACTAAATCACACTGTACACTAATATCGACTATTTGGCAAAGGTAAGCAATTTTGTATCATTTAATTAAAAAAAGGGTTAACTTTGAAATGCCTATCAAATAGTCCCTTTGATTTTAGAAATAAAATGTCGAAGAACTGGTAGGGGTCTGCCTCAGAATAGATTAAGTATATTGATTTGACTTTTCCAGAAAACGTACCTCCTATCCGATGAAAGCTAACATCGCTTAGTTCTGAGAATGTAGGCATTGGGAACAATGTAGACACTATGTAGCACATGAGGTGCTCTATTATAAATTTATACTTCTTTCTCCACCTTACTACTGAAACTGTCTACAGCTAGGTGATGGATTTCTCAGAGAGGATTGAGGAGGTTCCTTATCCAACAAAGACCATACCAGGGCAGCAAGGTGTGTAGATAGCGAGGACATCGTCAGCAGGAGAGACACATAAACCAACCATGAGGTGTTTCATTCTACCTTATACACTGATATTCCTAGGCTCCCTATACGCCCAACCTCTCAGTCACTAGTGCCTAACCTAGTTAGTCATTTTTGGCTCCCTATACGACCAACCTAGACTAGTTATTATTGTCAGGTTGGTCACTACTGACCAACCCACCTTAGTCTTTTTAGTTCCAGGGGGAGCCACTGAGTGGTCATCACACGTGGCCCCAACTAGTGGTATACAAATACACCAATGACAGACCTAGGTTAGCCACTACTGACTGACCCCTTTGTCATTTGTGAACATAACTTTGCCATTGGGACTAACACTCATATGACCAACTTAGGTTAGTCTGTACTGACTAACCCTTTCAACCTATGGATTTCTAGTGTAGATGGTAAGGGGAGATACCTACAGTCCTGATCACACCTACACCAAACACATACACCAATCTCCAATCTCAGTCTGGCTATTCAATTATTTCATGTCAAGCTAGAACCATAAACCATGAGGTGCTTCATTCTTATTTATAGATGGTAGGGTGAGATAGTTACAGGTCTTGTCACACAAATGCAACATTATTTGTCTCCTTTCAGATCCTCAGTCATCCATTGGAGATGGTAGCAGGACATACTTATGGTCTTCATCACACCTCACCAAGCACAGGCACCATTCGTTTCTCTCAGCCTGGCTATTCCATTATTCCATATCAAGCAAGAACCACCAACTGTGTCAAGTCATTCCCAGAACTGTGATATTTATTGATTGCCTTAAACTTACAAAGATCACTTTATGCTTTGAACAGCTTCAAACCATTTCACTATGAAGCTTTGCAATGTCAAAGAACTGAATGAGTGTATCAAGATATATAAAATATCAGCCAAGCTAGTAAATGATTAGCAGGATTTAATGTGTTATTATATATGCATATTATGGCAGAAAATACCTTCACTCCATACCTATCAGTCAGATGCTGCAATCCAGTTACAGCATTGTCAGGGGGAGATACTTATAGTCCTCATCACATCTGCATCAAGCACATTCAGAAATGTAGACAGAAAGCATGACGCTTTACTAGAAGCTGCTATTTAACTCTCCACATCCATCGAGGCCATAAGAAATAAGAAATTCAAAGGCTATATTGATAAACAAATATGAGGATAGAAAACCTGAACATTATCATAAAAGTAGGGAGATGAGTGTTTGTCAATACTTCCTATTATTAAGGACCTTACATGAATATTCCATTATTCATCTCTCCTTGGCCACAAAGGAAAATTCCTATATCATAGGCACTCGCTCTGTTAGGGAGTGGTCATTTTTAACAACAGGGGGGTCGGTGGATTTTTGCCCGAGCTTTTTTGGTCCCCCCCTCAGGTGAGCTATAGTAATGCGCATGGTTTTTCACTGAAAAGGGGTGCAATCTTTTTAGTCACCCCCTCAAGATATTTCTTTGGTCCCCCCCCAATCCACCACCCCCCCTGTTGTTAAAATATGACCACTCCCTTAGCTGAATATAGTCCTGTAGGGTGCTTAGAGCACTAATGGGTAGAATACTAATCCCCTCTTAGCAGTAAATCCTCAATGAGAGTAGGGATTACCACTGCTGGGATGAAGGTGTAAGGCATGCTATCATACAGTGGGCTGTATGTGTGGCAGCTTTTTAAAAGATTATTTGCAAAAAAGGTTAATGGCACACTTAAGGTGTAACTCCATTGATTATACAGAGTGCCTCCAGGGGTTCATCAATGGTACTTTGCTGTACAGTAAAGGGCTACTTAATGCACTAAAATATCAAGATCTGATGAGACCATTATAGTTCAGAAATGATTAGGGGTTGTATTGTATATCCATGTAAGGAATGTGTGTGCAAAGAAATGATATGTCGAATAAATGTGATGTTTATGCATTTATTGTTGTCTCCATACCATTATGAGAATGTATAGGATTGAATCAGAATTGGATCATTGTAAACTTGATTTGCACTTATATTAACACCGATTGACAAAGGTTTTTAACTAAAATAATACATCTGATGGAACCCAATTAAGCTAAATCATTCCAATAGAGACAACATGGAAGATTCATCATTTATGTCTGTACCTTTAGTGAATGGTGTTACAGGAATGCTTATGTCATTAGAGGAACTAATTGGCTTCATTGAATATTCAGATTCCATTCAAGGGCACCTCAGCCTTTTCTTAAAAGACTTGCATCCCCAATATGATTGAGGTAATGAATTAAACCATCCAATCATCCCTAATTCCATATCATTACCACACTAATTGATGATATACATCTATTGTGTTATGCCTCTTCATTCTCTGTCAGATGCTGCAATTTAGCCAGAGCTTTATCCACTAAAAGCTCTCACCTGATTGGATGACCTTTTATACCACTTAACCTTTGTCCTAGCACCTAGGAGTTGGCCCCATCTGCCCATCAAGGGTCTTGATTTAACCCTGGGATTTAACCTGAACCTTGACAGTAGCCGCAGTAAGACACATAGTGAGGGTTTAATCAATCTGAGAGGATTATACCGCCAGAAACAGGGCAGGTAAGATGAGGTAGATTGGGAATACACTTAATCCTATGTCAGAGGCATATACCAACCCAAGCTGACAGAGTTTACATAGAAGTGGATATAAGGCTGTGTCTCACGACCTTGGGACAAGGTTTTTGTCTCTGACTGGGTTTTGTCTCTGACCAGGTGCCGTCTCTGACCAGGTGCCGTCTCTGACCGGGTGCCGTCTCTGACCGGCTTGGCTTGATAAGGTCAAAATACTAACAGCAGGAGGCTAACTATAATTATAACTATGATTATATAACAACCGCCATAACATTTTTCCAAATCCTTATATATAAGGATTATATATGAGTATAATTCCCCTATATATAAAACGGCATTATTTGGCCGCTGGTAGCGACCCCATTGAATCAGGCTTGAGGTGCTTGACAGGACCAGATGAACCAAAGAGGCTAGATGAAAATATGTACTTTTTTCAAAGCTAACTCGATTTTTCTTTCCAATTTAAGTTAAAGTATATTATGAGTCCTTTATATGCGATATTCCTTCTCTCTATCATAATGATTCTCGGAAATCCATTGTTTTTTAAAGAAAAAGAAAATAAAAGATGGAAATACTCTCGCACATTGGATCTAGCAACAACAGACAGAAAATCTTACAAAATTCCGCCATTTTTTTCTGTGATGAAATGAAAAGATTGGTGATTAAAGACTATGAAATTCGAAAGCAAATGCTCTTTTAATCGTTCCCTTTAACTATAACATTATAAAACATTCAAATGATTGAGATAATTGACCTTAAACTTATCTATCGACACTCCTCGGTTGCTACGATGAGGAGCCGCTACTAGTATCTAGGTCAAAGGTCAAAGGTCATGGGACGCTGGTAACTAAGCAACATGTAACTAAGAAACGCGCAACTAAAGGACGTGCTGGTGCACGGCGGATTTCTCTCCCGGAGGGGGGCTGCTTCCCAGTGGGCACAAAATTTGGTTCAACATTGAATCAACATTGAATCAACATTGCATCAACATTGGCAACCATTTATCAGTGTTGATTCAATGTTCTGTGCCCACTGGGTTGTGTGTGTGTGGGGGGGGGGGGGGTGTTTAGAAAACTCACAATCCCGGCCCCCGAAGGGGCTGGTTCTTTTTAAAACACCTTTTTCTGACACCTGGTCAGAGACGGCACCCGGTCAGAGACGGCACCCGGTCAGAGACGGCACCCGGTCAGAGACGGCACCCGGTCAGAGACGGCACCCGGTCAGAGACGGCACCCGGTCAGAGACGGCACCCGGTCAGAGACGGCACCCGGTCAGAGACGGCACCCGGTCAGAGACAAAAACATTGTCCCAAGGTCGTGAGACACAGCCATATGGGACAGTACACAGGGTAGAACATGCCTGTGTTTGTGGGGTGGGAGGGGGAGGAGCATCAGACCAGAAAGATACTACTTTTATCATACTACATTTATCCTTGGGGTAATGTACAGGCTCTATTTGTAGAGAAAGGAATAATACTTGCACATTTAACAGCTTTGCTGGTATTAACAAGCAAGAAAATGGCATAATTTATGAGTCTTTGATAAATAATTCAGGAAGGGGTGAGAAATATATATGTATGTTATATATATTATATATATGTATATACATATATTTATATATATATATATATATATATATATATATATATATATATTGGTGGGGTTCCAGAAAATGTCCATTTCACAAATTGAGTTATTTTTTAAAAATAATCATTTTAAATGAAGAGAATGTATTAGGATAACTAAATAATTGCAAAAAGCCCAATGAGTACTAATAGAAAAAATATGCATATCAAGACGGCACCCGGTCAGAGACGGCACCCGGTCAGAGACGGCACCCGGTCAGAGACGGCACCCGGTCAGAGACGGCACCCGGTCAGAGACGGCACCCGGTCAGAGACGGCACCCGGTCAGAGACGGCACCCGGTCAGAGACGGCACCCGGTCAGAGACGGCACCCGGTCAGAGACGGCACCCGGTCAGAGACGGCACCCGGTCAGAGACGGCACCCGATCATAGACAAAAATATTGTCCCAAGGTCGTGAGACACAGCCATAAGCCATGTTGACCAAGGATAGGTACAACTCATTGAAAATGCAATGTGTCATTCAAGTCCATTCTTGAAGGTCTTTTAAAGTTTCATGTTTCATGAACATTCATATGGATGGAAAAAGATGAGCCACTTATCACACTGACATGTGACACATCACCAGGTCCGGGACTGCACTAAAAGAGTGGACGTAGACACTCTTGACCCCGTCCCCATTTCTGTCAACGGCTGTGGCACACCTTTCACCCCAACCCTAGATCTGTGTATGGTCTCATATCTACATTTTTAAATGTTAATTAGAAATAAAAAACTTTAGCTTCAAGAGATCTATGACCTATCATTATCAAGATATGGTTCCACTCTACTCAGAGATACCTTATTTGTCTAGTAAAGTACCGTGGATGAGATATGATCTTTGGGCTAAGAGGGGTTTCTATTAAAAGGCTGTGTTTGGTTGAACTAAAACCTATTTCCGATTTTTCTGCTTAAGTTCCTAAAATTAAAACCTTACCTAGTTTATAGCTTATTAAATTTTCTATACGACACAATCATTTATATTTCTATGGGATATCTAGTAATTGAGAAATCACACATTTTCTGTTCAATTACGGGTAACAAGGGCTAGGAGAGAACAGACACCCCCCCCCCCTCCCCACCACCACAGTCCCTACTCTCTCCACTCACAGGGAAAGCCGTGAATGCCGCCGCCCGCCTCCGCGTGGCACAGTAAGGAAACCACATACACCTGAGGGGGGGGGGGGGACGCGGCAGTGGCGGCTTGTGCAGCTACTGGTGTAGGGTGGGGTAGGGGGGGTGGGTGGTGCAGAAAGGGAACTTGCCTAGAAATGATGACGGGCCTAGAAGTAAAGCTGACAATAGAAATGTGTACAGGGTCATTTCTTGGCTGCGTCTCAGACCTGATCACCCATTCTGCTGGAGAAGTCTTTCTAATTCGAAGAAAATGTGTTATAGATATACTTATTGTACATTATCTTAACCATCTATGATACCTTTATCAAATTCCTTCCATTATTTGGGAGTCTATTGACCCTGGAATGTGAATGGAACAAATACGTTTCTTTTCATTTCAACAGCATTATGGGATAGAAATTGGACATTATTCTTAGGTTTAACAATATGAAACTGGTACTGATGTCAATACATGGGGTCAGTTTTTCTTCTTTTGTTCATATTTCAATTACTGAGGTCTACAGAGTTCCTCAAATCTGCATTCTTAAATTAGATTACTTATATGAATATACTTTTAAAATGTCTTTGCACCTTGTGATAAATTATAACCATGAGTTGAACATAAGTTCATATGTGTAGTTGTCGGAGTTAAATGCAGAAATACTTTGTGATCCAGTACTGAATTGATTTTTGAAAAACAGAGGTTATTCCACATGGTCAAATTATGAGTTAAATATTTAATTCAATTGAAGAAAAGCTGACTTTTTTGCCTGTAAGCTACACTGCATATTAAAGCATCCATCAGAAAAACCTGCCATTTGTCAAAGAAGCCATGAGAAAACTGCAGGAGTGGAAAGTTTGGAGTGGTCAGCAGAGTTGTCCTCGGACAGCTGTCACAAGAGGCATGCAAGCGTCTTAACCCACCAATGGCGGCAGCTTGCCTCAAACAAAAAGTACAAGGAAAGTGTAGTGAGGTTATTTTTTGAATAAGTGATATCATGGATATCTCATGTGAGCAGAATTTAAGCATCTAAAATGGTAAACAGTGGTATGTCTAGAAGGCTGTTCATGCTATGGTAAAGATACAGAAAGTGTCTAATGGGGATGGATAGGAGGAGGGTGGATGGGATGGTTTGCGTTTCTATAGTGAGTTGACAGTGATACATTGGATGCATCCCCAAGGGCAGGGGCATGCTAGGGCATCATTACATATTCTTTTCTCTTGACATTTTTGTCTGTTGACTGTATGGAACAAAGATAATACGTACGGTTAAGTGATATTAGATATCCTCAAAATAAGAATCATGCTAATGGGGCATAGATTCAAGTTTGGATAAAAAAGAAATGACCAACTTCCAAAAATAAATCCAGAACTTCAATTCAGATATGTATAATGGATATTTGCCATTCGTGGATCAGTTCTATATAAATCAAATGAAGTGTAAAAGCAAAGTGCAAATTTACTTTCTGTAAAGTGTTTGCACTTTTGAAGGTCACGGCTGTGACCTCTGGGGTTGGAGATAACAGGATCAACCACAGAAACACATCAATCATTGCTGTGCACCGTCCCCGAACACATATCTATATTGGCCACACAGACCTCCCCTAGGGATCGCCTGACAGTACAACAAAGGGTTTGTGCAGCTGAACAGTGGCTATCACTCAGAATGTGAGATTAAACATATTCTATCTTTTACCATGATATCAAATTCAATATAAGATAAAATCCCTATTTATGTTGTCTGTATTTGCAGTCCTCTGATTAAAAGGTTTAATGTATGGACATAGAAAGTAAAAGAAAATATATCCTGAATAAGGATGTAAACTCTTCCTGTATCAACCAAACATAGGGATTTGCTGTCACTAGCATAAATCACATATCTTGATTATCATATCAAGGTCTTAACAAAAAAACAAAGAAAAAGATAATAAGAATTAAGAATTAAAATAATAGTATCAAAATTGAATCAACATTGACACCAGTTATCGATATCCTGTGCTCACTAGGAGGTATTTAAAGGCTATTGGCTCCTCGGCCATACCATAAACGTCATGCACTAATCATGCCTCCCAGACACCCCCACAATCCCCTTCTCCCTAACTTCCTGCGCCCTCCTGTCATCTCCCAGCATGCAACTGTCATGTTACTGACTCTGGAAATCAATCTTAAGATGTCTGTTTTTACCTGTCAGGCATTGTGTCTGTCTCTGTTCACTTGCGGTGTAACTTGGTGAGGTAGTTACAGAGATCCGAAGACAATATCACAGAACGCTTGTGTTCTGACTGAGGCCCTGCGAGAGGAATCTGGCTGATATTTTAGTAATTCTTGGTATGGGGCTAAATCGGGGTGATTGGGAAGCTAACTAACTGAGTTCATAACATTGACTTGTTCAGTAGTATTATGGTCAAATAAAGCATTATGCAATACCTATCAGAACTGTTAGTGTGAGTATAATACACATTTACAGTGCAGGATGATATTCTACACTATTTAGCTTAAAGCAGGATAATGTGTCCGAGAAGAGCAGTGACCATGATGTAGGATGTATGACAGCTACCAGTGACTGTGGTGGATGGGGGTGAATGGTAAGGCACCATGATGTAGGATGTAGGACAGCAACCAGTGACAGTGGTGGAGGAGGGGGACTAGTGGGGCACCATGATGTAGGATGTAGGACAGCTACCAGTGCCAGTGGTGGAGGGGGGGGGGGACTAGTGGGGCACCATGATGTAGGATGTAGGACAGTTACCAGTGACAGTGGTGGAGGAGGGGGACTAGTGGGGCACCATGGTGTAGGATGTAGGACAGCAACCAGTGACTGTGGTGGATGGGGGTGAATGGTAAGGCACCATGATGTAGGATGTAGGACAGCAACCAGTGACAGTGGTGGAGGAGGGGGACTAGTGGGGCACCATGATGTAGGATGTAGGACAGCTACCAGTGCCAGTGGTGGAGGGGGGGGGGGGACTAGTGGGGCACCATGATGTAGGATGTAGGACAGTTACCAGTGACAGTGGTGGAGGAGGGGGACTAGTGGGGCACCATGGTGTAGGATGTAGGACAGCAACCAGTGACAGTGGTGGAGGAGGGGGACTAGTGGGGCACCATGGTGTAGGATGTAGGACAGTTACCAGTGACAGTGGTGGAGGAGGGGGACTAGTGGGGCACCATGATGTAGGATGTAGGACAGCAACCAGTGACAGTGGTGGAGGAGGGGGACTAGTGGGGCACCATGGTGTAGGATGTAGGACAGCAACCAGTGACAGTGGTGGAGGAGGGGGACTAGTGGGGCACCATGATGTAGGATGTAGGACAGTTACCAGTGACAGTGGTGGAGGAGGGGGACTAGTAGGGCACCATGATGTAGGATGTAGGACAGCAACCAGTGACAGTGGTGGAGGAGGGGGACTAGTGGGGCACCATGATGTAGGATGTAGGACAGTTACCAGTGACAGTGGTGGAGGAGGGGGACTAGTGGGGCACCATGGTGTAGGATGTAGGACAGTTACCAGTGACAGTGGTGGAGGAGGGGGACTAGTGGGGCACCATGATGTAGGATGTAGGACAGCAACCAGTGACAGTGGTGGAGGAGGGGGACTAGTGGGGCACCATGGTGTAGGATATAGGACAGTTACCAGTGACAGTGGTGGAGGGGGGGGGACTAGTGGGGCACCATGATGTAGGATGTAGGACAGCTACCAGTGACAGTGGTGGAGGAGGGGGACTAGTAGGGCACCATGATGTAGGATGTAGGACAGCAACCAGTGACAGTGGTGGAGGAGGGGGACTAGTGGGGCACCATGGTGTAGGATGTAGGACAGTTACCAGTGACAGTGGTGGAGGAGGGGGACTAGTGGGGCACCATGATGTAGGATGTAGGACAGCTACCAGTGCCAGTGGTGGAGGGGGGGGGACTAGTAGGGCACCATGGTGTAGGATGTAGGACAGCTACCAGTGACAGTGGTGGAGGGGGGGGGGACTAGTAGGGCACCATGATCAAAGGACTTTGTCAAAGTACCCTTGCTAACGCAGGTCCATTTAGGTGATTTGACAAAACCACTGTTGGCCTGTCTGAAGGAGTCGGTGACCAGTGTGGCCATTTAACACTTACCATGCTCCCTTTGTGTAGGCCGTTCACATTGGTCTCACACAGCGCGGACAGCACGCTCTCTCCCCTCATTTCCCCTCTTTACACTTATGCCCTATTTATGGCTAATTGACACCAATGACCATGGATATCCTTACACCATTGGAAAGCTATGCTTTCAGTCTATACAATGTGAAGTTTCTGCAATGATTTGTACATGTTCTATTTGAATGATTAAGTGGGGATTGGGAAGTGTGAGCTGCCAGTGGAGTACCCACTTTTGGCACTGCAAATTGATAGGTATTTTTCCTCCTTCAGCCTTACTTTTGGGGTGGTACCACCATGTTTTAAGCCTTCAGTACCATTACCGTTATACCACAAGTCACACGTACATACCACATTTAGCTGTTTAGGACATAAAGGAGCTTCAAAGGTCAATGGCAGTGACTAAATGTCACCCTGGGGTGCTGACTCCTCATGAGGTTTACACTGAAAACCCATAGGGGGGAAAACTAGTCAGTGAAGACTAGTTTAGGTAGTCAAACTGACAATACATAAGAGAACAACCCTAGGTAGTCATTGGGGTAATCAGATTGAGGATAGAGAGTTGTCATTTAGACTAGCTTTTTGACCTAGTTCATGATGTGGGGAGGTTCAGTGTGAGGAGGCAGAGTTGTCATTCAGACAATGCTTGCCATCTAGCTGACAATGTAGGGTAGGCAATCTGACAATGTAAGGTCATCTATCAGACAATATAGGCCATGTAGGGTAGTCGATCTGACAATATTGGGTATTCAATTTGACAATGTATGGTAGTCATTTGTAGTAAATGCAGCCATCAAGGATTATCACGACTACCCAGGGTTGTCGATTTGACAACTATTGGTTGTCATTTTGACTACCCTAAATTGTCAGTGAGACAATGTAGCATAGTCATTCAGACCAACTAGCATTGTTGCGACTACCATAAGTTGTCATTGTGACCACCCTGAATTGTCATTATGAGGACCCTGAGTCATCATTGTGATGAGCCTGAGTCATCATTTTAACTACCCCAAATTGTCATTCTGATGAATTTTACTTATTTATATAAGATGTTCTCATTAAGGCTGAGATTAAGCTTGAATTAAATGTACTTTCCCTTCAACAACTTAATGAGAACAAAAAGGCAATATATTTTGGATGGATAACTTCATTTATTATACAACACAAAGCCAATGAAAAAACAATTTCTTTAAGTATACATCATCCTCATGTTCTGTAGGCAACTATCTTGGGATAATACTTGGCACTTTATTTGGCATCAATATAAGGCTTCATTGGATACCTCATGTGTGTTCTTTATCTGAACAACTCTAATCACACAGAACTCTGTTCAATTCCTCACAAAGAGTCTCTGAATCAATAATATGAAGTAAGCTTGCAGTCTGTTTCTGTTTTACAAGAATACTGCCCCCCAAGTCTTAACAGTATAGCAAACAATGCATCTGCCACGAAAGGTAACACAAAATAAACCACTTTGGTTGTGGTAAACATCATTACTTGCATAGTTTGCATTTCAATCATGGCTTAGGATAAATGACAACTAGTTAGGCATGTCAACATCTTTGGCAGTCTTCTGATGAACTAATATCTATATTTGATAACAGTGCAGTATTTCCTAGAGATGAAATAACAAGATTCACCACATTTCCACATGATATTATGATCCGCATAATACACTGGAATCCTCTTTTTACCTTCTTCCAGATAGGATTCTAGCAAAATAAGAATGTCAAACACATTGCTCATGTCCTTATATCTTGGTTTCCACTCCCACCCTTTTTACGGTCCTATGGCTTGTTGTTTCAGTGGGGAGTCCCAGAACATAACAATGAATAAACTGGAAGGTCTTAGCTAATTCAGCTTGGTACAAAATATGAAACACATGAAACTTTGCTATGAGGAGGCAAATTGCATCAAAGAGGCTGTTCCTGACTCCCAGTGTCTCATCATCAAGCACAACCGTGAAAGTTGATGCTGTGATTGATCCACCGAGCGAGGCTCCACTTTGTCTAATCATTGGTCCAGCTCCATTCTGAAAGTACAAATATCATTTCATCTTTCAGAAGTGTATGTATATGTTTGTGTGATGAATATTATAATGTAACATATTGGAATGATTTACTTCATACATGATTGGGCTAGGTTCTATGTGAGCCCAATCAGGTGTTCTACCTGATCTAAATTGGAGCACAATGTTAGTTATCCCCTCTATTTGTTTGGATTCTGCAATAAAGATCCCATAGCCAACTAAAGTTAACACTGAGATACCCATTCAGCACATGTAATTGACTAATTGTTTAGATGTTTAATTCAATACGTACCACTTCTAATGTCAGTATGTTCACAGGATCTTCTTTGAAGAGGACTGCGCATGATAACAGTGATGCACAGGCCATGAGTTCGGCATTGAGGAATAGGAGGGGTTGTTTTATTTGACAAGCATACCATTTCAAGCATTCAAAATTTCAATAACAGAATAAAACTGACAGTTCAAACTGTCAATACCAGGATAGAAAGAGATTCAAATTTGTCATTGGCAAATTCTTGAAGAGGACAATTAAACATTATAAATATCTTACATTTCCATACTCGGTTGATTGCGGGTCTTAGTGATTCCTGATAACCAAAGTGTTAGGCATGTCTCTGGGCTGCAGTTCTCTTTGAAGTTTAACTGACTCAATTCTTGTCACATCAGAGTCCTACAAAAATGACACCAAAACATATATCACAAAACAAGATTTAATATATCGCATATCACACCCTATGAATCCAAAATGGTCACCAAATGTTTGAAGCCAAAACATGCACAAAATGCATCAGTGCATCATCATGCATGCATCAGTGCATTGCCATCCATGCATCAGTGCATCACCTGCACCATATCATAGAAACACCTAAACCATTACTAAATCACATAGAGAACGCAGCTTGTAGTATATCATACAATGGGTGAACCACCATGTGTACCTGACTGTATCAACTGTACTATATCATAGAAAGAAATCATCATGCTGTGTAGTTGAAGCAGTGTGCCATCCTTGAAGGGTTAGTGTAGAGGAGTCATGACACAAGAGTGCATCATTGTGTAGTTCAAGCAGTGTGCCATCCTGAAAGGGTTAGTATACATAAGTCATGATGCAAGAAACAAAGTTCTGTTTAGTCGAGTTAGTTTGATGTCCTAAAAGGGTAGGCATGATGCACAAATGAAGTGCTGCTCAGTTGAAGCAGTTTGTTATCCTTAAAGGGTAAGTTTACACTAGTCATGATGCGTGAGTGCATCACTGTGTAATTGAAGCAGTGTGCCATCCTGAAAGGGTTGGCATACGGTAGGCATGATGCAAAAATGAAGTGCTGCTCATTTGAAGGAGTTTGTCATCTTTAAATGATTAGAATACATGAGTGATGATGCGTGAGTGCATCACTATGTAGTTGAGGCAGTGTGCCATCCTAAAAGGGTTAGCATACAGAAGGCATGATGCATGAATGAAGTGCTGTTCATTTGAAGCAGTTTGTCACCTTTCAATGGTTAGTATACAGTCATGATATGTGAGGGCATCACTGTGTAGTTGAAGGCTTGTACCATCATCAAAGTGTTAGTGCACAATAGTCATGATACATGAGTGCATCACTTTGTAGCTGAAGCAGTGTACCATCCTTAAAGGGTTACCTTACAGAAGTCATGATGCACAAATGAAGTGCTGTACAGTTGAATCAGCTAGTGTGATCTCCTAAAAGGGTTAGCATACAGTAGGCATGATGCATAAATGAAGTGCTGCTCAGTTGAAGCAGTGAGCCGAACTTAAATGGTTAGTATACAGGTGTCATGATGCAAGAGTGCAGCACTGTGTAGTTGAAGCAGTGTGCCATCCTAAAAGGGTTAGCATACAGAAGTCATGATGCATAAATGAAGTGTTGTTCAGTTGAATCAGTTTGATGTTCTAAAAGGATTAGCATACAGTAGGCATGATGCATGAATGAAGTGCTGCACAGTAAAAACAGTTTGTCATCCTTAAATGGTTAGTATACAGGAGTCATGATGCGGGATGGCACCACTGTGTAGTTGAAGCAGTATGCCATCATCAAAGGTTAGTGTACAGAAGTCATGATACAGGAGTGCATCACTATGTAGCTGAAGCAGTGTAACGTCCTTAAAGGGCTACCATACAGAAGGCATGATGCAAAAATAAAGTGCTGTTTGGTTGAATCAGTGTGATGTCCTAAAACTGTTAGCATGCAGAAGGCATGATGCATAAATGAAGTGCTGCTCAGTTGAAGCAGTGTGCCATCCTTAAATGGTTAGTATTCATGCGTCATGACGAGTGAGTGTATCACTGTGAAGTTGAAGGAGTGTGCCATCCATAAAGAGTTAGCTTACAGGAATCATGATGCGTGAGTGTATCACTGTGTAGTTAAAGGAATGTAACATCCTTAAAGGGTTACTATACAAAAGGAATGATGTACAAATGAAGTGCTGTACAGTTGAATTAGTGTGATCTCCTTAAAGGGTTAGCATACAGTAGGCATGATACATAAATGAAGTGCTACTCAGTTGAAGCAGTGTGCCATTCTTAAAGGGTAAGTGTACATGAGTCATGATAAATGAGGGCATCACTGTGTAGTTGAAGCCGTGTGCCATCATAAAGGGTTATTTTACAGGTGTCATGATTCATGAATGAATCACTGTGTAGTTGAAGCAGTGTGGGTTAGTCTACAGAAGGCATGATGCATAAATGAGTTTGTGAATGTGTTGTGCATGGATGAGTGTATTACCATGCATAGATGAGTACATCACTATGCATGAATGTAGTCTGTAACTACTTCACCAGTGATGCATTCATGCATCATGCTGACTGGAAGACCAGCATAATGCATCAATACAGCACTAGAATCATTGCAGTCACCCCTTAAGCATTTGGTTTTCATAAAAACAAAGTGAATTTTTTCTGGAATATTTACCTCTTATGTCTCTCTATGAGAGATGCTCTCTGTCTTTACCTAACACTGACTGGATAGCTGGGTTGATCTGTAATGGGCAGAGAAGGTAGTTTTAAATAAACATTTACTTCAATGATATCATATAGCTTTATTTTCAACCATTTTAATTGGTATATCCCTATGTCCATATCCACCACACTATACCACTAGTCTCTCCTACATTTGAATACCAGTGCCTTATACACCTCTATATCAATACCCCCTATACTAAGCTGACACCACTTATGCAATGCATGCATGAGTGCATCACCATGCATGCACAAGTGTAATATCATGCATGCATGAGTGCACCACCATGCATGTACAGGTGCATCATTATGCATGCATGAGTGCATCACCATGTATGCATAAGTGCATCACCATGTATGTATCAGTGCATCATCATGCATGCATCTTGCATCACCATGTATGCATCAGTGCATCACCATGCATGCATCAGTGCATCACCATGCATGCACAAGTGCATCATTGTGCATGCATCTTGCATCACCATGTATGCATCAGTGCATCACCATGTATGCATCAGTGCATCACCATGTATGCATCAGTGTATCACCATGCATGCATCAGTGCATCACCATGTATGCATCAGTGCATCACCATGCATGCATCAGTGCATCATCATGCATGCATCAGTGTATCACCATGTATGCATCAGTGCATCATCATGCATGCATTAGTACATCACCATGCATGCATTAGTGAATCACCATGGATGCAGCAGTGCATCACCATGCATGCAGCAGTGCATCACCATGTATGCATCAGTGCATCATCATGCATGCATTAGTACATCACCATGCATGCATTAGTGAATCACCTGCACTATATCATATATCCAGGATACCTGGTGGTAGGGTATTTAATACCAATGCCACCTCCTTCCTCCCTCCTCCCTCCTCCCTCTTCCCTCTTCCCTCTTCCCTCTCCCCCCTCCATATTCCCTCCTACCTCCTGTCTCCCCCTCCTGTCTCCTCCCTCCTGTCTCCTCCCTCCTGTCCCTTCCCTCCTGTCTCCTCCCTCCTGTCTCCTCCCTCCTGTCCCCTCCCTCCTGTCTCCTCCCTCCTGTCTCCTCCCTCCTGTCTCCACCCTCCTGTCCCATGTATCCTGCCTCCTCCCTCCTGTCTCCTCCCTCCTCTTATATACTACCCTTACCTGCAGCCCTGTACCAGGACTGTGTGTGCAGTCACTGCTCCCCTGACCTCCTGTAGTACTCACCCCTCCCTCACCAGTAGTAGGGTGAGAGTGTTACTACTACTACTGAGGGCCCTCTACCACCATACCACCCTACACTACTATACACACACAGTACAGAACTCACACAGCCCCAGGCTCACAGTAAAGCCACACTACTAGTTTAACTTCATATGCACCTATATTGAGAACTTACTGCTATTATAAAGGACACTTACCATGACATTTGATATCTTCTTTGGCTAGAGGTATAGCAGTGTCAAAATTATAGATAGCTATACACAGAGGGCTGGGGCTGGGCACCTGTTTACTGCTAAGTGTCTGACCTATACTCAGGGTAAACCCAAATCTAATTTGCCCTACAAATGTCTCCCATCATGCAGATTCTAAAAAATTCTTGACTCAGAATAATCTTCAAGAACCTAACTTCCATTATAAGATATTTATGGTTCAAAATAAGCCATACATTGATGGATGGATGTAGATTTACTTACCTGCTCTATAATTATAGCCCTTGTCCAGTGGAGCTAGGTCAGGATTCCCTCAGTTGATGACATCACTTCCTGTGGGGATTCCCTAAATGGATGACTACTTTAGGTTGTCAAAAGTGAATGACTACCCAAACTTGTCATCACTGACTACCCTGGAACTTAGCTGGGTTTTCAGTGTACCAAAGGCACCAGGCACGTGGCGTACTGTAAAACCTGGCATATAAGCTTAACTCGTGTATTCGCCGCACCCTGACTTTAGGCAGAACATATAAGCTACACTGGCAATCTGATTATGGTGCCTTTGGTACTGTATTATAGTAGCAAAAACTCTTGTATAAGCTGCACCCTGTAGACCGATGCTATAAGGAATACTGGTGAAGTGACTCGTGTATTAGTCGCGACATATACACAAGGTTTTACAGTACTCATACTTCATTTCGGTATCTTCTCTGGGTGAAGAACTGAGTATGAAAAGAGTAATAAGGAGAGACTAAGGCAGAAATTTGACCCAGGTAATCAATAATATGAGGCACTCCAGCCATAACTAATGGTAAAGGTAAGATAGGGGTTCAGTATGGTTGGGATTCAGCAACAAAATATTAAAGTTAGCAGAATATATTATACGCAGGTAATCTTATACACAATCACAATAATGTGCACATGTTGAGCTGCTGAACTCAATAGAAACCTCAGGATGATGTTGAACTATCAAGAAATACCTTCGTATTTTCATGCATGCTTTTACCATGAAGAGGCGGCAAACTGACCCTCTTTTACCACCATCTCTACAGGAGAGCTACCTGGTTATTTATGGTGCCACAGACTGCCTGTTTAGTGTTCATGGGCATGTGCGCTGGTGATTGTGCATGTGAAAGGCTGGGTCTCCTCCCTAAGGATCCATTACAAATTAGCAGCACACATGCCCAGGTGGAAGGGGACAGTCATGGTGCTTCGGCCTTCATTGGGATGAAAACCTTGAACTGCCCTGTTACAAACAAGGAAAGAAAGGAAGAAAGGGTTGTTGAAGTTATTCAGATGGAGTAGTATAGCTGACTGTGCAGTATAATCTTGTTATTAGGAGGGCATTGGTGGCACTAACATATGTCTCAGGTAGAATGAGAGACATCAATACTTCAATAGCACCACATGTCACTCATGATAGATACTCATAGCTGAGTGATTGTGTTGATGCTGACAATCTGCAAAGAGTCCATTATTTTTATGTCTCGAGGGTGACAGATATGTTTTTGACATGATAATATTGGTCATCCAGCAGGTTTTTTAGGCACTTTGGGACAGGCCTAACATAGGTCTGATAAGGGTCTCTTGGGTATGTAATACAAAAATAAGATGATTCACTGGGAAAGCAGCGCATAATACTTACTCATTGAATTTATAATTACAACCCCGGCAGGAATCTGATGTCAGATATGATATCAAGAAAAATAACAGCTCCAAGATGGTCAATTAATGACGTTTTTCCTTTTTTCCTTGCCATACATCAACCCTGTAATGGTCGCCAGAAAAGATAAGATTCCACTGTGATTCAAACCCTGGTCCCTGCCCTTGCCAAGTGAGTATCCTACCTCTAGACCATGGAATCATCTGACTATTTTCACCCCCACCACGTCTGGACTGGTACAGGATGCACTGCGGGAGGGTGCTACCACATGGTGTGCCCCTTCAGGCTACACCACTGTGGCACAATCCCAAATCGCTACAACCCCCTGCTTCCCATTTTGTGTGGCTACTGTTAATAGCCTGTAAACCACCCTACCACCCAGGTACATGATGCACAGAGCTGCCTGGTCATTCAGCCTGTATTGTGTGTGTTGGGTGTGTAGGGCTGGGTTCGAAGGGTCAGGCTTCTCTTCAAAAAGGATCCGTTACCAATTAGCATGACACAGCCTATGCTGGGGGGAGACGGAGGGGGGGGGGGTGGTAGGGATGGAGGTTAGCCCTGCCTGTCAGGATCAATTTTATCATGGCTAAAGGCTGTACAGGTAGGGTTTCTAGACAAGGAGGTAGCAGGGTCTCTGTGAGACAGGTAAAAAGAAGCCTGAAGGAGGAAACCTGAACATCAAGTCACGGAGCTCCTCACTTAGGTCACTGAATGGAGATGGAATGTCTGTAATCACATGTTTCCCCTCCAATCAGCTAGAATGACCCTCAGGTGCCTGTCACTTAGAAACCCTACACATGGCTTTCATGTCACATCTCACTGACATTGAAACAAGCAGGGCACGGGCATGAAGGTCAAGATATATATTCAAGGTAATGCTTTCTAAGGAAACGGGAGTCAAGTCACACTTTACCACAGATACCAGAAAAGTACTAAAGTTATCTGAAACTTAATTCATCAGGAGAAAAGCTACGATTAAATTATATATTGTGTGTGCTAAATATATGTAAATTCAATATGGTACCTTTGTGTGATCTTTAGGGGTATTAATATGAAAGCACACATACAAAGACAACCCTTTGAGGGGGATAAGGCAGACCTAATATAACTTACCTAGCTCATGTTATAGAGAGACTGATTGAATATGAAGGATGGGAAGCCTGTGCAGGAAAATGGAGGATTACTCTAGTGTCATGTTGGTCATGGTCACGAAGACAGGTTAGGGATGGATCACGAGGACTGCATGGGATAAGATTGGTCAGGTCTTTACTCAGGTAGTGGTGTATTTGGAGGGAGGTAGATTTACCTGACTGTCAGAACTGCCAAGTGTAGATTAACCTTACATTATTATCTCAGCCTCAGGTTTCCCTAATATCATTATCTGCACTGTAATTAGTAAGGGTAGGTACACAGTGGAATCTCCATTCTACACTGGAATCTACTGTAAATCATTCTACATCAGATTCTACTATGAATTTACAGTAGATTCTACTTTTTACAGGGTACACACCATTATTAAAATCACTGCTGTCAGAGAATAACATGTTTGGATACCAATTAAGGACCAGATATACTTGATCATATTATCTGAGGAAACTTTCGAAGAAAAAGTGAATGAATTATGAATAAAGATATTTTAGAAGAGCAGTTAAATATAGAGGAGGTTGATAGAGTAGAATGAGGTAACACATGGCAGCTTGGTTTAAACAATGTGGAGAGGGGTGGAGGTAGACAACATAATGCTTAAGGGTATGTAGGGAAGTGCTAATTGAAGGAATGTAGGGCAGAATAGGTCATATTTAGCATAATATTGATGCAGAGCAGTATCTTTTTACATTCCTTTACATTACTCACAATTAAGTAGGATCACATCCTTTATAATTAAATCAGAACAACCGGTGGTGTGGCCTCAGGGGTCTTCCTGACACTAATGATTCAATGCCCCACTTCACTAACAGCGAAACACACTCTGGCCTGTTATCCTTAACTGACAACATATGGGGGAGGAGATAATCAAACGGAGGCTCAATACAGACCCGATAAAATTCAAATAGGCCACTCTTAGACCGCTTCCTGATCATGTAAGTTGAACATGAATTGTGCATTCGTTCATCTTTATGAGCTTACAGGAATAGATCTTCATCAACATTTATAAAAATGATGCTTTCTTTTGTTGCCTCCCTGATGTTACAATTCACATTTTTATAATATGAAGAAGCTTTCAAATATAATTACGCCTTGCAAAATACAGATTCACTGAAAATGTTAATGTCAATCTGATTCATGTTATAGCATGCAGTGCACTGTAGGTTACCCAGTGTGACATATCCACCACTCACTCCCTCTAGGCCTATCTGTCCAAAGGCAACACTCCCCAGTGGGCACAAAATTATGTTCAACATTAACCAACATTGACAACCATTTATCAATGTTGATTCAATGTTAATGGCCACTGGGTAAGATCCGTTTCTTCTTCGTCTTCTTCTTTATCTGTCTATGTGACAATCTTTAACTGCAGTATTCTCATTCATAACCTAGGCCTATCCAACCGATTATGCTTACTAACAGTCCATTTATTACTGCTTCTCCACCACTACCACCTTCCCCTCAGACATATCCCTATTCTACTCAGTACGATATCATCTAGTGCTAATTAGACCAAGGTGCTGTCTGCCATTCAGCTTCATTAAAAAGTATAATGACTCTTAGCTGCGAGCTGATTTAGATTGCTATCAGACTTAGAGAGACTTCATCAAAACATTTGAAGAACCAAGAAGGACTTGCTATGTGATTATCATGATAGTCAAGCATTATATAAATTAAGCAGAGGTAATTATCAGCTGTTTCTCAAGCATATATTTACATTTACCCCATACTGATACATAGATATCAATTTATAGATATGATTGCAATGAAGTTATTGAGACAGTGAGACATAAACACACACATATCGGACTAATATTCACAATAACCCATTTCAATATGACGATTTATGCATCACTGTGTAGAGATATTCCTTGTATGTAAAGGGAAAAACATGTAAACCAACTATCCTTTTTATTTCTGCCTTCTAAATCCTTCTATTCAGACTCACACCAAAATTGATGAACCCTTGAGACCACTTTGTATAATCAATGGATTAAAACCACACACTAAGTGTCCCATTAACTTTTTCCATAGAACTACTCCAGCAGTGAAAATCCCGCTACTACACTGGTATTCCTAGGCTCCCTATACGCCCAACCTCTCAGTCACTAGTGCTTACCTTGTTCGTCATTTTTTGGCTCCCTATACAACCAACCTAGGTCAGTTATTTTTGTCAGGTTGGTCAGTACTGACCAACCCACCTTAGTTTTTTTCCCAGGGGGAGCCACTGAGTGGTCATGACAGGTGGCCCAAACTAGTGGTATACAAATACAACACACCAATGATGAACCTAGGTTAGCCACTACTGATGGACGCCTCGGTCATTTTTGAATATAACTTTGCCATTAGGACTAACATTCATATGACCAACCTAGGATAGTCTGTACTGACTAACTATTTCAATCTATGGATTTTCAGTGTATACAATCATGAATGTTTCAGTAATCAGAAGGGATTAGTATCATGCATATATCACTGCTCTTATCAGCCACCAGGAGCATGTATAACTGCATAAATGTTTGTGTTTAAGCAAAGTTGGTATGCTTGAAAGTACAGCTTAAGCATTGTGAATCTCATTATATGCATAAATGTTTTGTATAGCATACAGAGGGGAACGTGGTACAAAATATGGGAACATTTTTATCAAGGATAATTGAATACTAAAATATTCAATTGAGGAAGAATGAATAGTCACCAATGATGATATTTATCGTCTCTACTTTCATGCGTGACATGCGGGTTTATATATATGTTCCTTATGTTATTTGAATATAGCTTTTTCTAGCACCCATGGGAGATTTGGGGAAGTACCAGCCTTTAGCGAAGCTGCACAGCAAACTTTATCAAAACCACTCCTCTATTGACCATGCCTGCCTGCCTGTAGATCAGTAGCCAATCCACTCATTGACTGCGATACCTGCCCCATGTCTGACATCACTTCCTGGTGAGGCTGGTTGCTGTGATGCCCTCTGACAGTTGGCATTGAATAGCTACTGACTTGGCTCTGGACACTGTCACTGGTTCCCATGGTAACTGACAGTCTGTCTGGGGTAAGGTCAAACCTTGCTAGGACTAATACAATAAGGAGAAGTAAACAGGGGACTGGTTAAGGTGTTTTACTTTTACATTTGATCTTCCGGGTTTACTTCCTTCTTATTTTGTGCGAATTCCAGACTATTCTTGCTGATTACAAGAAAGAAGACTTTTCAGTGTAGTTCCCTTAAACATGCAGATTGTAGGATAATGTAACTGTGTGAAATCATTAGAAGTTTACAATTCCTTAGGTATATGCCCTCACTTCATATGTTCACTTAATACGTTCAGCAGATATTTAACCATCAACATGAATAATGTACTATTCTAAGTACCTGCTCATATCCATATCTCACAGTTACAATCATACCCAGAATAAGCATAAATGATCGCCCATACACTGGCTTGTTTAAGGTATCTGCTAAAAGCTTTTATCTGATCGGAAATAGAGGGCAATTTAAGCCATCTGACCTTTGATCCTGGGCAACCTCTAACTGGCCAACGTCTTGACCTTGATGGCTACCTCAGAAAGGTAGATAGTGACTGCATAATCAATCTGAAGAGACCCTCTTGCCAAAGGGAGTGAAGAAAATATTGATCTGTATAAGATGCATGTGCCAACGTAGCCTGAGAGACCAGTCAGATGCCAAGGGGGTAATTCAATGTTGGCAGAGGGTTCATTGAATGACTTTTTAAATGTTTATAATCAACCTTGTCATTATAAGACATTTAAAGTTGTAATTAATTTATATCTATCGAATTAATGTTTAGCTGTATAGCTAAGAGGTTATCATAGTAGCTTTGTAGACAAGCTATATCGCCTCTCCCTGATAATCACTACGCACAACTCTGTAATTTTTTGATTTGGGCTAATATCTTTCCTTCTTCAGCATTCAAATATGAATAAGCAACAATTACATATAAGTCAACAATCAAAGCTAGTCAGTGAACTCACCCTTAAAGCGCCAGAAATAGAACTGTTTAGCCCGGAATTCATTTCTGGAATTCAAAGAGTTCAATCACAAACCAGGGTCATCTTAGGGTCAGCCAACCACTGACAATGAAACAATTTTTGCATCCAGCAATGTCAAAGAGACACAATAATAACCCAAGGTCAATGTCTTCTGAAATACTGAGCATTAAATACCATCATGTAAGAAGAAATACTGTCTGTGCAGCCAGGATCAGTCGTGAGGTATTTAATGAACACAGGATTCCTTCCGTAAGAAGCCCCTGCATGCTCATGTTTTATGTAAACCCTTTCTCGATGTGCCACTTTGCTGTGTGTCAGATCAAAGACTGTAGTGAAGGAAGTGACTACAGACATTGGTACGATAGGGATAGGGATCAACACAGGGTTTAACACATCACATGGCAAGATTATTGTAAAACTAGTCTTCAATGCATCTTGATTTTTGATAGTTAAAAAAAAAAAAAGTTTTACCCTCGAAATGCATTTCCAAGTCCCACAGGGGCAGTGACCATGATGCAGGATAGCTACTACAGTATGGGGGTGGTCCCAGGGTACCATGATCAAAGGACTCTGTCAGAGTGGCCATGGTCAGGCAGCTCCATTTAGGTGATTTGGTAAAACCTCCACTGGTCAGTCTGGGGGAGTCGGCTACCAGTGTGGCCATTTACAGGTTACTGTGGTCCCTTTGCAGCAAATGAGATCAGGCTGGTTTGGTCAGAAGTGGGGACAGGAAGGTGGTCTGGGTTTTTTTCTGTGTCAATGGGGGATGTCCTTTCTTTCAGGAAAGTTTGGTCTGAGTAAAGTCTGAGCGATATTGTGAGGAGGAACAATCCTTGTAATCAGATACAATTGTTATATTATATCCTTATCTGCTCCATTAAGATGATCAACAAAATGGAAAGGGCACTGATAAACATGTTGACATGACAGCCTACCAGGAAATGCTTTTTTGTGTCATGCACAAGAAAAGGTAATGGACAATCTAATTTGTGTAAAATCTTTATGTTTTGAAGGTCAGAGCTGGGGTTGGGGATAACTGGATCGAGGACAGAAACACATTAGTCTTTGCTGTGCACCGTCCCCAAACACATATCTATAATGGCCACACAGACCTCTCCCAGTGACAGCCTTACAGTACAGCAAAGGGTTCAGACATTTATCACAACACACTTTGATATTATCGTGCTTTTGTCATTTTTGATAAAATGACATAGACATCCTTTGGAAACATAAAAACTATATTTTGTGATGTTTTATCAGATTATTTAATATGTATGGTGGTGATGGCACAGACTGCACAAGCCAAGTCAAAACTACTGACCGCAATCCTGCGTCCCAGACAACCCCACACTTCCCTGCTCACTCCTGTCCTCTCCCAACATGCAACTGTCATGTTACTGACGCCAGGAGTCAATCTCAAGATGTCTGTTTCTACCCATCAGGCATCGTGTCTGTCTCTGTTCACTTCCTGTCTCACATGGTGGGGTAATTACAGAGAGCTGAGATCAATACAGGAGGATGGTGGTGGGAACATTGGAACTAAATAAGGGGCTGAAGAGACTTAACCTGGAGTGAGGCTACTCATGAATATTGAAGATGTGAGTATAACATGTTCTGTATTTAGGACCAACTTCTTCTATGTGCGAGGTTTTCCTTTTTATGGATATTAGCCTTATACATGTGACCCAACAAGCACCCCTTAAGCACATGATCTCCTTTTCCAAAAAGACCAAAACACCCCCTATTAAAAGCCAAGAAACTTGTCTCTTTAGAGACGTATTGCTTTCTCTTACAACAAGGACTTATCACCTCTGCAGGAGACAAAATATTCTGTCACATGAACACTAGGTTTTGCTGTAAATTCCAATAAAGAGTGGGCCATGCCTTTTTCTATGTACAGTAAAGGTTGGGGTTAGTCTTAGGGTTCATCTCTCTGCAAATTCTGAGACACCATTATAATGGTTCAGTTGATGATGCCCTGTTAGAACAGGAAGGGAGTGCCTCTGGAGCTGAGAAACATGTCTATGGTCTTTCATAAAAGTAGTATTTACCTGAAAATTCCTCCTTTTTAAAGGCTGCAACAAATATAAAAAACAATGGTGTGGGGTGGGGGGATCGGCCAGGCGCCATGGTGAGAGGGCAGTGAATGAGGAAAGGAAAGCTCAATACTGATTCACTAAACATATGATTAGAGACACTGCAGGTAGGTAATCATGTCAGAAACTAAGGCCACAGAACCAATATAGTGTGGCGGTAGCAGAGCTACACCCTGCAAGTTTCAGAACTTGCGGGGCGGTATATCCGCGTGGGGCCGCGGGGCCGCGCATCGCTTATACAATGCAACGCGATGCCCCGCGAGCCTCAGTATCCCATACTCTAGCTTCTAGGAGACGGACGTGTCTCAGGGTACTCTGCAGCACTGGTATCTCAATACTAGGACTGTAGCTCACTGATATCTTATATCAGTTACTGTTAACTGCTAGTATCCTCATACTAGCCTTAGTTTGATCTTGTATCACAATACCACAGGGTTTTTTAGTAACTACTGGTATCTTTATACTAGACTGGTATCCTAATACCACAGTGTTTACTGTTATAACCACAGCCGCTGTTAGTGGTGTTCTGCTTAGTATCTCTATACTGAAGACTATAACCGCTAAGTTCCTACTGTTAGTGATTATTAGCAAGGCCTCATGCCGCATGCCTAATGCACCTTCTGACTGTATTAGTCCTAAGTCACCCTCTAACAGAAACCGATTTGTTACATTGTTACTAGCCTATGTTCGGGTTCTCTCTGGTCATAAGTCTCCCCCCATACATCCATATCCCCGTTACAATAGTCAACAAAATGGAGTTAAAGCTAAGAAACCTGAGGGCGATGGAGGACTACCAGAAGTTACTTTCTTGTACCATGTATGTCATCCTGCTTTTCCCCACATAGTGTGTATACCATAAATAGCCTGCAAACCACCTTGCCCCCTGGGTACGAACCTGTATGGTCACCTATAGTACCTCAAACGGTGTGCCTTGCATGTGTGGGGGGGGGGGATGGGGCCGGATGCTGGGCAAGGAGCAGGGGTTGGAGGGATTTGGCAGCCAGGATCCTCTTTCGAAGGATCCATTACAAATTACCATGACATGGGCCATGGTGGGAAGGTGAGAAATGGGGGTTGGGCCTCCTTTTTTAGGAATATGATAGGACCTACTGTGTTATAAACATGGTATGCATGACGGAGATAGACACAAACGATAGGCAGTTAGGGGAGGAACGCTTATGGTTGGGTAAACCATCTGAGTGTCCCCAAGTCAAGATTTTCAGAGCATATCTCTCTGATAAAACAGAAGCCCCCTAGTGTCACTGGTAATACGTTCAATATATGAAAGATGCCTGCTAAAACTCTTTTTTGTAGAAGGTGACTGCCCTAGTGGTGGCTTCCCATGATACAATTTTACAACTTAATTTCACTACAAGATGTGAGCAACCCTTTTACACGACACCATCATATTGACAAATAGTTCCCTTCTTGGCACCTAGGGGGCAGGAGTGTACCCCAGTATTGCTATTGCCCACAGATACAACCAATGTCTTTCCCAAGAGATATCGTTGGACTCTTTCACTCATAAACCTGTGACAAAACTATCTATGAAGCTTACATCGAATCCATACCTAAGCCCTCAAATGATTCAATAGTTTTTATTCTGCCTGAATATAGATTGATCATCAATTGCACCCGGTTTTATCAAATTAAATTACTGCCTACAGTTAATTGCCTTTCACCCTGCTTCACAGTCGCGGATGATAATGGTGTCATTAGTACTTCCACAGAAGAGAACTCCTACATGTCTAAGAGGATTACTGAGCGCCATTGTCTGTGTCTCACCAGATTGGGCTAATGTGAACGTGCTTAACTGGGTGCCATCTTTGACCGGTTATAACCACCGCCATTTATTTTATCCCTTTTATCGAAGAAAGAATTAATTCTTTTAAATCTTTTTTTTATGGTGGCTGGTCAAAGATGGCAGATGGTTAAAAATGGCACCTGGTCAAAGATGTTCACATTGGGCCGATCTGGTGAGACACAGTGTGTAATCAGAGGTTTAGCCTAGAGTATGGACCCTGCACTTTAAGCCAGCTTCTAGTACCATATATAATGATATATAGGAGTGTTATGAGTCAAAGCTGACTTTGCTTGATAAATCTAGACTGCCATATAAAACTTTAAAGACAGTATAATGATTTAATGTGCTAGGCGTGAATGCAATATTGAGCCAGCAATATATCAACACAATTTACCAACAACATGCCATTCTTAAAGGTTTGCCATGAGTACCTCTACAATAATGAGGGTTACGAATGTGATACAGGGTTTTCCAGTGCTGGCCTGTAAAGTATTACATGAGTTAAGTATGACTTTGAAACCGAATTCAAAGCTGGGAGGAGAGGCTAAGGGAATGACTGGGCTATAGTGATGTTTGAAATATGATCACAGCTCAAAGGTAACCCTTTGAAGGCTGTGTAGTGCTTTAACTTACCAAGCTCTCGGTCACCATGCCACATGAATGCAGCCCTGATGAGTGCTGTATCCAAGTAGACCCATTTGAGAGTGTTTCAAGTATGGATTATTCAGCATAGTAATGGAATTAATGCTTTGTTAGGACAGAAAATGAAAACTGGGGATACTGCATTAAAGCAGTATGCATGCCTTAAAGGGTTATGAGTGCACTGATGAGGAAGGACCCATCTCTATGTGTGATAAGATATTAGTGGATTTGGTTGAGATTTACCCACAGGGAGGGAGGGAGGGAGGAGGGAGGAAGGGTAGGAGAGAGAGAGGGAGGAAGGGTAGGAGAGAGAGAAGGAGGCAAGCAGGAAAGATGGGAAGGGTTGAAGGGTGGGAGGGTGAGAAGGGTGGGAAGCATCGGAAGAGTGGGATGGCCCGGTAGGCCCAGAAGGCCAGCAGGTCCGGAAGGCCGGGAAGGTCTGGAAGGAGGGAGAAAAGCAAACAACACACACACACACACCCTGCTCTCCACACGTGCCCCATCCATCTGTGTCAGCTTACTGTACAGGGGGTCACCCTGGGTCATGTGACACTACAATAGTCCGCCCCCGCTAGGGGTATTGAAATAGGCAGCTTGTTTCAGCTGCTGGACATGCAGATTAATGCTTCTTCAATCTACTCACAATGAAATATAAATATATATGTAATATGTTGTTGTTATACATTGTTGGTGGTGGTGGTGTTGGTATATTGGTAAAGCACAGCAGCATAGCCTCTAAATGGCTGTTCCTATCAATGCCATCAGTTTGAGCTATAACATAACCAATTCCATTGGTGAATAAGGATTTAAGAACAAAATTGATACCCACTTGGCAGCCATCTTGGATTTAAGGGGCCTGCAGTGACAATCTGCATTGGCCCTCCCTTTTTACATGGATTGTTTTCATCAATACAAGCATTTTAGATTTTACACAGCAAAATCATTTGCTAAATAAGGATATTTAGAGTAAACAGTCTAAAATGGATACACCTTTTGTCAGCCATCTGGCTGAGTCCATTCATATTCGACCAGAAATGGAAGATTTCCCCGGGTGACCATCTCAGAATTCAATCTTATTTGGTAGGGTGATGGCCCAATATCTCCTGAGTAATATCTGTAAATATGGACTCCAAATTCCAAGCGGTTTGGATGTGGCAACCTATTTAGTACAGGGTAGTGGGCTCATCAAAAGCAGATCTTAAAGCTGGTCCATTTTCACAAGTGTCTCATGTGAAAACTATGGCAACTGGGAACCCAAAACTGTAGCAATAAAATATTCTATATATGGACAGGGGACACGACATACAACATTTAAGATATCCCTCAACTTGTAGGGTCAGGACGACTCCAAAGTCAGTCGGAAATAGGGCAAACAAAGGAAAAGTCCAACATTTGAAATGTCACCTAGATCAGATTACTGATCAAAACACAACTATATATGTAAAATTAGTGATAACATATACAGTGCTATTGGACATAGCAAGATATACTCTAGAAATGTTATACAGAGGGCACTGGGGGTTGCCATAGTTTTCACATGAGACACTTGTGAAAATTGACCAGCTTTAAGATCTGCTTTTGATGAGCCCACTACCCTCCACTAAATTGGTTGCCACATCCAAACCGCTTGGAATTTAGAGTCTATATTTACAGATGTTGCTCAGAAGATATTTGGCCATCACCCTACCAAATTAGGATGAATTCTGAGATGGTCATCCGGGAGCCATTGGTCGATTATAGATGGACTCACCCTCCTACAAGTATCATTTCCTGGATTTATACGTCCATCGTATTCTTCTTTAGAGTTTTGAGCACTTTTTCTTAGGCATTGACAACCCCTTCTTGCAGAAAAGTACTACAGAATCCTCTTTGTGATTACTTCACATGTAGTTTATTAAGGAAACACAAGATGGGGCCTGCAAACACACACTCACCAGCGCTCAGATAAAACACAAATACCGTATTCGACGTAATAAGCGCCCTCCCCCTAATAAGCGCCCCCCCCCCTTTTTTGGGGCTTTTTGAGACTAGAACAAAGGCTCAAATTTCACGACTTTGGAGACAATTAAACTCTCAAGTACTAAAACTACCTTAAAAATAATTTTATAAGCGCCCAGGGCGCTTATTACGTCGAATACGGTAGTCGTAATTCTTCAATCAACACTTGAGGAAATACTTCATGGACATCCTCTATCGTTTCTAGTGCCTTAATCCTGACCAAACAATGGATTGCCTGGTTATGATGCCAACATGATAATAGGCTGGCGACTAGTGGCTTTAAACCTTGAGCAGGGCAGAAGTGGTCAACCTTAACCTTTTACCTGGTGGTTCCCGCCACACTTCTACGTAATACACACAAGAAATCACATTGATATTTCTTGTTACAAACTTCTCACCCATGACCGGCCAAATGTTTTGCCCCCTACAATGATGAACACCTCAACAAGGAGGACATGCATCAAGCCTTTCTAGGGAGGGTAGGGTATTTCCTCAAAATACATTTCAATCTGTATAAAGTGGAAACCATGCACATATATATATATATAAAAAATATATATATATATTAATATATAAATATGTGCATGGTTTCCACTTTATACAGATTGAAATATATTTTGAGGAAATACCCTACCCTTTGATATATATATATATATATATATATATATATATATATATATATATATATATATATATATATTTATATATATATATATATATATTTCATAATACCAGAGTAAAGAAACCATTAGAAAGATAACAAGGGCATTCATATAACTTTTAAGATAATCTGTTACTAACCAAATCATGACTTTAATTGAAGGGAATTGCAAAGAAAATAATTAATTTTAATCAGCCCCTACAATGATTAACAACTCACCAAGGAGATTATGCATCAAGCCTTACTAGGGAGGGTAGTGTATTTTTCGAAAATTTATTTCAATACATATACAGTGGAAACCATGCATATTTGATAATACCAGAGTAAAGAAACCAATAGAAATATAATCAGGGCATTCATATTACTTTTAAGATAATCTTTTACCAAGCAAATTATGACATTTATTAAAGGGAATTGCTGAGTAAAACAATTTAGTTTATACCACACAATATAAATATATTATCCTTCTATTAGTCTGACATATATTATATTTGCATCTTTTAGAATTGATATCAAGGGTTTTTCAGCAAATGAGTTTCTAAAATCCAATATACACATTTAAACAATTAGAATCATAAAGCACAATACATTAAGTACGAGGAAAAATGTCTTCATACAGCCTTTTTTTACACAAGGCTTGTCGAGAAACTGTGGTACAATGTAACATACTATTGCCCTCCTATCGCTTAGAATTGATAACATTTAATAGTTTGCTGGCATCGCCTTGATAACTATTGAGGAGTATCAATGTTCATCATTATGGCAAATACATTTGATCCTAAAAGTTTGTAATTCTGATCGTATGTGGTTTAATGATAAACCTATATTTACTGAGGTGAGATTCAAAGCCACTCATGGAAAGTTCATCAACACCATTCTCAGAGACTCGGTAGAATACGATTTGTCACTACTCTATTGGGGGAAAGACCCCTGACTTGTCTAACTTGGACAGTTTAGATGTCAGGTTCTCTCAGTGCTTGAATCTCGCAGACCTGGATGGTTTTAACAACATCCAGCTTGAAGTGGAAGATGACGGAGCATTCCTGCAAACAGATGCACTGCAGTACGGTGGTAGCCACAGCGTCAGAACGGGCAGCTTCATACACACACACCTTCATAATGGTAGTACCCACCTTCGGCGGCTCAGTGTACTTCCTCATCAAACCAGCAATGGTCACATACACCGACAGCCATTTCTTGTAGTTGATGGGCACCTTACCATGGTGAATCTTGATGTAGAATGTGTTGGTTCCCTCTTCAGGCCACAGTGTCACGTCGATTTTCATCACCACCCAGTTCATCATATCTGCAAGGAAATGCAAAAGTAAAATTCAAACTTAAATGCTGGTGAAAGAGCGCCCAGATTCCAGAGGAGTCAGACTATGGAACCAACTTCAGCTAGAGTAACAAAGAGGGACTTTAAGAGAGGCCTGAACAAAAAGGCCCTAAGACCACTCGGCCCACTTGTTCTGTAATAAATACCGGCTTAAGAAACAAGACTAGACTACATTGGACACTAGAGTAGTGAAAACAAAAATGACACGCTATTCATACAGCTTAGTAAGATCTTGGCCGATTAAAAGAAAAACCTGTGGAAGGTGATTAAATTGCGCCAATAAAAATCTTAACACGAACTCATGGATGGGTGTTTGAGGTTCAGGCAGGTTGATACGTCATCATCTCCAAGCTCAGTTGCCAGGATCTTCCCATGAGGGTCGTTCTTGATTTCAATCTCTAAGATGACTGGAAATAAAGCATTTTGTCCATCTCATTATGTGAGTTAGTTTTATGGAATTTGAAGATGACTATTGAATCACTGGTGAGTACATTGCTGTACTACTGAATTAAATGAATGGTTACCTAGTTCAACACACTCAACTATTCATTAGAACAATAATTGTGATACTGTTTTTATTAATCTGATTACCACAACTAATTTAGTTATATTCTCAGCAGAGCAATGGGCATTTGATTAATTTAAATTTCATGATATATATATATATATGTAGGGACACTAATATTAGTATTGTTATCGAACGCCTACAAGGTAGTTCGGGCGGCCAGAGCCAGGGGGCACCCCTATCGGAAGCGGACAGTATATAAGCTGTCCTCACCCCCTTGCTCTGGCAGACCTTCTCAGGTCTCTGACTGTATAACATATTGAAAGCATCGAAAGATAATCATATACCGATCGAACCTCATATACCTCAAGGACTAGCTTTATTGTACAGGTGAACGCTAATAAAATCCTGTTTCTTGCATCTCTACATGAAAACTGCAGTTCGAGTCCTTATTTAATCGAATTACCTAAAGACGAACTCTACACTGGTGCCGTGACCAGGATTTTATGTAGGAGATAGCGGACTGACCCTGGCAGAGGCTCAGTCAAGGAACGGGGGGGATGAAGGATCGGGAACCGAGCTGGAAGATGGGGAATTGGACTACACAGTCGCCCAAATAAATGAAATCTGGGATATTGCCTCTCGAATGCATACTCCAGAGAATAAAAAAGGTCGAAAGAGGAGTCTGATTTTTCGAACTCCGGGAGAATTTCCTCCTCCCAGGACGGTGCCGAATACCAATCCGTTCAGAGGGAACCCATGGGCGGACATGCTTCCCTCCGAACCGAACCTCGGACATATGGAACGAGACTTGTCTAGAAGAGGTCGACAGGTCCCTGATTATGACGCCTACTGCGAGAAATTGAAAGCAGAAGAGGAATCAATGAGGGATCGGCATACAGCCATGAATGAGGATTTGATCCGATTGGCCCACGAAAAAGCAAGGGTCATCGCACAGAACCAGAAGGAAGCTGCGGAATTGAGTGAAGTAAAATCCAGAATCCAAGCGGATAGGAAATATATGGCATAAACTCCCCACTTATGTTGTTTTGACTATTTCTGGCCCTTTTTAGGCTTATACCCCTACAGAATAATCAGTTTTGCACCAATATATTCAAATTTTTGGTATCTGTGAAAAAACATCCGAATAATTCGGGAAATCTCTATTTTTTGTGTATTGGCCCAATATTTTCCGTTTTCTGGCCCTCCAAAGGCCCAAAAAACCCTAAAAAACTCAAAAACGCTAAATATGACATGTTTAACATGCCTCCCATGTGTACTGAGGCAGTAACAGCTTATTCCTAGTATCATTTTCTATTAGGTCTATGGTATAGTCAATTGATTCACGAGGATTTCACTAGATATGTTCAGTATTTTTTTCTCCACAGTCATTTAAGTGTGTTTTGTGAGCAAAATATTCAAATGTCATTTCAGGTTGATACCTCTATATAGTAAATAAAGAAAATCCACACATTCTCTATTGTATCCCAGATTGTGAGGTAACTCTTGTGTCTTCTGCTGGAAAAAATAAATTTTGAAAAATATCCAATAATCTTGCCTCCAGGAGCATATGTCTATTGGGATACATAATTTCGGTCACGGAGTCACCCGGAATATTGGTCACGGAGTCACCAGCCACCCTGATGAAAATTTAAACCTTCATAAAATAGTTAATACCTAATATATTTAAGTTATCTCTGGTTTTCCTGTGTCCTACCCACTCCCTCTAATGTTCTAATGCAAAAATCCACCATTTTTTGTGCTCATTTATACAAGAAATAATTTCCGTCACGGAGTCACCCGGGTGACTCCGTGACGGAAAATAGGTTAATAGGGGTACTTTAGGCCTATACTGTGCAAATTTGGTCAAACCAGATATCATGATGCTTCATATTTCTTAAAGTACACATGATCAGGACACTGTAGAGTGAATTTGACCAATAATGGGACCATTTTGAGGAAACTAGGGTAAAGTTGAGAGTATGTAGTTGAAATGTTCATATTTCTGATAAATGTTCAAAATTCATCGGGCTTTATCTCAAAAACTATTACTCAGAGGATATCCATTCTTGGTATGCTTCAAGATATATGTTGGCCCAGCTTGTAAACAAAATTATTAGTTGCTGTGATGTATTTAAAACATAATGTTCATGATCATGGATTTTTCGTCACGGAGTCACCTGAAAAAAGGACAATAAACTTCACGAGGCGATAAAAACTGAACCACTAGGGTTAGAAATGTATCAAAAAGTGTTCCAAGGAGCCAAGATATATACCTTTCAATATACTAAACTTGTTTAAACATATTAAGAACTTTCTGATTTGTCCTTCCTCTATCCTAAAACAACATAAGTCAGGAGTTTGAGCCATATAAGTGAACAGTTGGCTCTCGAAACTTCTCAGTTGGCCAAGGTCCAACAGAAAGTGAAGACTGCTCAACATAGTCTGACCGAGGAGCAAGCACAACTCCAGAAAGAGAAGGAAGAGGCTCGCCGAAGTCGTGATCTTCGGGATACCTATGAAAGCGAGATCGAACGACAATCCAAAAGGGTCAAGAAAATCAAGGCTGATTACTCAAAGGAAGAGAAAGCCGGCGAGGCCCTGCGGGAACAGTTCGAGCAAGAACGAGAGGCGTTGAAGCAAGCTCGAATCGACATGAAGGCTGACCTCGAAAATATTCAGAAAAAGAAAGATGAGATCAATGATACCTACTTGGCCTATCAGAGTCAGATAGAAGAGATCCGCAAAGAAGAAGAGACTAGGCGCCAGGAACCAATGAATGAGGGAGCCAAGCTGCCTAAACATGTTGCATCCACACCTAGTCCGATATTGACTACGGTAGATCCCATCGAAACACGGGGGGTTGTTTCGGAAGGAAAGTATGAACGAACCCAGGGAGGGACTGTCCCGAATGAGACTTATCGTAAGGTCACGTATGGGGGAACTGAGGAGAAAGAGATCTCTAGCACCCATGATCTGACGAGTGAGGCCCCACCAAAACGAATGAACCACAGTTACGGCTCTCTGCATCCTTTTGCGGACGACACGCTGGCAGGACATAACTATATGGTGCCACCACCACCGGTATATAATATAACCTACCAGTATCGGGCACCATTACCCGGAGCCGGATCGAACGAAGGACATCAGTCCTATAATGAAGGGGGAGGATCGATTCCGAGCAGAGGGGCAGGTGGTGCTCCGAGCCCTGGAACGAATCCGGGAGGAGGAGCCAGACCTGTGCCGAACCCTGGTTCGTACGGAGGTTACCCCCCCAGTCCTGAACGAACTCAGCCAAATCCAAGAGGAGGGGCACCCAGACCGGTCCCTGCTCCGAGGAGGTTGACAAAACGATCATCTATGGGCCCGAGGGTTGCTGCCATAGTAGAATCCGATCCTTGTATACAAGGAATGGGGATAGACTGTTGCAGTCGGACCCGGGAAGATGAGTCGGAAATAATGGAATGGAGCCGGAGGCAGTCTGATAGACTGGTATGGAGTCAGAACAGTGCCCGGAAGCCTGTTCGAACTCCCCGGCGGTTCAATGGAGAGAATTGGAAGGAAAGCTACCAAGACTTTTGCGACGATAACCGTTATCATGGGTGGGACAAGGAGGCTCCCTTGGGTCCTCTGATTAAATGGTTGAGCGAAGGTCCGGGACGCATAGCTGTAGATGATTGGCGAGAAACGTATGGGGAAGATGGAAACTATGACCAATTGGTAGCAGCCGCCACACACATCTTTGGGGTGCTGTCCGCGAATGATCCTTGGTCGGAATTCCAGGTACGAACACAGAAACCAAAAGAGTCTCCGAAAGTATTCGGACTGGAGCTTCAAAGATTGTTGCAAAAGGCTCGACCTTATTGGAGACGGGATGATGAATATTTCTTGGATGAACTATTCACACACTTCATAAAAGGACTGAGGGACCCGTCCCATGCGGAACTCGTCCAGAAGGAATGGGGGCGAGGATCCTCAATGGTGGACTTCTTTTTGGCTATCGATCAGCACGAAAAGAAGAAACGACTACTTTCTGGGTTCGTACCCAACCAAAGAGTGGCGTCTGCACATACGGCCGCTCCAGAAGAAAGTGATTCGGACGATGGTTCGGAGGAGGAAAGAATTGCAGCGATAGGGGGAGATAAGTGGGATCGAAAAAATCGGTGGAAGAAAAATGGTAGTAAACCACCTGAGAAAGAGAAGCCAGTAGAGGCAAGCTCTAAGCCCATCCCTACTCCCCAGGTAGGAGCGTCATCAGAGAATGAGAAACGGTTAATGGCCATGATGGAAGAAATGAAAGGATTGTTGGACTACCAGAAACGACCGAAGCTAGATCGAGCAACGGTGAAGTGTTTTAGGTGCCAGGAGACCGGACATTTCGCAGCCGAATGTACGGCCGAGAAACCAGTTTGGAGAGAAAGAAAGAGAGAGGAGGCGGGAAATTAGAGGGGGTTGTCCGTGAAGGCAAGCTGACGACCCCGAATAAAGTATGCCAGGATACAATCCATACGAATGCGATTGAGGAGTCTGTAATGTATCCGCCCAGCAGCATGGGAAATGCTGATGAGCCGAAAACATGTGGGGCTGGGGGTATTGGTGAGACAGTTGCCATGGAGAGCAAAGAAGGGAAACCGATCACCAATAGAGAGGAAGGTTGGGTAGAAGAACTATCCAGGATCGGGGGGATCCGCCTTCCCCAAGGACATCCGTGTCTGGAGTATTTGAAAGGATTCGGATTCAACTTTGACATGACAGACGACATCAAGAGGTTCGCAAGTAATCCCTCTATGATGGGAGGAAAGAGATGGTATGTGTCCGTATCTGTAAACGGCAGAATGGGAGAATTTTTGTTGGATACCGGAGCTAGCCACTCCGCTATGTCGAAAAGATTCTACGATCTGGTGTCGAACATGGATGATGACCTCACAACGAGGGTAAATGCATGTGCGGCTGATGGGAGCAAGATACGAACGTTTGGTAGAACTTGTATGATCATCTTGGTGGGTGGTAGGGAATATGTCATTTCCCCTACTATCGCTGGGATAGAGGATGATGGTATCATTGGGATGGATTTCGCTTCCTTATATGGGGTAAAATTGGACCCCGTCACTGGAATGTTGAAAGTAAATCGTCCCTACAAAGACAGGATACAATGCCTGGCAAGAGAGGTTAGTGGAGTAGCGAGTGTGGTACAGACGGTAAAAATACCTCCCGGAATGGCATGTGATGTGTTAATAGCCTCCAGTAGGATGAAGAGGGGCGTTCCGGGGGTTTTCGAACCTAATGTGACAGTGTTTGGAAAGAAGGGGTTGGAATCGGCCGACACCCTGATAGGCAACATAGCATGGGGGGTGGCCCCTATAACGAACCCGGGTTCGAAAACCATTTATCTAGAGAAAGGCACTGTAGTAGGAGAAGTGATATCCGCGGAAGCGGTCACCAGTAGCCTTGAGAATGGAAGTGGACTAGTCCCGAACAATGAAGAAATGGAAGAAGGATTGAAAAAGTTAATAGAGGGATCCGGAGTAGAGACGGAAGAACAGAGAGAAGCCCTGAGGGAGATGTTAACTGAGTGTAGTTCAGCCTTCGCGCGGCCCGGAGAGCTGTTGGGACGAACGGACCGAGTCCTACACTCAATTAACACAGAAGGGGCAAATCCAGTAAAGATACCATATAGACGTCTCCCGCTAGCAAAGAAAGTGGTAGCGGAAGAAGAGATTACGAAGATGTTGGCAGAGAGGGTAATAACTCCGAGCACCAGTCCTTGGAGTAGTCCAGTATGTATGGTAACAAAGAAGGATGGGAGTATCCGATTCTGTATAGACTACCGAAAACTGAATGGCTTGACTAAGAAGAATTCGTATCCGCTCCCCCGGATAGATGAGACCATTGATTCCCTCGGAGGAAATAAATGGTTTTGTACGATTGATTTGCAGTCTGGTTATTGGCAGGTGGGCATGAAAGAAGAAGACAAAGAGAAAACTGCGTTTTCGAGCCATGTAGGGTTGTTCCAGTATAACGTGATGCCATTCGGACTCTGTAATGCTCCGGCCACGTTTGAAGCAATGATGGAGACTTTACTGAATGACTTATTGTGGAAGAAATGTCTAGTATATCTGGACGATGTGATCATATTCGGAAAGACATTCGAGGAATGCCTGGAGAACTTGAAGTTGGTGTTGCAGCGAATAATCTCGAATGGATTAAAGCTGAAAGCTAAAAAGTGTAACATGTTTCAGAAAAGTATTAACTATCTAGGACGGATCATCTCAACAGATGGGGTGAAAGCTGATCCGGAAAAGGTTAAGACGGTAACAGACTGGAGCATTCCTAAAGGACCGAAAGAAGTAAGATCCTTCCTAGGATTTTGTTCTTATTATAGAGATTTCTTACCAGGATACTCCCGGATAAGTTATCCAATACAATGTCTGTCGCACTGGACCCCGGGGAGACGTAAGGAGAAGTTTCCATGGGGGAAAGAACAAGGGGAATCATTCGAACTGATTAAACGGTTGTTCGTGGAAACACCAGTTTTGAAATACCCCACTGCGGATGGTCATTTCATATTAGACACTGATGCGAGCAATGAAAGTATAGGGGCTGCTTTGTCTCAAGTCCAAGATGGGAAAGAGGTTCCAATCGCATTTGCAAGCAATACAATGAGTAAGGCACAAAGGAATTATTGTACGACAAAGAGAGAATTATTGGCAGTGGTAGTATATACTAAGAAATATAAGCACTTCTTGTGGGGATCTGATTTTACTTTACGTACGGATCACTCCTCCCTGCGGTGGTTATTAAACTTTAAGGATGCAGAAGGTATGATAGGACGGTGGTTAGCACACCTATCCGAGTTCGGATTGGACCATAGCCAAATTCAGCATAGAAAGGGGGCTAAGCATGTAAACGCTGACGCGTTGTCGCGAATCCCGGTGAGGAAGTGTCAGAATGACGGATGTGATGATTGTGGGAAGCATAATGCCGTGTTGGCAGGAGTCCGAAAGCCTTTTAGAGATCTCGAACCCGTTATACTAGAATGGGACGAGAACTCCATTAAGGGCTTCCAGGAGAGAGATGCGAATAGTATCCGTCTGAAGATGTTACTTATAGAAGGAAGGATCCCGAGTCGGCCAGCAGTATCGTTGGAGAATAGGGAGATGAGGCGACTAATAGCTCAATGGACAGAGTTAGAAGTGGTGAATGGACTGATCTATAGGTGGAAGACGAATGCGTTGGGAAATAAGTCGAGACAGATCTTTATTCCTACTGCCATGCGAAGGGATATAATGTTCTTTTGCCATGGGCATCGGACCAGTGGCCATTTTGGGAGAAAACGGTCTCTGGAAAGGCTGGCTAGAATGTATTACTGGCCAGGTATGAGTACGGATCTGTTGAGATGGATAGACACTTGTCCGAAATGTTGTACGAGCAAGCCCGGACCTGGGTTGGGTAAAATGCCCTTAACCCAGGAACTGTTTGGAGTAAGGTTCGCAAGAGTGGCAGTAGATATAATTACAGGATTTGTGACAACTGCGGAAGGAAATACATGTATGATGGTAGTAACGGATTACTATACGAAGTATACGAAGGTATTCCCAATGAAGGATCATAAAGCAGCAACTTGTGCTAGAATGTTAGTGAAGGGATGGATACTGTACTTGGGAGTGCCTCTGATGTTGCATAGCGACCAAGGGAGAGAGTTCGAATCGAATCTATGGCAGGAAATGTGTCATCAATTGGCCATTTGCAAGACCCGAACCAATCCGTATCGACCACAGAGTGATGGTCAGGTGGAAAGATTCAATCGTACCCTGATACAGGTCCTGAAGAGTTTAGTAAATCAAGAGATGGATGATTGGGATGAGCAGTGTGACTTTGTTTGCCATGCTTATAATAGCACGGTACATGCGAGTACGAACTGCTCTCCGAATCTGTTAGTATTCGGGGAGGATCTGATTATGCCAGCGGACCTAGTGTTCGGAGTAGTGGGTATGAATCCAGATGTCCCGTGTCAGATCATGTTTGTGGAAGCGTTGAAGGAGCAATTCCGGAAGGCGTACGAATTAGTAAGAAAGGAATTAGGAAAGACAGCTAAATGGCAGAAAGTGGGCTATGATACTAACCTAAAGGTTCGGCGGTTTGCGGTAGGGGACTTAGTAGCGAGATACCACGAACCTCTGGTTGGCATCAAGCTGAGAGATAATTGGGATGGTCCGTGGAGGATTACCCAGAGAGTAAGTGATGATACAGTCCTGATGAGAGATACCTTCGGGAGGAATCAGAAATCGAATGTGGCCCGGTTGAAACCATGGAAGGGGAGAGAGTACTCCTCGGAAATGTTCAAAATGGGACAGGAAGAAAAAGATGAGATGAAAAGGGATTTAGATAGAGTAATCGAGAAGAGGGGCCCGGGTAGGCCCAGGAAAGTGAAGAAGGAAGCGGTGCAAATTAAAGCATCTCCAAAAAGATCGGAGAAAACAAAGAATGTCTCGGCAGGTGTAGACAGGAAGAGAAGGACTGTCCCCTCTGTGGCTAAGAGGGAACGGGCGAAAACCTCTCCGAATGTCAGGTGTAAAGAGAATCCAGTAGGGGTTCGTCGCAGCCCTAGGTTGAGGGTGAGGGGTGCTGTTACCTAACCTGAAACACAACGATGTAATCAGTTAAATATTGTCATAATTACCGGGGCAACCGGGTAATTCGTCTTCTATGTAGGAATGATCACGATAAAAGTCAGAGATCCAACAAACTTACCTGTGAATGTGCCAGTGGGTAATGGACGGATAATCCGGCGGATTAGTAGTTGCTATCCGTATTTAAATCCATAATGACTCGAGATGAATTCGACAGGGCGGTGAGGATATCAGTGCTATAATTACCTGATCGTAATGCGTGACGCGCGGGAAGGATGAATGATTGTTTATATTTTTGCAAGCGCGGGAAACCGAAGTCTCGCCGAATGCGCGGTATCTCGCGAGACCAACGCGCGTGCGCAAAGGTCGACGCGGGTCAGCAATCCGCCATATTTGTTTACGGTTCGCCGGACAGAGCAAGGGGAAGCGTATCAGAGCACAAAAGCGAGGAGATAAAGACTGATTGAAAGTGAACTCGGTGAATAGCAGGTGGGTGAAGTCGCCAGGATCCCGTAGAAAGGGTCCTGGTACCTGTCATTCCGTTATAAACGAGTGAAAGAACTTTTTGAGTGTCACGATGGCTTCGGCGTCTGGCTCTCATTCCGAACGATCGGCCCTCGACGAGGTGTCCGAAGCATTTATGGAGACCGAGGCGATGTCGCCAGTAACCAAGAACGAAGAAAGTGCATTGAATGAGGATATTTCCGAAGCAGAGGAGGTTATGGGAATGGAGATTGAGGAAATCCTGGAACGATCGGAGGAGCCGCTGCTCGAACCGAATCTGGATGGATTTAAATCGAGGTACGACGGTCGGGAAGTTCATATTCACGACCGGATCCTAGAAGGAGACCGAAAGTGTTGGGACGCAACCACTAGGGACTGCGTTCGGCACTTCCTATCCCCGACAGAATACGCAGCACTGCCATCCGAATGGCTGCTGTTTTACAATCGGACTGAGGCTGGACTGCAAGTGAGTCAGTCGTTCCGGAGGGCGATGTTCGATTGCGAAATCGCATATCGGCAGAATCGCCTTCCGAACCTACCACATGTATTGACTGACCATACTGGAATGGGGGTGACCGGAATGGATACCGCGGGAGAGGTATTGTACCGGGAACCCGATATGGAGAAAGAACCCAGGACTGCAGAGGACTGGGTAGAACGAGCGGAGCATCCGGGCACCCCGAGGCTCTACACTCTGGATGGAGACGAGTTGCTTCGTCGACTGGAAGAGTGTTCCGAGCCGGAGGAAAAGTTGAACGGAATCATCAGTACGATGATTCGAGAGGGGACCTATGCCACTAGGGCATATGTTCCCGGGGAAGAGGAAGAGCTGAGCTCTGCTCAACATAAAGAGCGGTTGGCATCTATCCGAAAGGGTAAAGCCATCCTGAAGGCCGCCAAACAAAAGGGCAGTTTATCAACCGGGAGTGAAACCGAGGGAGAGGAAACGCCAAAGAAAACGAAAGTTAAAGGAGTGAAGGGAAGAGCAAAGAAAAAGTCTCTGACCGACACCGAATCTGACAGTGATCAGGGTGCCTTCACACCGGTCCTGTCAGCGAAAGAAAAGAAGAAGTTGAAGGAAGCTAAGAAAGACATAAAAATGACTGTGCCTCCGAAAGTGATTGCCAAAGTCACAGAGGTAGTAGGCAAGAAAGATCCTTCGAGTGATAACCCACTAAAAGGACGAATGGCTGCCATACAGGCTGCTGCCACCGCTAAGGTCGGCAATATAATTAAAGGAGTGACTAAGAAGCCAGCAAAAAGGAGTGAACCCGAAGATAGTCCGGACGACGAGTCTGGACCGGACTCGGGTGCCGAACCTCCGGAAACCGATCCGGATCCAACTGCACAGGATCCGGAGGAGCAGATGGAGGTTCCGAATGAGGAGGAACCAGAGGGGGAAGAAGAAGGAGAGGGTAAAGAGGGGTCGAAGAATGATGAAGAACGAGAAAGAGAACAACGAATCTGGAGGAACAGTGAGGCGAAGTTCGCACACTTCATTCCGGGTTCGTTCGAAGAATGTGCGAAGGGCAAGAAAGCGTACGGTTGCCCCGAACCCCGTAATATGAATGACGAAAGCGATGACGAGGATTGGATTCGGGAAACCGAAGACGATCCCTTGCCATCAGATTTCTATCTAGAATGGTTCAAACAACTGACCAAATATCCTGAAGGCTACTACATAAGAGACCAGAAGTCGAAATTGCGCTGGGCCTACTTATGTTGGTATCAGAAAGACGGTGAGCGATATTGTCCGTTCACCATTTGTATAGAAGAGAAAGGAACGGACAGGACATATCCGACAGCAATGCGGTTCCTGAGACATCTATGCGAACGGCACTTCCACCACACGGTGGTGTACGAATGTGCCAATTCGAAAGGGCAGCGGGATAGCGCAACCTGCAATGGTTGCGTTACTCCCAGAAGGGGTGTGATGCTTCGACATCTGAAGTTTTGCCACAGCCCCGGACTGAGTGCAGCACGCGAGAAAGTAGTGAGTCTGCACGATAAAGTGATGACAGAATATAATAAAATGATCCCTTCGGACTTTAAGCACATCGGCGTGAAGACAGATTCGTTCTGTAATGTGCACGAGTCCACGAAGGGCAAGCTATGTGCGAGAGTTGCCCTAGTGAGAGCTAGAGGTAAATTTCAGATGAAGAACGAACTCTTCTCTAGAGTGTGTGAATGGAGGGGTGATCCACCCAAGGCAAAAATTGACGAGAAGAGGCGGGCTAGCCGCAGTCCCGCAAGTGTCAGAGGAAAGAAATCTCGGTCTGATTCTCCGGAAACCCCGGAGTTTAAGAAGCCACTGGCTGTGGCTCGTGACTCGAGATCTACACAACAGAAACGGAAAGATTCGACTGTATATCAGTCGCCAATGAGTGGGAGGTCAGACTCACGTCCGTCCTCGTCAGCAAGTTCGGCTTCGGCCTCAGCATCAGCGTCAGCCTCGCAGAGTGATCCTACACCTGCTTGGTTCGACCGGGAAGAACCGACCCGTGGGCCGGAGACTGATGAATTCCCCGAATTGAGTGCACAGAAGGTTCCGGAACGTGTCGAACCTGTATTGACTCAGATTCCGGACAATAGGCCCCGACTGAACACGAGACCGGTGGATCTATATTTTGATCCGAGTGACAAAGTGGTGTGCGTCCAAGCCCAGCAGGCAGTGGACGACTTCCAGGAGACTCAGAGGGAATTGGCTGTCCGATACAACCAGGGGGTGGCGAACTTGTTTGCCCGCTCTCTGGTTGAACAGGAAGCCAAGACACGAGCGTCCCTGGAGAAAGATAACGAGGTGCTTCTGGCCGCCGAAACGACTAAAATACGGAACGAAGCCAAGCTAGCCGCATCCCGGACGGCTTTGGCTCAGAAACGGCTACAAGAGTCAAATGACCGGAATGAGGCTATGAACGTCAAGTTCCAGCAAGTATTTGGAGTGTTCTTGGACGAGTGGGATGGCACCCGCGAATCCACTCTGGAGCTGCTAAAGAATCAGAGCGAGGAGGGGTGAGCCCACGAGTTGAGAGTGAGAAAACATGAGTGACCTTGACATTCGAATGAGAACGAGTTAGTGTAGTATGAACGTCTACTGAATTCGAACAACAGTAACCGGAGTACGCAGAAGGAATACGGTGACCAGACATCGGAAGAGGAGAGCACCACTCACCCGTTCGGAAGAACGTGTCTGTTCAGCTAGAACAGAGACAGCAGTACGATAACGAAGCGGAGAGCACCACTAACCCGTTCGAATGAACGTGCCTGTTCAGTTTGGGACAGGACGGCTGTTGAAGAGGAGAGCACCACACACCCGAGTCCTTCCGAAAGGATGGTACTTCGTGCCTAACCAATGTAAAAAAAGGTTAGGATGGCTGCCCGGATCTTCAGTTTTTTTGTTCCTGTTTTGTTTTTTTATCATGAGAGATGTCAAGTTGTTCTAGTCGCTAATCTATATATGATTGTATGTATACTATACTTGTGTCCTTAATAATTCGAAATGTGTCTAGCCGTTCGGATAAATTACCACCTATGTAAATAATATTAGTTTTGTATATTATTATATACCCTACTGTGTTCACGACGTAACATAACGCTTTACTAACATAAACTCAGTTCTATGAGTTTATATAATATTGTACATATATTTAAACAAAGTAAGCGTATGTAATGTCTGGGGGGGGTGGTGTAGGGACACTAATATTAGTATTGTTATCGAACGCCTACAAGGTAGTTCGGGCGGCCAGAGCCAGGGGGCACCCCTATCGGAAGCGGACAGTATATAAGCTGTCCTCACCCCCTTGCTCTGGCAGACCTTCTCAGGTCTCTGACTGTATAACATATTGAAAGCATCGAAAGATAATCATATACCGATCGAACCTCATATACCTCAAGGACTAGCTTTATTGTACAGGTGAACGCTAATAAAATCCTGTTTCTTGCATCTCTACATGAAAACTGCAGTTCGAGTCCTTATTTAATCGAATTACCTAAAGACGAACTCTACATATATATATATATATATATACCTTTGAGTGTGTTATGTGGGATCTTCACTTGTTGATTGTGGGGCCGCCCTCCCTCGACTTGTGAAATAACCCACTCAACAGACTAAAAACCCGCGCACCGTTAAGTATATAACACAACCCTATTGTTTTTCCTTTTTGTTATATTTGTTTATTGTGCACCAATTCACAAAGGTCACATATGAAATGTCAACTTGCAACCTGGAACTGCATGCTATATAGTCAACTTCTTATTACTCTGTGAAGCATAGAGATAATAACATGTGCATGAGACACATTGAACACTTGATACAGCTGTATGCCTCAACTCTCTATATTATATTTATATTTACAATGCCAAACATGAACTGCTTATACTGGCCAAAGATGAACTGTCCTACGAGAAAAGCATTTACATAGTTTCATTGTATGTACTCATAAACATATACTAAATTAGTCAAGAATTGTTTTTATATTGGAACCAATTGCTTCATACTTCAGTTACAAATGAAAACATGACATGATTTGTTCTGTAATACTTTGTAATAAATCAGTCTCGTTTAGAGCTCACTAAAACGAAGAAAGAAAAAAAATATATACTACTCACGCTGGCAGAAGAAGCCGTACCCCTGGAAGCCCTGCTTGCACAGACAGGTGTAGGAGTGCACTGTGTCTGAACAGACTGCATCAGGATGACAGTCATGGGCACCTGTCTCACACTCATCCTCTGGAGGAATAATAGAAACAAGTTATTCATTACAGAAAAGATAGTTTATAAAGTCATGTTTTAGGTCTACTTTGAGGTTCCATATTGCTCGAAGTTAAACTGGTCTCTATGTGGTATGTGTATGGAGTATGAGTTGAAATTTTGTTTATTTATCCAAAAAAAATATTATAAGCCTAGGACATGTCTTACTAAAATTTCAGGCGTTTGAAGGAAACATTGATAAACTACAGTAAAGGTATGTTGTTAGTCCTTATTGATGAATTTAAAGACAATTGCCAGATAGGTATTTCTGATGTTGTGCCACATGTCAGGTGTTATTCACAGTACATTGATGCCGGGAAAACTGAAGAAATCTGACTGTAAGCAGATGAGACCACAGTCATGCTATGAGTGTTTTTTTTTAAACTGACACTTGAATATGTTTTTTGAATTGTTTTTTGTAAATTATTTTTACTGTACTATGTGATTACCTTGGTTTCATTATTTCAATTCGTTTCAAATACTTTAACTTCAATTGGAGAAACTGATCAGACATAGACTACTGGAGAGATCATGACATATGAGAGAGTCAATCAAGTGATCTAATTAGAAATTTATATCCCATTTTATACAAATGATATGCCATGTTGAAAATGTTAATGTGAAATGTATAATGTCTACTTATTTTTACTTGGCCAAAATCCATTAAACCTGGTATATCTTGAATCTAATGATGTTGAAATGATTCAAATTCAGGAACATCTCTTTGTTCATATTGGTCAGCTAACTAACAATTGCCTTTTAGAGTAAAGAACATATTCTGGTCTTGGGCCCTTGTAAGTCTGAGAATGAGGAAATACATCAGGAAGTATGCATGGAATCCGAAGAATATAATCATATACCTGTAATCACGTAAAGGCTGTTCCTCCAATAATCTCCACACCATTGAAGTGGATCCCCTCTACAAGCCTGGTTGCACTCCCCCTCAGACTCTGCAGGTCCATACAGTCCATACGTATCACCACACAGGCAGTGGTCTGCAGCCTGATCCAAAGATACAACAACAACAAAAATATGTAGAAGCATTTCTATTCTAAGTTTCAAATAGCTATTACATATAACTTATCCAGCAGTCCTCACTATTTAAGATGAGAAAAGATAGCTCTCTGTCCCTCTAGCTATAATTATTGTGTGCATGTTTGTTCCTATGTGAGTGTACTTGACACACACACACAATATCGGTCAGGGCAATGATTCCCGCTATTTTAAAAAGCACCATCTGGACCGAACATGAGTCTGAACAGAGCATCATAAATACAGCAATAATTAACATACATAAAGGAGTATATGGCTCACTCTCACCAAATCAGTGCAACTGAAAAGGTGGTCGTACATGATCGGTGGCCGTACATGATCGGTGGCCGTACATGATCGGTGGCCGTACATGATCGGTGGCCGTACATGATCGGTGGCCGTACATGATCGGTGGCCGTACATGATCGGCAGACTACAAAATCCACCTATTACCCCCTGCACTGTGATATTTAACTCTCCTAAGCATACCTACAGGCTGTAATGTATCTTTGGGGTGTTTTTTAGAAAAAAAAAACCTCCCAAAATATTTATAGGGGCCAAAGGGGGGGGGGGCTCAATGTGTAACCGATCATGTACGTCACATGACGTACATGATCGGCTGGAAATGGCAATGTAAAATTTCCTCATTACCCACTGCTTCACATGTCTATGATTACACATACTTAGACCTACATCATATGTACACCTAGCTATGATTGAATTATGTTTTAAATATGGTTAAAAAGGGGTCAAAAGGAGAGCGGCCCAATGTACAACCAATCATGTACGTCACATGACGTACATGATCGGGATCGAAATGTCATGTAAAATGATTTTAATGGTCGCATCTATACATTTCTAACAGATAACATTTCAATACACACATCATATGTACACGTTGGTAAGGTTTATTCATGTTTTATCATGTTCATAAAGGGTAAGGCAGTCAATAAATCACCGATCATGTACGTCACCGATCATGTACGTCACATGACGTACATGATCGGTATTAAAATGTCACCGATCATGTACGTCACCGATCATGTACGTCACAGATCATGTACGGCCACCGATCATGTACGGCCACCGATCATGTACGGCCACTTTTGACTTGCACTGGTTTGGTGAGAGTGAGCCATATATTATTTACAACTATACAATGAAATTTGAATGCACAGATATCAGTATACAAAAATAATTATCAGTTCATTGATATTTAATTCGTCACACCATTACTAAGTACCATCTATGCAGGAGGTTAAGAGAATCTTTGACATTTTGTTATACTTTATAGTTTTAAAATGTTTTAGGCAACAACCCCCTCCCAAATGGTGACAGATATCAGTATACAAAAATAATTATCAGTTCATTGATATTTAATTCGTCACACCATTACTAAGTACCATCTATGCAGGAGGTTAAGAGAATCTTTGACATTTTGTTATACTTTATAGTTTTAAAATGCTTTAGGCAACAACCCCCTCTCAAATGGTGACCACCTTATTGTAATAAAATGGTTGCATAAACGTGCAATACAAATAAACATAAATCATATCAACAGCATTATTACAAATATTTTGAACATAAACCCATTTCTCATCAAATTATGTTGGGATCTTTAACTCCCTATTATGAAAAGATCCCTTCTGGCCTACCTGCACACCAAAGTATCGATATGTATAGCAGAAATCATAGCATGTCTCAGGTGTTAAGGCAGACGAAAACATGTCTGCACCACTGAGGTCTCTCAAGTCACCCTGGTCTTTGTAACATCCCACATAGATGTAGGGATCCACTGCAGAGGATGGACGAATGGTTTCTGTAATAGAAAACATGTATAATTAACTACAACATGTAGGTTGAGCACTATAATGATGTTGTAGTTATAGGATGGGTACCTGGCTGTACACAAAATACAGTGAAGGGAGCCTTATACTCAGTAAACAAAAAGATATTATACAACAATTTATAACATAAAATAATGTTATATAACATATCTCTAAAGTTCCTTTTTGTGACATAATGTTATATAAAGTTTTAAAATGCTATTTTGACATAAAATTACTTTTTCTTGTTAGCTAGGTAAGGCTCCCTTTACTGATTGGTACAAGGCCTACAACTATTTATGCCACTAGATGTATGCAAGAGATGTGAAATAATCTCTTCTCATGCCCGCTGAGGTATAAATACTTTTATCAAGGCTACACCAAAATGTTGCTCTTTAGCATCAAAATCCATTATCCATTAAGAATTATAACATCCATTCATATCAAGATTATGACAATAAGGGTTATGGCTATAAAACATTAATGCCACAAGCTACACAATACATGGATCCATATGCATACATGTGCATTAAAAGGGGCATTGTCCTATTTTTTCCATTTTTTTAATTCTGCCTAAATGTGTTTCAAATGTTAGTACGATATCATATTTGGAGGATAGGGCACAATAATGTCATCTATGTAAGAGGTACATATGTGGCCCAAGTAAAGCGTTTTACTGTGTATTTTCAATAGGAGAATTATAGCGTGCACTCTAAAATGAGTAAATTGGACCATAATCTGATGATTAGTCAAATTCTACGCTGAATCCTAGGGAATTACATTCAATAAAGTAGGTAGCATATAAAGTATCGCCATAAAGAACATTCTGGTTCATTTTTATCTAAATTGATTTTTGACCCCTAATCATCATCAATTATGCTTAAAAGAACACTTTCAGCACGTTTGTAAATGATACTAAAATGCTGTTATGACATTAACAGGAAATTTCCATGGAATTACCAAGTTTAGGGGTTTTTTAAAGACATTTTGAATTTGATTAAATGCACTCATACAGCGACAGTCTGAGTGTCCATGAACAATAATAAGACAGAGATGCACACTAGAGTGAATGAGTCAGCGGTTATTTCACGAGTGGGGCTTGGCACTTATTGCCCTCTGGCCGCATGCTTATTCCAAGATACTTACATGAAACACTAACAACTATGTGTAACACTTTGTTTACCTCCATGGAATCACCATTTTGAATTATGCAAGGTCATGTGATCTTCGGGAGCTTGAAATACGCCCAGACGGTGCTATACGCATCAGGGTTATTGCACGCTTGTCTCGGGAACGTCCCTCCCATTTCTTTAACATTGAACGTCTGTCTTTTCCATGACAAAGAAGACATGATATCATTTCTAAAGGTGAACTTGTCTCATACTTTTCCTCGTACTGAGTATGAAGAGTAAAACAATTCACCTACCTCCAAATGTTACCAAGACAATCAGAAGGCTTCTCATGGTGAGCATTGTGCCTGGTATTTGGTTAGCTCTGTGAGACTATGATGAGGTTAATGGAAATGGAAAGCTCTGTTGTTGTTATGCGATCTCATATGTTGTGAAGTTGATTAATACGTGAGTTCTAGCAGGATGCTCCTAGTACACATTAAAGTGGCATGATCACCAAGAGTATGCCACTCACAATTCCTCTTTAATTTAAGTAGAGCAGCGCTCCTTTAATTTATCTTCAAAACATGCTTACACTTATCTTATCTACGCTGACTTCTTATGTTTTTTGGGGTCCACTAACAATCTATAGGGCAATGCAGTAAGAAAGGGTGAATTTTTCATAATAACGTGTTTATGTTGGTTTCAGTAGAATCCTCATAACATTGTCTGTACTAGCTATGTTTGCAAGCATCTCATAACAGAGGATTCACTGGACAATTATATTTCTAAAATTGTATACATAATAGTAGAATCCAGGATTTTGAGATTATATTAACGTATTCACTGGTCATGCTTAGAAAATGTTCAAAAATTATATTAACAACTTTTCTGAAAGGTCTCCCTTTCTTGCTGCATTGGTCTGTGGTACTGTTCTAGTGTACTATGAGGTTAAGTGTGAGTGATGAGACTGTCCCTTTAAAGAGGATGGCCTTTTAGATAAGTATTGATATACAGGGGACAAACACATTTAGTATTCAATTAGCGTAATTGATGGTCAGGTCAAAGCTCTTGATGGCCGAAGAACAGCATGACACATAAGGGTCTATGTCAAATGTGCATTACGCCCTAGTATAATATCACCAAGATCAATGGCTGCAGGCCTGGCGAGTTACTCACCAGGGCTATGCTCATGTAGATCAGCAATAATAAGCACTGTACACAATATTCAGCCCTAAAAGGGTTAAATGTTTACTGGTTCCATCCCAAAGTTTCCAAATTGGATTACCTATATAATCAATATGCATCATCTATTCACCATTAACACATACTGATACAATAAAAGTTGCATAAGTGATAGTTCTAGGGATGACTAAAATAGTTGAAATAGCCAGGTGAGAATGATTCCTGCTGGCAAAATGAAATGTAAAAAAAACCTGTTGGATTGTGTGTGTATCCATGACCGGAAGATAATGGCATAATCTGTATAATATACAGATTATCCAGGACAGAGGCGACAATTTAATGAATGATATGATCAACTTTTCTAACCTGTTGGACATAATGAGAGCTAGGCTGGCCTCTAAAGTGATGAGAGTGGTGATCGGTGGCTATTTGTAAGTTGCACATTGTTTAAGCACATTGTTTAAGTTAAATTCTGCATCAAAGCAGCGGTTGAAACGAGTGAGTGAGTTATGGTTGTTTAATGCAATTTTAGCAACTACAGTGATATTTATGGCGAGAGGGCTACATTTGATATCAATTCTGCAGACATATGTCTGCGTCCTCTACATATGGACACCAGTCATACAAAGAGGCGAACATAAAAGAGGCCTATTCTTCATAGCTAACCCTATGAGGACGACATTATGCTATAATGCATCATGCCCTTCATTGTCATGATGTATGAATGCAGCCCTGGCGGGTAACTCGCCAGTTCTACATTCAAGTATCATGTCGACCAACAAGGGGTTGAGACACTGCCAAAGGTTCGGCATGATGCACCAATGCAGAACCGGATAGTTATTCGCGGTGATGCATTGGTGCATCATGACGACAAATTTTAGTAACATGTGTCACTCTCCTATTGATGTTAACTAATGATCATTTATTTCTACTTTCTTTCTGGTGTTTTTTTCACATTTTTTTCAACATTCTGTAGTTACATCATTAATGTGACATGGTACGATTTTTTTCATATTTTAAATCCTACTTAGATGTGTTCCAAATGTTTGTACAATAGCACATTTGGGTGATAGGGAACAATACAATGCCATCTTTGGCCAATAGCAGCCCATTTAGAGTGTCCAACGTGGCCCAGGTATAGCATTTTACAGTGTATTTTCAATGGAGGAATTATAGCTTGCACTCCAAAAGTCTTAAATTGAGCATAAAACTAACAATTGACTGAATTCTAAGTTGAATTATGGGGAATAATGTTAAGTAAAATAGGTAGGACATGTAGTGTGGCCATATTGAACATTTTTGTTCATTTTTGACAATATTGATTTTTCAGTCCTAATCATCGGACCATGTCACTTTAAGTAACGATCAGGTAAATGCCCAAAATGGTATAGACTCAAGCCATTGCTTTGACCCTTTTTAGTGTTGGTATGATGCATGCATGCAGCCCTGGCAAATTACTTGCCAGGGCTGCATTCATGACGACAAAGGGCATGATGCATTAAAGCATATGCTGTCCTTATTGCGTTGCAAAATGTTCCTAGTATTGCTTTCATAATTTAGTGTATCATCAATCAATAAAGCATAAATAATTACTCAGCTGGAATATATTGCCAGCAGTGTTGCTATTTTTGCAAAAAGTCTATTTGGTTGACTTCTTTCCCACTTAGATATAATATCACCAAACAATAGTAAAAATCAATTATTTAATTTAATTTAATATACTAATTTAGTTCTAATTATAAGCATATTTCCCTGATGATTAAAAGTATTATTGACAGAAACGATCATCATTTAGAATGTTAACTATTTAACATTAATGAAGTATGGTTATTGTCACATACATAGAGTGTTGATCATGAACTTGAAGAAAACTATAGGGTATCTTGATATACAAAGTGCTGGGTTCATGTCTATCATATTAACTATTGGGGGGAGGGGGGGTAATCTTAAATTGTTGATGTACTCAGAATCTGGATTTCCAATGTACGTACAAGGAAAGGGATTTTTATAGAGCTTTATAAAGAGTTACATATCTAAAAAAAACACATGATTTAGTAGAAAACTAAGATATATGTGGACATTCTTCTATATGGTTAGCCATGAGCTGTGATCACATTTTAAACATACCTATCCCATACTTAACTCATGTAATACTATGTATACTATGCAGGCCAGCACTGGGCATCCCTGTATCATATTCTGAACCCTCATTATTGTACACAGAGGCTGTGCATGCAAGTGACGAATTATTGTTGCATCTCATGGCGAACCTTTAAGAGTGGCGTATTACCCTTTATATTGTGCTGATACATAGCTGGCTTGCTATTGCATTGACACATAGCACTCATTAGCAGGTTAGATCATTATGCTGTCCTTAAAGTGTTAAATAGTCATCCAGATGTATCAAGCAAAGTCAGCTCTGGCTCATAACACGCCTGTAAATCATCATAAATGTGGTACTGGGTAGTTTTCTTTTTTTTTTACTGTTTTAGATATACAATGGATAAATGCTTTAATATGTTGGTTTATATCATGACAATAATCTGAACCAGTCATCAAACGCGGGTACTATGAATCTGATTATACATATATTCCTTAGTGAAAACACTTACATTATTGACTATCACCGATGACAAGGTAGAGGATCGAACAGGGTTTATTGAAGGGTAGGAGGGGGAAGGAGAATAGCTGGGGTATAGGGGGATTAGGCTGAGTGATGTGGCTAGATCACCTATATGTATGTCAGAGGGATTACTCACTGCTAGGCATACATGGTACAAGGACATGAGTGTTATTGATGACTGGGAGAAAGCAAAGGAGGCAGATAGGTATATATTATATGACGGAGGAAGGCATGGTAGTTAGGGCTGGGAGGCCTGGTGAAAAAAGCATCAGAGCTTGATATCAAAAAGAATTGAGAGACAGACAGAGACAGAGATGGACAAATATAGGGACACAAAAGGTTAGATACATTGAGGGCCATGAGCAGGGGACAAATGTTGAATAAAACAGATTTCGAGACAACTTTCCCTTTACTGCACAGTGGAACGAGAAAGGTAGAGTTGGAAACACATGAAGCCTAATATCCCTCTGAAAACGGAACCCACACACACAGTGCCCCATTACCACACTTGGCACCCACGCCAGCTCTCACCATCCATCTGCGTCACCTTACTCTGCTGGGGGTAACACAAGGTCACAACACTCCACACCATACCCCTGAGGGAATCTTAGAATGGCACCTTGTTTCAGGATGGATGTATGGGAAAGTGTTATACGTAGGGTTGGGATGGTCAGGGGGATAAGTTGGCAGTGGTGGGAAGGAAGGATCGAAGGCTAAGAGAGGGGGGATGCAGGAAGGGAGGGATGCAGAAAGGGGGACAGAGAGGATGGGAGGGAGGGATGGGAGATAGAGAGGGGAGGGAGGGAGGGAGGGAGGGAGGGGAGGGAGTGATGGAGGCAGGGAGAAGGACAATGGAGGGGGGTGGAGGGTGGGATGCAAGGAGGGAGGGTTGGAAGGTGGCAGGGATGGCGGGAGGGAGGCAGAGAGGGAGTGAGGGAGTGAGGGAGAAAGGGAGGGAGGGAGGGAGGGAGTGAGGGAGAAAGGGAGGGAGGGAGGGAGGGAGGGATGGATGGAGGCAAGGAGGGATGGAGGCAGGCAGGGCTGAGAAGGATGGGCAGGGTGGGAAGTATGGGGTGGGTGGAAAGGGCAAAAAGGTCCTGAAGGCCAGAAAGTCTGGAAGGTCCAGAAGCCCCAGAAGGCTTGGAAGGAGAGAGGAAAGTGAAATACACGCACCCCCTGCTCTCCACACGTGCCCCATCCATCTGTGTCAGCTTACTGTACATGGGTCACCCTGGGTCATGTGACACTACAGTAGTCCGCCCTGGCTAGGGGTATTAAGAGACGCAGCTTGTCTCAGCAGCTGGACATGCAGATTGATGCTTCTACAATCACCTCGTTGTGGCAATGCACTGTATGTAGGTGGAGTATTATGAGTGACTCACTCTCAGTAAGTGGAAATTGACTATGCTCAGTGGTAGAGTTGGGTTTCAGCTATGTCTTAACTGTGCCTGTAAACAACTCATAATGATTGCCTAAAAACATTCACTTATGGAACGGCACTACATCATCAACGTTCCTTCCCATCTACTTAAATGTCCTTGTTTCAGATGGCAGAACTGAATTTCTTATTTCATAACATAGTGGAGATAGCCTCCCTCTCCCTGAAACTCACTGAAGCTGGAAACTAGCTACATAAATATATATATATATATATATATATATATATATATATATATATATATATATATATATATATATATATATATATATATATATATTATCTGAAGATTTTGTCTCACCAGGAGCCAAATAATTTCAGAAGTTACACATTATGTTGATAAGGAGTTCTAAAAAGGGTGCTCAAAATGATTTCAAAAAGACAGATGACAGCATGCTTAAGCGGGAGAGTTGTTTGAAAACCTCAATGTGTTAATGACAGCAATGCGGGAATGTTTCAATGATTGGGGATAACACAATGGATGTGAGTTTGTGTAAATGAATAAGTGTTGTTTGCACTGAGGGGAAGATTCCTGTTTCAAGTGGTTGATGTTAAAAAAAACTTTTTTATTGTAGAGGAATCTGAGAGGCAGCTTGTTTGGGTCTTGTCCTGAGTTTTAGATTTGGACATTCCTCACAATCCTCATAAAATGGTTCAATTATCAAATTATTGAAATTATTTATCATTTCCTTCATCACACCTTCCCCCTATATGATGATCCATTCTAAATAATACCAACAACAGGTGTTATTAATAATGACCTCTTTACTTATTACACAATCATATATATGAATGCAAAGCTTAGATGTGACAGTACATGTCCTTTGTATACCAGATAGCTGTCAACCTGTCTAATTAGTCTATGTCAACATGTGACAGTGTGTGGGGCAGGCTTTCATTAGGGCTGACAGTTAACCTGTCACAGCAGACATTCATCCACCATGACCCACATAGTCTATGGTAAAGATGTAATGCACTAGATTCCACCACCAAGATAACATGAGTCATCCATATTTGATTGCACATTGATTTCCCAGGAAAAAGGCACCTTGTTTCATCCCCAACCCTCTATTCAGATTTCCTTTGACTTGAAATAGGAAACGTATATTAAGGGTTAAAGCCAGTATTCACGCACTCGCCCACTGGCAGGGTTTATGGAACTAGCAAATCCTCACCAAATGGTCACCATAGCCCCATCTGGTGGCTTGCTTCTGAACAACTCCAGTATCAATGTTGTTTCTAATATCCATAAAGAAGCAATAATTTCTAATGAAACTATGTCATATTCTCTTTTCAAAACATATCATAAATGCATAAGTAAAGCAGAATTTTCTGCATGCTTTTGGACAAGATACATGCTAAACTAAGAGGGAAAAATTATTTCCCCCAAAGGATACCTTGGCAAGATTTGAACCAGGGACCTCTCACACTCTAGGCCAGCTCTCTATGCATGTAGCTATACAGGCCTGACTGGTTTGGGGAGGTGCTAAACTGTATTCCTGCATTATGCTCCTACCTAGTGGAGTAGCGTAAGAGAGTAACACACTTTTGATATCAACAGACTTTGAGTAGCGTGTGATGTGTTACAATACAAAAGTGTGTTAAAAGTGGCTTCATAAAATCATGTTAACATAACACACCTTTCTTAGAGTGTACCGTACCGTCGCGATAAAGCGCCTGGTCTTGAATAAGCGCCGGTCTTGAATAAGCGCCGGGGTGTAGGGGCTTCCAAATGCTTCTTAAGCACTAAAATCGTGACTTGTCTTGTATAAGCGCCTGGGTAAGAGCCCCGTCAAATTGAAGAGCGCCCCGGCGCTTAATCGCGACGGTACGGTAGATGTAAGAGTATGTCAAAATACTGAGGCCTTTTTAATTTATACCGATCTTGGCTAGTCAACTACAATGTCAAGTCTGGCAAGGCTGCTCATGAGTGTCCATTGATGTGCATACTAATGTGTGTTCAGAATATATATGAAAGTATATTATTTGGAGTGGCCTATTGTGTTGTGTACACGCTGCCGTGTAGTTGTCTCAGTACAATATTGCAGAGGCCTTATTGACTGAAGGTTACATCTGTAGTCTATGACCTACACACATAAGGTCTCCCTGTCAAGGTAGCTTAATGCTGATTGGACAAAGACGCCATGTGAAGCGTGTTTGAGGTCATTTGACCAGTGTAATGGGTCATGTGACCAGGTAGGGTGCTGCTTCTGGGAAGGTGATGTGTAGGTTTACATGCTAGACACATGGTGTAGGTGTGTAGGTCAACAAGGAGACATGTTGTACTCCAGAGAATAATGTTCTAGTTGATGGGCTATACTAATTGTACTCGGCAGGTTGACAAGGTTCACATCACGGCTCATATATCTGGGCAATCAGTATTATTTATTGCCTGCAAGCTAAAATGTTTGGATATTATTGACTTTGAAGAGCTTCAGTATTATAGGGGGTTTAGCCTTGAAATTTCATATACATCTCCTTATTAGGATTATGCAAATGTAGAAGATGTTGTACAACATTCATCATAAATCTCAGCCACCCTAAGGTGGAATAAGAGGGCTCTATTTGGCATACAACTGCATAGCTACTGAACATGTGTGCCTTTTCTAGTCCCTGGACGGTTGTAGGCAATATGGGAATCACAAAATTTCCAAGACGCATTCAATTATGAATGACCATATTTTTATCTTGCCATTGCCTTGATATGTTTCGTGTCACTGTTTCTATAGAGTCTAAATACTTGTGTTAATGTGGTACTGAGGGAAGGCTACTTTCAATCAATATATTATTTAAATATGAACTACTTTTGCTGTTGAGAATAATATATGCCATATCTAAACTCCCATATTGCCCCATAGCAACTGTCCATACCATAATTTTCACACCATGTATATAGTCATGACGTCAAATAAGGTATATTGCATTTATCTCAAATGAGTGCATGCTTACTTAGCCCAGTGAATAGCTAGCTCTTTGAAGGCCGCATAATAATAGATGTAATAGCGCCCTTAACATTCATGATTCATGAATCCAGCTCTGGTGGAAAATACACAATTGCTTCATTCATGGGGTATAGTACAATGGATGAGAATCGCCATAGCATAGCAGTCTAATCTCTCTGCCATGGGTCACCTGGTGAGAAGATAAGGAACTAATGGCAGTGATGCAAATTACACTGATAATGACTCACTGGAGAAAATTAATTTATCCCACTTAGAATTATCAGAGCACTTTGATTCAAAAAGTGCTAGAAAACCCTTGATGTGTAGTTTTTAACTGACCATGCACTTTTACAATATTGAAGGGGGGTGTTTTGAAAATAGGGCCCCCAAATTTTGGAATTTTTCCAAAAAATTGCCGAAATTCCCACCCCCCCCCCAAATAATTGTTCCCTATCTGGTATCAAATAGAAACCCTTTCGGTTCCAAAGAACAAGATCAGGGCTTTCCAACCCTTTTGGAATTTTCTTGATACGAAAATTCTAAGTGGCAAAGAAAAACTGTCCCCTATGGGTCACTGACCAGGCCGTCACCCTTCAAACCGAACATTTTCTCTAATAATGACCAACTGGAGAAAATCATATTATCCTACTTAGAATTATCAGACCACTTTGATTCAAAAAGTGCTGGAAAACCCTTGATGTGTAGTTTTTAACTGACCATGCACTATTACAATATTGAAGGGGGGTGTTTTGAAAATAGGGCCCCCAAATTTTGGAATTTTTCCAAAAAATTGCCGAAATTCCCACCCCCCCAAAAAATGTTCCCTATCTGGTATCAAATAGAAACCCTTTCGGTTCCAAAGAACAAGATCAGGGCTTTCCAACCCTTTTGGAATTTTCTTGATACGAAAATTCTAAGTGGCAAAGAAAAACTGTCCCTTATGGGTCACTGACCAGGCCGTCACCCTTCAAACCGAACATTTTCTCTAATAATGACCAACTGGAGAAAATCATATTATCCTGCTTAGAATTATCAGAGCACTTTGATTCAAAAAGTGCTAGAAAACCCTTGATGTGTAGTTTTTAACTGATCATGCACTATTACAATATTGAAGGGGGGTGTTTTGAAAATAGGGCCCCCAAATTTTGGAATTTTTCTAAAAGATTGCCGAAATTCCCATCCCCCCCAAATAATTGTTCCCTATCTGGTATCAAATAGAAACCCTTTCGGTTCCAAAGAACAAGATCAGGGCTTTCCAACCCTTTTGGAATTTTCTTGATACGAAAATTCTAAGTGGCAAAGAAAAACTGTCCCCTATGGGTCAGAATGGACATTTCTGCAGCACTAGCCCCTCAGGTGGCAGCACCATGCCGTGGCAGAGACCTGGAGCCAGCTAGGCTACTTGCCCGTCCCTGTATACATGTCGCTGCTTCATTCAATCATTGGGCTCGATCTACAGCGTCAATATAGATCCCATACCGTCGCGATAAAGCGGCTTGTCTTGAAAGAGCGCCGGTCTTGATTAAGCACCTGGGGTATTGGGGCACCCAAATGTTTCTTAAACACTGAAATCATGTCCTTGAATAAGTGCCTGTCTTGTATAAGCGCCTGTGTAAGAGCCCCACCATTTTGAAGAGCTCCCCGATGCTTAATCGCGACAATATGGTAAATTACTGAAGGACCAGCATGATGGATGGATGCAGCCATGTTGAGTAGTGTTCCTAGGGCTTGATTAGTTCCTCATGGTTACAAGTGGTATAAATGCATTACAGACCTCTTGTAGAATTGAGTATTCTAGAAAGGGTAGGAATACAGGAACACTGACACATGTTGCTTAGTTCACCCCCTCCAGTATAAAATCCGTTACAACATGTTCTCTCACAATGCTCACACAAGCCATTGTTATACATACACCCTAAAGTACACCAATCCCTAATACTAACAACCACTAAGGCCTCCTATGCTTACATACAAGACCAGCTGAGACTTGCATGTAAGGAAGGGTACCTTAATCAGAGTCATCTAGTACAATGTATATTACCAACATGATAATTATATCATATCTTACTTCATGACTTATGCTAGGTTACCAACATCAGACTGACATATTGTGTGCTATATCACTTTATACTCTAGAATGAGTACTTCATTCTACACTTTGCAGTCCAGGGTTAAAATGTGGTACTCAGATTAATCATAAGTGGTACATATCAAGATGAACTGTAAGTTAGGGTTACCATCAGAACAAGCTGTTATATTCTCACAGCTTGATCGGCCAAGTAAGATAAGGAAAGATCTCTTATCTCCTTCAGCCTTTGTTGAAATTAGTTAACCTATTATATTTAAATAGGTAAGGCCACTCCTAGAAAAAGTTTCTTAGAGATGATATATGGACACATTTTACATCAAATTGAAGTTCCCAGTGTTGACAATAGGTCAGAGCAGACAGTTATATTCAGACCTTTGGATAATCATTAAGATCCTAATGACTATAGACCAACGCACTGAGAAAGGGTGACTTTTTCAAAATAAAGTAGCATTTACGATGGTTTGAGCAGAATCCTCATCACATTGTCCTTAATGTTTATGTTTGCAAACATCTCATATCAGGAGAAACACAGGACAATCATCTTTCAAATGGTATATAGTCGAATGCAGGATATTTAGGTTATATCTATTTATTTGTTGGTCACACTTCAGAGATGTTCAAAAATGTTAAACCGATGATAAAAAGAATTTTCAAGTTACATGGGAAGAAATCACAGCGCTAGAAAGTACTATCCAGCCGCTCTGCATACGCTAGTATCTTTATAGATTTGATAGTTTCTTAATTAACCATTTACCATGCCGTCTTTCTATATCATATTATTTGCTGTACATGAAAGTAGAAGCCAGTCTCTGTGTTAACTCTTAAATTGTCTAAAAAGTGACTTCAAAATTGCATAAGAAATGTAGGGTCGGCCCTCTCTTGATAGACGCGGTTGGGTGACCTGAAGCAAACCTTTTCATATTTGTCCCTAGCATGGCACGTAGGCTCGGGTACAGCTATAATACCTGACTGCATCCTGTCTATACATTACAGTAACACCATGAACTGGACTTTACTGATCCTGCCCCTCCTGTCCTTGGCAGGGACTTCCCTGGGTGGCCAGCTCCCCTATATCAGAGGTGGGGATGAGGTGACCAGCATTGAGCAGTGGCCATGGCAAGGTTCTCTGCATCAACAGTCCATCTACTTCTGGTGTGGCTGTGCCCTGATCAGCAGTGAGTGGGCCGTAACATCGGCCTTCTGTGTTTCCAGGTAAGGCCTTTAGTCTGGAAGCTCCAGGGGGTGACCTTGTGTTCTCTGTTTTCTCAAATTTGTTTTTCTGTGCTGCTTATTCCTCTAGAGGGTCTAGCTGAAAACATTCGTGTAGATGTGGAGCTCCCAAGCTTTAAGCGATTTGAGAAATTTAAAATGGCCGCCCAAATGTTGCTGAAAACTTGCTGAAAAATGGAGATATGGCAATCTTTGCTTCTAAACAACTTAGAGACCCAAGAAAAAAGATCAAAGAATACATTTATGATGGAATCTAAACTAGCTACTTTCAAGAATATATAGATCTAGTTGTCAGTTTGAACTTTAGACAAAATTGTCTATCCAAAGTGGCAAATTTTGAGCCTAAACGGGGTATATCAGTATCATTATGCATGTGTAGTGGTTGTTTAGTGCAGTTTATGTACCTCTAGTGAAGAATGAGAATGCCCCTTTAAGCACTCTTTCAGTGCTTAAAGGGGCATTCTCATCACTCACACTTAACCACAAAGTAGACTAGAACAGTACTAAATTTGTTGGATACGCTCAGTGATTATGCCACAAGTCATCAAGCAAGCTAGGCCTGCGTAGAGCAGATTCTTTCTTTGAGATCTTATCACCCCATGTGCAGCAACTGACCAGGGCTGGTTTCATCTATCACTCTCCTTTCCGGAGTGTATAAACTATGAAGAGTCTGCATACTCCGTGATATCGAATACAGTTGAAATCCATAATTATTTCTGTCTTCATTAATCAATGTAGAAAAAATGGCTATGTTGTATCCAGGAGAAACCTTATTGTGACAAGGAATCAGTCTTCCCCTTCGTGTATTTCAGCCCACCGTACGAAGTGAGGTTTGGCAACCTTAGTCACCAGGCTGGTACGGTCAGACAAGTTCAGGAAATCATCGTAGTAAGTAGGGATGTTATTGACATCTGGTTCATGTCAATGACGATCATTGGCATATAGTTGTCAATAATTATATCACTGTTTTGCAATATAATATTTAAACTAGTAAGTGCAGCGGGACCGCTGTTCATTGCTGTAATAAACTGAGAAAAATAGCAAAGGTTAATGGTAGCTGAACACCAGTGCCATTATTTTCACTGACAATGTTAACATAATAGTCATGGAAATGAAACACTAAACTCCGAGCCTAAAACACTGCGAGATAGGAATCTGACCTAAAGCCGGTCAAAATGATAAGTACCCCAACTGTAAGCTCAACTGTTAGACTTAGGAAACTGTCTATTACCCCCCCCCCCCCCAAAAAAAAAAAAAAAATAATAATAATAAAATAAAAAGTAAACAAACAAAAAAACTACCTCCCTTACTAAATATGGTGGAGAACAACGTTTCCGAGGGTGCACTAGTACAAGTGGATACATAGCGATATGTCAATCTAGCGAATGCCAATGACATCTCTTGGAGTCAGTAAGATGTTCATACTTATGTATATAATGTATGTGAAGAAATTTAGTTATTTAGTGGCATCGTTATCATATATCATATTATAACATTTATACCCTGTAACAAGAGCTATTCCGCTGTAACAATAATGCGTTTAGACTGAAAAAATTAGAGCCAACTGCCAGCGTAAGACATAACACTCACTGATGGTGACATATCTTAAAGGGCGGCTAGCACCGTGCCTAGCAAAGATGCCCTCTGAGTTCTTACAAAACACACAGCAACCAGCGGCATCAATTGACCAATCAGGGCGCCGCTATCGAGGTCACGTGACTTGCTAAGACTGGCCGTCTTAGTGGTGCTAGCCCCCCTTTAATGCGCACAGAGTGATACTGAGCATTGACACACATTTCTCTCAACCAAATCATTCCCTGTAATTGCAGCATGAGAACTATAAGGAATCTGTAATCGGGCCTGGCCGATATAATGACATCGCTGTCTTGAAGTTCTCTCCTCTAGAACTTAGTGACACTATAAATACCATAAAGTTGGGCACAACTGATGAGGTGGGCAACGGCAACTGTTACTTCACTGGATGGGGTTTAATAAGTAAGTCCATGCTTTATAGAACTAACTGATCATTGCCAATGTGGAGGGGTTGGGCCGTGGGATCACTGCCCAAGGCCGTAGGCGGAGGGCAGTGATCCTAAGCCCAAACCCGACACTGAGGGGGTGATCAGGGTTCTACCAAAGCAATTTTATGATAATTTATACCATAATAATTTGGAAATAACCTTATATTGACACAAAACTCTGTCCCACCCAAACAATAAATGTCACTGGGCAGTGATCTGTCAGATCACCTGCCCAGTGCCTCGTTTTGGTTAACATATATAGGCGTCAATGGGATCACCCTGCCTAGTTGCCCACCGCTGTGGTAGAACCTGCAACAACTGCCCAGTACTGCATTCTTGCATCATTTCTTTTTGTAATAGTTAGAAGAAAAAAAAAGGAAAGAAAAAAAGTATATAAGATAAAACATTTCTACATAAATCAAAATTCCTTGGTGATGATGATGTCCAGGAGACAAATTACAGAAGTGATTGTATTTAGTAAGACAATGGGTGACAGAAGGAATCATGTAATTGTGATATATGCAAAATGGCGAAATTGTTTCTTAAAAACACAAAACCTTCAGGGTCTGCATAATAAAGACACCATGCGGTCCTTAAAGGGTGAAGTTAGTCAATTCAATACATACCTAATTGGGCAGTCAAGCAGGTCAATAACAACCCATGGTGCCAAAGTCCTGGGCCTGGGTAAAACTATAAAACTGGTTTTACATAATTTATGAAAAGGAAGTTCATCAGAACAAGTAGACTTGATAAAGAATATTTGAGAGTGAAAAATACATGAATTATTTAGGTATTGGATGTTAAAAATCTAACACCTGACATTCAAAGCAATGTCTAGCCGATATTTATGCATTGCTGTAACAAATGCTGTAACACATGTATTGTTCCGGACACATGTATTGTGATCTTAACCCTCTATTAACTATGATGAGGACAACTAAAGAGCTAGGTAATTGGCAGGATACTGAAAACCAGCATGATTTTTTTGGATAATGATGATGCATAATTAATTGATGTTTCCTCATTTTAATCAAGGTTCTAGCTCGCAACCAAACTTACTACACCAGGCCAAAATGAAAGTTGTAACCAACGCGGTGTGTCGGGTTGACTGGTTAATCATCACAGAGAATCATGTGTGCACTGATCGGGGAAACAGAGGATCTGGAACTGCCTGCCTGGTATGAACACTATTTCGGCATTTTATCGTAGCGACTGATATTATCAAATTGTCAACAATTAATTTCGGGTCGATTAATATTTTTTCAGTCAAACAACGTAGTTATTTTCATGATTCCCATATGACTATGTGTGTAGTATTTTAGATAATTCTGATACTTAAAGATCCATAAGATATAAAGCACATCATAGCCAGGATGCAGGTCCTTCACTCCAGTCATCTTAAGACAAAGGTCATATTGGACTAAAGTACCATGTGGCACTTAAAGGAGTCAATTACCTTACCCTGCAGAGTTTTGCACGCAGATGACGTCGTGGGTTCAGAGCACCATTAAAGAAACAGTCCAGCACTATTTGATGTGGCCTTCAATCACTAGTATCGGTATTAATTTACAATATTCCGAGATATTTAGTTTAAAATATGCAGCAGCTAGGACCTGAAATAGATAGTGCAAAGTGACGTCACAAGAGAACAAAAGAAACAGACACTTAGCTCATCCGAATTGATTGGACACAGCTAAAACGACTCATTGATTGGTTGCTCAGTAATCTACACCACTGTTAGCATGCCTTAATGGACACTCAAGGGCCACTCAAGGACCAACCATAGGGCAATGCAGGTGCAGATGATGTTCATGCTTTCAATTTGTTCCTTTTACATTGCTTTTTTAGTATTCTTTTTCATGAAATGGAAAGGGAAATCGGATAACTACTTGATAAAGATCATAAAGTGACTGTCTGTAGAGGTTTAGTATGGCCGGGAAAACGTTTGTTATCTTGTGAAATCACTTTTGACATGAATTGTTCTTCTATAATCAGGTTTAAAATGCTACATGCTGCATATTTTAATAGTATGTACATATCCGAATATTGCAAATCAATCCCAATACAAGTGATAGAAGGCCACATGAAATTACTCTGGTCTTTTCTCTTAAAATGCTAATTAACCACCCCCTATTTTCTAGGGATGTCATCGATACCTACCAAATCGGAATTTCGGTATCTTTGCATTTCCGATTATCGTATCGACAAAAACATTAAATCGATACACTTTTTCACCTACTTTTACCGTTTTAAAAAAGCTTCACTAAAATGTAGAAATAGGGCAGATTAAAGCATTTTTGGCCATCTAGATCTATTTGCATGATTAAATCCGGGTCCCTTGAATTCTCATAGAATGAAATGGTCATGCTATACAATTCAATGTACCTCGACACTCTAACAACTAGACTATGATTATGTTTGGTATTATGAATTCTATTTGGGCTTGAAAAACAGGTGAAAAAGTCTTTTGAGCATTATTTATCTGTTTCGAAAAATCGAAAAAAATCGAAAGTTCGAGACCAAAATAGTGATAATCGAAATCGGAATAAATTGGATACCAATGACATGCCTACTATTTTCCTTCACAGGGTGACGAAGGCGGCCCCCTGGTGTGCCTGAGGGGGGAGCAGTATGAGCTGGTGGGTATCAGCTCGTGGGCCACCACCTCGTGTAAAGAAGATGTCTGCTCGGTCTACACCCGCGTGTCACAATTCAAGCAGTGGATCGAGGACAAGACTAGTCTTAACTAAATACGCTGCAAATACTTGTTCATGAACTAACCTGAGAGCGAAAATGCAGTTTATCATAAAACTGTTCTCCATCATTAGCACTATTTTCAAGCAGTTATGAGCCTGTATTTAACTAAATATGATGTAAAACCTTGTTCGTACCTGGGTTATTTTTGAGTTGAGTTGAGTAATCTTTTACTTACCACATTCCTCATGAGGAGTCAGGCTGGCTGGCAGAGGGCAGTCCTAGTGGGTAGCTTGTCAACCAACAAACAGGAAGGGGAAATGGAACCAGAAAGTCTGATGGTAAAACTACCATCATACATGCAGGTTCCTGTCTACTGGTTCCAAGCTACCAACAGGGATTGCCCAAACACAGCAAAATCCCAAGTTGAAGGTCATGTGACCTTTCAGAAGGATTTTGGAACAGCAGTACGCCAGCGGGTGAACAGTTTACCACGAATATAAGCAATGGATCAAAGGGAGAGAAAATATATGCATAATTAACCCTTTGTAGGTGAGCATCAACCATATCAATTTGATGCCATGGCAGGTTGAGCATCAATTATAGTTGATACCATGAAAGGGCGCGCATCAACTAAAGTCATCGTAACTCGGAAATTCTGAAAGCCTTTTTGACTTTTCATCCCTTAAGGGGGTTTATGATTGTCAGTGTTGAAATATGAATTATCCTACAGAACCACAGATAATTGGTTTGAACTCACCATTACATGCTCGACATGTTTTACACATCCTGGTTTGGAGATCTTAACTTGTTAGGATATGCATCCCATTATAAATATGGCTGCATCCCTTCATAATATACATACATATATATATATATATATATATATATATATATATATATATATATATATATATATATATATATATATAAATATATGTATATATATATATATTACATATATAATATATATATATATATATCTCACCCCTTCCTGAATTATTTATCAAATACTCATAAATTATGCCATTTTCTTGTTTGTTAATACCAGCAAAGCTGTTAAATGTACAAGTATTATTCCTTTCTCTACAAATAGAGCCTGTACATTACCCCAAGGATAAATGTAGTATGATAAAAGTAGTATCTTTCTGGTCTGATGCTCCTCCCCCTCCCACCCCACAAACACAGGCATGTTCTACCCTGTGTACTGTCCAATATGGCTGTGTCTCACGACCTTGGGACAATGTTTTTGTCTCTGACCGGGTGCCGTCTCTGACCGGGTGCCGTCTCTGACCAGGTGCCGTCTCTGACCAGGTGTCAGAAAAAAGGTGTTTAAAAAAAAAATTATACTCATATATATAAGGATTTGGAAAAACGTTATGGCGGTTGTTATATAATCATGATTGTAATTATAATTAGCCTCCTGCTGTTGGTATTTTGACCTTATCAAGCCAAGTCGGTCAGAGACGGCACCTGGTCAGAGACGGCACCTGGTCAGAGACGGCACCCGGTCAGAGACGGCAGCCGGTCAGAGATCAAAACATTGTCCCAAGGTCGTGAGACACAGCCAGATATAAAGTTGGCACCTGGAGCTGTATTTTACAAAGGGAAAAATAATAAGTAGAGCATCCTTAATTACACATCACGCGGCGTGTTGACTGCCATATACAACTATATAGAGGTGCATTACAAACCAAGACCCGGACCGAGTAGCACACAGCCCTAGTCGATGCAGGTAAGTAATAACGGTAATACTAACCCAAAGTATCAACCATAGTATTCATATAGTGATATTGTAGGCACATGGAATCCTGTAATCTCCTCCTGGTCACTTAAACTCGTTAAGGACGCATGTCGCTAAAAGATGACATTTGTCGTCACGATCCACCAATGAAGCCCCAGTTAGTAAGTCGCTGCATTGGTGCACCATGCTGACCCTTTAGAAGTGTTTCATCCTCATAGGGTCGGCAAGATGCTTGATTGCAGTTGTGACGAGTTACTCACCAGGGCTGCATTCATGTATCATGACGACCAAGGGCATGATGCATTGAAGACCACATCCAGAGGTTTTCGAGTGGTTGTTTTGCTATTATAAACGGGTACTTTGATATATTTACTGATTGTTTCATATAAAAATCAACTCCTGGGGGGTATATGTCTTACTTTATTATTTGATTAAACTAAGACTACTGTCAGTGACTCTCCTGCATGAAATACCAGTGATTGTGCTGTCCCCAGTGAGAACCACATGAACTACAGTACCAAATACCCAATGTTACATTACATTGGGTGACAACCGACCCAATGGGAGGGAATTCTCCATATTTCCTATAGCCATTGCACGTATGTACAAACATCACCTCAAATGTGGTACCCCTAATACAAGAGGTTGCTCAACAAACTAGACAGGAGATTCCCAATGAGCCCTTGCCCATAAATGGCCCCAGAATGGAGCTCTTCCCTTGGGATCATGTTCCCACATGGCAACAAATATGACAGAGTGCCCCCCCCCTCCCATAGGTTTAACCTGGACTGACCCTATTGACTGCACCCAGCACAGGGCCCTGTGTTTGTTTGATCCCCAATTGCCCATAAATAGCACTGACTGAAAATCCTTATGACCATCCCGTCTACCAGTACCTACACCAAAAAGGGTCATTAAAATATGTTCTGGGTGAGTGGGCCTCCCCCCCCCCCTCCCGCATACACATCACACATAGAATCGCAGATGACCATACACCGGAGTGCCCCCTTGTGTATAGTAGGGAAAGCACACATTGATCAATTCAATATTTGGGGACATTCACAACTTTTGCTAGAAATACCACTGTATACACATATTAATGCAATGCCTATTAAAGGATTATTTAAAACATTATGTTTCCAGTGGCATATTCTGGTTTTCTCATATTATTCAAAACCTCCGGATGGGGTCTTCAAGGTATTCTGCTGTCCTTAAAAGGTTAAAGGGTCATCAATGTTACATGAATCCACTTATTGAAGATAATCTCCTGGTGCATATCAATAGATCTCCTTAGCCAGGTCTAGGCAAATACCAAGAAATAAACCTGGAAAAAATTATCAACTTGGGGTCATTTCTCTTCATGCCTCCCTCCATACACCTCGCCTTTCCCACCTCCCACTTTGTGAATGCTCCTATCACCCCTGCAGGCTTGCTGTGCTCCACACATATAGCACCAGAAAGCCTTGTAAGTAGGGCAGAGCATAAGGCTATTATTAAAATTGACATAGTTTATGTTCCTAAAATAAATGCCAATATCCAAAAAGAAAGAAGGAGGTTGAAGGGTGAATGTGGCCTACCAGAGGCATGCAGCGTGGTGTATAGTACAGTGCATAGCATACCTGTGTGCATATAGTATAGTCCCCGCAGTCACTTTGGAAATGTCTATTTTTAAGGTTGTTCCCCAAGGGTGATTTTTATTTAAAAAAAAGAAATCTGAGAAGTAAACATATCAGAGTGCATGAAAAAACAAAAAAAAATCCCACATAGCAATTTTGTTGAGACCAGACACCATCTTCATTCACTGGACTATGATCATGGCAGGTTCTTGGGCCACCCTCCCTCTGTGCTTGTCAGGTAATCTCATTCACTACAACTCCCTCTTTGCCATATCAGTTGACCTGTTTACTATGTGAGTTGCATACAAATATAGTAACAGCTGTCTAGTATGAGAGTTGCATACAAATATAGGTTCAAATTCAGTTATAGCAGCTGCTATATTTCAGGTACCAAAGTGGCTTCGGATTAAACTAGAATACAACTTCACCTAAGAGGTACTCTTTTCTGGTCACAAATCTGAGAAAAGAGGAACATTTGCCTTCTTTGGTAAGTAGACACCTATTTTCTCCTTTGTGTATCACAATAATTTGGTATACTACCTTTACAAAGAATTGGGAGATATTTTGAAAAAGTGTGATATAGATGGTTCCCCTTCCATTTATGATGATTTCACAATTGAAAAGTAAAGGCAAATATCTAAATATCCGTTATAAAGATGCAGTTTTTTTTAATATTAAAGAGAATAATCCTTTTCGACACAGCCCTTATAGAGCATGCAGGGAGGGATAATATATATTCAAAAGTTACTGGCATGGTCATTTTAAGGCTGTGTCTCACAAACTTGGGCCAATGTTTTTGTCTATGACCGGGTGCTGTCTATGACCGTGTGCCATCTATGACCAGCTATCTGAAAAAGTTGTTTGGAGGAATAAAAAAAAAAAAATTATAAACAAAAATTGTACATTTTTTATTTAAATGTTTATTCCTCCAAACAACTTTTCTAGATAGCTGGTCATAGACGGCACCCGGTCATAGACGGCACCCGGTTATAGACGGCAACTGGTAATAGACAAAAACATTGACCCAAGTTTGTGAGACACAGCCTTAAGTAGTTGCCAGCACCTTATAACCTGTCCCATAATTCCAATATAAAGTCATTCATTTCTTCCCTATGTGTTGGAAATGCAGGATTCTGAGGTGCAGGTAGCAGAGATGAATGGCCATGTGATCCTCCTCCTACTGTGTGTCTGCCTGGCAAGTGGACTACAACCAAATGTATATTCTAAGGAGGGTTTCCCAGATCCGAGAAAAGAATTTACTAAATGTGGTCGAGAAGAGAGCTCCTATATATGTGACCCGAGCCACAGTTTGACAATTTTGGAAGGTATGTATGTGCTGCATAATGCTAACTATACTGCACAATGCTCACCATAAAAATGTGCAGAAAAGAAAAAGATCCAGTGAAAATAAAGAACGATCTATCATGGAATACTTGTAGGTAAACTAGATACTATTTTTGACGAGCAAAGATACATGAATCGCACCATCATTGGCCATTTCCGATTTATAGAAAGTGTGATTCATCCAGGATTGAGAGTTTCTGGCCCGACACCTGTTTAACGACTAGCATTCTCAGAGATGATATGATAGATTTTATATGTTACAATAATGATTATCACCATTCTCGTTCAGATCAATATAATCCAAGTACTGTTTAATTATGAAGACAGTTTAACGTATAGAGAACTCCAAGTGTTCAAAATAAGTTATTTAAACTTAATTAAGTAATTATTTGCATATCGTTTCACTACATTATGCGTTTTCCTTTTCAGCCCGAGCAATTCGCCGCCTTATAGGCCACGTGCAATATGGAATGCACAAGATACATCCTAGCAGTGAGTTAGCCCTGCCTCAACACCAGGTACTGGTAGCCATTGTACCCAGGGTACAGGACAACAAGGCCAGTCACCCAGAGACCACAGCGCTGCAGCTGACGCGGCAGTTTGCGGAGTACCTCAGGGATGTAGGATGGCGGTCAGAAAACACTGTGTGTGCGGAACATATTGTCATCCTACATGACCTCCACACCAAAACTGTAAGAACTACCTTACTAGCACCTTACTAGTGGGGTGTTACTAACTGTCCTGGCTACTATGAGACTGTGGGGGAACAATATGGGGGATTTAACCCCCGCCTTTAAGATGACCCCCTAATTCTAGAAATCCGTCTTAAAGGCAGGGTTTTACGGTACTCAGCTAAATGAATATTACTCAAAATTGATGATTCCTTTATTAAAGGTCGTATTCAAAGCACCTCATGTTTGGTATCATATTACACATCATGACATCCTCTGTCACATTCCATATGCTATTTGCGTTCACAAAGCATCTTCAAGAAGTAGACATGGCAATAGTTCGTTTCAATTTTTGATATCTGTAATACTCTTGGCAAAATTTCAGAGAAATCTGGCAGCGAAAGGTTTAAAATCCTGTTTGCATAACACTTAACTTGAACCTAAGGTCTGATAATTGACAAGAATTTAGCAGAGATCGGTTTAAGCTTGAGACCCTGTATGCACAATATCCTGGGAATAGACAACCCCGTGTACTCTGTCCACTCTATTTTCTAGACGTGGACAGCCATAGATGAGTTTGCAAGAAAGGTTATCACAGACGAGCGTGCCAATAAAACAAGGCTTCATGTGACAGCTAAATACTTCAGAGATGGCAATGTCTTCGGTGGCCTGCAGGAAATGCTGACTAAGTACAAGTATGTAATGTTATAGATACCGTAGTGAGATTTACTAAATGTATTAACAATGTTGAATGGGGGAGGTTTTTTTTTTGTGGCTGGGCCTACACCCTGCTTTATTAACATTTTGAATATCTCTAACGATTAACAGAAAAACATCAAAAATAAATGGTGAGTAAGCCCAATATGCTGTGTTTACTACGAAAAGGAGGGGACTCAGGTGATATAAGTAATTTAAGACCAATATTCTTCCACTCCCAGCCAAGTTAACAGAAAAAAAACCATAAGCAAACATTAGATTACCTGAATAAAAAAGATTTTCTGGTGATTTCAGGCCCGCAAGATCTACCATGGAAAAATTCACAAATATAGTTTATAGCAATAGGAATTCAGAACTCTGTACGACTACCACTTTCCTAGACTTTAAAAAAGCTTTTGACACTTTATGCCACAAAATTCTGATGAAAAAACTCACAATTAATTACCTTGGCTTCACGGAAAACTGTCAAATTATTCCAAAGCTACCTAACAAACAGAACCCAATGCAGTAAAGCCAATACTATCATATCATCCTCTCATCCAATAACCTTTGAAGTACCTCAAGGCTCAATCTTGGTTCATTTGCTATTTTCAACTTATATCAATGGTTTCGGATAGTGCCTGGAAAGCTGGAGGTACAGCACTGTTGTCTTTCTAGCCTAGGAGCCAAGAGATATAATCCAAACCCAAATACACTGGCTTTGGAACATTCAGTTGGGGACTTTGAACCCCTGACCTGAGGTATCCTTACGGGCGACCAGAAGTGAAGTTTTCGCGAAATACGTAGGTTTGAGGAAATACGGGGGCTGGTTATTAACCTTTAGCCAAAGACGAGGCTCAGTGTCTAGGCCTACCCGATTTGATATTTCCTCAAACCATTTAAAAATAAAAGAAAGATAACAAGTTTAAGGCTTGGCTTAGAAAGGAATATGATAAGAAAATTAAGCTGTTACCTGACATGAACTGGTAACTTTCTATAAGCACCCTAGTATATTCATAGGGGGTAGTTTTCTTTGACTGGGACTAAGATAATAGTGTGCCTACAAACGGTGATGCTAAAACTACCCAACTGCATTTCTTTAGATAGGATGATGAAATAAATACACAGACAATGCTCAAAAATATCTGCCATGGGATATTGAGCATATTTGTGTAAATAGATTTCGCATCATTTGTGTAAATAGATTTCGCATCATATTTTATCTAAAATATTTTTTGGGAGACTTATCATTAATTTTTTTTTCTGTTTAAGCACCCCTTAAAAGATAATTATCTTTTCATAATCATGTTAATAGTAATGGTAGAGGGGAAACAATCAGCAAAATGGTACTATAATTTATATTGACTGCTCTAAAACAGATTCACCTTGTTGTGTCTTTGCAGGAACTTCCTGGACCAAGGACTACCTTTTGTTGATCGGTTTCCAACATGGCTGCTTCCTGTAATAACAACATTGATTCTTCTTGTATTGATTATATATTTCTATTGCCGTTCCTACCCAGACCGCTCGGTTATGGCAGGAGTGTGGATAGTGTTGGGAGGGGCGGCAGTGGTTGGGACAGTGGTCGGGGTAGCAGTAGCCGGGGCGGTGGTGGGGCTGATGACAGCATGCCTACCTGGGTCTGGCATAAGGAATATGCTCTTAGGAGTGTTGGTATTGCACCTGTCGATGTTGATGGCAATCGCTGTGGCTATGTGCGGTGTAGAGTTGCTTGGGATGCAGTCAGGAATTGCAACAGGAGCAGCTTTCCTAATGGTGGTGGGCAAGCTTACAGCTTTGTTTGTAGCTGGAGGTGTGGGAGTATTGGTGGGAGCTCCAGTGAACTATTTCAAGTTTGGGGTTGTAGCTGTCTGGGTGCAAATAGTGGTCATAGGGATCTCAGCAGCATTTGGGGCAGCTTTGATATCAAACTTTGTGGTAGAAATGTTGGAGCAGGATGCATTTAGTTATGGTCTGTTACATGTACTGGGAGAAGCAATTAAATCACTGACAGTATCACTATTTGTTATAATGATTCTGAGAGGGTTGCTTGCACTGCTTGGCATATGGAAGTCACTATATATAGAACACCTGTGTGAATTTGGGACAATGTTAATTGATGCGGCAGTACTGAATGGTGCTCAGGTAGCACTAGGAGCATTAACACTGACACCGTTCATGTTAGCAATACCCGTGTGGGAGGAGTACGGCATTGTGACAGCCGTTAGTGTGGTACTTGTTGTAATGGTGTTGGTGTTGACAGCTGTGGCATCTGTCCTGGATGAGGACCTTGAACCCATTGTGGCAGTCACGATAGGGCTGGTTGGGGCATTGTTTGGGGCAGTGACAGTGGCACTGGGTGTACTGACAGTGCTGGGATATGGTCAGCTAGTGAAGCTGCTGGCTGTGACAGAGTCTGCTGTGTTGAGCACATTATATATTACTGTGGGAAGTGTGCTGCTTGTGGTTGCATTTATGCTTGTTGTAGTTTTCTTTGCAATGCTGTTTTGAGATGACCATGCATGATTGTCCATGGCTTCATCAAAGAGCAATGAATAATACGAGAGCCTACTTGAGCTAATCCTCCAGGGTTAGGACTGTGCATCTGCAATCAAAATATACAGATGGAAAATATCATGGTTTTAGGCAGTTCCGCTTTTTTGCTGCCAAATGCTGTATGCTTAGATTGTGTTAAAGGGGCATTAAGCTAACAATTATCTATCACTTCTTACCTTTTTTTCTATTATCCCATATTCCGAATGCAACCTCAATATTTCGGTATATCTGGAGGAAGCTCTCTCTGTATATATACTGAGCAGATATCTGGTGGATAACCTTTGTGCACAGCACTATACTCCACCCAGTTATATATATATATATATATATATATATATATATATATATATATATATATGTATGTATGTATATATATATATATATATATATATATATATATATATATATATATTTACATATATTATATATTTACATATATTATATATATATATATATATATATATATATATATATATATATATAAAATATATATATATATATACATGTATATACACACACATATATGTGATTGACATTCTTTTTGATTAAGGAATCAAAGATTTGAATTCAAGCAAAACTTAAACTTTGATCACATATAAAAATCACCATAGTGTATACAGGTAGATATCAACAGTTAATATGAATAGAACAGATGTCATTCTATGGATCATATAACACTAATATCTGTTTACCCAAGTCATATGGTGTGCCGGAAGATGTAACCTATCATTATGTGCATATTCAAGCTTGGTTGTATTTGACTTTAGTGTAGCAGTAGACAGCTTTGTATACTGTTGAAGCGGCATGTCAAAAGCATTATACAATTCTAGGTATAGCAGCTTACCCTATCAATTCAGTTGAAAGTACCATTGATACATAGTATTCAGCTCTTACATGAATTGGCTGACTTATTTAGAATACATTCAAATGATTACAGTGTATTTGAACAATATTGTATTTTATTTCACTGAATATGTATGTACACATACATGCAAAGGCCTCAAGTATAGCTGCCTAAACTAATCAAACTATGCAATGCTAACTAAATGATAATGGGAGTTCTATAGAGTAGGTTAGACAATTTCAAATTGTTATATAACCCAGCTCTCGCATGTCCAGGACATATGACTTTTGAAACATATTAAATTGCAAAAAAGGGACAGTATGCAATAGTTTAATTCACAGATATACAATTATAATAGCTAAAATCTTAGCGTACGTAAACAAAATGGTCTAAAAAGAAAAGATTAAATAACATTCCTCCCTGTATTGTAAAGCCAAATAAAAAGCTCCAAATGGATATTGACTTAGTTGTCCTTATTCACACCCTGCGGTCAAATGTGGGTTTCCTTGTTGTGATGGGGTATAGGTTATTTTACATTTTGATAAATAATGACAGAAAGGATGTGGCTCCTGTCACCACCCCCTTCTGTGCACCAAACCTACCTAGTGGTAGGGTACTTGCATAGCATGCAGGAGTCCCCGGGTTCAGATCAGGCTTTAGTAATTTGGGCAAACCTGAAAAATGGAATAAACATGATGTTAGGTCATTTCTTAAAGTGTAAGCGTGGAGTGTGGTTGAAATAAACTTCCTGAATGTGTGTCTGAAATGGATTGTTGTCAAGTTTGATTCATTTAAGTGAACACAATCCGCTGCCACTGATGTGTTCCACATATCTTATATATTCTAGTGTGGACATGCTCCAGTGTATGAATACAAGTGCTAAGTATGTTTTGTATCTCTTTATCTGGCTACAATTTCAATAAATTTCTAACATTCTGATATAATTGTAGGAATTCCATGAAGCATGATGATGATTCATGTCAGTCAAATATCAGGAAACAAAAGGGTGTATATATATGTAGGTATAGACTTCATACTATCTAGTTCCCGTGTATAAACTAGGCACCTGGAGCTATGTTTTACAAAGTGGAGCACAGGCAGCCAAGCATCCCTAATTGTACAGAAAGTATGTTCATCCTCATAAAAGTGAGCGTCACCGTCGCCAAAAGCACTCTCACCTGAAAGCCAGGCAGTGCCAGACTTTCAGGTGAGAATGCCTTTGGCGACAGTGACCTTAATCTTTCTGAGGGTGTTGATTCTAGTACAAGACTGAAAGCGCATTAGCAGATGACAGCTTTTTTTGTTCATAGATTTTTATTAAGGTAATATACAGCATAGTATGCTTGATAGCATACAGCAGTTTTCCAGATTACAGCAACTCGCGGGTCCTCTATCGGGGCCTTCTCTGAATGCCTAACTAACTAATATAATAAGATTTCTTGTGTAATGACGACATACAATTTTTTACATTGGTCTATATCAAATATTATAATATACATTTACTTGGTTCTTGGAGGGGTTGAGGACCAAGGGAAAGGGGTAAGGGATGGGAAAAGGATTGTTGTCTTCTCGTATCTTATACTCTTTGTTTACTTTTAAAGTACACATGTGATATCGACTGCAGCCTTATGGCTCACATGAGAAATTACAATGAGACAAATGAATGTAATGAAGAGAGCTCATCACTTTCAGCTAACCAGAGCTCCATCAGAAGGCTGTGTTTCACGAATATGGGCCAATGTCTCCGTCTGTGACCAGGTGCAATCCATGACCGGGTGCAATCTATGACTGGCTAGCAAGGAAAAGGCATATATAGTGCAGAAAGAGACATTGATAAGGAAAAAGGAGAAAGATTAATACTGAGACTTTCATGATACTAATTTTATTTTCATAGTTTCTATAATTATATCCCTATCTAAAATATATAATATGGAAAATTCCATTTCATAAGGTCATAGACGTCACTTTATGAGTAGCATCCATTTTGAACACCTACATTGTTGAAAGGAAGGGGAAATAATGACAGCCGTCCACATTAATTTATGCATCATATATTGTAGAACATTTTGTTTAAAATGTCTATGTAAATCTGCCATAAATTTTTCTGTCATGCCGGTCATAGATTGCACCTGGTCATAGATTGCACCTGGTCATAGATTGCACTCGGTCATAGACAATAACATTGGCACATGTTCGTGAGACACAGCCATAAGTTCAGGACACAGAACTGAAGTGTATACGGCTGATTGTCACGAAACTGCTTTTTTTCACTTCATTTTTTCTCCTGCCTATATTTTTTTAGATATGATAGATACATCAATCCTTTAGACAGATTCTGGTCAGGATAGACCAGGACTGCAGAGGGTACCCTGGTTTTTCCTATCTGTGAATGGAAATAAGAGAGCTGCTGGTCAAAAAGTCCCCAAAAATAGCATTTTTCCTCCCGAAAATCATGATGTTCCATTCTGCAACTTCATGTTTTGATGAAATAATATTATTATGTGCTTTTTTGTATTTTGCTACACTTCCCCAATGAGCTAAGGATACTTTTAGTACCAAATATCCATACATAGGCAGAACTGTATGAGGCCTGTGTCCTTGAAACCACAGGGGAACTTTTCTGGGTTCACGCCTAACGCCCTAAAAACTGCCCCCCACCTCTGATAATGATGCAGTTAAAAGATTATCAAAATTTACCATGGCAAGGCCCAACATATCCCTACATATTAAAAAAAAGAAAATGAGTGTGGGTTAATTATAGCACCCTACGAGTAGCATTGAGTATCATGGGTAACTTTTACAGAGGTTCACGCCTAACGCCCTGTATGCCCACTAATGCTATGGTATCATCCAGAGATATTACATTTAACCACCATAACTATGCTTTAAATAAACCTATCTATGTTAGTTACTTTGTGGTCAAATTTCATTATTCCATCATATCCATGGCAATAGCTATGCATTGATATATCTACTGGCTTCACGCCTAACGCCCCGGGTTCACGCCTAACGCCCTCACTACTAGAACTCCTTATGTACAATGAAAACGAGTACCAAGCCACCCTAATTCTATCTGTGAGGGAGCTACCCTATACCCCGCTTCTTCTCATAGCCTATGAGACGTTAAATATAGTTAATAATGTGTTTAAATCATGATGAGAATATATATAATCCGGTCAAAATCTAAATAATTCTTCCGATAAACCCAAAATAAACATAAGTTTCAACCTTAACCATGCTATAATGACTCATATAGGCAGAGCAGATATATAGGATTTCATTAACATTAATAAAGAACCCTTGACATTTTGATAGAATATAATAAGGGGAGCATATTCTATCTTAGCCCTGTCCTGTAGTGACGTGGGTTCACGCCTAACGCCCTCACTAATAGCATTCTGTATAGTACAAAAAGGCACCCAACAACCTTTAATCGATTTGTTGGGAGCCTACCATGTACTCCACCTTTTCTGGTAGCATATCTAAGGTTAAGTATAATAGATAATGTATTTTAATCAGGATTTAAGGACAATTTCGTGCCAAAATATGAAGAATTCTTTCAGAAAACCCAAAATGTACAAAAGTTCCAGCCTTGTCCATGTTATAAGGACTGATATACTGCATAGTATATGTAATAGGAGCTTATATGTATCAGTTTAGAACACAAGAGATTTGATATAATGGAGCAGGGGGAGTTATGATATATCTTAACACTGTCATTTATAGACCTGGCTTCACGCCTAACGCCCTCACTAATAGCCTTCTGTATAGAACAGAAGGATATCCAATCACCCTCAAACAATTTTATAATGAATCTATCATTTATTCTGCTTATTTCAGTTGCATATCTAAGGCTAAATGCAATGAATAATATGTGTTAATCAGAAAATAAAAGATAGATAAAATATGTAGAGAATGCAGCAGTTTTACAAAATATACCGACATGTTTCTGGGGCCAAGAAACCATTAAGATAACCTATGAAGTAGCTGTTAATGGATTCCTACCCAAGGTTAGGATGTTTTCTTCAATATTAAAACATAATATTCATGAAAAAAAAACTCTTATACATGACAAGAGGGGGTCCTTCTTGGGGGGAAAGGGCGTTAGGCGTGAAGCCACGCAATATGATTATACCACTTTACCCCTCTACCATACATTTGCTGTATATATTTAACCTGCCTTAATATTTCTAGTGTATGGCCCACCCCCTAAAGTACATGGACACAAAAGGTTTTAAGCATACCCCTACATTATATTTGGACCCCTTGGTGCATGAAAAAAAGCAGTTTCGTGAAAAACGGCCATACTCTGAAACCTTGTAGCAGTGTCATCTTTAACTGAGATACACAAGTCATTGTGATTGCAATCCAAATAAAAACTAATTTGTAATTCTTCTCCGAAATTAACGACAAAAAAAATGTAGTCATTCTAAAGGCCTGTGGATGTACCGTGTTTGTGTTGTCTTGCATTAACCTTTTAAGCAGATATTTTGCTAAAAGATGACATTTGTCGTCATGACGCACCAATGCAGCCCCGCGAAAGGACTCTCCCATGCTGCATAGGTGCATTATGCCAACTCTTCCGCAACTTAAATGAAGCACTGGCGAGTTACTTTCCGAGGCGGCATTCATGTATCATGACAAACCAAGTGCATGATGCGATATGCCATTCTTAATGTCACTTGGATAATCCCCCCCCCCCAGCCTTTGAACTTAACAAAACCGTGTACACTGAAAATCCATAGATTGAAAGGGTTAGTCAGTACAGACTATCCTAGGTTGGTCATATGAGTGTTAGTCATAATGGCAAAGTTGTTTTCAAAAATGACCGAGGGGTCAGTCAGTAGTGGCTAACCTAGGTTCATCATTGGTGTGTTGTATTTGTATACCACTAGTTGGGGCCACCTGTCATGACCACTCAGTGGCTCCCCCTGGGAAAAAAAGACTAAGGTGGGTTGGTCAGTACTGACCAACCTGACAATAATAACTGACCTAGGTCGGTTGTATAGGGAGCCAAAAAATGACTAACTAGGTTAGGCACTAGTGACTGAGAGATTGGGCTTATAGGGAGCCTAGGAATATCAGTGTGCATCCCCTGTGTTTAAGAAGTGGGGCACGGGAAGTGGAGCATCCCTAATTACACATAATGTGGCGGCTTGATTGCTGTACACTGGTAAGGTAGAGACTTCTACTAGCACCATACAACCCACATCTCCACACTGAGATATTAACATTTAGTCTGGCTGTTCCAGCTGGCATACTGGAGGATTGTCCAGCTTTGCCCCCCGGATATACCATCTATCTAAACCTCAATATTTTACTCTTCTACACCAATTATCAGTCAGTACGCATCTAACAGTTTACTGACCATAAAGTCTGAAGACTCTTCTATTGACACAGAAAAATACACACAGTTCAGGTAGGTAAGGTAAGATTTGTTTCAAATGGGCGATGCTATCTGCATGCCACAGGCATGCGAATAGCGGCCACCATTCGCACACCAACGGGGTGTAAATAAGAGCTCTTATACCCACACTGGGTAGTGTCTGAATAATAGTTTTTATTCTCACACCATATAGGGTTAAGTGCCCATGAGTCGACCACTTGGACCTCTGTTCAACTTGTCCATCATTCTAGGAACTGTGCTGTGTAAGGCTAACATGTAGGGGCATCTCAGAATTGATTTGAGAATTATCCTGACATATTGGACATTCCAGCCAATAAGGCTACAACTTTCATATGCATGCCCATGAGGCCTTATAGGCTTGCACTACATAAGAGGTGTAATTTTTCTTTACAAGTACCATGAGTCAACCACGGTGGTACCTTGAGTCAACCACAACATATCATCAGTCAGCTACTACATACTAGAATGTACTTTTTTTTACTAAATGCAAGGAAATGGCTTATTTCTTCTTGAGTGATGTCAGACAGAGTGTGAATGTAATACATTAACCAAATTTAGTTATGGTTAACCGTGTTCCTTGACCAATATCACAATATTGCAAATATTACCTCATTTATTACTTCCACTTCATTTAAAGGTGACTGACAAATTATCAGAAAACAGCTCCAATTGCATAAATATTACCAAAAATGCGGTATTTTTGACTGACAGTGGAGATGACTAGATGTGTATTTCCCAAAAATGGTAAAAGAGTATGTGCTGCATTTCTCCATATTGTATCAATATAAATATAGTGAAATCCAATGAAATATTCATTAATTACTTCTATTTGGTACCAAAATCCAAGCAAAATGGCCGACTCAAGGTACATGGCCGACTCAAAGACGGTTTACCCTAGGGTGTCCAGTACAGGGTTAAGGCCCGCATAGTGCGCATTACTGCAGCCTATGCCTTGTCATCATGATGCATTACTCGCCAGGGCAGCATTCACGCATAATGCTGCCCCTATGGCCATGATACTTTCATGAAGGGTGGTTATAATACATTATCTATTAACCAGTGAACAGGTTAACCAATACAATCTGTCACCGGGGGGGGGGGATAGGTGATGGGACTTATGTATGTAGTTGTCTCTCACGAACTTGGGCCAATGTTTTCGTCTATGACCGGGTACAATCTATGACTGGGTGCAATCTATGACCGGGTGCAATCTATAACCAGCTTAAAAAAACACACTTTATTTAGGGCAGATGAAGATGTGAATGGTGGAAAATGTTAATGGGTGTTTTAAGACCTTATATCAGTAATTTTATTTCAATTTCTATCTACATCTGCCCTAAATAAACCGTTTTCTTTCAAGCCGATCATAGATTGCACCCAGTCATAAACTTTTAACTTGGCCCAAATTCGTGAGACACCGCCATAGCTGTTTGTCTTTTATTTATAGATTTCCAACTAATATAAGTACTCCTAGTTATTTATCCCCGGTTCGTTTTTATGTGCATTGAGAAATATTGGCAATGTTTACAATCTTTCACCATTTTTTCCATGATAATTTATGGTGGACCTATGCATGATGACGGACCTATGCACGGTCACTATCAATGGTTATTTGACCCTAAAAAAGAGAGCATGCATATGAAAGCCTAACTGAAATACTTTTTATTTTCCCTGGTATTAAGAGTATAAATGTAACAAGAATTGCGGTTGTTGCCGCGTAAAAAAATGCCTCAGGCATTTTTATACGCGGCATCAACCGCAATTCTTGCATTCTAAGAAACATAATGTCTAGATGGTTGGTATGTTTGAAGGGAACCCGTTCAAGACACCAAAAAACCAGGGCCGGGAAGGGGTTATCAGGGGGAAGGATGATATTACTTCAAATATGGCATTTCCTATGAATTCCTTGGGCCCATGTTAGGGGGTAAGGAAATGTGTGTTGCTAGGCAGATAAACAATTAGAATAGCCGTTGCTAGGCAACCAGCTGTATTAGCAACAAACGGATAGAACCATTGAATTCCTTGGGTCCATATTAGGGGGGGAAGTATGATTATAATCAACCTCAGGACCAAAGAAATGTGTGTTGGTAGGCAGATAAACAATTAGAATAGCCGTTGCTGGGCAACCAGCTGTAAAAGCAACAAATGGATAGAACCATTGAATTCCTTGGGTCCATATTAGGGGGGGTAGGTATGATTATAATCAACCTTAGGATCATGGAAATGTGTGTTGCTAGGCAGATAAACAATTAGAATAGCCGTTGCTGGGCAACCAGCTGTAAAAGCAACAAATGGATAGAACCATTGAATTCCTTGGGTCCATATTAGGGGGGGTAGGTATGATTATAATCAACCTTAGGATCATGGAAATGTGTGTTGCTAGGCAGATAAACAATTAGAATAGCCGTTGCTAGGCAACCAGCTGTATAAGCAACAAACCGATAGAGCCATTGAATTCCTTGGGTCCATATTAGGGGGGTAGGTATGATTATAATCAACCTCAGGACCATGGAAATGTGTGTTGCTAGGCAGATAAACAATTAGATTAGCCGTTGCTAGGCAACCAGCTTTATTAGCAACAAACCGATAGAGCCTTTGAATTCCTTGGGTCCATATTAGGGGGGGTAGGTATGATTATAATCAACCTTAGGATCATGGAAATGTGTGTTGCTAGGCAGATAAACAATTAGAATAGCCGTTGCTAGGCAACCAGCTGTATAAGCAACAAACTGATAGAGCCATTGAATTCCTTGGGTCCATATTAGGGGGGGTAGGTATGATTATAATCAACTTCAGGACCATGGAAATGTGTGTTGCTAAGCAGTTAAATAATTAGAATAGCTGTTGCTAGGCAACCAGCTGTATTAGCAACAAACGGATAGAACCATTGAATTCCTTGCATCCAAATTAGGGGGGGTAGGTATGATTATAATCAACTTCACGACCACGGAAATGTGTGTTGCTAAGCAGATAAACAATTAGAATAGCCGTTGCTAGGCAACCAGCTGTATTAGCAACAAACCGATAGAGCCATTGAATTCCTTGGGTCCATATTAGGGGGGGTAGGTATGATTATAATCAACCTCAGGACCATGGAAATGTGTGTTGCTAGGCAGATAAACAATTAGAATAGCCGTTGCTAGGCAACCAGCTGTATTAGCAACAAACCGATAGAGCCATTGAATTCCTTGGGTCCATATTAGGGGGGGTAGGTATGATTATAATCAACCTTAGGATCATGGAAATGTGTGTTGCTAGGCAGATAAACAATTAGAATAGCAGTTGCTAGGCAACCAGCTGTATTAGCAACAAACAGATAGAGCCATTGAATTCCTTGGGTCCATATTACGGGGGGCAGGTATGATTATAATCAACCTTAGGATCATGGAAACGTGTGTTGGTAGGCAGATAAACAATTAGAATAGCCGTTGCTAGGCAACCAGCTGTATTAGCAAGAAACAGATAGAGCCATTGAATTCCTTGGGTCCATATTAGGGGAGGTAGGTATGATTATAATCAACTTCAGGACCATGGAAATGTGTGTTGCTAAGCAGATAAACAATTAAAAAGCTGTTGCTAGGCAACCAGCTGTATTAGCAACGAACGGATAGAACCATTGAATTCCTTGCGTCCAAATTAGGGGGGGTAGGTATGATTATAATCAACTTCAGGACCATGGAAATGTGTGTTGCTAGGCAGATAAACAATTAGAATAGCTGTCGCTAGGCAACCAGCTGTATATGCAACAAACCGATAGAACCATTGAATTCCTTGGGTCCATATTAGGGGGGGTAGGTATGATTATAATCAACCTCAGGAACTATCAAAGGTTGATTTATATTATTGTTATCACATAGCATAAATTTGTGTTGTGACACCTTAATCCAAGATGGCGGCACAATCCAAGATGGCGGCGCCTGTTCTGACTTCTGGCAAAGTGCAAACATCATATACCTCGTTCTGGTGGTGCCTGGCGGCACCACCAGGTGGCTACGCCACCACTTCGGCATAAAAAATATGTTTCCTTAAATATAGAGGGTATCTTTGATATTCCCTTCCCTTCCCTATGGAACAATACATTGTGATGAGATAACTACCCCACATTACCTTTACTGGATAAAAAGTTGGACTGAGTGGTCTTAGTATCTGTTCACATTAACATCACATTTGGCACTTGGTATTAACCCCCCTTTTATATTGATACAGGTTATTTTCCTTCACTATCGTCCCTCATTTTATGTCGCAGTCATGTAACATGACAGTATAGTATTAAGCCTTTGGTGGAACGGGAACAACTCATAATTGTATCTTTATATCCATATATAGAATACGAGATGTCTTTGCCAAATAAAAGATTTTCAAACTTGAACTTGAATGCCTTGCTTATAGTGTACCTACACACGGTGATGCTATGGCTACCCTACGGCTATTTGTCTTAAAATTGCCATGAAAGATATGTATCTTACCCTAAAAATTGTAGTATTCAAGGTAGGGAGGCAGAGGAGGTACCCATAGAGTGGTCCTCTCAATACCTTTTTAGGTAGGACAGGACGAAGCACTTCTGTATTAGGTGTACATTGTTATACCATACCAGGCAATATTAGCCGTGTGATCCATTTTCGTGAAAAATGACCATATAGCAATATCCCAATAAACAAAAAACGTTATACAACATTTTTTAAGGGTATATAGCATTTCTCTAAGGCTCTAAGTCAGATCACCAGTGTGGCTTAAAGGTGTATACGCAAGGTTTTATGGCATTTGTCAGATCCAGCCCAATGTTGAAAAACCCTTGCAAACAATAGACCTAATCCGTCCTGCAACTGCTCATATACATGATAAATGGTCCCTGCACAGAGAAAAGCAAAGGAGTGATAATGATTCTGACAGCCAGAGTCATGGTTTGTCAACAGCAGTTGATCCATCAAATGTGAAAGAGTCAAAATTGATGAGGAGGTGAGATTATTGCCCAAGATAGGTCAATTACAAGACAATATCATGTCGACCACTTCTCCTTGTTAGAGAGGGCTGAGTCACACTACATTCTGCAGACCATTACCCACATATATCAAATTAGATGCCAATATTACAGGTCTATAAAAAGACTATATGTGAGCAGTGCCATATATTAAAGTTCAGATAGTCAGTGACGAGCCTTAATTATGGTTATTTGTCCACACATATGGTGACAATACTGTTGATGTTGTTGGAATGTATTGTATAGTTTATCAGCACATCAGGTGAGTTAACTGGCAAGGCTTTTCAACTGACATCCATAAACCATACTTGGACACAGTGGACCTTTCGATAAAGAATCAAAACTGCACGGCATGTAACAAATGTCTGAAGTATTGATGGTGGCTCTGGCTTGTGGCTGCCACTGGTACTAGTGTTGGCTGCCCTATCAGGTGGTTTTATATGCAACCACTATCAGAGTCAACACATTTTTTACTTGTGTCTTCATGAAGAGGCAAAATACCAATGGCTCTGTTGAGTTAACTGCACTTGACTCTGCACTGAAGGTAGAGTCAAGTCATGCACTGGCCAAGTAGCCCAGGCGTTATGCGCCAGATATGGGGTGAATCGTGCAAATTGTCGTGAAAGCTTAAAAGCTGGTACGCTTGAAGGACATGATCATGGGATGAATTTCAGGGTTGGAGCCAGCAAAAATATGGATTATTACATGCAGGGCGGCCATTTTGTTTAAGGAACACGAAATCACACATTTCCTGTAAAAAAACCCAATTTTAGATATATTACTGGGTGAAATAGGTCAGTCAGTCATGTCCTGCTTAAAGTCCATGTCCATATGATGAATCTCTGACTTGGAGCCGATGGGAAACCCCATTATTTGAGCCATGGCAGCCATTTTATTATGATATGAGCAAAACAGAGGAATAAGCTTCTGTCCTTTAACCTACCTACAAAATGGTGTATAACTGCCCAAATCAGGTCAGTCAGTCATTTCATGCTCAAAGTCCATGTCCATATGATGAATCTCAGAAATGGAGCCAGTCGGAAATCTCAATATTTGAGCCATGGCAGCCATTTTGTTCTGCTATTACCAAAACACATTATCTTAATTGACAGCAACTTCTAGGACTATCATTAGGACAAATAGGTTAGTTTGACATATCATGCTTAAGGTCCATAGCAGCAGCATGAATCTTAGGCTTGTTGGGACCCGACAGATTCATTATTACAGTAATGGCAGCCATTTTGATTCAGGATTCCATAATCACACATTTCTTGGAATAACCCAACATTTAGGTGTATTACTGTGACAGAAAGTTCAATTAGTCATGTGATGCTTAAAGTCCATCTCCTCATGACAAGTTTCTGAATTGGAACCAGTCATAAAAGCCAACGTTTCTCGTCCATGGCAGCCATTTTCTTCTCACTTCACCAAAAAACACTCCAATATACACATAACCTTAAACTTGCTTTTGTTAATGGCAAGACAAAATGGCTGACATGGCTGAAATATAGCTTTTTTCAAGTGGCTTCATTTCTGAGATTGATCATATAGACATGCACTTTGAGCATGACATGACCAATTGACATATTTGTCGTAATTATATATCATTTTGGAGGTCAATTAAGAGTGATGTGTATATAGCCGTTTTATTGGCAATGGTATGATGAAATGGCTGCTATGGCTGAAATATAGCTTTTTTCAAGTGGCTCCATTTCTGAGATTGATCATACGGACATGTACTTCGAGAATGACATAACTGATCGGCATAATTGTCACAATTATATATACGATTTTGGAGGTCAATTGAAGGTAATGTGTATATTGGCGTTTTATTAGTGATGGCATGATAAAATGTCTGCCCTGGCTGAAATATTGAGTTTTCCGACTGGCTCCATTTCTGAGATTTGTCATATGGACATTGACTTTGAGCATGACATGATTGACTAACATATTTTTGTAATTATATACCTTTTTAGATGTCAAATGAAGGGAAAGTGACTAAAAAAATGCTTTTGTTAAAGGCAAGACAAAATGGCTGACATGGCTGAAATATAGCTTTTTTTAAGTGGTTCCATTTCTGAGATTGATCATATGGACATGTACTTTGTGAATGACATGACTGGTTGACATATTTGTCACAATTATATACCATTTTGGAGGTCAATTGAAAGTGATGTGTATATTGGAGTTTTATTGGTGATGACATGATAAAATGGCTGCTATGGCTGAAATATTGAGTTTTCCGACTGGCTCCATTTCTGAGATTTCTCATATGGACATGGACATTGAGCATGACATGACTGATTGACATATTTGTTGTAATTATATAACTTTTTGGAGGTCAATTGAAGGAAAAGTGACTAAAAATTTGCTTTTGTTGATGGCAAGACAATATGGCTGACATGACCGAAATATTGCTTTTTTCAAGTGGCTCCAATTCTGATATTGATCATACGGACATGTACTTTGAGCATGACTTGGCAGATTGACATATTTGTCACAATTATATGTACCATTTTGGAGGTCAATTGAAGGTGATGCGTATATTATTGTTTTATTGGTGATGGCATGATAAAATGGCTGCTATGGCTGAAATATTGAGTTTTCCGACTGGCTCCATTTCTGAGATTCGTCATATGGACATTGACTTGAAGCTTGACATGACTGACTGACCTATTTCTGGCAGTTATACACCTTTTTTTCAGGCCAGTTGAAGGTGATGATTATATTATTCTCTTTTGTTGATGGCAGATTAAAATGGCTGCCATGGCTCTAATAATTGGTTTATTAGGTGGCTCCAAGTCTGAGTGTTGTTATATACACATGGAATTTAAGCATGACATGTCCTTTTAAACTATTTCATCTGGTAATGCACATAAATTTTGGATTATTGTAGGAAATGTGTGGTATAATGATGCCAAAACAAAATGGCTGCCCTCCCTATGATAATGCATTTTTCTGCTGACTCTAACTTTGAAGTTCATCATATTCACATGGACTTCAAGTGTGTCCGATTTCATGCTTCTACGACCCTTTGCACGATTTATTCACATATCGCCTGGGCTAAAGGGGTATGACTGGAGTAGCTGTGGCCACTCTACCGGAGTTATCATGAATCTGCTAGCAGAATCCACTAGAGTTTACCATGGTAGAAGAGTCTTGGTGACGCCTTTACTTCTCCCTCTGTAGGACTACTTTCTGTGGGACTACTTTCTATTTCTATCCCATACTCCTCCCTGATGCATCCAGGTCATACTCATAGCATTGTTTGCTTAAATATCCTTTGGAATATACAATATTCCACATAACGAGAGTGCAGTAAGTTCGAAAAATTATTATAAACTTGTTTCTTGTAGTTAAATTGGGCTCAAAAAAATACACAGGAGACCAAAATATATGTCACATACTGCCATAAACAAAGCTCTTTTCCGTGAAATTGAGTAGTATAGTATGTATCGGAACGGGACTATAGTTAAGTACTGTTTATTACTCAATCGACCTGCAGCCAATCAGAGGCCTCCCTTTTGGCGGGAAATTCAAAAGCAGCCAATGAGAGGCCTCCCTTTTGGCGGGAAATTCAAATAGGTCACGTGACCGGAAGTGACCTACTTCCGGTCACGTGACCTTTGGGCGGGAAATTCAAATAGGTCACGTGACCGGAAGTGACCTACTTAAGAGGGTCACGTGACCACCATGTTGGCGGGAAATTCAAATAGGTCAATAGGTTTTTAAGAGTGAGACTCGCTTCTCTGCCCTCTCTTTTAGAGGGCAGAGAGGCGAGTCTACTGGTTCGTCTACTTACAATGAAATGTATCATGATTGCGTTTATGATGATGTGCATCTCTTGCTGGCCAGACTTTCAAGCAAATTTGCCAAAGTCCAGCCCGTTATTGAATGTCCGGCCTAGCCTGACCCTCAGTAGAACAGTCCTTGACCCATCTATTATAGTCCAGCAGCGCTTGACCCTTGTATGAGAGTAGTATTGGGGACATTGGCTGACTCTGATATTAACCTGTGTGTACGGAGGGAGGAGAGGGTTCACAGCCACAGCTCTCTTAAGGCAAAGCTTGCGCTTATAGAGCACTACTAGTGGAGGTCTGGATGAGGAGGCTATGGCGGTTGTCTTCAAAAAAAATAAAAAAATAGCTATGGCGCATGTCGATGTCGCTTAATTATGCTCATATCTCATGTCGATTTTAAGAATTGCTCATGTCACCTGTCACTATGTTTTTCAAGCTTCATGTCAAATGTCACTAGGCCTCATGTCGAATGTCGATTCTAAGAAACAGGTATGTCACCATCTCGAATTTAGCGGTCCACACTGCCGCTGCTGCTGCTGCTGCTGCTGCTGCTGCTGTTGCTGCTGCTGATTTGCTGTTGCTGCTGCTGTCGGTGCTGCTGCTTGTGCTGCTCGTGCAGCTGCTGCAGCTGCTGACAGCTGCTGCTGCTTGTGCTGCTCGTGCAGCTGCTGCAGTTGCTGATGATGTCACGGATGCTGTTGACAGATGCTGCTGCTTGTGCTACTCGTGCAGCTGCTGCTGCTGCTGCTGCTGCTGACGATGTCACGGATGCTGCTGACAGATGCTGCTGCTTGTGCTGCTTGTGCAACTGCTGCAGCAGCTGCTGCTTGTGCTGCTCGTGCTGCTGCTGCTGACGATGTCACGGATGCTGCTGACAGATGCTGCTGCTTGTGCTGCACGAGACCGAGTAGCCGCTATTACTAATGCTACTAATACTAGTATGAGAAAATACATTTAGTCAGTCGATTAAATCAAGGAGGTTTTCTGACTTCAGTGGATCGTTTAGCCATCGGCCACAGGCAAAACTTGAAACCATTTTATACATGGGGCAATTGGCAGAGTCGAAACATGTTGGTACGATGGGGTCGATCATGTTCATCATCAGTTCAGGCAAAGGAAGTGTGTCGACAGCACGCGAAAACTTCATGTCCGGATGTTTCAACACAAGACCTTTTATCACACTCACACAGCTGCTTTGAAGAGTGAATCCTTGACCAAACTTGAGCTTTTCCAACACAGCTTTGGCCTCCTTCTGTGCAGTAAGGGATCTCTCTTTCGGGGTCATCGCAGTGCTGGCTAGCATGTCCTCAAAGTCTTTAACATAATGTTCCAACGGGCTACAAATGATTTACTCCAGATCATCGTCCGCATATGTCGTCTCCTCGCACCATATTGTGTCTTCTCCTGTTTCGAATTCCGTCATTTTCTGAACAATCTCCTCGTGAGTGCGTTGCATATATCGAAGCTCCTTCAAAGACCAGATAACTTGTATGCCGAAGCCTGAAAAACCTGAAGGAATTTCACCACTACAGTCAGGCCAACTATACGGAGCTAAGAAAAATAGCTCCAACAAAATTTTCTCCCTCTGTCCAAATGAAACTACTTCCGTTCCGATGAAGTTGAAGCATGCTTCTATCCATTGCTCCTTGGTGACGTCCTTCCAATGTTTCTTTACCTCACATGCATCATAGGGCACTGTTTCTCTTCCTGCTTCTAGTGGGAGTTGCTTTTTCTTTCTTGGACTCATTTGGAGAGTTTCGATGCTCTGTAGCGTCGACACTTCGATAAGAAAAGAAGCTGTAAAGGTAGAAATAACCCTCATAACATGCTGAGCGAGCGTGGAGTGGACGATGCTACGATGATGAAGGGCGGGTCGAGAAAGTGTGATGGGTGAGAGCGGCGTTTCACTCCTTATGTACCCTGTCCTAGATAATCCTCTTAAACGGCTGAAAAGACTCTCTCAGTACAGAGTCTCTACTCAATTAAGTGATCTGTTAAGTAAGTTTTCACATGCTACTTGACTACTGCAGGTGGGTTTAGACTTAAGCAGCTTAGTGCACACACGTGTCTGTTAGAAAGCTACCTGCACACCTGCCTTCCTTTTTCACTAGTATTTACCCCTTGCCGACTTATAAGGCGCCTATACACGTGTCAGCCTCCTTATATACGTCTTCTTGCTTCTAGAGCTAAGCTACTTACCGTCGTTTTCAGCTGCCGCAGGCTGACTGGCAGCTATTTAAAAGAGAATACCCGTTACCTGTATAACGGATCAGGAGGTTATGAGATTAGAGTGTGTATACAAAAAAAAGCTACAGGGGGCATGTGTCTGTCTGTGAGGTAGAGACGATGTGGTAAGCGGCTCAAGTGTAAAACAAAAGCACCTCCTCTTGCCGCAGTGAGTGGCGCGGGACGTCGGCTGGCTAGTTGAGTAAGCGTCAGCTTAAAAGATAATCCGTCCACGGGCTGGCGCGTCACACCTGTCGTTAATCACCCCCTGTAGTCTTTGTATACGCAGGTGGTGACCCGGCTTTATCTCTTCACCAGCTATAATCCCATATACATGTAGCGCACGTTACACTCGTTATCTCTCTTTTCATGCTGAGGGATTAGGGGTGGAAGGGTTCAGGTGAAAAGCGATTTGATTCCTCTCTGGAAGAGGGTGGGGCTCTAGGTGAAAACAAGCTTAGACCATCCAGATTAGCTGCTCTCTCGGCTATATAAAGAGCCTCAATTTTTTTTATCTCTGCCCACTTCGTCTTGTTGTACACTATCAGTCACGAGGCAGACGCTCGAAGTAGCAGATGTTTGCAGTATGGATTATACAGAGGTTACTTGCTAATAGGATTTTGTCAGAATAGGGTGAGTTGCTCTTAAAATGACCATTTTAAATGGGTTGTTAATATGGTATCTGATGTTAATGAGCTAACACCTAACATTGAGGATTATGACCTCCCAGAGGGGCGTCTCGCCAAATTCTCCGGTCTTGACTATAGGCTTAACTGTCTAAAGACTGTGGAGCACGTTAATGGGCGGTCTCCTTACTAATTTCACTTGACCAGGCCGGCAGGGTCAACTAGTCTAGGTAATTACAACCACAAGGGCTGCTACTCAACATCCAAGTGGACCTACTACTACGAGATTGTCTTTTGACCACTCTGCTGCCGCCTGCTGGTCTGGCGATTACATGCTCTAGTATAGTTCTCTGCTCTTTTCGTCAGATGGCGCCACAATAGGGTTTTTGTACATTTCCACGATACTCGCGAACATTTTAAACGCATAATGACCTATAATAAGCAACAAAGCACACTTCTAATATATTGAATATAAGAAACATGTCAACGTTGTGTATTTCTGATAGAATGAGGCAGATTCTTTGAAATATCAACTAAACTATAGCGAGATTGAAAATACTACACCATAACTAAAGCGATATAAAAGCTATATAAAGTCAGAACTTCTCACGGAACGGCATCTGCAACAGATCACTCAACCATTCGTCTTCAAATGCCACACAGGGTTCCCGTCCAACAGGACTTTGAGCCTTGACGCTTTTGAGGGAGGTTTGATCTTATGTTGCTTAACATGTGGTGTAATTAATCAACACCGCGGCCCCTCTTTAGGGGCCACACAATAAACAAAGAATAAAAAAGGGTAAGCCTTAAGTTTAAAGTGAATCTCCCGGGATTTTGGCGAGGCCGACAAAGGGGGAGGTAACAGATTTAAACTGCAGGAGACTATACGCAAACCTTGATACTCTCAGAGGGGAGCCCCATATTGCGGGCCTGTGGTCAGATCTATCACCTCCAGGGTGCAGTCTGCATGTCATAAATGACCACCACAGACATTGGGATATAATGTTAATCCTACTCCAGGGTCTCCATAATTAGCGGGGCTCGCCTTGAGATGGGAAATTCACTACAGCACTATCTGTCGTTGAAAATGGTGCTCGTGTAGAGTCGGGATGATGTACCAAAAGAGCATTTTATACACAATGATACCCTTGTACAAATGCGTATACCTAGTAGGCTGTGTCTTATCATCAAATCTAAGAGGGTGCGCTATAGTTTTATTATACTTTTATAGACCATTTTAAAATCCGAGCTTAGCTTAGTTCATAGTCTCCTTACCAATTTTCACTTGACCGGGCTGGCAGAGCCAACTAGTCTAGGTAATTATAACCACAAGAGCGGCTACTCAAGATCCAAGTAGACCTACTACTACGAGATTGTCTTTTTGTCCCCTCTGCCGCCTAGTTATTACATCCTCCAGTCTAGCTCGCCACACCCTTTGAGCAGCTCCATTGCCTCGGTAAAAGTGTAGGGGTGTGCTTTCCACCTTCAGTCATCCATAGATTCGATCACCATCACCCCCCTTGAAATGACCTCAGCTGTTAATTAGGGCGTAAAGCAGCCCAACAACCAACCAAGTCCCTGTCAAAGATGTGAATAACGAACGCGCTAGTATAGTTCCCCGCTCTTTCGTCAGATGGCGCCACAATAGGGGTTTTGTACATTCCTACGATGCTCGCGAGCATTTCAACGCATAATGAGCTATATAGGCAACAAAGCGCGCTTCTAATATATTAAAATATAAAAACAATTCAATATTGTGTATTTCTGATAGAAATGAGGCGGTTTCCTTAAATACCAACTAAACTATAGCGAGATGAAAAATACCACACCATATCTAAGGCTTTATAAAAAGCTATAAAGTCAGAACCTCACACGGATCGGTATTCTGTCTGCAACGGATCACCCCTGACCCACTGGTCCTCGCATGCCACACACGGCTCTGCCGTGTTTGTGCTTTGAGGTATCACCCATCAAGTGATCCATGCTGCCCAACATGAGGCGTAATTAATTACGCTGATGTTGCATAGCACAGCGGCAGCATCTAACTAACTCTAAGGAGTTAGTCGGCCCCTCTTTAGGGGCCACACAATAAACAAAGAATACCCTGAATCTGGGACCTGCGGGCGAAGGCCCCAACTGTGAAGTCATTATTGGCCACATTGGTAATATCAATTAAAACTTTAGACAACACCCACCTTAACCCTTTAAGGGCCGCTGCTGCCCCTGGGCAGCATCTAAAATACCCTTGAAAAACCGCTGCTGCCATAGGGCAGCAATAGTGCGGCCCTATGGCAGCATTACCACTGAATTATAGCTCCTGTTATAAAAGAAAGAATAGGAATTTTTGAATCAATCCAAAAATATTTAACATGTATACCACATCCCCTTGTCAGAAAGGTGTAAATTATGTCTCCAATACAATTTATTCCACTCCTTAGCCACTATCACAGGGAGTACATACTTGCAAAATTGTATATTGTCATGGGTTAGGGCCGGTGGTTAAGGCCCAAATCACATTTTTCAAGGCCAGCAGGGAAAGGGTTAAGTATCATTAACGGACAATATCAATAAACTTAGCATCCTCTTGGTTACCACATTTAGCACCAATTTTACAACTCACAGGGGCCACCCTTGAAAATAACACCAGCCTCACCACGCTTTTATTGCTCTGCTGATTTCTCCAATCCAAAACATTGGGTATCTAGTCCAGCTGTGAGCTCATTAGGTCAGCCCTTTGTCGGCCTCGCCGGCAAGTCCCGGATTCAGTATAGAAAGACTAAGGGAGCGGGGAGTAGGTCTTTAAGTTTAGCGCTATCTGTGTCATTAGACCATTCTTAAAAATCGACATGTGACATGAATAAAAAATTCTCAATTACTGTATAAGTAGGCGCCTCAACTCTTCCTTCAAATTCCGGCCTTGCGGGTGGTCAAATTTAAAAAAAAAATTCTTAGTAGACTATGGTCCCAAGAGTCCGATTGTATCAATTACGGTGCCCCTACATTTTCCCCCTTAGTGACACTAGTGACAACGCCTTTTTCACTTAGGGTCATGTGACATGGTCATTTCTTAAAAATCGACATGCGACATGGGACACGTTCATCTCAAACCCTTAGCCTCTAGAGAGTTCAAAATAGCGCTGCCGCTGAAGTCTGCCCGTTTCTGTGATCAAATATGCACCCTTCCTAATAGCACCCCCACTGGTGCATTGCATAAAAATAGCCCTCCTGACCTCATTTCTTGAGCTATAAAAAAACACAAACCCCTCATTTTAATCACAATATCATGGCAGTCAACATGAATGGAGTCATTAGTGGAGAAAGATAAGAGTCTCTGTTTTCTGTAGCCTACAATATTATGGTGACATTCTTCATGTCAAAATGTAATAAATAAATATGAGTTGTTAAAACTTGTTACCATGGGGATGTTGGTAATTGTGTTCTTGAAGACGTATGTGAAATCCAGATGTATGTGCCTCTGCCCAACAATGACCCTAGCCATTTTAAGTAAACCTGTTCTGTCTGAGTTAGAAGGGTGCCTAGGGCTAGAGCTACAGAACCCCTAACTGCTGTGAAAGTGCCCCTCTCCTGCCTAGATCACAGAAATGGGAAATATGTTCAGATGCATTCACCATGATATTTCTGGATCTAAGCAGATCTGAAAAGCTCTCATAGAGATCTATACTAATGGAACCACTATGTATTTTTTAACTCATTTTTCAAAAATTTATCAAACTCCCTACCTTAGCGCCCCTATAAATAGGGTTAAGTACCTGTCCGACTCCTCTACCACTGCTGCTGGAGGAGTACCGAGAACTACCCTCTTTTTAGAAAACTAAGTAAAAATATCCTTCTTCATGTCCAGTTACATATAATGTCGATCAATTTGACACTGTAGCAGCATGTCTCCATATCTGTATGCTGCATAAATGCACAATACACGGTTCTGCACGCACTTAAACCAAGGCTAACATGGGTGACCTATATAGATGTGATACTCTCGTTTTCGGGGCTAGTAGAAATTAGGCGGCTAATATAGACGTTCCGGGTTCGAACCCTCACTAAGTTTTAGTCAAGACGTCTAGCCACAGGCGCCTTAGGCGACGAAAGCGCGTCAAGGCGTTTACAGGGTTCGAACCCGTGAGCTGCTCCTTGAGGTCACAAAAAACGCTTCAACCTTAAAATCCCATAGGAAAAAAATGTTGGGTTTTTGGACTTTAGGCCTGAATTTGGGGGTGATCCCGGGCTGATAGAAAAATAATTCTTGGACGAGCGGATAGCTCTGGATCTCTTTTTATCTAAAACTGCGAAAAATTGATTGTGGTTCCGCCGCAATTCATCCGACGAGGGGTAATCAGCTCCCCCCCTCTGCCAATCATGGCAGTGAATTTAGACAGCGCGCAATCTCTCGCAGCCACCGCGGACGGACCAATTAGTCCTGTCGGCATCTTAGTATGGTTCATGTGACCTACTTAGAGGCTCACACGGTGGGGGTGTGTCCGGCGTTCGGCGCGCTGATTGGCTACTGGTGGGAGGTGCTGTGCTGCGTCAGGAACTTTACCTATTTGGGACGGGTGTTAAAGGCGCACTGAGTTGAGGTGCACCTTTAAGCAAGAGCGCGATCCGGTCGTCGCGTTGGTAGCCTTACTACCCGTCGCGCATTTAACTAGAGGCTTAAGTGTGACAAATGACGATTCTTTGTCGACGCGACTACTAACATCAGCAGCATCGGCAGCAGCGGTAGCAGCATCGGCAGCAGCTATAAGGTGAAAACATGTTCAGACACGGTCGGCGTGTGAGACCTGTCCAGGCACGTCCGAGCAAGTTCGAACGTGTCTGAACATGTTCCGGAGTGCAAGACGCGTGCACACACAGACGGAACAGACACACACAGACCCACACACCCACACACCCCTATGTAGTGTGGGATGTAAAAGAAACCCTTGTCTCGGTAAAAGGGCCATAGATTCGATCACCATCACCGCCCTTGAAATGACCATAGCTGTTAACTAAGGCGTAAAGCAACCCACACACCCACACACCCACACACCCACACATTTTTCTGTATGAGCCTTCAGACCTGAAGCTGCTCAGTGTACGGGACTAGGTTTTGTCATAGGCCCTACGGACGCTACTCAAGGGGGAATAAGAGAGCTGTCTCACCATGACATTGGCTGGCTGTAGTTTTTTATGTTTCAGTACCTACAACCAAACAGCCAGTACCCACCCCAGGGCTTCATGTCGCACGCGGGAAAAGTATAAAGATTCGAACGGTGGCGCCAACTGTCGGAATAGCGGGTACACTACGTCAGTAGTTCTTTTGTTCTCCGCTGAGTGACTGGGCGAAATGTAGTCGGTAGCTCTATTTTCTGTGCACTGTTCTGTTCATTTTCTACACTTAACGCTTAAATAGACCACGTGTTTGTACAAGCTAGCTGTTTTTATCAGTGCAAAAATTAAATAAGCATCTGATAGAACAATAAAAAAATGAGAAAGTAATCCAGCACTTAGTATAACGCACCAGTTTTATCATGAGACACCGAAAGTCTGGTTTTTTTCGGGTGCATAAGACAGTCGACTGAGAGCTCCAAACCAACCAAAACGTACCAGAGGGCGATCTATCTCAGAACGTACCCGACAGGGCAGGGGCCTTCTACACCCCGGCTCTGATGAGCAAGCGAGGGCCTATTCCTCTTTTGAGGTGGGCCCAAAATTGAACAAAAGAATAAACTAAAAAAAAAAGCCTTAGGATTGAAAGAGTTGTAGATACTGATTTTAACGAGGAAGTCGCATTCATTAGTTTACAAATAGCCAGTGTAAGTACGCCCATGTATAGGAGAGAGACCTTGCTTATTTCTTATAGGGTTGTAAGATAGTCACATCATGATGCACATCATCATAAACGCAATCATGATACATTTCATTGTAAGTAGACGAACCAGTAGACTCGCCTCTCTGCCCTCTAAAAGAGAGGGCAGAGAAGCGAGTCTCACTCTTAAAAACCCTTCCCCTCCCCTCCCCCCTCCCCCCCCCTCCCCCCCTCCCCCCCCATGCATCTTAAAGAGTGCCCCCCAGAGTGCCCCTCCCCCCCCTAAAAAAAAAGAGCCGCATTTTTAAATTATTTTTTAGCAAGCTTTCAGCTTGCTTTTTCTTTTTTTAAATTTATTTATCCATAAAAATCTCAAGTGACTTATTTTGAAATTCACGCCAACCTAGTAGTCACGTGACCCCCTTAAGTAGGTCACTTCCAGTCACGTGACCTATTTGAATTTCCCGCCAACATGGTGGTCACGTGACCCTCTTAAGTAGGTCACTTCCGGTCACGTGACCTATTTGAATTTCCCGCCCAAAGGTCACGTGACCGGAAGTAGGTCACTTCCGGTCACGTGACCTATTTGAATTTCCCGCCAAAAGGGAGGCCTCTCATTGGCTGCTTTTGAATTTCCCGCCAAAAGGGAGGCCTCTGATTGGCTGCAGGTCGATTGAGTAATAAACAGTACTTAACTATAGTCCCGTTCCGATACATACTATACTACTAAATTGTTATCCTAAGTTTTGATGTAGTCTTTTCTCCTTGCCTTTTCAGGTTGGAGTAAAGACCCAAGGTAAAAAGGATGCCGTCCTTGCCACCATTACAGCAGTCATTTGAGAAGAGGATTCTGAAGGAAGCCCTGCTTCGACTTGGTCTGCTGTTTCTGCTCTTCACCCTCAGCATGTATGGTATAAGCTCTATTTTCACCATGACGCCAATTGAACCAGGCGAACACTTAAAGCATAAGTTTATCCCTAAGGCATGTAGAAATCAGACAGTCATGCAAAAAGCTCAAAGCTGGCCCAAGATGATTCACCAGACTTGGAAGGATGACAATGTACCAGAGAAATTCAAGATAAAGCAGGAAAGTTGCAAATCAATGAACCCTGAGTATGAATACAAGTTGTGGACGGATGCAGATTTGGAGGCCTTGATAAAGGAGCACTACCCATGGTTCTTTAAGACCTACCTCAGCTACCCGTACACCGTAGAGAAAATAGACTCAGCACGGCTCTTCATTGTGCACCATTACGGAGGGGTGTACCTGGATATAGACATAGAATGTAAGGTGAACTTTAGCACCATTCTAACACAAGTACAGAGGGACAGGAATGGATATAGTGCTGAGATTATTCTCGCTCACACTGACCCGTTTGGTATCACCAACAATATGCTCATATCTCAACCCAGGGCATCATTCCTGGAATTCGTCACCCACCACCTTTTACAAACTAACGGCTATTACTTCTCACCTCACTGGACAGTTATGTTCTCGACTGGGCCACTTTTCCTCTACCGCAGCTACCAACATTACCTCTGTAAAGATGAGATACATCTGATCAGTACCTACAACCACTCATCCGTCTACTTCAACCACGTCCAGGCCGGGACGTGGCACAACTGGGACGGCCCCTTCATCGGCTGGTTTGACTCCCACGGCAGGGCCCTGCTCCAGGTGCTGGGTGTAGGCCTCCTGCTGGTGCTGGTCGTAACTCTGGTGCGAAGATACAGGTGACTATAATTGTACCGTGGAGATAGAGTACCGGGACGCTCTTGAATTTGGCGGGCTCTTACCCCTGTTGGTTATACAAGACAGGTGCTTATACAAGATAGGCACTTATTCAAGGTCATGTTTTTAGTGCTTGAGAAATATTTGGAGGCCCCGGTAACCCAGGTGCTTATTCAAGACCAGTGCTCTTTCAGAACCAGGTGCTTTACAGCAATGGTATGGTATTCAGACATGAGATATATATCAGCAGTGAACAGGATGGGTTTGGTCATACAACCCTAAATGAACCGTGTCTACAGGGAAGCACAGGTCATCGCCCCTAAGGGAGTGTTCATTTATTGATTACACGGGGGGGTGGTAAGATTTCACCCGGAGGGGTGAAATGTTTTTGCAGCCCCCCCCTCGAGAGCGCGTGGAACGTTTTGTGCCCCCCCCCTCGCCGAAGCCACTGGAAAATTTTTGGCCCCCGCCTTTGAACTATAGTAACGGGCCGGCTTTTTTGCTAAAAGGGGCTTAAATTGTTATGCCCCCCCTCAAGAGGGGTCGGAAATGTTTACGCCCCCAAACCCACCACCCCCCCTGTAACTAATAAATGAACACTCCCTAAGGGCAGCACAGCGCTTGGATATGGGGCATTACTCTCCGTTATACCCTAAAACTGTTACAGCTGTTAGTCAGACTCTTCATTCATTCATTCACTCACTCATTCATTTTTCATGCCCACATTACTCAAACTTATCACATTACAAGGTACATCGGTACCATGGATATGAATACTAGCTCCCTCACAAGGACTGTATTCAGATATATAGAAGTGAACTATACGATCATACAGAATCCTATTCCAAAAGCTGACAGCAGCATCCTTTACATAGTCTTTATAATAATGATTATTATATTTTTATATTATTTAATTCCGGATTGTGATCAAGAAATTAATTGTACCACTAGCAGCGATTTTGTCGAATATCATGAAAATGAATAAAATCGTTCTCAAACTAAAAATATGACTACCATGTGTAAAGATGGTTGTATGAACTATATATATAGCCCCTGGTGAGGGACTGCAGTTGATGCACTCTTCAAAAAAAGGCAGGCATGATGCACCAATGCAGCATTGATCCACGGGGTGGACACCTAAATTTGACACAGCGACATGGCCTTTTCTTAAAACGACATGCAACATGGGAACTAGCAACATGTGGCAGAAGGCTAAAAATGTATTTGACATGGGACATGGACATTTGTTAAAAAGAGACATAGGATATCTTTACTCCCTGATTCGGTGCTTCATGATGATAAAGTATCATGAAGCCTTATGGCATCATGCTATCCATAAAGAGTTCATCAAACGTATTTCACATGTGGACATCTCATTTTCCATGATGCACCATCAGCCTCAGGAAAATTCACTAGAATAGAAACTGCTAGAAAATGTTGATTCACATTGAGAGGTAGAGTTTACAAAAGTGCCCAAGTGTCTAATTTATAAGTTATTTAATAGTTGAGCCCTAATCATCAAACTAGATCATTTTAACAAAGAGTGGGTATAATGAGGTGATATGCCATGCCAAGACATATTGTAGTAACAAGACAACACATTGGCGGACCTGGTTCAATAAGGGCCAAAATTTATATCATTACATGTTAAGGTATATTTTCGTATTTCATGAGTGGTACTTGCTATAAGCATTGTCATATGCATGTATGTAATATCTTGACACTAATCAAAGTATGTTAGTAAATTTATGAGTGTTCATTGTTTTATTCTTTCTTGTATTTTTCTGTGCTGTTCACTCTCTGTATTGGCCAAGCTCTATATTTCTATTTCTTTAAATCAACAAGTGACATTGGCATTTTTTGCAAATCAACAAATGCCAAGAGGGCTGTTAACAAGGGAAAAGACTGATTTATTCAAATTGAGGGACATTGACATTTCTAAAAATTGATAAGTGACACAGCAACCCCCTGATTTGGGCCCTATATGGATCTAGTGTTATGACCAGTAGACCACTACAAATGTATCTCCTATTCATAAATACGTTGTTGTTTAATAAGTTACCTTGTGACGACTCATTAACTATTAACATAGGGTTAAGTGTCTTTGAGTTGGCCATATACCTCGAGTCGTGGTTTTCATTGATGTGATGGGGTACTGGCTATTTTAGGTTTTGATGAATAATGACAGGAAGGCAATTCTTGTTCAACAAGCAAGGGATGTGGTTCCTTCTGTGCACTGAACCTACCCAGTAACATACAGAACCGTTGTCTGGTGGACATGGGATGTAGCTCAGTGGTAAAGTACTTGCATGGCATGCAGGAGTCCCCGGTTCAGATCCGGCGTTTTTAATTTGGGAAAACCTGACAGTTAAAAATGGAATAAACATGATTTTAGGTCATTTTTTAAGGTGTAAGTGTGGGATTCAGCTCATTATACACCTATGAATAGCAGTTATGGCAGGCCATTATATATATCACTGTGGTGTTTTATTGGTTGAAATAAATTTCCTGAATGTGTGTCTGAAATGGATTGTTGTCAAGTTTGATTCATCTAACAGAACCCGCTGCCACTGACATGTTTTACATATCTTATATTTTGTGGACATGCTTAAGTGCAAAGGATGTTTGGTATCTCTTTATCTGGCTACAATTTCAAAGAATATTGCATACATTTCAAACATTCTGATATAATCCTAGGAAATACACTCAAAGCATGATTATGATTTATGTCAGTCAAATGTCAGTAAACAAAAGGTACACTTCATATTATCTAGTTACGTATCAAACAAGGCTTTAAACTTAAGTTTCTTGGAGGATAACATGACAAATTCTTCCTGTTATGATTGTACCCCCCCCACCTCATACATGTTGCACCCCTGGAGCTATGTTTTACAAAGTGGAGCACAGGCAGCCAAGCATCCCTAATTGTACATGTACAGAAAGTATGTTCATCCTCATAAAAGTGAGCGTCAGTGTTGCCAAAAGCACTCTCACCAGATGAGAGTGCTTTTGGGGACAGTGACCCTAATCATTCTGAGGGTGTTGATTCTAGCATACAACTAAAGGCACATTAGCAGATGACAGCTTACCAAACCTCCATCATAAGCGCAGGACACAGAACTGTATTACTGTTTAGTGTATATTAAGAGACCTTGTAGCAGTGTCATGTTAAGCTGAGATGCATGAGTCATTGTGTTTGCAACCCAAATAAAAACTAATTTGTAACTGTTCTCCCAAATTTGTGACAAAAATTGTATTCATTCTAAAGGCCTGTGGATGTACCATGTTTCTTTTGTGTTGCATTAACCCTTCAAGGAGATATGTTACTATAAGATTACATTTGTCGTCATGATGCAACAATTCAGCCCCTCATAGTAACTCACCGGGGCTGCATAGGTGCATTATGCTATGTCTGAACCCTGTAGGGTCTGTATGATACTTGAATCCAGCGATGGTGAGTTACTGGCCAGGGGGATTTTCACGTATCATGACAACAAAAGCATGATGCGTTATGCCGTCCTTAAAGAGTTAAGAAGTCATATTTAATTAACTTGTACACTGAGTTATATGTACAAGTACAATTATATAAATAGGGATAACATAATGTGTGAACATGATTCATGTCAGCAGAAAGATAAGTAAAGGTGTCGCTATGACTCCTTTGCCGTAGTCAGCTCTAGTTGACTCTGGTAGCAGAGTAACGCTGACTCTGATGGAGGGGTTACAGCTACTCCAGTCATACCCCTTACTCCTTGAGGAAATGCATCTACTTTTTGACTCTATCCGTGCAGGGTGAAGTGCAGTTGACTTTTCCCACAGCGGAGTCATATGTATTTTGACCCTGCATTAAGAGTCAAATAAATAATCCGTTGACTCTGATAACAGTTCCATATGAACCCATCTGATAGGGCAACCAGCTCTTATTTGGTACCAGTGGCAACCACAAGGCAGAGCCATTATATCTATTATCTAGATATTTGTTAAATGTCACACAGTATTGATTCATTATAGAAACGTCTACTTTAACAATATAGTGCGGTTACTGGATGTCAATGGAAAAGCTTTCACGTTTACTTACCTGAATCAAATGTGATGAAAAACTACACAATTTATTCCAAAAACATCAATAATGTAGCGCTTAGTCACCATATTTGTGGGAAAGGGAAATCAAGATAAGGCTGGCCATTAACTGTGTAAGATATAATGTATGGTACTGCTTACTATTTCACATAGATCTGATGTTGGCATCTAATATGTGGCCAAAGTTCTGCAGAATGTAGAGTGAGGCAGATATAACTTAGCCTTTTCACACAGGGAGAAGTGCTGGACATGACAGTGTGTCTTGTTATTGACCTCTCTTGGGCAATAACCTCACCTACTCACTTTTCTCACAGGCCTCAAATGGCCTGTCTACTCATTACACCTGTTGTCCCCATATACCCTGCCATAAGTACACAATCCACCTTACCTACATGCCATGTATTCGAGTATTTATTTTGACTCCCACTCTTTTGAGGGGTCAACTGCTGTTGACTCTGCAGGAATGGAGACTCAAACTGATTTGACTCTCCTCTACAGGTGTCACCTGTGATACAAACTGCGACTCTGGCTGTCAGAGTCATGGTAACTCCTTTACTTTTCTGTGTGAGTCTAATGTCTGGCTATGCCAGGAAACAAAACGTATACTATGTATTATCTAGTTGTATGTTCAACAAGGTGTTACGCTCTAGTTACATGGATGATGACATCATAGATTCTTCTCATGTAGTGGTCGGATTCCCCAAGTACATCCCCTGTGTGTGTAAACTTGGCACCTAACACTGTGTCGTACAAAGTGGAGCACAGGAAGTAGAGCATCCCTAAATAACATCACACATGTTGACTGCTGCACACAACTTAAGGTGCAGTAGATGCTGCTACAAGGACCTTACAGTACATGTCTCTATACTTAGGCCAAATAAAAAAAAGGTTTGTTTCAGGTCACCCGACCGACCCTAGCAAAACAGGGCCGACCCTACGTTTTTTGTGCAATTTTGAAGAAAATTTAATATTTTTACACTTTTTGGGTCATTTTTAGGGTCTACACAGAGGACGGCTAGTACTTCCATGTTAAAGAAATAAAATAAAATAAAATAAATATCCGACCTACCGACCCTAGTCTTTTTTCCCATGTTACCTGAAACAAACGTTTTATTTTTTTTGGCCTTAGATGTATATGGTACATATGTAATCTGGAAGTTCCTGTTGTCATACTAAAAGGTGGCTTGGCCCAAAGGTCCTACCACATATCGACACCTAAATGTAATATTCTTCTTCACCAAGCATCAGTCGTTACACATCTATCTATTCATCGACCAAAACGTCTGAAGACTCTAAATTGTATTGACACAGAATAACACACACGATTCAGGTCGGTAAACTAAGTTCTGTTTCAAATATATACATTAGTAATTGACTAAAGGAAATTGTAATAACAGAACATTTGTTAAACTTTGTTACCTACAATTGCCGATCTATGTTTATGATCCTGTAGGAGTTTTAGAGGGAAGATAAACATGTAAATGTATATAAATGATTTTGATACATATGGAATTCTCAGCAAACTCAAAACACTGGATACACACTTGATATCTGAGACTGGTTCAGGACTTATAGTCTGAACGCGGAGGGGGTGTTAGCGGTTTTTTCTCTTCTGATTATGCATCTATAGAGTCTAGGTGAAAATATCCAGGTGGATGTGAAGCTCTCACCTTTGAGCAATTTGAGAAATCGCAGAAGGCCACCTGAATGTTTCTGAAAACTGGAAAAGTGTCTATCTTTGCTTCTGATCAACTTAGAGACTCAAATAAAATGTCAAAAAGTACATTGATGAGGCCAAGAATTCCAATCCAGCTATTTTCATGAAGCTTTGTGACAGGCATGTTGAATTTTACTGAAATTACTAATCCAAAGTGGCGAAATCAGAGCCAAAACTGGGTCTATCAGTATCTAGTCAAGATAAATGCACAATTTCAAATTCAGAAATGATACTTCAGTGGCTAGGGACTCCAAATGATTAATAAAGAATAGTCTGTATGGTGGCCATTTTGAATTTTTAAGAAAAATAGATTCAAATGTGGTTCACCATGATAAATTCAGGATTGTATGCTGTATGCTGAGGCTTACTCAACCGGGTAACGAACAATAACAAACACACACAACTCACCCACCACTGTTTTTCTCCACTCTCGCCGACAAAGAGATCTATCTTTTGCTATGACCACCGTACAATGACTCTTCATGTTGCTCACACTGATAGCTATAGAGATTGGGAGCTACCCACCTGAAAAGGCATCTGAGCTTCATTCACCTGTAGAGCTCTATCGTTTCATGTCAAGCTAACAATCGGGAAAACCTTCATACTTTTATACTCTGGATAAAATACTCTAGGCTCTTGAAATACTCTGGTTAAAAATAAGAAATTTAAAAATTTAAAATCCCACAAGTACTCAATTCACTAGTATTTTTTTTCAGTATTTTTTTTTACTCCTATGTGGTATTGTTTAAAAAAATTATATTTAAGAGTATAAAATAGAGCTATGTCTCATTCCAGAACCGTGTTAGTTAAGTATAAGTAGAAGTCACGTGACCCTCATCAAAGTCACCCAACTCCCATATTAGACAATTTCTACTGGAGAGACCCGCCTCCGAGGGCGACTGACCTCTCCGGTAGGGATCTTTTTTTTTTCCTCCCCTCCCCTCTTAAGGCTTCCCGGCCCCACCCCACCCACCATGTTATAGTCCATGGTCCTACAGGTGCTTTTACTGAGTGCAAAGTCAGCACTACATAAGTCTTCTAATTTTGACAGCTTTACGCATTGCTTAATTTTGCTTAATGTCTGACATTAAGCAACTTAAAGCAACTTTAAGCAACTTTCCGCAAACTTGTCAGCAACGATTAAAGTAGGAAAATCTCGGAGTATCCTGCAACTTTAAGCAGCTTATGGCACGCTAAATGGCCGTAACAAAAGTTGCTTAAAGTTGCAGAAATTTGATTAAACCCTGACTTGGTGGTCTGCTTAAAGTTGCAGCAATTTGATTAAACCCTTATTTGGAGGTTGCTTAAAGTCGCAGAAATGTGATTAATACTGACTTGGAGTTTTGCTTAAAGTTGCAGATATTTGATTAAACCCTCATTTGGAGGTTGCTTAAAGTTGCAGAAATGTGATTAATACTGACTTGGAGTTTTGCTTAAAGTTGCAGAAATTTAATTAATCCTTGACTCTACGGTTTGCTTAAAGTTGCAGAAATTTTATTAAATATTGACTGTAGGTGAACTTAGGATGAGTATTTGTATATTATTCAAGGGGGGGTCATCATTTTATGGAAATATCTGGGTAGCACTGAGGCTTGGACTGGGTGCTGGAGGCTGGGGTCAGGTTAAGGAAGACTGGGGCTTGTTACTGAAGGCCAGGGCCAGGGCCAGGAGGTCGGGGCCGGGGCCAGGAGGCTGGGGCTGGGTCCTGGAGGCTGGGGCAGGCAGCAGGTAGGTTGTAGTAGCAGGAGGTGTGTCCAGTAGTCCAGGCATGGGGGAAGTGAGGAGCACCCTCAGCAGCACCTCCATTATAAAGGGAGTGCTGTTGAGGTCACGTGACCGCCCCGAAACCTCCCTCTGATTGGCTAGGGAGGTCACGTGACCTGTGATGTGCATTGAAGCGGATCAGTGTCTCACTGGCGGTCATTGGGTGCGGATTGTGGTGCTTCTATGGGGGATAGAAAGCTCTAAGAGGCCTCAATGGAAAGCCCCCGGGCCCCCCTAGCCCCCTGATCGTGAATCCCGCTGTGCTTTGAGCCATTATTGAGCTACTGCTGCAAAGGTATTTTGTAGCTACAGTAGGCCCCAGGGAAGTAATTCAAAAATTAGAGCAAATTTTCTGTGTCTTAGAGAAAGCCGTTTAGATGACTAACAATCCTTAAACTCGATAACTATCAATTATGTCTATTAAAGGTGCAATTGTCCAAAGAATTTTTCATTTTAATCAAAGTAGTGACTGCACCTCCTGACTGCACATGCTACCTCCTGGCAGCCCATAGACCACAAACACGGCCACACCTATCCCCCAGCTACCTGCCCCTCCTGGTCGCCTACAAGGTGTCATATGCTACATCCTGGCGGCTCTATAATGCCACAAACACGGCCACACCTCTCCCCCAGCTACCTGCCCCTCCTGGTCGCCTACAAGGTGTCATATGCTACATCCTGGCGGCTCTATAATGCCACAAACACGGCCACACCTCTCCCCCAGCTACCTGCCCCTCCTGGTCGCGTACAAGGTGTCATATGCTACATCCTGGCGGCTCTATAATGCCACAAACAGGGCCACACCTCTCCCCCAGCTACCTGCCCCTCCTCGTCGCGTACAAGGTGTCATATGCTACATCCTGGCGGCTCTGTACTGCCACAAACACGGCCACACCTCTCCCCCAGCTACCGGCCCTTCCAGGGTGCGTACAAGGTGTCATATGCTATCTTCTGGCGGCTCTATAGTGCCACAAACACGGCCACACCTCTCACCCAGATACCTGCCGCTCCTGGTCGCGTACAAGGTGTCATATGCTACCTCCTGGCGGCTCTATAATGCCACAAACAGGGCCACACCTCTCACCCCCAACAGCTACCTCCCTTCACCTGCTTTAGGGAAACATTAAAGTTGCAGGAAAGTAGGAAGGTGCTTAAAGTAGGAGAAAGTAGGAGAAAGTTGCTGACACGGTGCGGGTCCTACTTTAAGCACTTTTCCTGCAACAAAAAGCATGCATTAAAGGACTAGAAAGTCGACGGCTCATGCAGTGCAGGTACAATAGAGTACAGGACTCACCAACTCCTATAATCTATCATTGTGAACCAACTTTAAATTGGATTTCATGGACATACTGTAAACATCTGTGGTTGTACAAAATGAGGTGGTTCAGGGGTAGAGTACCCTCTCATAGCCATTACCACTAATGTTGATTGACCCATTATAATCATAACCATACTGAGTACTTTTCTGCATACTGTTTACAATAAGGTGGGTGCGGTGCTCTTAAGATTATGAGAGATATAGAATGTCTAAACACTACTGTTACCATGGTCATACAGCTACTTTTACTAAGAACAAAGCCGGGCAGTACAGGATTCACTTAATCTATAATCATGAATTCACCTGAGTAATCCTGAGTAAACCAATTTTGAGTAGGTGTTCATGGTGATTTCTTAAAAATTCAAAATGGCCACGATACAGATTATTCTTTATTTATTATTTTAAGTCCCTAGCCACAGGAGTATCATTTCTGATTTATTTGAGTCTCAAGTTGATTACAAGCACAGATAGACACTTTTCTAGTTTTCAGCAACGTTTGGGCTGTCATCCACGTGGATATTTTCACCTAGACCCTCTAGATCTATAATCAGCAGAGAAAAAAACTTAAACAGACAAATCGAAGTTGGGTCCTGACAGTGCTGTCACCTTCTAAACTATTATCTATCTGCGATGCTTAATCTATTTCTAGATCTAGACAGCCACAAGTAATTTCAGAAGAGAAGAAGACAGACCAACAGTCAATCAACAATAAGCATCGCGTACAGGTATGCACAGGATGGGGCATATCTCATCCATCCAATTCTTTAATAATGACTATAGAGTAATGCATAGATTATCCTTGCTTCTTATTCATCATTCTTATTCAGTATGTTTTCATGCAACAGCTTGATGGAAACATTAAAAAAGTGAAGAAAATCATAGTTCACATTATAGCTACATTATAAATTAGCAGATGTTGTTACTATCTGATATCTAAGGTGGCCACCTTTTAGGTCTATTTCATTCTGAATGTGTTGATGTTTAGTACAAGTTCTCTCTGTTTTATAGCTCTATGACATCTGTAGTTTACTAAATGCTATGATCCTGCATAACCTGATTACATGACAAACACACATGTATATATTCTGAATACAACTTTATGTCTTTACAGGATGTCTACATACTTCACCACCCCGGATCAGCTGGTTTCTACATTCCTGACTGGATTCCTCGTTTCATGCGGCATAAGATATTGTGGTGGATTCAGCGCAGCAAGAGCCCATGCCAGCAGGGCTGGTGCCTTTAGAGTTCCTGTTCTAGTAGTGGTGCTGGTGGTAGTTTGGGTGGTGCTGAAAGCAGTCAGGATGGTGCTAGCCACTGTTGTCGTGGGGTCAGTGGTGGGAGCTGTAGTAGCACATGGATATAGACTGGTTTTGAAGCCTATGGCTTACGCCATACTGAGTCCAACAGCGGTTATGCTGGCAGCAGGGCTAGTTGGGACACTAATGACATTTACCATTGGGGTCAGCGGACCAGTGCAGCTTACATGGACCTTGGTGGCAGTGGTGATAGGAACTGTGGTTGCACTAGGGGTGTCAGCTGGAATGGGGGTGGTTGCTGCAGCAATGGTGGAGGCATCAAGCATGGAGGGCATTGAGTGCAGTGTTAGGGTGGTTTGGGCAGCCCCATTGGCAGCTTTTGGGGCTGCATGGACAGCAGTGGCTACCGAACAGGTGGCACACATGAAACATTATATACATCTTGCAATGGTTTTGGTATTAGGCCCTATAGTAATAGTGAGAGGACTTGCTCAGGACACACAACCAGAGGATTTTGAGGAACACTTCATGGGATCAATTCGGGTCATTACGTGTGGAGCATTGGGTATAGGTGTCCTGGTGCTAGCCCTAGCTGTAGGATTTGGGAAGTTACAGATACCAATGTTGATAAGTTTTGGGGAAGAAGGTGATGTGGTGGTAGTAGTGGTGTTAGGGACTGCACTCCTGGTAGCGGTGGTGGCAGTGGTGTGGCCGGAAGACGGAGGCGTGGAGGTTGGAGCAATGGGGGCTGTGTTAAAGGCATTGGGAGTGCTTCTGGCATCTGTGGCATTCTTGGTTGCAATTGTAGGGGTACTGTATGTGATTGATCCACAAGCTGCAGCATGGTTGGTTAATTCATTGACAGAAGGTTGAGTCTTGTAGCCTTTCCTTGAGACTTTGGTTCTTATTTTAGATCATTCAGTGAACTCCTTTTTTGTTGCATGGGCTTAGTGGGGTTTTTCGGTCAGACTAGTTATCAAATTTACATATGGTATGCAAAGTACATCACCAATTTCCCAAATGGATAATATTAGTTCATTATACAGATCAAGACATTTAAAATAGGATGCATGTAGTGATGTAACAGTAATATGTTATGCATACATGTATGTCTGTTTTGTAATGTAGAAATGAACCTGAATATATTAGGCTAGTTGATACACCCTCTGTGTGGCCGCTGCCGCTCACGGGAGGGAAATGAATATTTGTATATTAGTGTGTAATCCTCATAGTAGGGGGCGGTAGGCGCATTCAGTTCCGCATAGTTTGTTCATGCTGCTAGCACACTATAATGTATGCACTGTCTCTTAAAGGTCCATTTGTGTATCATTACCGCATAAGAAATGCTAAAAAGTTTTGGAAAGCAATTACAAAACAAATAAGAGGTAATTTCATATCATCACTGATGGATTTAGGCCACAGGAATGCCTGCACCTGTATAGTAAAAAAAGCCAAGTTTCTTGCATCCGCTACGTGGCAATATAATATCCTAACGTGATGTGTATCTTTAATACATCCTAATAAATGAATTTATGCAAACATATATATTTTATTTGAACTTTGGCTGGCTCAAACTCCTGACTTATGTTGTTTTAGGATAGAGGAAGGACAAATCAGAAAGTTCTTAATATATTCAAACAAGTTCATATTATTGAAAGGTATATATCTCGGCTCCTTGGAACACTTTTTGATTCATCTCTAACCCTAGCGGTTCATTTTTTATTGCCTCACAAACTCGATTGTCCGTTTTCGGGTGACTCCGAGACCAAAATAAGGTGATTATGTACATAATGTCTTAAAGTACATAACAGCAACTAATAACTTTGTTTACAAACTGGGACAACATATATCTTAAGGCGTACCAAGAATAGATACCCTCAGAAAAATAGTTTTTTAGATACAGCTCAATGAATATTGAAGATTTATCAAAAATATTAAAATTTTAACAACATACTCTCATTTTACCCTAGTTCACTCAAAATAGTTTAATTAATTGTCAAAATCACTCTACAATATCCTGATGGTATATACGTTAGGAAATATGGACCATTAGGATCCTTCGTTGAACCTACTTGGCACAGTACTGGCCTAAAAAGCGGCTATTTCACCTTATCTTGGTCTCGGAGTCACCCGGGTGACTCCGGGACCAAAATAAAATATTGTATAAATGTAGGTTAAATTAGTGGAATCATCAGATTTCGTGTTTACAGCATTAGAGGGGATAGATAGGAAGCATTGGCACTAAAGATAACTAAAATATATAGGATATTAACAATTCTGGTTTTGTGGGTTTTACTATTATCAGCAAGGCGAGTGACTCCGAGACTAAAATAAAATTGACTCTGAGACCAAAATAAGTATCACAATACACATTTGGTCCTGGAGGCTGGAATATTAGATTTTTTTCAAAATTTCTTTTTTCTGGCAAAAGACACAATAGTTACCTCACGATCTGGGGTACAAAGGATACTGTTTGGATCTTGTTTATTTACTGTATAGTGGTATCAAAATGAAAGGACATTTGAAAATTTTGCTGACAATATACACTTAAATGGCTGTGGAGAAAAAAATATGGTACATATCTAATGAAATCCTTGTGAATCAATTGACTATACCATAGGCCTAATAGAAAATGATATCAGGGATAGGCTGTTACTGTCTAAGTAGACATGGGAGACATGTAAAACATGTCATTTAAAGGGTTTTAGACGTTTTAAAGGGTTTTTGGGCCTTTGGAGGGCCTAAAAACAAAAAATATTGAGCCAATACACAAAAAAAAAGAAAAATCCTGAATTGTTGGGATGTTTTCTCACATATACCTAATTTTTGAAAAAATTGGCGCAAAACTGGTTATTCTGTAGGGCTATAAGCCTGAAAAGGGCCAGAAATAGCCAAAACAACATAGGTCAGAGGTTTGAGCCGGCTATGTTTCCAAGGTAGTTGCACCCCTGTGATCATACAATAACATCGCATGAACACTGATATAGGACTTTCCCACATTAGAATCTGAATATGAAGAGCTTGGTTCTAAATGCAATAAGGGCCATTTAAAAAAATGACACCAAGTTTTGACAAGGGACGAGCAGGGTACGACTGTACTCACAGAAATCAAAAAGTTTTGATATTTGCCAGTGTACTCGTAAACCTCTCCCATATGAGCGGATTCGCAGGAGACTCCCAGCAGTGGAACACTGCCTTTAGACTAGAAATGACCAGACATATTATGTTTGTGGGCAAAACTTAATAACTAGAAATGTGTGAAGCCAGCTGTGCGATAATTACAATTGAATACAGTTTACATGTATACTTCTAGTTTGAAATTGCATTTTATCAATGGTAGTCATAATTATACCTATTCGTCAAAAAGTGATCACATGAAATATTCATAGCAGTTGTGATATCCTGCTGTGGTATTTCAAATAAACAAAAGGTAAAATAGGAGAAACAAGACACTTAAATCTAGTTTTATTCAAGCTTTATTATTCCATCTGTTCACATTATGTTAACAAATAGTATGCATCGAGGAGTGGTATCTTTATGTCCAAACAACTTCCCTTTGTATCGAAGCATTTGTTGTCAAAGGTACATTTTACTTTTCTAAACCTCATCGGTAGAAGGTGTCAAATCTAAAGCTTCATGGGATATATTTTTATTTTCATGGCCTTTCATTGTTCTATGTCTAAATTGAGAAGTGACTTTGACACCTTAGGTAACAAACAATCTTAAAATGCTTCATAGTCATGATACTTTAGAACAGAGCTTCAATTTGAAAATACAAATTTGCATTGTCTACCAATGCTGTTTCAGATGGTTCTTACCAAATGTATATGTGCATGGACATTAATATACATCTATAGGTAGGGGTAAGATGTTAGTGTACTGCTGATAGTGTACTGTTGTTGCTAAGGCCAAAAAGGGGACAAAAGATGTGTTTCAGCTTACATAGCCTGAGAATCTAGGTAGGGCACATGATACTGTTGGTTACATGTTTTAAAAGCTTAGCTTGAAAGCAGACAATCATAATTTGTCAACAGATTTACATTTTAAAGCTTACTAGTACTAGCCCTATTAGTACCTCTTGAATATTAAGTTGATCTAAAAAAAACAAGTTATTCTCTTTCAGTTTCTTCTCAACTTTGATCTCTGTCAGTACTACCTTCCCTGTACTGATATAGTCATCACTCTGATTTTTAGTAATTTACAAATGATTACATTTCAATGGACATTTTGATGAGGCTGTTGTTAAACCCGAATTCCATGGTCAAAAATGTTAATAAATTTCACTGTGTCCAGGCAGTGTGGTTTTAAACTTGCGACCTAAAGATAGACTTGGTTATTGTTGTGTCCAAAGATGGAGGGAGGTGTCATTGTCCGTGGTCGTACCGCTGGTTCTAGTCTACATCCTGGGAATATTCCACTTCCTACCCCTGACCATTTATCATGCGTTAGGCTTTTCATCCTTACTGCTCACATGGAGAAAAACTTCCCTAGAAAATAAATCACAGTTGAGGTTAGTTATTTGCAAAGGGGATCTGGTACATCACACTATTTGAGTTTCCCTTCGAAAGAATGTGCCTCTACATGGGTAAAAATGGACAGGGGTGACACGTCGACCCAGCCCTTTTAAAAATCGAAGGACACAGCCGTTTTTATAAGGCACTACTAATATGGGATAAAAAGCGATACGATGGCACAGCCCTTTGGCTAAAAATTGACACAGCGACATGGTGACATTTTTGGGTACCCATGTAGAGGCACAAGAATGCTGTCCAAATTTCTGCAAAACATTGACATTATACTCAAGTAGCAACATTTTATGAATAAACAGATACATATTCTAGGCTCAGCAGTGAGAAAATCACCTTGGAATACCGAAATAATGATCAGAAAATGTGGATTTCCAATAATAATAAGTTATGGGTCAGATTTTGGGTTACTTACTGTTCTGCTACTGACTGGCAGAAGGCAGTACTTCACACTGAAGCCAAAGGTAGAAATGCATGTCTGGCCTGACACAGTGCAGTCAGCACTGGTTACACAGGCCTTTATTGGCCTCCATTTGTACACTGAACAGTGTGACAGTGCACACTCAAAGCCGTCTAAGGCTGAAGCTGTAGAGATACATGTCTGTATGAAAGCAAGGAGACGGAGAATAAATTTTTTTTTTGGAAGGGTTTAAATCATTTATTGACCAATAAGTTGATACAGAAAGTAAATTGTTGTCCATCGTTGGTGTTCACAGTTTACATAATAATCATACACTTCAATTTCACTTAATGAAAATAGCACCATAGCTTCAGTCTATGAATAGAAATATATGAGTACCGGACAGTTTCATTTGGATAGTACTACTCTGTCAATGAAGATAAGGAAAGCACTCAGCATGGCTGATATTGTGTGCTTCCCCCTAGACTAGCATAAACAGATGTTCTCATTTAACTTGTTCTATAGAGAGCAAGGTGGACAGAACATGACAAAACAGGACGAATACAAATTATTAATACACTTTTGATATTGAAGCTCGACTAGGTAAACAACTATCACACTTTATTATTCAATGTTAAATATCTCTGGTAGAGAACTAAAGTACTAGTGGCTGCACACAACCTGATTGACAGCCAAGTAGCTTTAGGCTTCTGTCTAATCTTTATACATTTTTATCTTATTTTCTAGCAATGTTTTCATTTCATGTTTGAATTGAGATATCTCAGCGATATTTCTAGTCTCAGACTTTAATTCATTCCACGTTTGTGCTGTGAGCACTTATAGTGAATGTTCATAAGAGGTGAGGATGATATGTGAGTATTTCAATAGTGGAGCCACAGCAGACCTTGTGTGCCTAGGACGCACATCAATGAATTTATCTTGTTTGGCTTTTTTGAAACCGTATATCTGCACATGGTACAATCGTCTATCTTCCAGTTTGGGTAGGTTGGTCCTTACATGGATCACATTGGTTGAGGTTAGCATTGGTACTTCCAGCAATATTTTAAACATCGGTTCTGCATGCGCTGTAGTAAGGCTAGACAGTCAGAACCTGCATTATGATACAACACATCTGCATAATCAAATAGGGGTAGGGTATAAGTTTTATATATTGTGAGCATGGTGTCGGTGGGTACATAGTGTTTTAAATTTGCCAACAGATAGAACTTGAATCCGAGGGTTTTCTTTAGCTCCTTCACTTGCTGTTTAAAATTTTAGTTTATAGTCCAAAACAACACCTAAGTATTTGTAAGATGGTACAAAGTTCAGTGTTTCATTATTTATCGTGAGTTTTAATTCTCCAAAAGGTTGGATTTTATATTTTATGGAAGATGAAAAAATCATAAGTTTTGTTTTGGACTCGTTAATCGTCAGTTTATTTACTGATGACCAATTTGTGAAATTGTCTTAAGAATTTTGTAATTTGACAGCTAGAGCTTTTTTTTCCATCTTTTTCAAGAGAATGACGTAATTAACAGAGTCGAAGGCCTTCTTTCTATCAATGAAGGCAGCCATTGTTATGTTACCCTTATTTCTTTCTCGTAGAATATCATATGTGAGAACACCAATAGTATCGATAGTTGAGCAGTTTTTCCTATATCCACCTTGTCTCTCTACCAAGATATTGTATGTTGTAAGGTGGTTTGTTATCTGGGAATGAACAATTCTTTCCAAAACTTTTCCTGGAACTGGAAGTTGGCTAATAGGTCAAATATATTTGAGACATTAGACAGATCACCTGACTTTGGTAAGGGAGTAACCTTGGCCTGCTTCCAGGATACTGGTATCTTTTCTTCAGTTACCGACCTTTTCAGTATGTGCACAAATTTAGCAGCTAGTGCCTTGACAGAGGCACTAGGTAGATATGTAGTCAATGGCAGACGATTTGTTTACATTTAAGTCCTTTACCACATTTAATACATCAATTTCATTTATGACATAATCGGGGATTATATTCTCTTGTTCAACACCTTCAAAAACCCAGTCTCTGACATGCTTCGTAGCTAATTTTGGACCTATTTCGGAGAAGAAATTATTTATGAAGTCTGAAGTGTTTGCTGGATCAATTGGATCTCCATTACCATTTTTTAAATTAATTTGTTTTGGCGCCCCTCCTTTACTAGGTACTAGTTTTTTCATGGCATTCCAAAACTGTTTGGGATCATTTTTATTGTTTTCAGCTTCTTCTACTACATGTATTCTGTGTGCCTCTTTGCAGTCAGTTGCTATCTGGTTCTTTAGAGTGTTGGCAATGTGCCAGTCAAGGACCAAATTTGTTCGACGGGCCCTTTTTTAATGCCATATTTTTTCAGCAATTCTAGTTTTAAGTTCTGCTGATAGCCATGGTTCATCCTTATTTTTTATGATAAAAGTTTTTACTGGACAATTTCTATCCAATATATCAGAGACAATTTTGAAGTAAATATCCCAACAGGTACCAGGGTCAGTGCATACATCAAATTCTGTCCAGTCAGCCTGCCAGAAGTCTTCAGTGAAATCGATTTCATTGAAGTGCCTATAGGAGTGACCTGTGAATTTTCTCTGATTATATGCAATTTTATCTTTTCGTTTTCTTATAAATATTGGCAAGTGATCAGAAATATTCACATTTGCCACCCCATATGTATTTATCTGAATTACATTAGTGAACCGAAGATCCAAACATGTTTTTCCTTCAGCTATACTAGTAGGTTCAGAGATTAGTTGCTTTAGAGAATAATCATCCATGGCAGTGTATAAATTGTCCTTATTTGTTTCATCTACAGATACGTTGATATTCATGTCTCCTACCAATATTACATCATATCCATCGATATCATGGATGGTACCCAACAATCCTTTTAAATGATTTACAAAGGTAAGCTTGTCACCTTCTTTGCCTTGCCCTCGGTTATTACTAACCACTGAACCTCTATGTGAACGGTACTCCTGTTTAAGTGCTTAAAGACTTGATCATCACATGTGAAATTTTTGTTGACATATACACTCACACCTCCTGCCCTTATTTCACGTACCCTGTCAACTCTGTACAAGTTGTATCCTTCTAGATCAAAGTCTATATCTTTATTTATGGATGTCAGCCAGGATTCACTGAAGCAGAGAATATCTATACCCTTATTCCATAATTCAGTTTTTATTTGGGGGAATTTATTTCTGATACTTCTAGCATTTATATGACGAAGACTAAGGCCTTTACCTGGCAAAATAGAACATGCATCAGCCATTTATTGCCAGACTAGATGTTTTCACAAGGTTCGAGACGTAAGTTTTTGGATAGAGTACCTGTCTTGAACTAAAATTCATGCACACATAACATAAAAACACAGATGTCATGGGGACTTGACGCTGGTGGTCACCCCAGGCACAGACAATGGGATCATCCATAGTGAGTAGGGGGGGGGGGAGGGAGCACCGACTACTTTGAGACATATAATATTTTAGTAAGACTGAATCAACTCTACTAGGGTAATCCCTGTTAAATGCAGTTTAACATGTGTCACATGTTGAGGAAAAACCCTCATTGTTGTCAAGTTAGTTTTTTTTGCTAGTTTTTTGGTTTAAAAAAAAAGTAGACTTGAGAAAATTTGCTGTAGAAAAGATAGACATTGGCAAATACAAATGCATATATACGGTAAACCTAGATGTTTTCTCACAGATTTCCCAAAACGACAATTTGTTGTGCACTAAAATTTGGCACTTTCATTCAATGCTGGATAAAATTTTTACTGTACATATTTTAGGCGTTGGGCTGGGCATTGGGCTAGACGTTGGGCTGGGCATTGGGCTGGGCATTTGGCTGGGCATTTGGCGGGGCGTTGGGCAGGGCATTGGACTGGGCATTGGGTTGGGCATTGGACTGGGCATTGGGCTGGACGTTGGGGTGGGCATGGGACTGGGCATTGGGCTGGACGTTGGGCAGGGCGTTGGGCAGGGCATTGGGCTGGGCATTGGACTAAGTGTTGGGCTGGGGATTGGGCTGGGGGTTGGGCTGGGCATTGGGCTGGGTTTTGGGCTTGGCGTCGGCTGGGCGTTGGGTCGGTGGTGGGCTTGGCTTTGCAATGGATGTCCCAACAGGTGTAGCAATAGGTGTTGCAATGGATTTTTTCACTTTCGGTTGTTTCACTTTCGGAATACAGTGTCAGCTGTGTTCCTACCAAAAGTGGTAGTTGTTTAGGAGAGCGGGTGCTGATATCTGAAAGGGATTCCTTCTGTAATATCACTGGAGGCATATCTCTTAGCACCTCTTCTCTACCCAAGGCTCAGTCATCAGATAAGAGGAGGGCTCGGAGGAGTCATAGCTTTGTTATCTCAGATATCCTGCTTCTTGATATATTTTTTGACAACAGCAGATATTTGAGGAACCAAGGGTCGACTGTATTTACTACTGTTAACACTACAAGTCTGGGGAGAGGCTTGGAAAGGGTGGATGAAAACAATTCCAAAAGCTGCAGAGGCACCGCTTCTAAATTAAACAATAATTTTAATAGTTAAATGAAATGAGGGAAAGGTTTGCACTAGATAAATCACAGTGTATTACTTTGCCTATTGTCCTATTTCTAGATGTTAGTCTCTAATAGCCAATTAAGGGACAAACTTAAAAGGTGTGCATGCCATTTGAGACTTTGCCTGGTATTTTTATTTGTTAAATTCAACTTATATAGGTCATATGTCACATTCAGATGTCAAAGTTGTCATGTACTGAAAGGGATGGATAGTTTGGCAAGGCACTGTATCCATGAAAAAGACAATGATGAGTTTGTTTAAGGAAAAAAATATTGCAGGGAAAAATGACCCACAAAGTTGAGTTTTTTGAACAGTTGAGTGAATTTTCTTATTTTGAAGAAGCTTTTTCACCAATAAGGAAGCCCAGAAAATGAAATATATTGATGTGCCTGTTCAGAAAAAAAATTACACACTGAGTGTGACATTGAGTGTGACACTAAGTGTGATACTGAGTGTGACACTAAGTGTGATACTGAGTGTGACACTGAGTGTGACACTCAGTGCGACACTTGGTGCAACACTTGGTGCAACACTGAGTGAAACACTCGGTACAAGGCTTGGTGTGACACTCTGTGTGACATTAGTGCGACACTTGATGCAACACTTGATGCGACACTTGATATGTACTTGCATATGCTTTGTCTTAGGGAATTCCATGTCAATACCTCAATATATTTGTCGCAAGGTGTTCTGCTTCAATTGAAAATGATTGAAGTTCATCTACAATTTTAAATGTTCAAATATATTTTTGGGGAAAAGACCCTTTTGCTTTATTCAGGCAAGTTCATTGAAAATTGACCTCATCAAGAGCATGATTAGTGTAACTATGTTCCTTTAGTAAAATATGAGGGATGAGTATAGGGACTAGCACAATGCAGGTATTTGAATTAGTAAGGACAAAAGAAACTATACCAATCCTTGGACTCCAGGTAATAAGCTCCACAACCATAACACTCCAACATGCATTACATACTTTTTGAACAGTTCACAATGCACTGGCAATAGGGCTAGATGACGCTGTCACGTTCTCAGAAGGCTCCCATCCCTCAAAGACTCCTCCCGGGACGAGCAAAAAATTACGCCATGCTCGGCTACCCATGACCCGGTACAGCAGGGTCCCATGTACAGTCTCTGTGCCCCCCCTCTCAGCACAGCTACTGCACAGGTTCCATTGCTATAGAATGTCTATATATATTTTAAATGTCTATATATTTTGTTCTTAGCTATGGAGATTTACATGAATTTGGGTAAATATTTTCAATGCTTTTAATCAATTCTTTTTGCTTTTATTTTTACTATCAGCAGGACACTCTCATGGGATAATTTGACCAATGTACTGGGTGAGGGTCCCAAAAATCGGGTTTGTGTGTTTGATTGTAATTTGTGTGGTAAGGACACCAACGACTGAATGAGGGTCCCTCAGGCGGCGTCTTCTGGTACTGGCGTCTTTCCAGACTGTTACAGCGCCTCTTGCAAATGGTTAAAAAGAAAACCATGCACTGCAGTGGAGGTTCCCAGCATAAGGGCATCTGGTGAGGAACATGTGAACTGAATCAGATTGTGAATCTATATTTGCTTGTCAATAAACATTCCACCTTACTGCTATACTACCGCATTTGACAATCAACTAGTGTATAGGGATATATTAAATTGATTATCTTCTAAGTGGCTGATACACCTTTAAGATTTATACATGCAGGAAAACAAAGGGATCTCAAAATCCTTACTTTGGGACCGTTCTATGTGAACACTATTCAATGAATCTATATCAAATGTATCATCAGCAATGGACAGAGTGGTATATGGTGTCAAATAAACTTGTTTGAGACTTGGAGGAGTGTGGATGTTTATGGGTGGACATCATGATACCGTTATACTATTAGTGCGACTTGAGAATCAAAACATCCTCCCAATGCACTTACACTGTTCCGTTCCTCAAAATTGTGTTGACTTATTTTTGGCACCTAATAGAAAGTTTGTGGCACAGGGAGGTCAAATGAATTATATTGTAGTTTGTAGTGGGTGTATTCCCATAAAGACTGGAATGGTACATGTACAACCACTCCAGGGGTCGGGGCGTAGTTCAGTGGTAGCGTGTTGACCTCAGCCGTACAAGATTGCGCAATTGAGTCTCAGTAGCACCTTCCTGATTGAGCTACGACCTCCCCCCCTGGTGGACATACAGCATACTAAAAGGCTGTCCATCTCACACTGTGCCTATGTAGTGTGGGATGTTAAAGAACCATTGTCTCGGTAAAAGTGTAGGGACATGATTCCTACCTCCAGTCACTTCATAGATCAGATCACCATCACCGCCCTTGAAATGACCATAGCTGTTAATAAGGGCTGTCATTTCCATGGTACCCTATAGCCTACTCACTCTCCAAGCCAAGGTCTTGTTAAAACCTGTGGTCACGGCCCATTCCCCATGACCTACAAATGGCCCCCTTCAGTATAGGATCTAGGACAGTCTGCCCTGGGTGTAGTGCATCCGTCTGCTGTGCCCCAAAGGGGGGGGGGGACTCACTTCCATTTTGACAATGGTGGAGCCACACATTATGTGTGGGACTGTGGCCAACCCTTGGTGATGGAGATTTTGATTCAAAAGAACCCATCCTTTTAAGTATTCTGAAGTAAACTTAAAAAATCACCTCTTTGTTGAAAATGAATCCCTGGTGAAGGTGATTTTCTTTTCGAAAAGTGACAAGCAGTGATGGGAATTTTAGTGAAAAGCGGACCCTCTTTGTGGGGAGTTATGCTCAAAAAGTACCCCTGCCAACTGCCCACCCTTGAAACTTGAATATACCAAGTGCCCCCCCCCCCCCCCCCATCCTCCAGCACCCGTGACACAGTAAGTTATTAACCTATGGCTTTTTTTGGTCACAGGTGGTTTACTACTTTGTATACACCCTATTCAGATATCGGTAAAGAAGAGTCTCCAGGGCATCGGGCTCCACACCCCACCTATAGGTGGGGTAGATGGGACAATTATTTTATAACTAACCTGTAGCTTATTGGTGTGGACTGACTTAAATATTTTGAAGTTGAGGTAAGTCTGTTTTATCTTTATGCTTTTGAATAACAGGTTTATCATCTCTGTGATCACAATCTATTTATTAAAGTGGGATAATCACCAAGCATATCCCATTCACATGTCTATACTGATGTTCTAGTCTAGCATGTGGTTAAGTGTGAGTGGTGACATTGCCCCTTTAAAGCTGTACTGTACTTGGCACCCAAAATCACTACTATCAGAACAAACATCAAAACTGATTTTTAGGCAAAATCCAATTAGTTTCTCAGCTCTTGATTAGCTGAAGATGTTAAACCTAATGTATTCATGCATCATACCCTTGGCCCTCATAATACGTGAATGCGGCCCTGGCGAAGATCTCACCGGGGCTGCATTTAAGCATCATGCCAACCCTACAGGGGCATGGTACATGCATATAGCACTGGTAAGCTACTTGCCATATTTGCAGTGGTGAATCATGAAGACAAATGTCATCTTTCAGAAACATGCCACTTTTAAAGGGTTAAATCTATACTGTGTTAGCATTCATCATAACAGGATATCTGTGGTGAGACATTGCCCAGCTAGATATCTTAGCTCTAATCATTTTAGGCAGGGATATTGCATGAATCCAATAAAAAGCATTAAATGCAGTTTTAGCGAGTACCAATAATTGATTTCATTATGCTAGCTTTGGTTGATACACCTATCAAGGGACCGAAGAAACAATCAATGCATTACTGGCAAACTACTAGTCAGGGCAATAAATATGCATCATGACAACAACTCAGCATCAATCCCTAAAGCATCATGCTGTTCTGAACGTTGTAGTGGTGTGTGGAGTCACGTTTTGTCCACATGCTACAAATGTCCACACCCATTATCAAATTCTTTGTAGAAACTTAAACTATTTCTTCAGACAAGAAATTTGTAAGGTTTGTTATTAGTTCTAGTAAGTTCATTAACATATATATCATCAGATGACTGAATCTCCCAGCCTGGTGATACATATATTAATAGAATAAGATGTAGCCTACAATTATTCCATAATAAATTGTTACTGATATTTCTTGTCTAGGTGGGTCCTAAAGTTGCCTGTACGGTGAACACATCCATGGAGCAAAGAAATTATACTCCAAGTGAAAACACAATTCATCTTTAACTATAACAGCACCAATTTGTGTTTTTCCTTGAGCTGCGGCCACTTTGTGGCCTGTGGACAAGACTTGACTCCACAGTGGTGTCCTTCCCACATGCAATAAAACATGTTATACACCATATTCATGTGTATGAATTACCTGGCTAGTTTATATGTTAATAGGTCAGCCGTATATCATGGCTATGTTTAGGCAGGTGACATACATGAACATTGGTAACATATATGTTTATCTAACTCTACCTGGGTGGTTTGAGACCTAATACTTATGTGAAACTGGTCGTGTTATTTATTGTAGGTGTGTATGACTTAACACTTTAAGGCTGCTAGAAGATGACATTTGTCTTCATAATGCACCGTACTCACCCCATTCCGTACTAATTCAGTTCAATCAACCTGTTTACTGTAAGAGCAAATTTCAGACCTCATATGCAGATATTACAAGTATCCTAATATCTAGTAGCGGGGTTTATTTCTTTATGGAATACTGCAGTGCCATTGACTTTACCAAGGAAGGCCGTATTACACAACCCCTGTTAAATAACCTACCGTACCGTCGTGTTTAAGCACCCCGGCGCTTATAACTTTGGAGGAGTGTTTACCCCCGGCACTTATACAAGACAGGCACTTATTTAAGATCCAGTTTCAGTGCTTAAGAGAAATTTGAAGACTCTCATACCCCCGGCGCTTATACAAGATCAGCGCTTATTCAATACCCGGCTTAAACGCGACGGTACGGTATATCCGTATTTGACAACCCTGTGACGTCATCAATAACGTCATCAAAGATGATTAGTTTACATTTAAACAGTGTAGAAATATGCTATTTTAGGCTCTCCCTACCACAATTTAGGAAATTTGAATAGAAAAACATGAAAGATAAATAAAAAGGCACACTCGTTTGTGGTCTGTTAAAAGATTAATTTTCTTGTTAACCCTCGTTAAATAACCCTTTAACAGACCAAAAACGAGTGCATATTTGTCTTTGTATTTAGGAATTTAAGTGGAATTTAACGTAGTTGTGTTGAATATTGCAGCTGTTTGTGAGTTAACCTTGGTAGTTGCTGTAGGTAGGCAACATGTGCATCTAGCTAAAGGTTGTATACTGTGAATATAGATAAGTTTACTGTTTTCAATTTTTGCTGAATTGTTAAAAAGTACAATGCCGGGAAAAGTCCTTCCGCCTGAAGGCGCCAGCCTACATGTCAGTCTCAAGGCTAAACAAAGAAAAGCAAAGATATCAACTGTGTCTCCCATGTGGCTCTGGTAAAATAGAGAGTCAAACGGCTAAGGACTCTGTTTTTATCCAGGCTCAACTTGAGTTGACGCTGATTGTACAGAGTCAATTTGAGTTGACGCTGATCATACCAAGTCTTTGACTCTCTTTTTTACTAGAGTCATGTGGGAGACACAGTTGACACCCTTACTTTTCCAGGTTTTCTGTGTGTATATATGAAATGTTTCAATGGGAATGTACGGTAAAAGGATTTGTATTCAATTTGAATTCTGGCGCTATGTTTCAATTTATATCTATCTATCTATCTATCTATCTATCTATCTATCTATCTATCTATCTATCTATCTATCTATCTATCTATCTATCTATCTATATATATATATATATATATATATATATATATTCAATGTGAATTCTTGATCTATGCTTTAATCAATTAGATATGCACAAATTAAGCTGGGCCTACAACACAAAAGACATGTATGACCAACATTAAGTAGTTGTCGTAGAAGACCCACATGTCAGAAGTGATGGGAAGGCTTCAGCAGGGCGTACTCTGGCTGCCGCTGCTGCTTCTGTCTTGCTACACGACTCACGTTGAGGCAGCAAAGGCATATTCTAAGATGAACTTCCCTGATCCAAGACGAAACTTTGTCGAATGTGGCCAACAGAGGGTGTCCAATGTTTGTGACCCCAGCAGAAGTTTAAACAGAGGAGAAGGTAAGTGTATGTGTGTCAATTAGGTTTTCCGCCTGTTCATGTCCAAGTATGACTGGTGGATGAATATACCAGTATGGCTTTCTGTATTTTTGTCCAAGTAGCAGTCGTTCTAGCTTTATTCATATTCTGTCATACTTACCCTTTCTTCTTATTCTTTTTCTTTGTATGTTTTTCTGTCTTCCTGTATATCGTAGCTTTGCAAATATATTTAGATCATCATATAAGTATAGGGTTTATACAACAAAATATGGCATATACATACATCCAAAAGACCACCAGTTGACACATAAATGGAGAGTCTGACTCATATCTTGTCTCATCCCAACATTGCCTGGAGATTTGCTGAGGGAATAAGGAGCAATGTCTGTCACTATATTTCTAATATGGCATGTAGTAAAACCCTGCTTCATGCTTGATACATTTAACTCTTTATTGCATGTTTTCAGTCCAGAAATTAAATATCCTCATAGAAAGCATGAAGAACACAACCCACTTTTTGTACAAGTCCAGCTATGGGATGGGCAGGGTAAGACACCATATTCTGGTAGCCATTGTACCAAGGATCAAGGATATTGGAGACCGGTATCCAGAGAACCACAGAGAGCAGCAGCAGTTGACGCGGCAGTTTGCGGAGTACCTCAGGAATGTAGGATGGAGGTCAGACAATACAGGGTGTGCCCTGTCTGTCATTATTGTACATGACCTCCACACTAGAACTGTAAGTACTTGAATTCTTGCTTAAAGTAATGGCCACAAAGAAATATTTTTGCGATACTTGATTTGAATTGAATAAACATTGTTCATATTCAAATAGTGAACAGGGGATGGAACACACAGTTATATTAGACAGGAGTTTTAATAAGAAGTTGAGTTACGATGAAGGTAATAGACCGTCACTCCAACGGAAGCTAACTGCATGCAGAGTACAGCGATGGTACATCTGTTTCTCATCTAAGACTAGACTTCACTAAAATGGTAGTTGAATTGAAGACTATTCAGTCTGAACATAAATATTATAATAAAATAACTGTTTTTTTTTCAGATATGGACAGCCACAAACAATTATGCAAGAAGCTTTATCTCTGAGTATCGTGCTGAGAAGACGCAGCTTCATGCAAAAGCTGAATACTTCCGAACTGGGAATGTCTTTGGTGGACTTCAGCAAATGCTGATGGAATACAAGTATGTAATATAATGTTTGCTGTCTACCTTAGCTGTGTGCATGCATATTATACCAAACAAATATTTGAGTGGTTAGCAGAACTGTATGCATGTTTGCATCTAAGAAAAATAATATATGTTTAAAGGAACACTTTAAGGGTATTCAATTCAGGTAAAATGCCACCTAAAGCCACTTACATGCTGTTACGACCTTTGCGGGACATTAAAATGGCATTCTTGAACTTAAGGCTAAAGGTGTTTCTTTAAGGCATCTTAAATTTGCTTAAATGCAATCACTCATGCAGTGAGAGTGAAAAGCTTCAGAATGTATGTAGACCTAAAGGGGTGAATCCACTGAGGCAAATCCGTCGGATTGGATGGACCTTTACAATGTTAAACGGATCTCGTCCGATCCGACGGATTTACCTCAGTGGATTCACCCCTTAAGCCTATCTATAGTACTTGTGTCAACTGCATCTTAGTTGTATGCGGCCATGAAACATTTTCTTATGATATATTGCAAGAGAGTCAAAAAAAACATTTGCAGTGTTGATATCTGTTGTATGATTTTTGTCATGTACACCTAATTGCTTCTTTGTGGGTTATTTCTCAATCAAGGACCATCTTCTATGAAAGAGAACCTTGCATGGCTTCCTCCTATCTTCCTTATGGGAATCCTGGCATTTTATGCGATCAGTTATTTCAACTCCCAACCTCACAAATGGATTGGTTACAGCAATGATGATCTGCAGGGAATATCATATGTAGTGACAGTTGGGGTGCTTGCTGTAACGGTGGTGGTAGGGACACTAGCGCTGAAGGCACTTGGGTTGGTGCTTACCACGGCTGCAATGGGGGCGGTCGTTGGGACTGCAGTGGCAAATGCCCCCTGGACAGTGGTATGGCCACTAGGTTTGGCAGTGGTATGTACAACAATGGTGATAATGGCACCAGTGATGACTAGCATGTTTATAGGGTATCTGATGGGGAAAGCTACACAGCCGGGATTGAACGCCATTATGGTACTAGTGGTCGGGATAGCTGTAGTTGTAGCTTTGGCAACTGGCATTGGGGTACTTGGGGCAATGGTGCTGAACGTGTTCAGGTTGGTTGGGCGCCCTAAATTGGTAGTTGTGGTGGGCAGCGGGTTTGGGGCAGCATTAGGGGCAGCTTGGGCAGCTGGAGTCGTGCAGAGGGCAGTTGATGTCGAGACAGCCGGTGTTTCAGGTGCATGGACCGCGATGTGGTTGAGAGTTATACCACTAGCCATCAACTTTCTACTTTGCATGGGGCCATGTGTTATCATAATGCCCATCCTTACGCTAGTCTTTGCAGGAAGCATGGTGAGGAGGGATGAGTGGGCAGAGGTGTTGAGACACATGCTATCGACATGGCTGACAGCCTTGTGTTTTTACGGGATGCTGTTGCTGCTGCTGACTATGCCTTGTTGGGTTTGGGTATTAGCGGTGGCAGCAAGGGATGACTTTGGGGTAGCGGGTGCAGGGCTGGTGGGGGCAGCAGTGGTAGTAGCAGTGGTGGCAGTGGTAGTTGCACCTGACCAGGCTGGGCCTCATAAGCTCAAAGTTGAGCGAATGCCAGAGGTGGAACCAATCAAGCACATGGTTCAGAGGCCTAGCAGTATGCCAATTGAGCTAGATATTGAAAGGGCGTAGGCATAGGTGACTGTGTATAGTTAGCCTGGTTTTTGTTCCTCTCATGGCATCCCTAATTTTGCTGTAACTGTTTGTTTAGTTATGATGGTTATGTCCTTTTCACAAGTTTTTACAGGATGCTGTTGCTACTGCTGACTATGCCTTGTTGAGTATGGATATTAGTGGAAGCAGCAAGGGAGAGCTTTGGGGTGGTGGGTGTAGGGCTGGTGCTGGTAGCTGTGGTTGTGGCTGTGGTCGCAGAAGTGGTGGCAGCTAAGCTTGTGGGGACTCACAATACAAGGTTGAGAGGGCCCACGAGCTGTTAGCACAAAAGCAGAATGTTTGGAGGCCTAGTGGTATGGAAAGTCAAACCTCAGACTTATTGTTGAAAACATAATTAGAAAAACCTGAAAGCTACGTTGAAAATAGGCAGTTTGTGTTCATTTCTCTAACCACAGAAATTATCCTGAATCTTTTTCAGTAATTCCATTACTTTTTGGTAATTTAGTTTCTTTAACCAATGTCCTTTTGACATATCTGATGATACTGATGTTTTATACTAATAATCATTTGGGTAGCTTTGCTAGCATTTGAAATTGTAGGAAGATTTAATTCCTTTCCTCGTTTAGCATTTAAATAATATGGATTTTATTCATATACAATTGATTTGTCATTTTCCATAGCATTTTAACATATATGACAATGTAGACGTTCCACACTGGTTTGCTTTGTATTCTATTTCTTTTAAATTGTAACTAATTAAGTATTAATGTAAATAATATTGACATAAAAGTAGGCCTATATTCTTTTTCATTTTATATAAGAAGGTAGAGATATGCCTTTCCCGATCTCTCTCACTGGAAATAAGTAAGGCTTCCCAGTCACCAAAGAGAGGAGGGAGAAGGGTCCTGTAATGGAGGCACTAGGATACACCCTTCGTCTAACACCTCAACCCTTTAGGGATGGCATAATGCATTAATGCATCATGCCCTTGGTAGTCATGATAAATGAATGCAGCCCTGGTTAGTAACTATAGGCAGTGCAGCATTCAAGCCAGCCCTATGTTATTTAGAAACTAGAAGGTTAACTTCCAGCTGTCTTTGAAATGCCAACTGTACTTCACCCACCTCTGTCCCACCACACTGTCAGAAGCTCTCTAATTAGGCAGAGGGTTTCTCTGTGAGTGTGGCTCAGATCCCACTTTGAAATGTTCCTGAGAGTCTTGTCGGTCAGGCGGGCACCTACCGATCCTTTACACACTCACATCAACCTCGTTACTTGCCAGCAGCACTGCAGAAATGTTTGCATCAAAGCAGATTTCGGATGCCTTGATGGGACACTTTAAGCACTTCTAAGTTAAGTAAATATCACGGAATGATCATTTAAGTTGCTTCAAGTGACATTTATGCTAATTAGATGTTTATGGAATATTTCATTTACTTTGAGGTGGCTCGATCCCTTTGGTAGTTCAGCAACACATTACCAGAGGGCACCTCTCCAAGACTGTCACATAGTAGTGGGCAAGTTACAAAATCCTGAGAGAGGGACTGACCGAGGCTAGAACTCTCGACCTTAGCATTGTGAGACAGGCAACAAACCACTGCGCCAATCTGTCTTTGGTAGAAGTAGCACTCATAATCTATACAGATAGGTGTCCCAGTTTATTCCATTTCTTTTCAACTTTTTTTTATTCAATCACCCAAAACCTTTAATATATGCCTGGGACCATATGTCCAAAATGCATTTTCAAGAAAGAAAACATTAAGGCCTATGCTCTGACAGAATTATATAGGAATTTAGCTACTTTACAATATGATGTTATGTACATACTTGGAAAAACACTATAAAATCTTATCAGATGTCACATGGATTTAAGCTAAAATATCTCAAAAAATAGCTGGGGACCCCCCTATTTTCTCAGCTTCTTTGGAGAGTATATACAGTCAACTCCCTCTTAACGGCCACCTCACCAGTACGGCCACCCCGCCATTAAGGCCACTTTTGGAAAGTAACAACCGTTTTTCCCTTTATTTCAATGTAAAATAATCCCTCTAGTGCAGCCACCCTCTTATTGCGGCCACCCTGCCCTGCGGACACCATTTTTGAAGTCCCAAGGGACAGTTTTCTCCCTCTAGTGCAGCCACAGTGGAAATGTATGTTTATCTTAAAGGGGCTGTGGAGATCCAAACAGTAAATTTTCGTTATCACAAATCCTGTTCCAATTGTAAAATGTATCTATAGGTAATCTATGGTACAATCTCAATATGGGTTAATAGACATAGGTTGAGTAATGCATCATGCCAAGTTGATACACTCCTGAAGGTCGACATGATGCATGAATTTATGAGCTAATCTAGACACTATGCAGCCTTGAAAGGGATAGCAGTGGCACAAAGAAAGTCTGTGTGGGGAGGATTGGGAGGGGGGGTACGGGCAGTGTCTGTCTGTATAGTGGGTGTTAAAGCTGCACTAGACACATTCCGCTCAAGTTATGCTTGACTGAAGGTGACGTGAATGGGTGGGGGGGGGCGGGTTGGATGTGTGAATGCAAAGGCCAAGCTCTATTGTCTTTGTAAATTGAAGCAGCCCCCCCCCTCCCCCCAAGTATCGGACTCCCAACACAAAGTTATACATGTACAACTTCTGTAGGTACGTATACTGCATATCTATTGTCAATTGAATATCAATAGCATTTATTGTTCAACTCATCTTATACAAGATCTGTTGGTGTATATAATGTGTTTGCACACTACTCATCTAGATCGAACTATATGAAGAATATTTATAATCAATCTATACTAGTACATTTGTATATACATGGGGGGGACGGTAGCTTGTGTTCCATGTAGTACTAGACTTTGAATTGACTCCCTCCAGTGCAGCCACCTCTCTAATGCGGCCATTTTTGGATGGTCCCAAGGGTGTCCGGATTAGAGGGAGTTGACTGTATGCTATTATGGTCTTATGGCAAAGACATATGAAAATCTAGCTACTCTTAGACCAAAGGATCGACCCACCTTAAAGAGGCCCTGACACCATATTTTGGCTATTCATATATGTAATCTTTTGTATAGATCAGAGTTAAATATAACAGTCTGTGTCTGTAAGAATTCCGCCAAACCAGCGCATGTCGTAGATGGCCTGGCTGACCACTGCAAGTGTGGCTCAGAGCCACAGCAGGCCTCTCCCACTACTCCGCCATGTTATGACGTCATCGGCGGTAAGGGTGGGTGCTGGAGGTAAGGGTAAGCTATTGTAGAACCAATGAGCCTCCTCCTGGATGTTATTGATACATCAAAAACAAAAATCGCTAAATCGAGACCAAACATTGTGATAATCAGAATTGACAAAACCGGGAAGTGAGTGACATCAATATTGGCAAACTATACTAAGCCTACTGGTAACACAGGCCATATCCCCTGTCATCTCCAGTGATACACACAAGTTTAGTTCAATAATTCATGGCAATAATCCTTGTAAATGACAATTGCTTTGGGGCTTGTTGCTGTGTCCCTCTCACCCTAACTACCAACTAACTGCACATATCCACCCCCCCATAGGTGTTGCAGCTCCAGCCTCCACACCTAAGGTGGGAAGAGCCTGTGAGATGCTCATGCCACATAGCACTCACCAGGCCTTCACACCTACACATGGATGTGCTGATGTGGCACTGTACACTATATCAAAAAGGAGGAATCCCTGAGATCATTCATATTTAATTTGAAACAGTAGAATGTCCACTTTAGGCCAGACATAACAAATGAATTAATGGGCCATCTAAATATTGGTAGATGGCATTTGGGCAATGTTTTTTTTATCGTTCTGTAACTTACAAAGAGCAGTATAGTTTCATAATAGTTTCATAATTATGTTTTATGTGTTGGGAATTGTATTAAACATGGAGGGAAATCAATAATTGAATACACATCACAACGTTATAGATGCCAATGGCTTGAACATTGCACATGATACGTTTTGGAAATTACCTTATATTATTAATTTGGAGGCCTGTTATAATATATACTAGTCATATAATTATTTTAAAATATATAATACGACCCCCCCCCCCTCATTAGAGAGGTGTGGCTCAGTTCTCTACCTCAAAGGGCAGGGTTGGTGTGTAATACATGTACTGCTTTTTCGGGGCTATGCCACATCCAGGTGTAGCCTACTGTAGGTGTGAAGGCCTGGTGAGTCCTATGTGGCATGAGCATCTCACAGGTTCTTCCCACCTTAGGTGTGGAGGCTGGAGCTGCAACACCTATGGGGGGGGGGGGGGGTGCTGGCATTCAGCAAACTGCAGTTTAATGTGCAGTTAGTTGGTAGTTGGGCTGAGAGTGACACAGTCTCAGCAACAAGCCCCAAAGCAATTCTTGTTGATATGGATTATTCAACAAAGAATTTTACACTCGGATTAAGGGAGGATAATTACCAATGGAAACTATATTCACATGATGTTCCTACTTGTATACTTTGTATTTGACTACATCACTGGAGATTACAGGAGGTGAGCTGTACGGTCTATGTTACAAATGGTTCTATGAGTATGACTATGGCTAATGTAACTGAATGCTAAAACTGTTATGTAGCTGCATGTTCAACTCACAATAAAACAGGCTTACATATTTTACACATTGTTCTCGATTACATAGGTAGTTAGATCCGATAATTACCTTTGTAACAGGGGCTTTCTCTAGATTGGGTGAGGTTTTAAATGAGAGAAATTAATTTCCAAAAAAATCGAGTAAATGAATAATATTCAGGCCTGTGCCTTTGAGCCACATCCCACAATGCTTAGCACCCCTCCCGCCGTTTACGTCACTTCCTCCTTCTTCTCCAAACTGCCAATTTCGCACCTGTGTGGCCTGACCTCACATTTGGCCGGCATTGTTTTGCCACATCTCATAGAGTGTGTATCTGTCTCCAATTTAGAGTACATTGCGTTTGTCTTGGCTTTATTGGCAAATATGTAGTAGTGAGTAGTGGGGAAGGTGTCGGGGCCTCTTTAATGCAATCATTCATGCAGTACGGCTGCCTCCGTACAAGATAGTCATTGGAAATCATTAGGCACCAACCGACTACCATTTGCTATCAACCACAGATAGTTTCTATGTAATTGTAATTTTCTGTGGCGTCATACATAAACAAATTTGTTGTCTCACAGAAAAAAGACAATAGAACAGTTTGTCTCATCATGTTGTCTCCTGATTATTTTTCAAATTTGGGATTTTAATAGCTACCTAAAGTAAAAACTAGTAAAATGTATATCCTATAATATCTCACAATGTTTTTTTTCCTTTGGTACGATTTTAGAATTATAGATAATATAAATGTATGGTTTACTTTTTATAAAATAATGCCGAATAATTCAATAAAAAGATTGTCAAGTTATTTTACAACTCTTGGGTATACACTTGGACCTGGCTTTGACCATGTCAAACTTGCATATCAAAGATTGAGGATGATCAGGTTAGATGATATTATGGGTTATAGATATGTCGTTGCCGTTTGCTTCTTGGTTCCCAGGAAGAAAATAACTTTAAGAACATCTGTTGATTCACAAGTCCCAATAATGAAATAACATTACAAAGCAAGCAGTCTTTATTAAGCAGGTGATAATATGACATAATATATGTCAGTAGAATTTGCACACATTTGATGTAACAGAATCATTGGTAACTATTCAACAACAGGTAGGGGTAGTGGATGCAAAACATGTCTCACTCAATAAGCGGGATAAGCCCTAGTTGCCATCTGAGTGTTTCGACTGACTCCCTCAAGTTGTGGTAACTATTAGAGGAAATAGTTTTGTTGAAACCCGATGTGGTTCTGCTGTGGGCTTCACCGGGGCTCAATGCAAGATTCTGTGATCCTCTTTGAGTCTATTAAAATTTCCTACTGGATGGTGCCACCGTGTATGGGCCTCCTGTGTTTTGCGACCAAGCCCGGGTCGCACTGACTCTTTTCCCATCCAGCGGTGGCCAAACCTACATGGAGTAGGAGGTTGGGAAAGCTCTGCTAGGAGGAAGGGCTCCACATTCTCACCCTCCTAGGCTGCAAGCTCAGCCATATCAATAACACTACCAACCTGACCGAGTCCAGCTACATTGTCTATGATTATGAATTTAGTTTTTGCGAGAAATCCGAAATTAATTACTGCTGAAATAGGATACAGCACTCCAACTAGAATCCATACCATAATATGGTACTTATTGTCTTTAAACAACTTTTTAACACGGTACGATTCCCTATTGTTTCTGTTCTGAAAGACCCTCCATATCACATAGAGTATGTTCTGATCACTTTAGCTCATGTTTTTAGCACGTGTGGAGACATATTCTTGTTTCCTAAAAGGAGTCAAAATCAAGTAGATATTCATAACTGTTCCAAAACAGTTAACATGATGACACAACAGCATAATAATGTATAATATACAACCAATGTATTTTCATCAGTAAAATCCTATGGTCAACCAAGTGGCTATAACAAACGTGATATGAATATCAAACCTATTTGGTTTTGCTCTCTACGCTGTGTATTGTGGTATGACTAGATTGCCGGGAGTGTGTCCGTCTAGTTTTCCTGCTCGAGGCAGATTTACGAGCCGACTTTGCGTCACTAGCAGATTTGTAATATCCGACGTACCTCAAAAGCTCACTAGGGGTTTCTTGTATGTGTGAAATAATGGTTTCAAGTTCAGCAGCAATCTCAGCTGCTTCCTCTCTTTGAGGGAGGTCTTCATTGAGATGCTCAGCAGCATTGACATTAGGCATGAGAAAATCAGGGCAGGAGCCTTGAAGTAGAGTTTTCCTGAGTAAACAAGCCACCTCAATGAAGAAAGGTCCTTGCCCCCGCTTGTCTGCAAGTGAGCGCTTGACACTCCATAGGAGCAATGTGTCTAGTAGTGCAGGGGTTAGGGATTCCCAGCAGTGTTCGTTAGCTATGGCCAGGATGGCATTTCTAGTATCAGACACTCGGATACCCGACTCACTAAAGGCACTCGCTGAAGCGTTCTCATGGATCAACTTAAGTGCAGGTGTGAGCGAGATTCTCCAAAGGCGATCGACGCCACCTAAAATCCGCCTCAAGCCTCCGCGAAACCGTGCTTTCCTCTGCAGCAAGGGGTTGAGTGTGATTGGTCGTGCCTCTATGTACCACAATGTCTGCCCATCGTCTATCTGCTGCCCAATATCAGTCAGACACTGCTGCCCACTCTCTGCATACCTCCGCTGTTTGGGCAGTGCATGTTGTAGAATCGCGCCCCGAGGCCATCCCGTACCACGGATTGCCGGAAACAGGTTTATGATGATGAAGTCATCCTCGCCGGTGGAGACCTCTAGTGTGACTTGAGGGAACTGCAGCTCAACCTTGACCTGCTCTTTGTCCTCGTTGTGGAAGATGCTGTGCCGCTTCTGAATTACCATCTGGGCAGCCTGCGCGATACCTGGGGAAGGCAAATGGACACGGTCAAGATGGATTCTCAGTCATAAGGAAAGTAGATCATTAGCTTGTGTATAGTCATGTTATGGTGTGTGTGGTACCTGGGGAAAAGAAGGCACACAATCTAGACAGGTTCACAGGTATAACAAAAGTTCATAATCAGCTAGTATAGAAACAATTGGCCAACCAGCGCGCTACCTGCGGGAGACAAATAGAGGCAATCAAGATGGATTCACAGTGTTATGGAGAATTTACAATTTGCTTATGTAGAACCACCTGGCAGGCCTGCTCAATGCCCAGGGAAAGGCATGTGCACGATCAGGATAGATTTAATGTATTAAAGAATTTACATAATAAACTTCTGTATAACCATCTAGGCAGCCTGTGCGATACCTGAGGAGGGGAATGGAAACAATTATTGAAGATAGATTCACACACTGCATTTCTCTTTTGCATTCAAGTAATCTATATTATTACAGGAATACTTTAACCATATTACTTACAGAAAATGACACTTTACTGCTGTCATGACCTTTATTGACTTTCACATGGCAAGTTAAAGGTGTTCCTTAACGCATTAGCTAAAGGATAAGTATACAGTTAACTTTTAGATAATCTTCCTGAGCAACACCTGGGGAGAAGAATGTAAACAATCAAGATAGATTAGAGTAATTAGGAAACATACAGTTAGCTTGTGTATACTGTAAATGTAGATATCTTTAGGTGTATACATTTTAATTCCAAAAAATATGTACAGCCTGAAAATATATATGTTTACAGTAATCATCTTGGGGGCATGCACAATACCTGGGGAAAGGGCGGATGTACATGATGAAGATAGATGCACAGTGCTGATATATGTTCACAATTAGTTTGTGCAAGACCATTTTGGCCGCATGCGTAATACCTTGGGAAAGGGACCTAGAATAACCATCTTCGCAGAATGTGTGATACCTTGGGAGAGGAACATATGTGTCTCATACTATAAAAGAATTGCAATAATTAAATATGAAGTGCCAATAAAATTAATTCAGATGAATAATTGTATTATACATAAAAGGTTGAGGAATACATGATTTGACATTCAGAAACTCATCTTCTCCTAAATCATGTTTCAGCTTTCCTGCAATAAACTTCTGATTTGCATGAAGAAATCTTGGCGGAGAATTGAATGAAATTTCTTTTAACCAATCAGGTTTCAAACAGATGTTGACAGCGCTCACTTGAGATAACAATTTACGACATGCTACAGATGTGAGAATTGAATCAGCCCAGCATGTGATGGGGCTGAAGAACTTAAATTGCTTTTGAGAAGAAGTGCAGTATCTTGTTACGGCTGATGCTGTTAGTCTTCTCACACCCCACACTGAGGGGTGGGACATTATGCACACTGAGAATCCTTAAGTTAGAGGTTAGTCAATACTGTGCCTCTACATGGGTACCCAAATATATGACTGTGTCGCTGTGTCGATCTTTAACAGAAGAACCGTGTCATCGTGTCGATTTTTAGATATATAAGAACTTAGAGACAAATCCCTGTGGGTCGATTTTTCCCCCCAACTTTCCTTTGTCGGTCGATTTTTAAAAGGGCCTAAAACGGCAGTGTCGCGTGTCGCCCGTGTCGATTTTTACCCATGTAGAGGCACAATACCGGCTATCGCAGGTTTGTTATAGGGGTATTCTTCCTTCATTAGTCAAAATGACGAAAATATATTCAGAAATGACTACAGCAAAACTAATGCCTTAGTCAAAATGACTAACTATAATAAATGTGTATAAGAAAGAAACCACTGAGGTGAGTTTAGTCAATATGACTAACATAACAACATTGACTAACACAGATTGGTCGTGTAACAGGCAGCGGAAAACGTTACAGCCCCACGGGGAATCAAACCCCGGCCCCTCAGCTCCTGAGTTGAGAATGCTACCGCTACACCACAGGGCTAGCTGCTTCTCACTGCTCTGCTACGGTACTTGAGCTACCACAGGCGGGCAATGCGCTCTCTACGCACGCTCGGGCTGCCCCGAGCGATACATGCCTGCTACAGACAATAACTGAGAGACCTTTAGTCATATTTTAGTTCCCTGTATGCCCAGCCTATTTTAGTTAATACCTGTAATGGTTAGTCAAATTGACCCTAGTTTTTTTTTTTTTTTAGTGATTTTGACTAAGGCTTTAGTTTTGCTTAAGTCTTTTCTGAACATGATGTCGCGAATTTGACTTAATGTGCCTATATGACGTACCTTGGAAAACCATTACTGACTAATTGCTTGAACCCATGGAGTATCAGTGCAGACACAATCAGTGATAGAGGGACTGCATGGGGAGATTGATGGGTCTCAAGTTGATGAACACGCGTTCTCGAAGAGGAACAGCCAACTCGACAATAGTCATTTTGAGAGATGGCTTTCACACCCTTCATTTGGCAGATCTTATTGGTTATTTATCGTCATTTGTTAATTACGTATTGATTAAATTCTGTGCAACATTTTGAAACTTCAAGAATGGGTTGTCTATGTGATCCCGCTTTAAGGCATACTCACAAGTAGCCATGGCCAGTCTTTGAAACATTGAGGGGCTTAAAACATAGGCACGGGAGATACTTGTGATATTCTACACTTGCTCAATGTTCATCGAGCTTATCATATCGCTTAGCTCATAATCACTTTGGACAACTGCCATTCCCACATAAACACCTTCAAAGACAGACAAGCATGTGTCAGACACCGCTCTAACAAATCGCTTTACAGTCTGCCTCATCTATTACCATTAAATCATACATGACACCTTTATGCCTCCATGTATTAACACTAACACTGTTAATCTCATCTAACGTCTGGCTCAGCGTCAAACAGCCAGATTGGCCACATTCGGTAAAATGGCTTTTGATAGACAACCTGCCACCACCAACTATTGCTACTGAGGACACAGAGAAAAATTATTTTCAGGTCCGAAAGTCATGCAGTGTTCATTCTGGTAGCAATGACTCGTATGTTTCTCTGCGAGCCTGGACTTTCGGAGCTATCTAGAATAGTACTTCACCTTGAATATGAATAAATTCTCTAGTCATACGACTTCATTCTTAAACAGTATTACATTTACCATACTGTGCAGTTATCAAGAGCCAGTCATGCATCGGCATTCAAGGGATAAAGCTGTTAAAATCTATATTAGCGCCATTTGATCATGACAGTATGACATTTTTGGAAAGGTAGCTAATTTGGAAACTTACTCTAAATAGGTGGTTTGAAAAACGGTGTTTTAAAGACAGTTGCCACAAAGATCAATTCAGTGTTGGATAAAATATTACTCAGTAAAATGAAAAAGTTTATAGCGACAGAAGCGCATGGTGGATCCTAACTGTGGCAGCAGGAGAGGTGCCATGTTGGCAATCAGCAGCTCCATCTCTCCCTACCACAACCATTAACCCTTTAAGGATGGCATAATGCAATAATGTATCATGCCATTGGTCGCCATGATGTATCAATGCAGCATTGGTCAGTTAAGCCCCGGTGAGACTGGTTGTAGGAACAGGCAAACTACAACCCGATATTGCAGGGACAAAATCGCGAATAAAAATCGTGTAGTCTGGCAGAGTGCTACGACTAGAAAATAGCGCATTTTCGAAATCGCAATAGTTTAAATATGCCCGACTTTTGAAATCATAGGAAAATCGGGTCGTAGTCTTCCTGTATCTACTACTAGCCTGGGCCTTTACTACTAGTACGGGCCTTTACTGGGCTGCATTCAAGCATCATGCTGACCTAAAACAGGAGTGCTCCAATGCAGCACTGGCAAGCACCGGCGTGTTACTCACCAAAGCTGCATCAATGCATCAAGATGAGAAATGCCATTTTTAGTGATATGCCATCCTTTAAGGGTTAAGCCCACCCTCCTGCCTAACACTAATATTGAGTAACGCTCAGTTGGCAGGTTTTTGTCTCTGGCCGCCATCTTTGAGGTCCTGTGTCTGTGTGTCCCATCCACCAGTCTGACATGTCAGCACCTCTCTGTAACCCTCTAAGGACAGCAGGAGAACTTAACCCTTTAAGGACGGTAAAGTGTATTAGTGCATCATGCCTTGGTCGTCATGATGCATGAATGCTGACCTGTTGAGTATCATACCGAGCCTATGAACACACACAAAAAAGTGAGAGTCATTGTCGCTAAAACTACCTGACTCTCAGGTGAGGGTAGTTTTATCGACAATGACTCTCACTTTTCTGAGGGTGAAGTTGAGGATCAACATGATTCACCAATGCACATTGGCGAGTAACGTGGGTGATTTAGTGCCGCACAATGAGAGTGCACCGGCAGTGGGTGTGAGCAAATAGTTGTATGGGGGAGGCTGCATTTAACCATTTTAGGGCCACATGGTGCTTTGATCCATTATGCCCTTTGTTGTCTTACGCATGAAGGCAGCGGTAAAAAGTAAACTCATTTGCTGTATGTAAGCATCATGCCGACTTTACTTGTTTGATACGCTCCGGAAGTGTTGGTATGATGCATGGTTCCGCGATGCAGAACTGCATTCATGCATCATAGCGAGTAAGGTAATAACACTTTAAATATCCATGCAGCCCTTAAAGAGTTAAAAATGTCAGGGTGGGAAGCTGTTGCGGAGGTAGATGATTGATCGCTTTAGAATGGTGGTCCGGTGGTGCCTGGTATGGCAGGTTTGCGGAAACATGAAGTATCATTTATTTAAAAGGATGAGTAATAGGATGTTAACGACCGTATCGCTAAGGGGCGCCATGGTCATATGGTTAAGGTGGTCACATAATGTATATAAAAGCATTCAGTACTTCTGGTGTTTTCAGTCAAAGTCAACATTTTAGTTTGATAAATCTAGATGTATCCAGTCTTGAATTGAGATGGTTTTTTTTTTGCGATTCGAAGACTGCCAGCTTATTTCCACATGTCTTGATGATTAATCCTCTGCACTACCGAGCTTTGATCGTGTATAGGGTGGGTCGGCCATGATGCAATGAGTATTTCTATGTATATATATATGCAGTGAACTTTCCGTAGAGGGGCAGGGGGGAGGGAGACCGTTCACACTTACAAAGTGCAAACCAGGGATATATCTGGACTTGAAATGTTTTTAATTATCTTGTTCGAACCGAGAGAATATCTCAGAGGGAATACAATTATAAATACCTTGTGCCAGCCAGGGTTATATAATTTCTTAGAGTAGATAATCAAGGGAACATTTCAAATGGAGAGACCGTTCATGCCTACTCATAATTACCTTGTGCGAACCATGGGAATATCTTGGAGGGGGAGACGTAGCCGAGGTCATCCATCACCTGAGTGAGCTGGTGCTTGGTGCGCATCTGTTCTGGGGCCGTTAGTTTGTCCGACACCCGGCAGAGGGCGACACCTGGAGGTAGGTCATCCTGTACCCCACTCACCACCTACAAATAGAGCAAAATATGTTAACCCGTTAAAGATGGCATGTCACTCTAAGATGACTTTTGTCTTCATGATGAACCAATGCAACCCCAGTGAGTAACTTGCCGATGCTGCATTGGTGCATCGTGCTAAACCCCTTCGGGAGCGTCCTGTAGGGTCGGCATGATGCATGGTTGCAGCCTGGTGGGTTATTTGTCCAGGCTGCGATCCTGCATCATAACGCTAATGTGCATGATACAATAATGCATTATCCCACCCTTAAAGATGGTATATCAGCTAATACACTTCCTAAACTTTTTCCTTAAAAGGGATGCCAAGGGTTCCATTATCATTTTAGCTAATACATAGTACCCAATATTTGCAAGACATTTGTCTATAAATACATCAGTTTAGATAGTTAACAATATAACCTATTGACCTCACTGACTCAATCACTCCCCCAGGTGAGTACAGGGTAAACTAGGCTGGTAGAGACTGCACTGAGCCTGCACTCGACCTACAGCAAAAAGATTGCACTAAATATGCTTATTTGATAGATTTAGATATTTCCCATCCTTTTAAAAGTAAGGGAGTATTTATAGCATTGGATATACAATAGTATTATGGCATCAATAAACATTTTTAGGTGACAACCCATCTTTAAAGGAGTAAACAATATCATGTCCTAAAAGACATTTTTTGTCATGATACATCATGCTGACATGCTGATGCATTATGCCAAACGTTTAGGAGTCTCTCAACATGATGCTTGAATGCAGCCCTGGCGAGTTACTTGCTAGGGCTGCATTCATGTCTCATAACCACCGGAAGCATGATGCAATGCAATTTTTAAAGGGTTTAAGCAGTAAGCACTTTCGTTCAGCTTATTACACAATCAATTTTTATAGCACTAGATAATTTATAACTACAACACTGACCTAGTCAACACCCACTAATTGGTTAATGTGGACACCCTTGGGACTATGAAAATCTGATTGCAACATCAGAGGAAGAATGTGTCTATACACTATGGTACATATTGGACTTTAAAACGGTGGTCACAATAGAGGGCTTTTCGCAAGGGAGAAATTGTCAAAGGAGTACACTAGCAGAAGCAGAATAAAATTACGACTAGCTGCATGTACTTGCTCAATTCCGGGGGGTGTTGGTGGGGGGGGGGGAGGCAAAGATGCCCTCTCTTCTACTGAATTATATTTGACTACTCACTCACTGCATGATATTGTTAGTTTCTACTTCGCATAGATCTACACTCTTATTAACAGCGTAAATTACCGACCCACTGGTACCATTCCCTTAAATACTATTATTTACAATCGGCTACCAACGTTTGTACGTTGTCTTTGTAAATGTAGAATACATCAACATCGTTTGAATAGTGTGCTGGGTATGTTAGTTCAAATGGCACCTGTGAGGGGGCGACACTTTGTTGCGGGTTGTCCATGTTTTTTCCCACACTGATATCCTTTGGCTCCCTATACGTCCAATCTCTCAGTCACTATAGTGCCTAACCAAATACATTTTTTTGGCTCTCTATACCACCAACCTAGGTAACTTAATGTTATCAGGTTGGTCAGTACTGACCAACTCACCTTAGTCTGTCAATTGGAGTGAGGCATTAGTCTATGTTGTTTTGCCTCAGCTATTCTTGAATATAACACTTGGTGACGTCTGACCAATGTCCCTAAATGACCACCCTGGCACAGCCACTACAGACTGAGGGTCGGGGAATTTAGTTTATCAATACAGGCAGACCACAGATATTCCTAACATGACACATTCTCTGTGTACTCCGGTTTCTGTTGACAGACCCGACAGGTCCCACATTTCTTTCAGGTTGGATAGAGTACAAGGCTGCATGATGATGCCGAAATTCCACTACCATAGTGAATGGTACCTCCCCCCCCCCCCCACCAACGGAACTCAAGAATGACACAAGTTAGTAAGGTGTATCTTTGCAGGGGAAAGCACAAGCTGTATACAAGATAGTTGACATGGGAGGTTCTCAATAATAGGTCATGTTCCTAGTGATATGTTTAACGGTGACGTGTAAATTTTACTCGTGCAAAAAATAAATTCCAAAGGTAGAATGATGGTTTATATTCTTCGAGTTTTACTGCGGGAAATTCCAGGGAATATGACACTGCAGGGATTTAGCGTTTTTTAAATTGTAGAAACTTTGAAGAGAATGTGACAAGTTTTGCCTGGGGATTCGTCAAATTAACCTTGAGTGGGAATCATTTCCTCAACAATACAAGGTGTGCAGAGATCGTTAAGAATGTCTAAGAATTAACATTTTAATGGATTTGGAAAACTACTCCAAATTAAGACAAAGCTTATTACAAATAGTTCTACATGAATCAACAACCTCGAGAGGAATGCAAAAGATGCGTAATGTTATCAAAACGGGCTGGTGCGACAAAATTCAATCTTTCTGAACACCCGCAAAGAAGACTAATAATGAGTGGAAATTACAGAAATGACACAAATAAATTGATTGCGGGAGAAGGATTCCTTAAAATTACCCCAAACTCAAATAATCACAGCGAGGAACACATTATTGAGATGGCAAAGGGAAGGGATTAATTAAAAAGAAATCTCATTAATTTTCAGATTGTTGATTGAAATCCCTGGGCTCGTGTGTCCAGTGCCTGTGATTGTTTTCAAATGCGTAGGAAGCAAATATGCATAGGGGGCAGGGGCAGGGGGTCCAATCCGACCAGAGGTGAAGGTCGGCTTATGTGCATGAAGGTGCACATATATACACACTGAGATTGGAATTACATAGCGCCCCCCCCCTTCGACTCATACTATATGCCTAGACCCCTCTGCCGCCAACCACCTCCCTTTCCGCATGTGGGAGAGGTAAGGTTCGGGAATTATGTGTGTCATATTATATGGTCTTGGCAAATTTTGTGGAGTGGGCGGGCAAACATATTCAAGGCCCTCTCCTCTCTGATTGGTAGGGTCCACTGCCCCCTCCCCCCTTCTCCTAAACCAGTCCACTGTACCTTCTGTTTGAATACTAATTGTGTCTGATGCATAGCAAGAGTACCATTTGACTTTGAAGTTTTAGCTCAAAAGTGCCACCTCTAAACTTTTTGATATCCAGCAGCGTCTCTTGTATTTATCTGGTATACGGCTACACAGGCTTGACCAAATACATTTGGTCTGCACAGAACTGTCATAGAATAATTATTCTCAAAAGGACTGCATGTTAGTTTAATGCACTATGGCCTTGACGCCATGATCTATGAATGCAGCCCTAGGGAGTATCATCAAGCATTATGCAAAACCTATGGGCCTTTTGAATAAACTCCTATGCAGAGCAAGAGGCCCCAGTCAGGTAACTTGTAAATGATGCAGTCATTCATTTTGCAACCATTAAAAGAGTTATGATTTTGACAGATATGTACATTCAATGAGAGAACTTTGGGTCCTATCTTATTGTGCGAGACAGGTAGGACATCCTGAAATTGATTCTGTGCTCAAATTGTAAGTTCCCACATCATCTGATACAAACGCCGATCACTTCTGTATGGGATGAAATGTCAAGGTTTCAATTCACTTGTAGATGTGCATTGATTGTAACAGTAATAGGAACTCAGAGGAGACATGTGTTATTACCTGAGCTTCGAGACACTGTGTATTTGAAGCTGACATTTTGATCAATATTGCCGTACGTGTCAATGTAAATGTCAATGTACATGAAGGTACATGTTTTCCAAGTTAGATGGTTTAGAAGTGTGAAGCAGACAAGCAGATATGTAAACTATTTTTTTGAAGTCACATTTTTAAGAACCTACATATAGGCTCTTTAAGTATCATAGGGTGGACAAAATGTTATTTTTGAAAAATTAGTTTATGACATTTTTTAAAACTTATGAATGAAGAGGATTAATTGCTTCCCAGTTACAAATTTATTGTTTTTATTGTAAAACAAACAAGTTTCCAATTTTTAGAATATCCTAGTTGGTAAATTTGCTAGTTGGTATTGCTGTGTAAACATGAAGGCAGTGACCACCAGCAAGCTCCTGTCCCCCACCTGCCCCCCTCCCTAGTCTGGGGTCGGTCAAGCCAGGAGATGGTGAGGCAGGGCGGTCAAATGTCCCAGACCCACAGAGAAGGCAGGCGGTACTGCAGTCTCGGGCCCTGACTGTACGTTTACAGTCTGGGAGAGTACTAAGGCCTGTGTACCTACACTGGACCCCATACCCTGCTATGCTGTACATGCCCACTAGTATCAGCAACCAGGAGAGTGTGGGTTCGAACCCCACTCTGGCTTAAACAGTAGTACTGTTGATATATGAAAATTGCACCTAAATTTAAATAATATACCTAGTCACATATTTAATAGCTAATTTAACTATCTCAATTAAGGTGGATTTATGCTTCAAATGAGTTAAATAAATAATCTAAAAAACGTACTACTAAGTGTGCCAAGGTGGGATTCGAACCCACACTCCTCATTGAAAAATGATCCAGGATTCCGGATCATTTTTATTAGATATAAATTCGTCAGGGCCTGGAGTGTTCGAGGCTGGCGGTACTGGGGCAGTCGCCACATAGCCATATAGTGGCAATGCCCACCGCAGGGAGAAAATGTCAGGGGCCTCAGGGGTTTCTATTGTAATCAGTCAGACAACAGCCAAGGTGAATGCAGTTCCATTTGATACAGTAGCAATTATTGCACACTCAACAAAGCCATATTGAAAGCAATGGCTCACGAGACAATAAACACTGAAAGTAAAAGCAATATGAACTTAGCGCAAACAGATTTTCGCTGTGCTCAGACACTGTAGATGTAAAGTTGACATTTCAATCAAATTACTGGCTGCGAAGTGTCACTGTAAATGTCAATGTACATGACAGTCTGTATCATGGTTTTAAGCTCACTTCTGACTCTTTCCATTAAGTTTAAAATGTCAAATATATTTGAAATCAGGTTCATTGAAGAGTATTTATTCTCCATGAACTGTTTGCTTGACTTAACTCTTTCAGGTGGAGCAGGTTTTTGTTAGAACTGTAAACACTGAGAAAGGTGTTGTTATAGGCACATAACATTGAAGTGCGTGCTAGTTTACTGTAGTGTTCAGCTTTCAAACATAGCGTCTACCAGTTAATGGTGTTCATGGTCTAGACTGTACCATGACCATTTAAATTTCTGTAACCAATCCCATATTGGGTAGATTCACCAAGAGTCTGTCACATTCCCTGAAACTAACAGTGACATGTAAAGCTGTACAAATGTACAATTGCGACTTTCACTGACTCTTTTTCAGGAAAAATAGCTTTGACAATCTCTTAGTGCTTCAAGAACTGGTTAGCACCACTAGTTCGCCAATATCTATCATGTGCCGTCCATTCCCATTGATATAGGGAGTCAAAGGCCTCTATAAATACATGAGCGAGGAGCTTCTATGGATTATAGATGACATTTGTTCACCAGCTCTGCACTTAATGAAAAATTAAATCTAAAGCATGATTGTGATGAAGCTTTAAATGCTGGAGAGCTTCATCACGCAAGTGTGAACCCCCAGAACGGACCTTGATGTGACAGACCCTCTGGTTGAGGGTATCTAAAGCAATACCAAGCGCTACCTACATAGTCTGTCGGGTGTAAGGACCCCTTTCTCTTTAGGGGCTCTGGGTAGGACCAGCCCTAGCTAAATACTCACAGGGTTGTGTCTCATGAGATTGTAACAATTGAAACGTCTTTGACCAGGTGAAGTCTTTGACCAGGTGTAGTCTTTTTCCCGTGTAATCTTTGACCAGGTGTAGTCTTTGACCGGTGTAGTCTGACCAGCAAGTTTTAAAAGGGCTGAAATGGGGGCTATGTAGACAGAAAGGAGGGGGGAAGTTTAATGGATATTTTATCATTATATATATTACAAACTTCCCGGCATTTCAGTGTACATAGCCCCCTATTTCAGCCCTTTTGAGAGTTGCTGGTCAAAGACTACACCTGGTCAAAGAGTACACCCGGTGAAAGATGTTTCAATTGTTACAATCTAATGAGACACAGCCACAAGCCTTCCCCAAGGTGTGCCATGTCTAGTACTAACAGCATTGGTGTGTACTGTCTGAGGGTGTCAATGTGTGTATAGCACCGGGGTAATTCTATCAAGACCACTGCCTCTGGCATTTTCTGTTTATTCTATATTTATTCTGGCAAGAGCTAAACCAGTCGGCTATAGGTTTAGTGTTTACCAACCCATTGACTTGGGCAGTAAAGGCTTTTATTTACAATCAAATCTAAGGTGCATGAACAGTATGTATGTTTACTAGCACCCATAGCTCTGGAGTTGACATTTGCTTTGCAACACTTAAGGCAATTTGTTACCGTCTGTAATAGCTAAGGTCAGACAATTGACTGTTACCAGAAACCTTGAACTTGGGGGGAACTGTTCTTTGTGTTGGGCTATATGGCACTTTAATAGCATATGTGTTTATCAGACCGTGAGTAGGATGTGTTTGACTTAAAGCACATTGGAAAAAGGGCACTATTTACCCGTTTTAAAAGGTTGTTAAGCCTTAGATGAGGTAGAGACTGATGAGGTTAAAGGTTCCTTTATATATTTGGAAATGTTTTCAACTCTTACATAATTCCACTAAAAGGTTAAGGACCAGAGGATTGGATGTAATGTAACTTTACATCAACTACAACTAGGCCTACATGACTGTTTGCATTTAGGCAAATTTGAGATGTCTTAAAGGGACATTTTAAACAGCTTTAAGATCAGTGATGCTGGGAAAGATCATAACAGCTTTTAAGTGGCTTTAAGTTACATATACATGAATAAGATATGCTTAAAATGTTTCTTTATCATACTTAATTTACTTGAATGCAAACCTTCATGCAACGCAATGGGACATATAACACAGTAGGATTTAAACAGTACGCTCTTTAAGGATTTTGATATTCTGTAGCGCACTACACCCCTATATTTAACATGCATATATATTTATATATATATATATATATATATATATATATATATATATATATATATATATATATATATGTATGCATGATTCATATAATAGTATGGCTGCAGCACTGCAAATAACATACCCATCCTGCATTGATAAATCATCCTAAGCCTACTCATCGATGCAGTATGTGTCTATTACAGTAACTATTGGAGTTGAATCCTACAAGGATCCCTACTCGTATCTCATAGGCTTAATCATTGAGCTACCATGAATACATCTGACTATCTATTGATGCCCACATGGACTCGGTAAGACCCTTTGGGGATTTGTCAACAGGTTTAGAGATTGGGTCGGCCACTCAACTCGATGTAAGGGCCTCACTATGTTACATCACCATGCGTCGGGTGCCTCATGATGATTGCTTCAGGAGCTGCTTCAACTTAACATCACAATAGGGGTGATCAGAGACTGGATGTTTGAAGGACATTAGTATGTAGGGTTCTCTGTGTGACTCATTGATGTGGTGTTTCAATGTGTTACAGTACATGCGGTAACCTGGGTGCTGTATAAGGCCAAAACATAAAAAGGTTTATTTCAGGTCACCCACCGACCCTATCAAAACAAGGCAGACCCTACGTTTTTTTATGCAATTCCGAAGAAATGTTCATATTTTTACCCTTTATTTTTGTCAATTTTAGGGTATTCAAAAAAGTTGGTTAGTACATTCATATTAAAAATAATAGATTAAAAAATCCGACCTACTGACCCTACATTTTTCTCCCATGTTACCTGAAACAACCCTTTGTTTTGGCCTAAGACCCAGATATCATAATTGAGGCACATTGATGGCAACTATATGGCTGGCATGGTGATAATAATTAAATCCCACGCAGCCAAGGGTGGTCAGGAGGTTCACAGAGCATTGTGGAACAGACAAGGGACAACGGGTCAATACACAACACTCACACCCAGAGCAGAGACAGAAGGAACATATTCGTAACCATGAAAGAATGAAAGTCCTCAGGTAATTGATAAAACAATACAGAAAACAAAAGTATTATCGTATAGTTGATTTCTTAAGGGACAATACTACTTGTTCCTAGATGAGTAATATTCTTTCGCCATTTGCATATATGTCAGGGTTATAGTAGTTTATTTTATTGTCAAATGAGAAGTGCAAGAAAAACTGCCACGTCCCCCTATTAATTTCCAGGATAGGGCAATTTGAGTGAAATAGTGTCTCTACAGTGGCAGTCTCTACAGTAATCCCAGCAGCTACAATTGTAATAACGATGGATGACAATGGAAATACTATATCGCCTGTCACTTGTCCCAGTCAACCCAAGCAGTAATCTAATGAAGCTTGAGGGGCACATGAGACTTATGTGAGCAGTACAATCAGTGCGCAATGAGCCTGACACGGCGAGACAGGTGTGCGGGGGCGACGCAAGCTGCTCGGAGCTTATTGTCAGAGATCCGTGTCTGGTGTGGAGCTTACTGCCAATTACATCCCATAATAGGGGGTCTCATTAGGTATAGTGTTGTAGCATGTTACTCTGTGTAGGCGGCCATCTTGTCCCCTACAAATTACTGCCAATTACATCCCATAATAGGGGGGCTCATTAGGTATAGTGTTTTAACATGTTACTCTGTGTAGGCGGCCCTCTTGTTTCCTTACGACTTACCGCCAATTACATCCCATAATAGGGGGGCTCATTAGGTATAGTGTTGTAGCATGTTACTCTGAGTAGGCAGCCATCTTGTTTCCTTACGACTTACCGCCAATTACATCCCATAATAGGGGGTCTCATTAGGTATATAGCATGTTACTCTGTGTAGGCAGCCATATTTACCCCTACAGCTTAGTGCTTATTTTATCCCATGATAGAGGATCTCGATATAGGTATAGTGTTGTACTTTTTCACCCCCTGTAGGCAGCAATCTTGTCCCCTTTAATACAATTAACTGCCCTTTTCGTCCAATAATATGGGCTCAAATTAGGTAAGTGTTGTGTTATGTTACTATTGTGTAGGCGGCCATCTTGTCCCCCTTACAACTTATTGCTAAGTAGATACCATAATAGGAGCTCTTGTTTGATATAGTGTTGTAGTATGCCCTCCTGAGTAGGCAGCCATCTTGTCCCCTTACAATTAACTGCCAATCACATCCATTAATTGGACTTTTTATTAGGTATAGTGCTGTAACATGTTACTATGTGTAGGCGGCCATCTTGTCCCCGAACAACTTATTGCCAATGACATCCCATAATTACAGGGGCTCTCAATCTTGACATCTGGTCCCCTTATATCATGCTGTGAATAATGTTCCATATCATAGCATGGTACTCTTAATTTCCATTTAGTTCGCAGATAAAAGATAAATCTGTCCCCATAAACCATCCATAGTCTACATATTACATTGCCATGCTCATCTACAATCTTCCACCATGACAAGCTCAGCGATAGCACATACAACCTGTGAACCAATGTCCTAGATTTATTTCAGAAAGTTAAACAGAGCAGCCTGTTAGACCCCTATACTGCATTTCCTGTATGGCTGTAGCTGAGCTGACTACTGCTACTTAAGGTGCCTGTGACAGGCGGTAAGGCAGCGTAATAATACTTGGTAAAGCGGGGTAAGGCGCGGTAATACATGGCAAGGCGGGTAAAGCGGCGTAATGCAGGCTAAGCAGGAAAATGGTGCGCGTAACAATAGGAAGATAATGCACAAAGTGAGTTAAGCTGATTTGTGTCGATGACTCAGGGCTGATTTCTCATGTGAGACAAACAGGCTCTACAGAAAGGCAACAGCAACAGTCCCAATGCCATAAATAATGGGGACTTATTCTAGCTAACGATGCTGATACTTTGACAACTACCCTGATCAGCAGAATGAGCCTGCCATGTAATTCATAATAGCAGTAATAATGATGTATGACAATGGCTAACTAAGTATGCAGACATATTGAAGCATGAATATTGGAGGTCTGCGATGGGTCAATTTTTAACAACAGGGGGGGGGGTGGTGGATTTGGGGGGAACCAAAAAAATGTGGACCCAATGTGGACACAAAAAAATTACACCCCCTTTAAGAGAAAAAGCCTGCGCCTTACTATAGCTTACTGTAGCTCAAAGGGGTCGGCCACGCTTATTTTCAACCAGCCTAGGGGGGGGGGCCGAAAAATTGATGGCTCCTCCTGTGGGGGGACCAAAAAAAATCCGACCTGCTCACGTGAAAATCCACCGACCCCCCCTGTTGTTAAAAAATGACCACTCCCTTAGGACAAATGTGCACATCTGTCCCCTGTTCATGGAAACTACCATACAAAGCAACTGGTGCAGAGGCATACAGGCATACAAATAACATGATCTCATTTCTTCCACATCTTAGATAATACTTAAATATGTGCCAAATTAGAGAGTCCCAGGTCCTTTACAGTGTGTTTTGAAAGGGTGGATTTGTAACCTCCTAAATTGAGCATAAACGAGATGATTTGAGGAATTCTAAACTGAATTCTAGGTAATAATGTCAAATAAAATGGGAAGTACAGCAATTCTATTACTGCACAAAATGTCATTGATTTAGAAAACCAGCAACAACAGTGGTTAGTGTAAAAATATGCCCAAGGATATTAGTTTATAGATAAAGTTATACTTTATCTCTTGGGCAACATATACTATGTATGGTGTACTTAGCTTCTGACAACACCAAAAGCAACAAGGCAGACTTCATACAGAGTCTACTTGTGACAGGAAGTCATCATCCTGAACACAAGAATAATATTCTCTTTGTGCGCTTCGGTGGGCACCAAGTACTGACCAGCCGTGCACTGCCCCCAAGCCCAGACTCCCAGACATAAACATACACCATCCTCGTTATCAGGTATTAAATACACCCCTATGTCCACGGATTAGGAGTGGAAATGGTACCCTAAGTATGATAAAATCACAGATTTCAGGAGCCCAAAATGTACAACATTTTTGGAAAATGCTGATACATTTTCAGAGCACACCGTTTTGAAAAAAATTAAGGCTGTCTTGTCTGTCTCCTGATAACAAGACGTCCTGTCTGTTGGGTCAGTGTCAAATATATCCATTTCTATGGAATCAGTGTCAAATAGACCTGCTTTCTGCAGCACTCTTGTCAAATTCTTGGGCCAAATAAAAAAAAGGGTTGTTTCAGGTCACACGACCGACCCTAGCAAAGCATGGCCGACCCTATGTTTTTTGTGCAATTTTTACGAAATTATTATATTTTTACCATTTTTTCGGTCATTTTTAGGGTTTACACGGAGTACGGTTAGTACTTTGATTTAAAAAAAAAAAGATATAATAAAAAAAAAATCCGACCTACCGACCCTAGTCTTTCTTTCCATGTTACCTAAAACATTCCTTTTGTATTTATTTTTTGGCATTGTCAGTGCTGAGTCAGTGAAAAACACACTTCTTCCACATTTTCTGTAACATGGATGGTGTCAAGACAGACATGAGAGTGCAGGGGCAGTGCGCTCCCCCGTCCCCCACCATCCACCCCCTTCTCCGGCCACACGGGGTGGTCAGGCACTTATTGCTCCGGTGGTCGGATGCTGATACAATATTTATCAAAGCAGGGGAAATAGCTGCCCATGCATCATAAAGCGCAGAGTGTATGACCGTTAACCATTTAAGGACAGCGTAATGCCTTAATACATCATAGCCTTCATGATGCATGCATGTAGCCTTGGTAAGTAACTCGCTATAGTGCTTCAGTCAAGCATCATGCCCACGCTATGGGGTTGAGTTGGTCCTAAGGGTCAGCATGATGCACTGATGCATCACAGGTGCGATACTCTCCAGGGCTATATTGGTGTCAACAAATTCATATTTTATCGACATGCTGTCCTTAAAGGGTTAACTACAGATGAAGGCAGGGTCCTGTTAGGCATATGGTATATGTATCGAAGCGGACGTAAGCACAAGTGACCCTTGGTTAGGCCCTCCATCATAGTACCCTTGCCATTAGGTTGAGGAATAAGCTAACAACTCCTCTAACTTTTCCACTGTCTTTTCAGTAGCCTGACATTGAAGCAATCATTGCCCCTGAACCTTATATTGAGGCCAACATATAATGTGGTAATAAAGTGCTTCATGCAATTTATTTTGGCCAATACAAAAACCTTAAAATGTAAAAAAAAAGATACATAGCATTAAGGGAATAAGTATCATTTAGCTTACAATTAATGTAGAGTATAATATTATGGACACTCATTCAGTCCTATTTATATAGTAAAGCAAAAACTGTAAACCTATGTTATTTCTTGCTGGACATATTTTCGCGATTTTTTTTCTGTCAAAATATGTACAGCGCAAATCCTCCAAAGTTTGCGAATTCAAATACACACGAAACTGTACTTTATACTAAATTTGAGAAAATATATATGTGCAAAAATATCTATGGTTACAGTAGTGAATTCTTCCCTTTACATCCACAGTCATATAGTGCCCATCTATGGGGCATTACGGTAAATAACACTAAATGAGAACCAACTCAATCATGCAATAAAAGGCCTCTCTGATGTCTACCTGTCTTATGTCCACCTAATGGTAAGGCCTTGGTTTTACGACTCCAGTCCGTTTGTTAGCCCTTTACGGACGGCATGTCCCTGAAAGATGACATAACTCTTTATGATTCACCAATGCGGCCCCTGCAAGTATCTTGCATCATGACGACCCCTCATGAATGTCTCACCCCTACAGCCATCATGATGCACGAATGTAGCCTTGGTGAGTAACTCACCAGTGCTGCATTCAAGGGTATGATGCATTACTGCATTATGCGTTCCTCAAAGGGTTAGTGTTGCGGCGGGGCTTGGCTTTACGACTGCTGCCCGTTGTTTCATCCTACATTTGGCTGATTTCTCCGGGGACTACACGCAGCTACATAGTTTTAGGGGTGGCTGGCATCAATCAAAGACCCCCAGGCCTGTCCTGGACCCCCATCTGTGCCTGCTATAGGGCCACACAGCTACACAGGGGCATGGGCTGCAGTAGTCACCCCGCGGTGAGCACTTGTAGGTATGATCAAAGAGCAAAGATTACTAAGAGGGTCCACTTGGCAGTTCTCCCATAAATTGGCATTGTCCCTCCGCAATCAGAATACCTTGAAATAATCCCAAAAGGTAATACCATTACTTAGAGGGTAGCTATCTGACTGCTGAATCTGACTATTGTGTAAACTTTGAATATTTTGAAATGTGATTATTGCAGATTTCTGGTTGTCTGGCTTGTAGCCCCCTCGTAGATGGAGTGCACAATCCACTGCTCACACCTAAATCCATGTTAACTAATATAGGCTTGGAGCAACAGTTTCTGATTAGATTTAACATGGCTTTTGAGGAAAACATGTAGAAAGGTTACATGGAGGTAAAAGACTTTTTCCGGCAACTGAAATGTGGTTTCATCTGTGTTTAGGTAAATAGAATTTGATTGGGCTATGTGGACTGTACACGCTATCCACCAGGGGGCGCCATGGGCTTTTTGGGGACATGAAAACGATCGGTGGATCCTCTTAGTATTCTTTTTTCTTTGATATGATTGTACAGTAGCCATGGTTACTCCCCCCGGCAGAATGGCATCCTAATGAAACCTGCTGAACTCTGTATAAACATGAGATATACTTACTCAGTTACAACTTACTTCAGGAACTAGAAGCTGCTTTCAGCTTTTAACCCAGAGCATACTGCATGTAGTTTAAAGAAATCACCATTTTCAATCATTATGGTCCAATTCAAGCTACTCCCCCCCCCCCCCAATCCATCTGCAAATGACCCTTCAATGTTTTACTGAGGAAACATCATATGACATCGAAGTCAAATGAGACTAGGTTAATGGCCTATACAAATTGATGTAAAAGATCAACCCAATATACTTAAATGAAATAGTACATAATAATTATGTTCCCTGCCGTATAGAGAAACAAGCTTATTGGAAATACCCATGGGAAATACCGATGGGAAATCCCTAATAGAAAATGGTTATGTCACACATCCCCAGCGTCCAATTAACTAAGACCCTTACATTTGGGCAGTGGACCCTGTAACAGGCCCTGTGAGTGCATGTAAGGCTACAGCATGGGAGATTATTTCTTTTCATAAAGCCTCATAAACACCGACAAAACTGCAGAACAATTAAAATTATTTGACATTCTGTCATTTTATTTTCGGTCAAAACGAAGGATTTATATCTAATGCAGCAAAACGCAAAACATATAATTCAACATCGAAGTAGGTCCACCATCTATCTAATGTTATTAAAAATATGATGAACTTATTTTTCTCACTGTTAAAACTGGAGGTCAGTTATAGTGGCTTGTACTGAATGTGTGCATGAAGTGTGTAGATTTAAGGGGCCAGCACTAAGTAGTTTAGTGCCTCAAGTGCCAGGTCCCTGCACTACACCGACAGGTGGGACATCACCCACGTTCAGGCATCTAAAAGCTTCCTCTGTTTCCGCAAATTTGACTGGGAAATGGCCTTTTTTCCCTTCAAAATGAGATAGACATTCAGGCTCCTGAGAGGACCATTATTATGACAAAATGAAAACCTATATCGGGGGTATTAGCCTATGTACATATGCTCGAGAAATACCCTTTTTGAATAACCACTATCTAAGACTACAATTATACCCCTTTTTCAGCTAGATCTCGTTTTCTCCTTGGAGAATCAATTCCATTTGGTATCTGGAGAAGTCGGCCCCAAGGAGAAAACGGCCCCAGTGAAGTCGGCCCCTGAGTGAAGTCGGCCCCTGAGTGAAGTCGGCCCCAGACTGAAGTCGGCCCCAGACTGAAGTCGGCCCCAAAGTGAATCTTAATCTATTATCTTAAATCTTAATATATATTAAAATCAGATAGGTCCCATTGTATCTGACACCTGTTTCACATATCCACACGATGTTAGAGGTTTGATTTTATAGTATATACCCTACACCCAGATGAGACAATATAAACATTTAAAAGAAAAGGAAAAGAAGAAAAAAAAACGGGGGTTGGGGGGCAGAGCCCCCCATTACACAATAGTTAACTATCCTATCCTACGATGGACTGTGTAGGCTTACCACTACTAGTGGTGCCATCTTCATTTGATTAGTAAGACTTTTAAGATGTATTTAAGATAGTTTAAGATAGGATTAAGATAGTTTAAGATAAGATTAAGATAGCTTAAGATGGGATCAATATTGTTCTCAGAACATTTGTCCGCGCATCTAGGAGAGCTACCATGGACCTGCGTCTTATAGCATTGATGTACATTTATGGGGCCGATTTCACCCTGGGGCCGACTTCTCCTTGGGGCCGACCTCACTGGGGCCGTTTTCTCCTTGAGGCCGACTTCACTGGGGTCGTTTTCTCCTTGGGGCCGACTTCACTTGTATTCCCCCATTTCTACATAAAAACTGACATTACAATAACCTACATTACATCAAGTGTGACATGTACTACGTATAAGCAAGTTCAAATACATTTTTGATTTCCGAACGTGGATAGTGTCTGAATAGAGGACTGAGTGCGGGGACTGGGCTCAAGTAGAGTGTCCAAGGAGGCTTGTACTTGTAGCCCCAGGTCAGGTGCTAAACCTGAAGGGGCCTTGATTCCTGACCACTGCCACACTATACACATGGGGTGTGAGGTTATGTGGGGGGAGCACATGTACTAAGCTTTTAACACATATTTATATAGGCTGCCTAAACAAGTGTTTCTTGTTTATTGCAATACACCAGGTTAATTTATTATGCAAATTTCCAAATACAATGTGCATATACAACTCATATTTACATTGGCTACCTCTACAAGTGTTTCTTGTTTAATGCAATACCCCGAGGTGAATTATTGTGTAAATATATACATATGCTTTGTACATAACCTTTTGACTATTAAATGTAGTTCCAATAGTGTTCTAACACCTGAAAATAAAGGTGTGCTTGTTAGTTGCATTATTCATTCAACAACTTTTTTAACCTGTCGCTATTTAAATATGATTAAAAAAACACACAAATCTAGGAGTGTGTCCAACAAATATTTTACGTATGCAATAAACTATTTTTTCAATGTTATGATACTGCCCAATGCCTTATACCTGTACCACCGCATCACACAGACATATTTTGCAAATATTTTACAAATGCGATGTGCAATGTTTTTTGTTTATAACAAGGTCCAGAGCTCTAAACCTGCATCACAACATCCTATGGAGCTTATTAGTGGACTTTCCCAGCCCCCTGTGCCCAGAGTGGCGCCAGTTTCATTACACTAATACCCATATAGCAGCCGGAGTAATGATCGCCTTAGTAGATCACACACTAGATAACCTTTCCAACATAGTCAGTGCTTGGTACCAGATAAACCTTAAGGGAGGGTGTACTTTTTTAATGCATCATTCCCTTGGTCCTCAAGATGCATGCATGCAGACGAGGTGAGTGACTCAACAATGCTGCATTCAAGCATCATGACGACCCTATGAGGTTGATACACTCCCGATAGGTCAGCATGATGCACCAATACAGCACTGGTTAGTTACTTGACCAGGGCAGCATTGTTGCATGCATCATGACGACAATTTTTCTCCTTAAGCGACATGCCGTCCTTAAAGGGTTAAACCCCCTGCTCTGCTACATAAGGCATTAAGTACCTGCCCTTGCCTAACTCAGACTGGAGGGGTACCAAGAGTCGGGTCTTTACTGGTGCCTTGTCCTGGTCCAGATGTTTTTAAATATGTTATCCGCTTATATCAGCTTAAGGTGCCTATATGTCGTACAATAAGGCTATGGTAGATGGGAATTAGAAACAGCTAATCAGCCTACACGGGGGTGGAGCAGGTGCAGGGGGAGGTGTTAGAATGGAAATTAAGAAATAATCCGACAAATAATGAACGCAATAATTGAGTGAACTATTTTTCTTTTTCACTGGGTACACTTTCTTGCTGAAATTTGCTGAAACCCTCGCCCAGCCGAATGTTTGACTCTCTACTGTGGTGAGCTAGTCACCAAGGTAGTCATGCATAAGTGGGAGGGGAGTGTTTTTCCGCAAAAGAAATATTTTTCCTTTAGCTGGTTTCTTTCAGCTAGTGAGTTAGCCAAGTACTGCCATCCTTGGCTTGTAAGAGATGCCCATGTTTCGGTTTGGGATGAACTAGAGATTTTGCAGACAAAGTAAAGGGTTTACAAAACCAATGTAGGTCACATGGTTATCTCTAGACACTGAGCTTTCCATATGAACTTACATATGTGCCTGTTTGTGGAATTTACAAGTTAAGCATTCACAGAGAGAAGAAGTAGAATCACTGTAACTCTTAAATGGGAGTCCAGCCCCGATCCCTGAGGTAACTCTCCCCACAACTCTAAAGTGACTCCCAATCACGAGGGAGTCTTAGAACAGAGTCATTATAGAGTTATTATAGAGTTATTTTAGAGTCCTGCTAATATGTTAAGGAGTCACGTTAGAGTCCAGGGGATAGTTACCTTAGTGATCAAGTTGGGAGTTACAGTGATTCTATACTTCTTTTCAGTGTGTTCTGTCCACACTAGGCTTCACACATAGGCTTGCAACTGTCCCTGGTTAGGAATGATCTGGTTAAACAACTTCTGGATCAGACCTAAAATCTGTTAACGCAAAATCTGCTGAATGGTTCTTTGTTGTGGAGCAGAATTTAGATTATGTCTTAGGAATGACGTCATAAGAAGGACTTAAATGGGAAGTGGGAGGGGTAAGCTTTAGTCAGAGTAATAGACGAGTACATAATGGAGTGTTGTTTTGTTACTTTGTTTACTGAACCCTTGAGTCGATTATGGTATTAGTGCTAATTACATGTCCATAAAGGTCCTTGTGGGAGGTGCATTCTGGGATTGTGTCCTTGCTGTTTTTATGAAGGACTTAAAGGCAAAATAGTTGCTGCCCGCGGAGTAGCAGTCAGAGTTGAGCAAGGACTCGGACTGGGGCTTAAATAGAGCGACTGCCCTGCCCTTTCTACATCTCCATGGTATGGGTAAAGCCAATCGTCCACTAAACAGTGTCGGCCAACTTGATGCTCTGATTTTGTTGCGAATAAACAAAACATGACTAAAGTTTTGTTTATCTGCCACCAAATCGGAGCCCCAAGTCGGCTGACAGAGCTTGGTAGATCATGGGCTTTATACCTATTGTCCACCAAGTTGTACCGATTTAAATAGCAGACAGAGAAAATCGGTTATCTTTTCCCCTTTCCCCCCTTCCTGGAACTTATTTTGGGTTTGGGTTGTCTCGGCCCACTTTCTTTTAATTTTTGAAGGTCTACTAGGTTGTCTGTAGGCCATAAAATGCATTACATAAGCACAGAATATAAACACAGATTATATCATCCTACTAAGGAGTCTAAGTCGGGTCTAAGGCGGCCCTTTTTCCTCCGACCATATCAAATGTAAATTATTTGATATTGTCTGGAGTCCTAAATTGGTGAGTTAAATCGGCTGACTTTTAATGAATTTCTAAGTCAGCAGACAAAGCTCCCCTTTACAAGGTCCACCAAACGTTTCTGTCGGCTGAGAAGGCCTCTATCAGCTGTCAAATAGGCCGACAGAGCTTATTGGAGGATAGACACTAGAGACAGTAATCAGGTCCCCACAGTGTATAGCCCCTAATTACCACTGTCATCATGTAGCTGCACTCTACAACTCCAAATAACCACTGACTATGATAATCACAGTCGAGCAGTAATGATAGCCTATGTGATTGTATACACATGTCCCTTTCTAAACGCTGTCTGGCTTATATAAGACATTACTAGTCTCCTTGAAGAGGTGGGTATTAGTTAACAAACAGACACTTGGTTGATTTCCTCCTAGCCAAATTTCTTCCACATTAAATTGATTATAGCTGGGGGGGGGGGGTCACTGAAAATGGGTAAGAAGGCCTCCCCTATCTTAGAATTGTCAGACTTTGTTTAAGACGTCCAAATCTCTCCCTAACGCAGGGGTCCTTAATCCCTAGATCCAGTCCAGCATCAGCCTGACGGTCTAACCCAGTGACAGATGTGGGCAGTGACTCATTGAGTGGGCAGTGAGACATGTAAGACAGGCAGTTAGAGTGGGCTAACCATTTAAGGATAGGATGTCAATACCCGCTGACATTTCTCATTGTAAGGCACCGATGCAGCCCCTTCGGGTAACTCACTAATTCTGCAATGGTGCATCATGTTGATCCTTCCCTTGGGGAATGTCTCAACCCCGTAGGATCGCCTTGATGTGTGAATGCAGCCCTCGCAAGTAACTGGCCAGGTTCACATTCATGAACCATGGGGACCAAGAGCATGATGCATTAAGTTTTTATGCCATCCTAAAAAGCATAAGTCTCAGTACCCCTCCAGCGACAGTCCGAGTGATGTCGGGGTAGGTACTCAGCCCTATTTATAAGGGTGCTGGGGGTTTAAAGGGTTATGGAGGCTTGGGTTACACCAGGTTACAACTTGTTGGGTAAGGGTTAAAATGACATGAGTGCTAAAGTAGCACTTATTGACCCCATACAAAGGTATAATGAGGACCAAGTAGCTGTAAGTAGCTACACTCACAGCCGCGGCACTGATCAGGGCCCGTTACAGCTGGAGTAACGTTAAAACCGCAGTTCTTACTGCACGTGCAGTAACAGTCAGAGTGCAGTTGGGTCAGGTACTCAGCCGTATATATAGGGGCGCTGGGCCTTTAACCAATACCATGACTAACACTCCTTCAAATTGGTGGTCTAGTGATCAACAATCCATGCAACTTGAATTGCAATGAAAAAAATTGCATTGCACATTTGAATTAATTCCTGTGAGAGTAGTACAGATTCACCTTTTCATAGATTCTGGGAGATCCTTAATCCCATGTAATATGATCCGTAAGCCTTGCTGAATTACATCAGTTTCATGAGGGGTCTACATGATAAATTAATGCTGGTATACTAATGTAGGGCTTGCGAAAAACTCGCTAATGTATTCTAGAGTTAAAATACGTTAATTCCTATGTAAAGCAATGATAAGAAAGCCACAGCACTTTAATACTTTGTGTCATTAGTTCGGGGGATGTTATGGAATTAAATCCACATTGGTTTTGATACTTTAGGTGCATATCCATCTGCCTCAAATTCAGGCGATGTGTCCTAAAGTATCCTTCACCATGCATTTGATCCTAAATAGGTACATTGACTGATTTTGTTGCCATCACAGCAATAAGGGCACAAACTGTGGTAGCTGTATACAAGAAAAAACTAGATTTCTTGTTTTGCGTCATCATAACAAAACACGTGTTGCCCTTGTAATGCAGAGTAGAGCACTGTTATTATCATGTCAAAATAATAAAAACGATTTAAAAAGAGAGGCGAATATTATTTGAAAATATTCAATAGACTGACCTTAATGGCGTCTGGATGCTCAAACTTGTGCAGGAAGAGGCGGCAGTTAAACTCGCAGTGACTCAGCGTTTCTAAACTGACCTGGTCCTCTATCAGCTCCAATGGCGGCATGTCGAACACCCGCATAAACCGCGGCTCCAGTGCAAACGCCAAATTCAACACCTCTCCCAGAATTCCACACACCCGCTTCCTGTTCCTGTCTGTCCTTACAGCCATTTCCGGTCCAGCCTCCCCGGCGACTCGCTCTAGGAAGACGCTGAGTTTGTCGACTTGTTTGTTTTTTTGTTTGTCGGTGGGACGTGTGCGGGTTTTGTTGAGGGCGATGAAGGAGAGTTCTCCATCCGGGAGAAGCAGGGAGGACTGCACGGAGCCCACGGTCTGGGGCCGGCTCTGACTCTGTGAGGAGGTTGGCATCATGAGTTTGTTAATCCAACCCGCTAAGCTGCAATGTAAGGATAAAGATGTGTCATTAAAAGTTGCAAAATTAATACTTTAATGCGCCATGTCCTATTATCATTGCAATCCATTAAGACTACACTGTAAAAAGTTGGTTGCGATTTTTGAAGGTCTAAATCAGATTCTATCGTAGGTGAAGCGCTGTTTGTAGGTAAACAATAGATTTTACTTTAAATCAGCAGTAGATTCTACTGTAAATCCATTCTACAGTAGATTCTACTGTAGATCTATAGTAGATTTTACTGTGTACCTACACTAACTGTTTACAGTGTAGAGTGTCAGTATGATGCACGAATGAATTGATCAGTCACTGTCAATAACCTAATGGTCAATACCTCAGTGCATCATGATGGTAATTCAACACGAAGTTGAGGCATAACCTGGGACTTTGAGGGTAAAACCTTTAGGCATCAAGGCAGTTTTTAGTTTTTCACTAAGCAAGAAAAAACAGAGACCTATCAAGCTGGTTCAAAGTATGAAAGTATGTTATATTCTGTGGTCCTTCTAGATACCTGGAATGAAGAGAAAGTAAAAACAGCTATTATATAATATACTTTAAAACCATTCCACTGTTTTGACACGTTGAGTTTTGTTCATTTATAATATAGTGTTCAGTGCTAATGTTGGTGAATTCTTAGATCTTTCATATAAGTTGACTCGATCATAAGACCCTTGTGAGGCCAATGCATTATTTAAAATGTATTGGTTACAGCACCATATCATTATGAATAGATGGACTTTTGTAATCGACAAGGACATAACTTCAATATTGGGATCAGCTGAGTGACATATATATATAAATATATGACACATGAAAACTGTTCTCCTTTGGATTTGTAACACCTAGCTTAATCCTACAATCCCAATGCTAGAACCCCAAGCAGCCGGGAAGCTTTAGATGGTAAAGCCCTTTCTATATGGTGGAGGTAATCGGCCACTTCCCCCCTGTATAAACCTTTAAGAATGATCACCAATGTCCAATCCTGCAAGGCTGCCATGCTGCATTTGAGACATGTCATAGTCATAACGTATGAACAACTGTCAGTTTTTCATTCATGCATCAGACAGACCCTGCAGGAGTGTATCAGCGATTATATATACTATGATATGTGTGATACTCATTAGACTTGAGTTTAGGCATAGTACAATGAAAAGGCATAGCTCATCTATAATGTATACTGTCCCTTAGCCCTTCAAGGACGCATGTCGCTAAAAGATGACATTTGCCGTCATGGTGCAGCAATGCAGCCCCAGTGAATAACTTACCAGGGCTGCATTGATGTATCATGCCGAACCTTCGTGAGTCATTTAATCCATAGGGTGGGCATGATGCATGAATGGATCATGATGCCCAAGGGTTTGATGCATTGAGGCATCATGCCACCCTTAAAGGGTTGATGGTTTACAAATCGAGGCCAATCCTACTCTGTGGAGAACTAAAGTTCTTCAGGGTCTAAGGAAATGTTGAAAGTTAAAGCAGGCATTCGTAAGCATTTGAGACAGGGGAAACATCACTGAATAGTCTTAAAATATTATACAAGCTAGAGCTGGGAACTTATGAACATAGAAAGCCTCTCAATACACATTACCAGATAAAAGAAACAGAACAAAGTAGTATTCAGAGAGAAAATCGGGAAAAGGCTCAGACATTCTGCACAAAAAGTCATTCATCCAAATGCTGACTGCATTGAGACACATTCATTGAGGATTACTTGTATTACTTAGTCCCACTATGGCAGGTGTATCTATGCTCTCTGTGATACAATACAGCACGTCCATTATTGAGCTTATCCCTTGGTATCAGCACACACCAATCCCACTACTTATTGTGCCCGTGTATATACCCACCGGTCCGAGTCCCACTGCTGATTTCCGTTCTCCATATTGCTTTCTGCGCGGCGGTATATCTTATATCCGGCTTTCTACCCGCCTTATTGCCTCCGGGCTCCTTCCAGTCTCCTTCCTCTTGCCTCCGCCCGGTGTATATCCCTTAGTATCAGGCTCTTTCCCCACAGTGAGATCCCTGTACCCCTCCTCTATAGCCTTCAGTATGAGGACGTATCCCATCAGGCCTCAGCAGCCAAGGAAGTAACACCCCAACCACTCTGTCAGTCCCTCACAGGCCTACCCTGCCCCAATATCTGTCTTAAGGCTCATATATAGAGGTGCCTTTGGGGTCATATAGGGGCGCCTTGAGGCTTATACAGAGGTGGCAGAGGGCTTAGGTATGGAGCTGCCATGGGGGTTATGTGGTTGTGCTGGTTGCTAGTATCCAATATGCAGGAGTAGCAGATATTGGGTATCAGAAGTGAGGTAAAGTCAGTGTGGGTTGCTGTAGACGTTAGGGGTATATCCTATAGAGTGTTGGCCTTATGTCCACACTGCCATATAAGGTGCTATACTGAAATAGAGTCCGACTTTTCACCTCGCATAATTTCACACCAGACCCAAGAGAGAAGTTCTGTTTGTACAACATTGAAGACACTGAGAGCCTTTGAGTAAGGACTACGAAATAAGCAAAATACTGTAGTCTAAATCCTAATGTGGTAGGGCAGCACTTTGTAAGTATCTATATCCTACAATTTGGAAGAAGTTCACGCTGTCTAAAAACAGAGTTTGCATAGGATCAATAGCACTGCTGTCCACAAAGAGGGTCCCTTCCCTTGCAGTCAGTAATTGAGTGGTATATGCTCCTTGGTTTAAGCTAGGTGCACCCTTTACTCCAGTATTAATTAATGTTAACCCAGCATTGTGTAGAACATATCCTGTAGCTGGGAGAAGCCTACAGGTGTATGTGGACCGTGTGGTACTGAAAGTGTTCGGTAGAAGTCAGGAGGTAGACGTCCTCAGGTGTGCGGCCGACAGGGGGAGGTAACACCAAGGGGTGCCTGTGTGTAGTCTATCCCCCCTGCAGAGGGTGTTCTGGGTGTATAGGGTAGACTCACCAGGACTCGGACACATACCTTGAGACATATTCTGGATGTTGGTGTTATTCAGGCATTTTTTGCTCCTTATTTGCAAATAGTGGTTACGTTTAAGTGATATTCTTTCCTGAAAACAAACATTAGACCCTGTAAGGCCAAATAAAAAAAAAAGGTTTGTTTCAGGTAACATGGGAAGAAACTCTAGGGTCTGTAGGTCGGATTTATTTTTTTGCTTTACTTTTTTTTTTTTACTTCCCCTCTAAAATTGACCCAAAAAAATGTAAGCATGGGATTTAAAATTTTTTGTGTAAACCTAACACCAAAAAAGTGTACAAATATCGAAATTTCTTCAAAATTGCATACAAAACGTAGGGTCCGCCCTGTTTAGATAGGGTCGGTCGGGTGACCTGAAACAAACCTTCTTTTTTTGGCATAATGTACATGACTAACCCCAAATGTCACTGTCTGTCTCATGGTATGTGTCCGACTCATGGTGAATCTACCCTAGGGTAGGTGTACCAGACAAGGACAACCAGTGTAGCAGGGATACGGGTGATCAGGGCCCACCAGGAGGCCCCGTTGGGTGTTTAACCCTTTATAGACAGCATATGCAACCCAAAATATAATTGTCTCATTTTAATGAAAAAAACAAATAAGCTCGACTGGCGGATAAAAATGTTTTAGGGGAATATTTTCCTTAAAATCTATTTAAAAGTAGTTGTTTATCTGCAAACAAGAATTCATCTTTTTATCTTGAAATGAGAAAATCTATTTTTGGCTGTGCATGCCTAACTCTCTCCATGAACGCAGCGCCGACGAGTTGGCATGATGTCCAGCATTGGTGAGATACTCTATGGTGATGCATCTTTGCATCTAGCCTAAGGGTGTAAATCATTCAAATACAGCGCTGCCCCTAAAGGATTGATATAGGAAAGCAGTGGTGAGGAAACAGCCTACATAATGAACTCTTTCGGTGGTGTTTGTGTACCCCCTACTGCTTACTTGTACCCCCTACCATGAGCCATACAGGCTCAGCACTGCTAAAGGAGTGCTCATCTTTTAACAACAGGCGGGGGCAGTAAGATTTCATGCAGGTGTGCACATTTTTTACCCCCCTGACGAGTTAAATTATTTTGCCCAATGCGCTTTGAAGTATAGAAACGAGCTGGCTTTTTCAATGAAAACAAGTGAAATATTTTTGCTGTGTTCGCCAAGGCCAGCAGATCAAATCTTTTAACCCCCTTTCCCACAGTCAAAGAGTCCAAACTTTTAACACCCTCCTAGGTCTCCCATCCTCCTGTTGTAAATGAATCGGTACTTCCTAACGTCAATGTCTACTTACATTAAGTTTCATCCCATTGATAAATTCTGTTGAGTATTTAGAGCTGTTCTTCAGACAAAAGATACTACTGATAACAACACAAATCAAGAACATATTGCTCATATAAATGTAGAATAAGGATTTTAATTTTGTAAGCTAAAATCAAATGGCACAGTAAACCCTTGTGTTACACCAGTGAATACAGTGGGCGGCAAACAGGTGGTAACCTTCCGCTATCGTGGACCTGTAGAATAGGATCATCCCCAGATTATGGAGATCAAGGACTGAGTGGGACGGTGTGAGCCGGTACTCTGTGTTAATCCACGTTATAACGACTTGACACAACAACATAAGGAGGCCCTTTAATCAACCATTTTCCACTTCCCAGATGTTGACTACGATTCCATGCACACAAAAGAGTGAAACAGTCAAATGTGTCTCCGTCGTGGCTCCAGTAAAATGTAGTGTCAAACAGCTATTGACTCTGATCATATGAAGGGTCAACTTAGGTTGACACTGATAGTATATTTACTTTTTTTCTGTGTGTGGCTAAGGGAGTGCTCATTTATTAGTTTAAGCTGGAGGATTGGGGGGGGGGGGTAAAGATCTGACCCCTCTTGTGCGAGATTTCACCCCCCCCCCCCCTCCCTATAGTTAATAAATGAACAATCTCTCATACAAAATGTAGTCCGTTTGGAATCTTATATAATTCTGATGGCTTTGAAGACATGTCTTGCCTGAATGTACTATTCTGACTAAAGTCAGTAGTAACTAATAACTCAGCCATTAGGGTTTAACCTAGTTAGTCATTTTGTGGCTCCGTATACGACCAACCTCAATGCTACTAGATATAGTCACTTGCACCTTAGTCTTTCAATTTCAATGAGTATTGGGCTTATCAATGAGGCATTAGTCATATATTGTTTTGCCTCAGTAATTTTCTGAAGATTTGTTCATCATTCTGACCTATAGTGATATCCCTATGGCTAACATAAGTTAGCTACTAAAGACTACGGCCCGGAGCATAAAGATTATCAGTCTACTGAGCTGCTCAAAGAAGAGTGACAATGAATTAATTTCACAGCAGCAGGTAAAGGTCCAAATCATCTTTCCCATGCTTATGTAATTGTAATTGTTATTTTAAAAGATCATATATACACACTTGCTGGTCATGACAGATTTTTTATGTCTAAGGTAATTACTGTAGTCAGTATATGGGTAACTATGAGGCACAACTAAGGGGTCAAGTACTAAAAGGCAAAAGAAGAAACGTGCTGCCCCTCCAGTAATAGTTGAGAGAGGACTGACCAGCGAAGAGTCTTAATGGAATAGGTCGGAGTTAAAACTCCTAAATATTTTCATTCTCCAGGTCATGCTGTGTACAGTCTAGACATTGGCCAGTAATCGTCTAATCGTCACCCATGGGGTCCTAATGATTGTGTAGATTTTGCCTCATCCAAGAACTGCTAAATACTGTAAAGCCCCACGTAAACTATATGAGAGGAGCCATTTATTTGATAGATTTATCATTGGTTATATGAGGATAGGTACAGGAAACATTTTTGAATAGAAATAAAGCACTGTATCATAATGCCCTTGAATGCATTACTTAGTTGCAGTTTAGCTGACAGTCATGTTATGATAAATAACTACTGATTCGCTGTACTTGTTTACAGTCAGCAGGATCAGCATGGTAAGGTCAAGTAGGTCATGCTAACTAACAATGCATTAAGCTACCTGCTAATGCACTAATCATATTTAATTGCAAATTTTACATTTATTGTTGTGCGTGCTTAGCGTTGCGTTAGATTTTTTCTTCAACGTCAAACATGCTCTTTCATAACCTTCTCTGACTACCTGATACTTGACCATAGTTTGAGCACTGGTCCTCTCCTTCTACTTGACACATTTTGTATGAAGGACATATAAAGTTAACCCCCCCCCCCTCAGCCAGTTTATCCAGGGTGCCGGTCCTCGCTCAGCACCGACTGTTACCACAGCTTTATACAGCTTAAAAAGTCCTTGGGAAATGATAGAAAATGTCTCAATTCAGTTGATTGAAGTCTGTCAAAGTGATGGAAAAGTTATCATTAAAACAGCAGCCATCAGAAAAAAAGGGGAGAATTTATAGATTTTAATATCGAAAAAAGTTATTGCATGGCCTCTGTTTAACTCCTCTTAATACCCTACTTCTAATCGATCCACATTCCCAGGTTTATTACTCAACACTGCCCTTTGGTATTCATCAAATTTAGTCAGCATAAAAGGGGAAAGTTTTAGAGGTTTTCAAAGGGTTATTTCACGGCCTTTGTAATGCTCCTCTTCACCCCCTACTTCTAATTGATCTACATTCCCACGATCATTACCCAACGCTGCTCCTTTCCTGTCAAACCCCCACCTCCCTGCCCTTACTACCCTCCACTCAATACCTACACTCAATATCCACTCAATACACACACCCTCTACACCTACCTGACACTAGTCCAATTCCTGACATCAAAGAGCCCTGTAGTTCCTCCTGGCCTCAGAAGTTCCTGGTAAACCCCTCAGTAGGTGCCCTCTCAGTGGGTGCCCCTCAGAATGTGCCCCCTCAGATGTGCCCTGTAGGCTCTGCTGTAGAGTGCCTTAGATGTCCTGTGGGTAGCCTGTGGGGTACCTTAGATGTGCTGTATAGGGGAGGGAGAGGTGCCCACAGTGGCCGGCGGCGGTACAAAGGGACTGCCTGCTGGGTGTTGGTGAGGTGGTATGGGGAGGTGTATTGGCTATTAGGATGTAGGTGGGAGGTGGGAGGTGGTATGTGGGGGAGGGGGGAGGTGGGAGGTGGGAGGGTGGGAGGGTGGGAGGTGGGAGGTGGGAGGTGGGAGGAAAGTGTAGTGGCCAGTGGGATATTTATAAGGTAGCTTAACCTAAAATCAACCAGTAACTTGAGCAACTTCAATTTCATCATCCATCATTTATGCGCGGAAACCCCCTCTTTTTGTTAATTACAGTACACCTTAAGTGTTATTGTTTCCAGCAAATGGTACATACAGACGATTAGGCCACTCCAAACAGAAAGTTGTTTCTAATCACCAAGGTCTGAAAATTCACATTTTATTGGTCAAGAATTGATTAATATATTTATATGGAGAAAATGTAAGTTATTTTCGATACCACTGCATTGCTGGTATTATCAGCTTTGAGTTGATACCAAATATTTGTCCAATTTTATCAGTCTTTTTTTATAAAAATTGGCAAAGAAAAGGTTTTCCTCAAAACCTCACTTTTATATTTTTGAGTGGCCTAATTATCATGCATGAATAAGTACATAATTGAGGTGGGAATCCCAGGGTACTGGCTGACTCCTGGTCAAGCTACCGTAGGTGGGAGCTAGGAGGGCGGTGTGTAAAGCCGGGAGGTAATCACTTGGTAGGAGGCTAATTCCTGTGGAGGTGGTGGTCACTTAGACCAAGTGACAAAAGGTTTGTTTCAGAACCAACGTTGGAATGAATCATTTCAATTCAAATTTGGAAGGTATATTGTTATTAACTCTTCAGGGTGCAATGGTCGCCTACAGCCAACTCAGTGTAATGTAATTTTCCGGTTGAAGGCATAAAGCTTGCTGCCCCTTCAGCAACAGGCCTAGCTGAGCACTCTGGCTTCAAATAAAGCGGATACGGTTTCAGCAGCAGGATATAAATCAAGCATTATTACGACAAAATGGTGGACTCTGCTGCCGTTAAAGAATTAAATGAATATTGGATTTGACATTACATATACTGATCTGAAACCACATAGCTTTTCCAAACACATTGCAGTAAGAAAGTCCGCAGCTTTGTCTATGTAATCGACCAGGTGTTTTTTTTTTTGAAAGAATAACTTCAACTTCAAACTTAAAATGCCTGAATACCTGAAAATCAAGTATTGGTCCCTAGGTAAAAGTCCGACGCCAGGTAAAATCTACCCTGACATGAAACACACAATTTACATAATTGTATTGTAGAACTGTTGTGGGCATCTGCGTGAACGGAGCCCCAAGCAGATGTTTTGTCCTGCCGTGTAGATAAGACGGTGGGCATCACTCTGGCTGCTACACTGGATACCTGTGCACCAACCCCTGTCCTCCCCTGCTCCCCCTCAAGGTTGGGGGTATGTACAGCACATGCTCGCAGCATTGTTGACACAAAGCAGACGTGGGACTTTGCTAAAAGTGGGTCCATCTCCAGTATAATGCATAGTTGTGTGTTCTGCATGCCAGCAACATTATTTCTCATGCATAATCATGAGATTGTTGCATTTCAATGCAATAACATACATGCATTTTTTTGCCAGAATGTGAATGCGCAAAGCAGAGGGGGTACTTTGAGTTGACTACCCTCTATCTCTAAACAGAAACACATGACCTTCTCCCCAAGGTTTAGCTCAGTGGTAGCCCGTGGGAGTGGGGGAGCCCCATCCACTGCCTCAACCTTTGAGAATAATTAAATAAAAACGTAACATATTTTCTGGATAGGGAAAAAAAATAGCTGAAAAAGATAGTTAGATAAAAAAGAAAAATGATATTTGAAGGCTTTTCCTCAAACTCACTTTTTGAGCTCTCAAATATCAATCACAGGAGTTGTTGTCCTCAAACAAGGCTAATGTCCTCAACCTGAGATAAATTGACCTGCTCAGCCCCTTTACACCCTCCAACCGGCCCACCCCTTAAACCTGACCTTCTTTTAGGTCACTACCTCTTATTACCTTGTGCATGAACTTGTGTAGGGAGAGGAAGAAACGCAAATACAGTGAAGGGATCTTAACTTTGCTCTAAATCCTAGGTGGGTGGGAGATCGGGAACTCCGGTAATCATAGCAACAATATGTTGAGGCCTAGTAATAGGCTATATCAATTCATACCACAGCTGGCACAAAGAACAAAGCTGTTCACACATCCTGTATAGCGCATACAGCTAGTGGTATAATAAGTTATAGGCCTTGTATCAAGCTGTAGGGGTATTCAGTGAAGGGATCCTACAAGGCTCTCTTCACTGTATTTCGCATACAGCTTGGTACTCCTCCTATTACTACTACATAGACAAAACTCGACCACACAGATCTAGGAGTTATGAGGGAGAAAAACCTCCCGCACTGTTGATCAATGAGCTCTCTGGGACTTTGCAGGGAGTGAATAGGGACCCGCTTATATACGTGATCATAGGCCAAGTATGAACCTGCTAATTGTTTGGCACTTGGGGCATGTAGTATTAGCACAAGTAGCTAGTGCCAAGCAGGTTGTATGACTGGGTATTACATGCTCTGTGTATAAGGATAACCGTTGCACAACTGCATCTTTAGGGGAGACCGGGGCACGTTGAACCGCTTTGACACCTTTATTTTTTTCCTGACCTTGCTAAAGAAATCTGAACTTTGATTTTGTATCAAGCAGTTACCTTGTATCATTGCGATATAATAGAACCTATTGCTAGGCAAATGTGGGCTTTTCTTGTATTTTTCTTGAATTTTTAAAATAAAATCTTCGGATGGTTCAATGCGCCCCTGTGAAGCTCACACTCAAACCGATATGCCTAACCCTCAATGAGGCCACTGCATTTATTACCTACGTCTAATATAGCCATGATACATGAATACAGCCCAAGGAATGCTTGAATGCAGCACTGGCGAGTTACTGGCCAGAGTTGTATAAGTTCACGGGGGCAAACTGCATTAAAGCTCTAGCCCTTTAAACGGTTAAATGACGAGGAGAGCAGCATGAATACAGGGGCAGCTACCCACACGGAGGTATTGCAGGAATGGTGGCCAACATGATAATACAGGAACCATAGTGCACTAAGTACAGGAGGAAACTAATAAGCAGGATGTCTATTGACACAAAATATTAGGGGTAAGGGGTTTCAGAATTACACAGATATGGGAAACAGTTGGGCATAGAAACAGATCTGTCAAATGCTGGTATTAGGGACATGCACACTTGGCTGATAGTTAAGGGCTGTTGGAGAGGACAAAACATATGGCACTGAGATGCAAGGGATACATCTCTAATAAGAGACAAAATGAAGGGGGAATGCAGAAAGAAAGAGAGAGGCATTGGGAGGAAGTGAGGGACACATTAGATCATTGGGGGTAGGGGGTGATGCCTCGGAGCCAGGGCATTAAAGGGTCAGGAGTGGAGAAATTACATGTAAAGAAAAGGGAATATTGTGAGGGTACATTTGTTAGCTGAACAATCTTTATGAGGTTTTGTAAGTTTCTTCATTCAATAGCCAAGACACCCTCTTACGTGAAAGAATTAAGATACATCGTTTTTTCATTCAATAGTAGGATATGATAGTGAACAGCGATATTAATAATACAGTTAAGTGTAGTTTGGTGAACAACTAAAAAGAATATATAGAGGGAGAAGATAATGGCGGTCAGAGGGCAGGTGGAACAGAGTATAGATATATCATCAGAACATGAGCAGTGTGCTGATGCTCAAATGGTGGCAGCCATATTGGTTTGATGACAAGGCTGGTAGCCATATTGGTCTCATAATGAGGCTGAGATTACAGCGGTGCCTTAAGTGGTGTATTGGATTGGCTGGACCCGGTTCCACCACCCCCTCTGCTATATAACCTGCCACCCGCTGCTATCCCCTGCCACCCCCTGCCAAACTCAACCAATCTGCCACTACTGTAAAACCTCAGGTATAGGCCATGGCTTTTACACAAGTGAGATCACTAGTGCAGCTTATCAGGACAAAGTCAGGGTCTTGCTTATACATGTAATCAGTGTCTGCTACTAAAGTATAGTGCTAGATCTTAGATTATAGAGGCTGCCAGTCAAGCTTATAAGATTCTTCAAAGTAAGGGGTGTGGCCACGGTGCTAATATGCAAGGTTTTATGGTAGGCCTAGCCCCTACAGCCCCCATCACCTTCAGCCACTCCCTTACACACCCTCCCAATCAATGGCTATGGGGCATTTAAGCCATGGTCAGCGATTGTGCAGTGCAAAGTGTATCAGTAAAGGACTGCTATTAATGTCATGTATATCACACCTTTCACACTGAAGTCTCCCCAGTGCTTCCACCTGCAGGCAGAAGTAGGTAACTGCACAAGAAGATCATTCTCACAGCTTGTCTTATACTGTCAATTTTAACTAACGGCTAACTCTCTTGTGCAGTCAACCCCTCTAATGCAGAAAAATGTAATAGTCCCAAAAATACTGAAAGAAGATAATGTAGAAAATGACTCAGCCGCCCAATCAATATGGTCAATTTTTAGTAGTAAGAAGGGTTAGAGGGAATCAATTGTATCATGAATAGGTTTACGTGCATCAATTGGTATTTTTTTATATGGGTTCCAGATTTCAAACTTAGTAATTAAAATTTTCATTTCTGTGTTTTCAACTGACAATTGTATAAGCCAAAGACATGACACAATTAACATAAGATGAATTCATGCAGGCCACATGCATGCATGTCTGGCATTTGACGCCCCATAGCTGAGATCCATTTTCACACCAAGTGAAGCTGTGTAAAGCAGTGTAAATCTGGGCGGTGAGCTGGAAAATAACCACAGGGCATTGGACGCTTTGTTCTCCCTCCTGCTGTACCCCCATCTCCCCCTTAGACACACATTTCCTCCAGGCCCTTCCAAATACAACCCACCATTCCCTTTCCCTATCCTCTCTCCTTGTTTATAGCCTGGAATTATTTGGTTTACTTATAATAAATGCTACTTTTCTAGAAACTTAAATCAAATCAACATCACACGTTCCCCTGAGAAAACATATCCATAACAGGGCTGTTTTACACTATTGGAGTGGAGGTAGAGGGGTTGGGCTGAGCTCAACACTACCCCTTTAACCACTTTTCCGATACTCATTATTGGCATTGCTTTTACAAAATAGTTCTCCTTTGTGTTTAATGTCTCATTTGGATCTAAATAATCACTCATTATACATTCCTTCTCCTCCAATGCACGCTTTTGTCAGAACCTCAAGTTGATTTCATGTACTTTCTTTCATGATGCCATAGCCTTTGGTCCAACTTCACATTACGACAAGTGAACATGCCACCCTCCCTCTCTGTGTAATGCAGCTTTCTGTTTGAGGCCATACAACTACCACCCCTTCCTCCCAACTTTGCCTGACTACGCCCAATCTGGTCCTTGTGAGGTCTCTGTATGCCCCTCTCTGACTGATCACCACCATTCACCAAAGAGCATGCTACCAGCCTCCATGTTTTGAAGTGAGGAAATAGATTAAAGACAGAGTCATTGTTGGCCATGTAGAGATGAATGGGGGCAGTTATGGGTAGTGAGCTAGGGTAGAAAAGGGAGGGATAGAGGATTGGAAGAAGATGGAAAGAGATGTGGGCCCATATTAGAGCACAGGAGCCATGCAACACACAAATATCTAGGGAGGCCACAATGATGGTGGGATGGTGAAGGAGTGAGATAGGGATTGGATCATTCAAAATCAATTCAATTTCAATTTAACTTTTTATTATACTGAATGCACTGTCTACAAATGAATGCAGGTATCAATTATACACTCAGCCGGACGGAAAATGACATATATTGTCCAGGTTTAAATGTGTTCTATATAAACACTTTTAGATTTTCTTATGATGCCATCTTTTAGCTTAATGAACCAAGAATTAAACAATTCTTTGGGATGATAACAAGTATGGGGATTGGGACCAGGGGAACGATGAGGTGATGACAACATTTCATTAAGCTAACAATTGTTAAATAATACATAAATCAACTTCTCCCTAACATTGACCTCATACTAATGATAGCACCTTAGCTTATAAACTAACATGAGATTCTTTAAATTACTTGGATACACAAGCTGACATAAGAGTGACCTTCAACAATTTTTATATTTTCATTTTTTCTGTGTAATTGTTATATTACAATAGTAGGGGGAGATGACTTGGAGGCAGAACACCACAGTGTCAGGCGAGAGGGAGTATTATAGAAAAAAAGGAACAACTACGAATGTAGTACAAGAAGAATGAAAGGTATGTCAGAGGGCAGCTGGGTCAGAGTTTTCACCATCATGATATGAGCGGTGATGCGAGGCACAAGTCCTGGCAGCCATATTGGTTCGATAACTAGGCTGGCTGCCATATTGGTGTCATAATGAGGCTGAGATTACAGCGGTGCCCTAAGCGGTGTATCCACACTGTAAATAGTAACTGTATTTTTACAACATTTCCCATAGTGTTACACTAGATTCTACTATTTACCTACGCTATGCTGTGCATCTGCTGTTGATTACATTGTATATCTATAAAAAAAAGGCAACTATTACAATGCATAGCAACACCCGGGAGCTAGATTGTGTACTGGTTACCTTTTCAACCCCTTTTTTTCTAAAGACTCATTAGTAGTATATATTGTATCGGAACGGGACTATGGTTAAGTACTGTTTATTACTCAATGGACATGCAGCCAATCAGAGGCCTCCATTTGGTCATGTGACCGGAAGTGACCTACTTAGGGGATTAGTGGTGATGTCACGTGACCTAGTTAGCCAATCAGAGGCCGCCATTTGGTCACGTGACCGGAAGTGACGTCATATGACCTACTTTTGGACCGGAAGTGACGTCATATGACCTACTTAGGGTACCGGAAGTGACGTCATATGACCTAATTTAGGATCACGTGACCGGAAGTGACCTGCTGAGTCACGTGACCGGAAGTGACGTCACATGACCTAATGGCCAACCGGAAGTGAGTGACCTCATTGAGGATCACGTGACCGGAAGTGACCTGATTGATCACGTGACCGGAAGAAGAAGTGACGTCACGCTGACTTAATGAAGAGATGAGCGTCTTTAGGGGGTCACGCGCTTTAAAATGTGATATATATTTTTTTTGGAGGAGGAGGAGGAGGAGAAGGAGGAGGAGGAGGAGGCGAGTCTCTTATTTTTTTTGGTAAACCAATAAAAAACACAACAATATAAGTTTGTTTTTTCATTTTTATTTTTTTACGAGCGACTGGAAGTGCCTTATTGAACTAGGTAGAAGCGTTCTTTAGAGTGTATAAGGGGGGAGGGGAGGGGAGGGGAGGGGAGGGGAGGGGAGGGGAGGGGAGGGGAGGGGAGGGGGGGAGGGGGGCCCCTTTAAGATGCATGGGGAGGGGGGCGCTTTTAGGATGCATGGGGCGGGTGGGGGGGAGGGAGGGGAGGGGAGGGGAGGGGGGAGGGGGGCACTCTAGGGGGGCACTCTAAGGGGCGTTTGTCTCTTTTAAGAAAAAAAGAAAGAAAAGAATTTAATCGAGAGACACACTTCTTCCTCTCGAGAGGAAGAAGCGTGTCTCTTCATTTTTTTGTTTAGGAAGTGATGGTCTTTAGGATCACGTGACCGGAAGGAAGCGACCTGATGAGGCACGTGACTAGAAGTGACAACGTCACATGCTTTAATGAGGCGATCAGCTGCGACTGGCGGCGGCGGCGGTGGCGGCGGCGGTGGTGCTGGTGGTGGTGGTAGTAGACATTACTGTGGTCAGAGGTGATATGTTTTTTTTCTAACAGAAATCAGAGCTTTTATACAGAGGGAGTTTAATCCTATTTCCAACAGCACCCCCGCTGTCTAGCAGCCGCTCCGCTCCTTAAGAGCTTCTTAAGAGCTTAGACGACGAGGAGTATGTCATCGCCATCTGTGGAGGCCAGCTGAAAATGTCGTTTTTTCCTTATCCATAGCCTTACCTCCTACCCCCTACCTGAGGACGACTCTCTCCCCTTTGGCATTCATTGTAACAAACGGCAGAGGTCAGGTGAAAATCGGATTTTCATGCACAGCCTTAGTCAGCTGTCACCCCTATTGAACTAGCCGGCCGCCGCCGGCCCGTCTACTCACCACGGCAGGAGGCGGTGATTTTTTTTTGTTTTACACTTAAGTCGCTCACCACATGCACACGACTCTACTCACAGACAGACACACCCGTCTTAGGGGGTCCTGCTTCACGCCACACGCCTCCTGTAGTTTTTTTGTATACACACTCTAAGCTCATGACTGCTTAATCCTTTATACAGCTAATGCGCGTTGAATTAGCACAGTCGGTACACCGCCCGCTCATGTCAGTCGATCTCTCAAAAAGGGGGAAAGGGATCCAGCTGAAAACGTCATGCATTATGTCTTTTGTTTCTCTTTGTGAATGTCCGCCGGTCAGCAGGCGGCAGCAACCGCTTAATCCTTTATACAGCTAACGCGCGTTGAATTGCTGAACAGGGTGGTAAGTAGCTTAGCTCATGTCAGTCGATCTCCCAAAGGGGGGGAAAGGGTTCCAGCTGAAAACGTCATGCCTTATGTCTTTTGTTTCTCTTTGTGAATGGCCGCCGGTCAGCCGGCGGCAGCTGAACAGGGCCGTAAGTAGCTTAGCTCTAGAAGCGAGAAGGTGTATATAAGGGGGCTGGAAACACCCATTCACTCACTCAGTCTTTTGCTGCTCTCTACAGTCACCACCATGAGCAAAACACAACAACTAGTGTCGTCCAAGGATCTAAGCAAGTTCAAGAACAAGAAGAGTACTCAGAACGGTGATCGTTTAGCGTCAGCGTCTCCTCTTGCTACTGAAAATGAGACTACCGCCGCAACCGCTTGGTCTTATCACCCTCCCGCTGTAGCGAGCGCTCGCAGCAGTAGTAGTGATAGTAGAAGCAGTACTACTGGTAGTAGTCGTCGTGGTAGCGACGTTGTTACACTCGCGACGGTTGTTGCTGCTAAGCGCGCTGCCGCTGCTACTGCTGCGCCTGCTGCGGCTGCTGGTGATCCTCGTGCTGCTGGTGCTGCTGCTGGGCCTGCTACTGCTGCGCCTGCTGAGGCTGCTGCGCCTGCTGCTGCTGTGCCTGCTACTGCTGCGCCTGCTACTGCTGCACCTGCTAGTGCTGCACCTACTGCTGCAACGCCACTCGCGCTGAGACTTACAGCTATTCGGACACTCAGCCCCAGCAGCGCGTAGTAGACATATATGCCCTAAAGCAAGAAGAAGAAGAAGAGAAGCAACAGGGTGAGACAGAGAACGACGCTGACCACGAGGCGTACGAGGAACCCGAAGGGCTACGGGCGCACAGTACGTTTTTCGACCTCACTTCCACTGGTAGCGCGTCCGGTCCGTGGGGACTGCCCTCACCACCACCTTACGAAGTCGTGTGGTTGCCCTGTTCCGACAACGAGTCGTCGGATACCAGCACAGACGCTGCTCCTGTTATTGGTTCTGCTGCAGTAGTACCTGTATCATCATACTTCAAAGGAGAGCCGTTAGGATACTTGCCAGACGCTATGCTACTGAAAATAAGTAGTAAGTTGCCGACATCAGATTACATACGGTTAGGTTCATACCTTAAAGTGAACTTGAAGGACATGGGATATCTCAGTTCTGAGAGAAGTGTCATAACTCAAGCTAGAGAAATGTTCACTACTTGGTACCAGAAAGGTTGTACTACTAGGTGGAAGGAACTAGCAGCCGCCTTGGAAGAATCTTACCGTATGGACCTCATCCAATTCTCACATGAGTACATGGACAAGCATGACATGTGGGATGGCTTAGAGAGTGGAGACATGGAGTGGAAAGTGCAGAAATATTTCTCTCTTTTAGCTGAGCTCTGCCCTAGAGACTGGCAGACCATAGGGATCTACTTAGGGTTGACTTTTCATGAATTAGCTTTCATCTCTCAACCTGCGCCTTCTGACAGGACTGTGAAGAACCCTGTCTATGAAGTGCTGAGAGCTTGGAAGTACAACAAGACTTCTGAGCCTATGGCTCTGATGAAAGTGTTGCAAGACGACATGGGTCGCAGCGAGGTCGCAATGTTCGTTCAAGGGTTGTATGCAGCTGTACCCAAAGACATAAAAGTGAGCTGTCTCACTCCAGTGTTGACCACTCTCGTCTGATCCCTGCAGTAAGATGGACATCTGTTGAATTCGATCCTAGACTACAGTCACCCTTCACTATGCTAATAGCATCGTGTGGTAAGAGGCGTCTAGTATTCAAAGTGATAAATAACGTTTATTTTTTTAAAAATAATTGGTAATTAAGTGAAAAAACAAAAAAGAAAAAAACATGACGCAGTACGTCTGCGAAAAGTGTTTCAAATTTTTTAAAAGACCGTACAATCACGACAGACACGTAGAAAAATGTAGAATAATACCTAAGTTTTGCCCTCTATGCGGCGATGTCATTTGCTGAAAGATCACCTGTCGACGCGAATCTCTGGACGAGGTGACTATCCCTCCACGTATATGTGCTGTACCGAACGGTGAGGAAACGTTCACTGCGAATTGGCCTGCAATACAAACGAGTGTCAGGATGCACGGGACTCGCGTGAGTGTAACAAACATCAGACTACCAACCGGCGAGTTGAGTGACGCTGTAGATACTATGCGTCGCATTCACTTCACACAAAGATTCAGATACAAAGCGAGTTTTTCGGTAGGCTTACTCTTATAACACACAGCAAACTGCGCTACTTTCACGTCTCCCAGAACAACGCAACTCTCATTACAACCGCTCCCTACTATAACTAATTCAGAAACTTTGGAAGAGCTCCTCTCAAAGATGGAAAACACCGTCGCTTGCGAGGAAGTACGGAAACTTTGCGACGCTGACACCAAGTGGCGCGTTCTTTTTCCTACCAATTTTGAACATTTGCGTTTACATGGGACCGGGAGGATTTCCCATAGGCGGTAGGAACAGTCAGGCTAGTCGAGTTGGAAAGAGAAGCGGTGTGTTAGATTTTCCCAAAAAGGACAACCACTGCGTCTTCCGCTGCATTTCCTTTCACTTATACAACACCAGCAAGCGCGCTTCAGATTTGTTACGTCAGTTCTGTCCCGCTGCCACACGTGAAACCTTTCCGGGTTTTGAACATCCGCGACTTACCCGCGTCAGAGAACTTGTTTGACATACAAATAGCGGTTTACACCGCGACGCGTCAGGTGCCGAGGCGGAAGTTGAGAACACGCGTTACTCTGATCAGACCGCCTTCCAGAACTCTAGCCGCCCAAAGTAAAGTCAACCTACACCTGACGGCGAAAGACTGTTTGCACGTCTCTCTGGTCACGGACTTCAACGCGTACGCGGGTGTATACGAATGTTGCAAGTGTAAGGTGGCGTACACCACCGAGTTCTTGCTGAAGAGACACAGGAACCAGCTTTCCTGTTGCCGACAAATCAAGTTGCGCTACGTAGGTTGCATCTACTTAAATTCGAGAACGATTTTCGAAGCGCTAGCAGCCTTCTCCATTTTTCCTCCCGACGGACATTCCAGAATCTACCCTTACAAGATCACCTTCGATTTCGAGGCTTTCTTCAGAACCGTCGACCGAACACGTGTCCCTGCTGTGGGATCACGTCCCTTTGTCGGCTAGCGTCGCATCCGACTTTCCAGGGTAGGAGGGGACGGTGTACGTCAGAGAATCCGACGCAAATTCCGACCCCTTGTTAGACCGAGTTTAAAATCACATAAACGAGAACGCCAAAGTCATCGGGAAAGCTGTGCTAGAACTTTACCGACCAACGTTAGCGAAGTTACATGTGGCGATAGGTGAAGCTCTCCTGCTGGAGGAAGCGGCATTCACCCCTTCTCCAGGCGGCTTCACTGCAGCTCACATCAGACACCCGTTAGTTCAACTGAAGAAGCAGCTTCTGAGATACATCCGTCAAGCTCCAGTCGTGGGCTTCAACTCGGAGCGTTACGACTTGAACCTGATCAAAATACGCCTTCACTCGTTCTTTGCCTCCGAAGACCGAAGAAACCAACAATTCAGCGTCATAAAGAGAAGCAATCAATACTTGACGGTTTACACACAGCACACGGTTTTCTTGGACGTAGTCAACTATTTGGCACTTGGTTACAACTACGCGAATTATTTGCAAGCTTTCACCAGAAACGAAGAGAAAGGTCACTTTCCTTACGAATGGATGACGTATACCAAGAAACTGGTAAACAGAACCCTGCCACCGAGATCGGCTTTTGACAGCGAACTGAGGGGCGTCAAAATGGCCGAATCCGACTACGCCACATGTCAGAAAGTTTAGTCCGACAAGAAGATGCAAACTATGAGAGATTACTTGATCCACTACAACAACAAGGACGTCAAACCTTTCATAGAAGCTCTGAAAAAATCACGCTAAATTTTTCCAAGATCGCAGCATTGACATGTTGAAAGACGAGATCTCTCTCGCCAGTTTGACTTTACAGTTCCTCTTACAAAACCTATAAGCTGCGTTCACAACGTTTCCTCCGTTCGACGCCGTCCTCCCCGCTCTGATCAAAGAAAATCTAGTCGGTGGTCCTTCCATCATCTTCCATAGATTTCACGAGAAGGAGTGTATAGGTGCCTTATAAGTCGGCAGGGGGTGAATACTAGTGAAAAAAGAAGGCAGGTGTGCAAGTAGCTTTTCTAACAGACACTCGTGTGCACTAAGCTGCTTAAGTCTAAACCCACCTGCAGTAGAAGCTCTGTACGGAGAGAGCGTTTTCAGCCGTTTAAGAGGCTTATCTAGGACAGGGTACATAAGGAGTGAAACGCAGCTCTCACCCATCACACTTTCTCGACCCGCCCTTCATCATCGTAGCATCGTCCACTCTACGCTCGCTCAGCACGTTATGATGATTAGTTCTGCTATTTTCTTTACTTATGAAAGTGTTGACGCAACAGAGCATCGAAACCCTCTCCAAATGAGTCCAAGAAAGAAAAAGCAACTCCCACTTGAAGCAATAAGAGAAACAGTGCCCTATGATGCATGTTAAAGACTTTGAGGACATGCTAGATAGCACTGAGATGAACCCGAAAGAGAGATCCCTTATTGCACAGAAAGAAGCCAAAGCTGTGTTGGAAAAGCTCAAGTTTGGTAAAGGACTGACTCTTCAAAGCAGCTGTGTGAGTGTGATAAAAAGTCTTGTGTTGAAACATCCAGACATGAAGTTTTTGCGTGCTGTCGACACACTTCCTTTGCCTGAACTGATGATGAACATGATCGACCCCATCGTACCAACACGTTTCGACTCTGCCAATTGTCCCATGTATAAAATGGTTTCAAGTTTTGCCCGTGGCCGATGGCTAAACGATCCACTGAAGTCAGAAAACCTCCTTGATTTAATCAACTGACTAAATGTATTTTCTCATACTAGTATTAGTAGCATTAGTAATAGCGGCTACTCAGTCTCGTGCAGCACAAGCAGCAGCATCTGTCAGCAGCATCCGTGACATCGTCGGCAGCAGCAGCAGCTGCACAAGCAGCACAAGCAGCAGCATCTGTCAACAGCATCCGTGACATCGTCAGCAGCTGCAGCAGCTGCACAAGCAGCACAAGCAGCACAAGCAGCAGCATCTGTCAGCGGAATCCGTGACATCGTCAGCAGCAGCAGCAGCTGCACGAGCAGCACAAGCAGCAGCATCTGTCAACAGCATCCGTGACATCGTCAGCAACTACAGCAGCTGCAGCTGTCAGCAGCTGCAGCAGCTGCACGAGCAGCACAAGCAGCAGCAGCAGCAGCAGTGTAGACCACTAAATTCGAGATGACGTCCTCTCTGTTTCTTAGAATCGACATTCGACATGAGGCCTAGTGACATTTGACATGAAGCTTGAAAAACATAGTGACAGGTGACATGAGCAATTCTTAAAATCGACATGAGATATGAGCATAATTAAGCGACATCGACATGTGCCATGGCTATTTTTTTTTTTAAGACAAACGCCATAGACTCCTCATCCAGACCTCCACTAGTAGTGCTCTATAAGCGCAAGCTTTGCCTTAAGAGAGCTGTGGCTGTGAACGCTCTCCTCCCACCGTACACACAGGTAAATATCAGAGTCGGCCAATGTCGCCAATACTACTCTCATACAAGGGTCAGGCACTGCTGGACTATAATAGATGGGTCAAAGGCCATTCTACTGAGGGTCAGTCTAGGCCTGACATTCACTAACAAGCTAGACTTTGGCAAATTTGCTTGAAAGTCTGGCCAGCAAGAGTCCAGCATACTCTCCCAAGAGTTCAGCATTGCCAGACTATGGCATGAGGATCCAGCATAGCCAGACTTTCAAGCAAGTTTGCCAAAGTCCAGCTTGTTATTGAATGTCCGGCGTAGCCTGACCCTCACTAGAATAGTCCTTGACCCATCTATTATAGTCCAGCAGTGCCTGACCCTTGTCTGAGAGTAGTATTAGCGCCATTTGGTGACTCTGATATTTGCCTCTGTGTAGTCAAACCTCACCTGAGAGAGACATACTTCAGAGAGAAACGAAAGCGGATTCCGACAGCGGTGTGTGACGATCACTTAGAGCTTTTCGTGAAGATAAAAACGGAAAAAGTGCGAAAATGGTGTCCGCCGCCCGGCGGATGTTGTGAGAGACGTTACCTTCAAGATCTGAGAACTTCGGGGCTTATGAAAGCGGAGTGGGAAGGTGACGGGATCCTAAGTCTCAACCCTAAGACTTACATTTGCTACGATCGAGTCAGCGGCACCGGTGAAAGAAAATCCAAAAAAAAGATGGAGTGCAAAAGGTGTACAGAAGTAACAAAACCCTAAAGAACCAGACGACTTCTCAGATGTTCTTCGCAAACGAAAAACTCTCCTTGCGGTAAATAGAAATTTCAAAGTGGTACGAAACAAAAATGGACACTTACACCATAGAGAAAGATGACTTGTATTATAAGCGTCGCGTGCATTCTAACGGTGTGACAACGAGTCCTTTAAAAATATGAAAAAAAATAAGTGTGTTATTGATTGATTGAGCGCATCTTTTCAAAAATAGTGTGTTTATTAGAACTGAAAAAAAAAAAATTAAAAAAAATAAAAAATTATTGTTGTGTTTTATTTTCATACGTCTTCTTTTATTAGTAAGTAAAAAAATTATAACAATTAACTAGCGTGTCCTCTTAAAGTGTCACTTCCTCGGTCGCTGCTGATCTCCTAATTAAGACATGTGACGCCGTCACTTCTAGTTACGTGACTCATCAGGTCACTTCCGGTCACGTGATCCTAAAGTCGATCACTTCCTAAACAAAATAATTAAGAGACACATTTCTTCATGACCCAACCAATCAGAGGTCTCCATTTGACCGGAAGTGACCCCCTCATTTGCATAATGGGTCACTTCCGGTGTACCATCCAATCAGAAGCCCCTAACTAGGTCAAGGTCACGTGACATCACCTCCGGTATGCCCTTATATGGACATGTCAAGGTCACATGACGTCACTTCCGGTATGCCCTTATATGGGCATGTGACGTCACTTCCGGTCAAATGGAAGCCGCTGATTGGCTGCGTCATGACCTTGACCTTTAACTAGGTCAAGGTCATGTGACGTCACTTCCGGTATGCCCTTATATGGGCATGTGAAGTCACTTCCGGTCAAATGGAGGCTTCTGATTGGCTGCAGGTCGATTGAGTAATAAACAGTACTTAAGCATAGTCCCGTTCCGATACATACTATACTACTCTCATTATAGCCATCTCTTTCCAAAATAGTTATTCATTGTGTTTGATGTTTCGTTGGGATCCAGATAACTATTTCAAATTGCTCATTATAAGCTCCTCATCCTTCAATGCAGACTTTAGTCTCTAGTCTGTTTCATATACATTTTTTTATGATGCCATAGCCTTTGGTCCAACTTCACATTACTACAAGTGAACATGCCACCCTCCTCCTCTGTGTAAGGCAGCTTTCTGTGTGAAGCCATACTACTACCACCCAGACCATGCCTGACTACGCCCAATCTGGTCCTTGTGGGGTCTCTGTGTGCCCCTCTCTGACTGATCACTACCATTCACCAAAGGGCATGCTACCAGCCTCCATGTTTTGAAGTGAGGAAGCAGATTAAAGACAGAGTCATTGTTGGCCATGTAGGGATTAATGGAGGCAGTTATGAGTAGTGAGCTAGGGTAGAATAGGGAGGGATAGAGGATTGGACGAAGATGGAAAGAGATGTAGGCCCATACTAGAGCACAGGAGCCATGCAACACACAGATATCTAGGGAGGGGCACAGTGATGGTGAGACGGTGAAGGAGTGAGGTAGGGATGGGATTATTCAAAATGAAGTATGGGGAAATGGCACAGAGGCAGGAAAACAGGGGCAGGAGAGAGGCAATTTCATAGAAGTAAATAAATGGCACAGGCAGTTTAGTGTAGTGCAGTGAACAACTAGAAAACTATTAGGTCAGAGGATAGCTTGATCATCATGACATGAGTGTGGCACAAGTCATGGTAGCCATATTGGTTTGATAACGAGGCTGGCAGCCATATTGCTCTCATAATGAGGCTGAGATTACAGCATTGCCTTAATTAGTGTATTTGGTTGGCTGGACCCGGTTTAACCATCCCCTCAACAACATAATCTTGCCACCCCCTGCCAACCAATGTTGCACTGCTGTAAAACCTAATGTATAGGCAAAGGCTGTGACACATCTCAGTTTGCCAGTGTGGCTTTAAGGCTCAACACAAAGTTAGAGCATGGCTTTTACCTGAGTTTTGCTATTATAGTACAGTGCAAGATTAGAAATTCCCTGTCAGGCCTTTAGATTTCTCAAGGTATGGGTGCGGCTACTACACTTTAAGTTCAGCTTAAAAAAGTAAGGTTTCATTATAGGTCTAGCTTCGGGGCCTCACGTGAAGACCCTCCCAATCCATGCTGCTGGGCTATTAAGGATACTGAATACTATCTCAGAAAACCATAGAAACCACTTGAGAATCGCTCCATATCTTCCTATATATATAAATAGTACAGAAAAAAAATATGAAAGAGATTTATGGTGCCATACTGGAGTAAAAGCACCCCACCTGGTGGGACTTTTTACAGAGATCCTAGACATCATTTCAACCTAAAACAAGGCATCAAGATGTTTATCATAACAGTAAATTACTTTAGTTAGGTGACTTTGGATATTTCTCAGGATCCTATATGTAATTCACATATTATATCTCAATAGGGTTGAAACTATTGAGTTAGGTATTGGGGACTTGCTTGAAAATTGCAAGATAATCCATTCATGAAAAGGAATCAACCCATAGATTCTTCACCAAAGTCTGCCAGAACATGGCTATATATGATAGGTGTAATATATCAAGAGAACAGCACCAAACATGGTGCCAATGTTTAGCAAATGGACAAGAACCACCTGACAAGCTACATCATTAGATGATATTCCACATGTAGTCATCAGATCCTACATATATATCTGAACAGTGCTCACAGACACTTGCCCGGTTAGCTCAGTAAGTAGGATGCCTGCCTGTTGATTCATAGGTTGTGAGTTCAAGCCTCTCTTGGGGAAAACTGAAAAAGTTTTTCAAACTAGACATGCTAAGTACCACTGACAATAACATTAGCAGTCCTCACAGACACTTGTCTGGTTAGCTCAGTCGGTAGCAGGTTTGCCTGTAAATCCTGAGATCCTAAGTTCAAGGCTCTCTTGGAGAAAACTACTAAAATATTTTCCAAATTGGTGTTTGCATGCACATCCACCAGGTGGAGCTCGGGTGCCCCTAAACAGTTTCTGAAGGTTCTCAAAGCATCCACAGGGGGGCACTTAGATTGTATACAGTGTCCTTAAAGCAATGGTCAGTTAGCAACTATGCAGTGCAAAGTGCATCAGTAAATAACTGCCTACAATACCAGGTATATCAGACCTTTCACAATAAAGTCTCCTCAGCACTTCCACTTGTAACCAGAAATATATAACTGCAAATGGAGATAACTATTACAACTTGTATTATATCTTAAATTGGTTTGTGTGAATCAATGGATCTTTCAAATGGTTTCCAGATTTTCTGTGTGCACAACTATAGACCCAAACTGTAGAGATGGCACAGTGAAAGTAAGATGGATCCATGCAGGCCATATACCCGACATTTAACACTGCATAGCTGCGATCCATTGTCACACCCAGTGAAGCTGAGAAAGCAGTGTAAATCTGGGCAGTCAGCTGGAAATAACCGCTGGGCCTTGGAAGTTTGTTCTCTTCCTTCTCCTGTACCCCCATCTCCCCCTTAGACACACGTTTCCTCCAGGTCCTTCCAAATACCGCCACCATACCCTTCCCCCCATCCTCTCTCCTTGTTTATAGCCTGGAATCATTTGGTTTACTTATTAATAAATACTACTTTTCTAGAAACATAAATGAAATCGACATCACAGGTTCCCATGACAAAACATATCTATAACAGGGCTGTTTTACACCATTGGAGTGGAGGTAGAGGGGGTGGGCTGAGCTCAGCATTACCTCTTCAACCACTTTTCTAATACTCATTATTGGCACTGCTTTTACAAAATAGTTCTCCTTTGTGTTTAATGTCTCATTTGGATCTAAATAATCACTCATTATACATTCCTTCTCCTCCAATGCACGCTTTTGTCAGAACCTCAAGTTCATTTCATGTACTTTCTTTCATGATGCCATAGCCTTTGGTCCAACTTCATATTACGACAAGTGAACATGCCACCCTCCCTCTCTGTGTAATGCAGCTTTCTGTTTGAGGCCATACAACTACCACCCCTCCCTCCCAACTATGCCTGACTAGGCCCAATCTGGTCCTTGTGAGGTCTCTGTATGCCCCCCTCTGACTGATCACCACCATTCACCAAAGAGCATGCTACCAGCCTCCATGTTTTGAAGTGAGGAAATAAATTAAAGACAGAGTCATTGTTGGCCATGTCGAGATGGATGGAGGCAGTTATGGGTAGTGAGCTAGGGTAGAAAGGGGAGGAATCCAGGATTGGAAGAAGATGGAAAGAGATGTAGGCCCATATTAGAGCACAGGAGCCATGCAACACACAAATATCTAGGGAGGCCACAATTAGGGTGGGATGGTGGAGGAGTGAGATAGGGATTGGATCTCTCAAAATAAAGTAAGGGAAGATGGCTTAGAGGCAGGAAACAACATTGGCAGGAGAAAGGGAGTTTTATAGGAACAAAAGGAATGAGAAAGGCAGTTTAATTTAGTGCAGTGAACAACTAGAGAAATAGTAGAGGAAGAACGAAAGGTAGGTCAGAGGGCAGCTGGGTCAGAGTTTTCACCATCACGACATGAGCAGTGAGGCAAGGCATAAGTCCTGGCAGCTATATTGGTTCGATAATGAGGCTGTCTGCCATATTGGTATCATAAAGAGGCTGAGATTACAGCGGTGCCTTAAGTGGTGTATTGGATTGGCAGGACCAGGTTCCACCACCCCCTCTGCTATAGAACCTGCCATCCCCAGCCAATCCTCCACTGCTATAAAACTCCAGGTATCGGCCATGGCTTTTACACAAGTGAGATCACCAGTGCAGCTTATAGAATAAGGACAAAGCCAGGGTCTTGCTTATATGTGATCATTGTCTGCTACTAAAGTATAGTGCTAGATCTCTGATTTTAGAGGCTGCGAGTCAAGCTTATAGGATTCTTCATAGTAAGGGGTGTGGCCACGGCGCTAATACGCTAGGTTTTATGGTAGGCCTAGCCCCTACAGCCCCCATCACCTTCAGCCACTCCCTTACACACCCTCCCAATCAATGCCTGTGGGGCATTTGAGCCATGGTCAGCAGTTATGCAGTGCAAAGTGTATCAGTAAAGGACTGCTAATAATGTCATGTATATCACACCTGCCACACTGAAGTCTCCTCAGTGCTTCCACCTGCAGGCAGAAGTAGATAACTGCACAAGGAGATCATTCTCACAGCTCGTCTTCTACAGTAATATTTCTTATAATGACCAACCCCCTAGTGCAGCCAACCCCTCTAGTGCAGAAATGTTTCATGGTCTTGAAAATACTACAAAGACATTGCATACAAAATGACTGCCCCTAATGCAACCACCCAATCAATGTGGTAAATTCCTCAAAGTAAGAAAGGCGGCCACATCACAGGGAGCCAATAGTATCATGGCTAGGTTTACATGCATCAATATACCTGTAGAACATAGGGGTTCTAATTTTAGACTTAGTCATTAAAAGTTTCATTTCTGTGTTTTCAACTGACAATTGTATAAGCCAAAAACACAACACAGTGAACATAAGATGAATTCATTCAGGCCACATGCATGCATGTCTGGCATTTGACGCCCCGTAGTTGCTATCCATTTTCACACCAAGTGAAGCTGTGTAAAGCAGTGTAAATCTGGGTGGTGAGCTGGAAAATAACCACAGCGCATTGGACGCTTTGTTCTCCCTCCTGCAGTACCCCCATCTCCCCCTTAGACACACATTTCCTCCAGGCCCTTCCAAATACAACTCACCATACCTTTTCCCTATCCTCGTTCCTTCTTCATAGCCTGGAATTATTTGGTTTACTTATCAATAAATGCTACTTTTCTAGAAACATAAATTAAATCGATATCACACGTTCCAATGAGAAAACATATCCATAATAGGGCTGTTTTACAACATTGGAGTGGAGGTAGAGGGGGTGGGCTGAGCTCAGCATTACCTCTTCAACCACTTTTCTAATACTCATTATTGGCACTGCTTTTACAAAACAGTTCTCCTTTGTGTTTAATGTCTCATTTAGATCTAAATAATCACTCATTATACATTCCTTCTTCTCCAATGCACGCTTTTGTCAGAACCTCAAGTTCATTTCATGTACTTTCTTTCATGATGTCATAGCCTTTGGTCCAACTTCATATTACGACAAGTGAACATGCCACGCTCCCTCTCTGTGTAATGCAGCTTTCTGTTTGAGGCCATACAACTACCACCCCTCCCTCCCAACTATGCCTGACTACCCCAAATCTGGTCCTTATGAGGTCTCTGTATGCCCCTCTCTGACTGATCACCACCATTCACCAAAGAGCATGCTACCAGCCTCCATGTTTTGAAGTGAGGAAATAGATTAAAGACTTAGTCATTGTTGGCCATGTAGAGATGGGTGGAGGCAGTTATGGGTAGTGAGCTAGGGTAGAAAGGGGAGGAATCCGGGATTGGAAGAAGATGGAAAGAGATGTAGGCCCATACTAGAGCACAGGAGGCATGCAACACACAAATATCTAGGGAGGCCACAATGATGGCGGGATGGTCAAGGAGTGAGATAGGGATTGGATCATTCAAAATCAATTCAATTTCAATTTAACTGTTTATTATACTGAATGCACTGTCTACAAATGAATGCAGGTATCAATTATACACTCAGCCGGACGGAAAATGACATATATTGTCCAGGTTTAAATGTGTTCTATATAAACACTTTTAGATTTTCTTATGATGCCATCTTTTAGCTTAATGAAGCAAGAATTAAACAATTCTTTGGGATGATAACAAGTATGGGGATTGGGACCAGGGGAACGATGAGGTGATGACAACATTTCATTAAGCTAACAATTGTTAAATAATACATAAATCAACTTCTCACTAACATTGACCTCATACTAATGATAGCACCTAAGCTTATAAACTAACATGAGATTCTTTAAATTACATGGATACACAAGCTTACATAAGAGTGACCTTCAACAATTTTTATATTTTCATTTTTTCTGTGTAATTGTTATATTACAATAGTAGGGGGAGATGACTTGGAGGCAGAAAACCACAGTGTCAGGAGAGAGGGAGTATAATAGAAAAAAAGGAACAACTACGAATGTAGTACAAAAAGAATGAAAGGTATGTCAGAGGGCAGCTGGGTCAGAGTTTTCACCATCATGATATGAGCGGTGATGCGAGGCACAAGTCCTGGCAGCCATATTGGTTCGATAACTAGGCTGGCTGCCATATTGGTGTCATAATGAGGCTGAGATTACAGCGGTGCCCTAAGTGGTGTATCCACACTGTAAATAGTAACTGTATTTTTACAACATTTCCCATAGTGTTACACTAGATTCTACTATTTACCTACGCTATGCTGTGCATCTGCTGTTGATTACACTGTATATCTATAAAAAAAAAGGCAACTATTATAGTGCATAGCAACACTCTGGAGATGGATTATGTACTGGTTACCTTTTTAACCCCTTTTTTTCTAAATACTCTATATAGCCATCTCTTTCCAAAATAGTTATTCATTGTGTTTAATGTTTCATTGGGATCCAGATAATTATTTTTCCTTTCAAATTACTTATTATAAGCTCCTCATCCGTCAATGCAGACTTTAGTCTCTAATCTGTTTCATATACATCCTTTTATGATGCCAAAGCCTTTGTGACAAGTGAACATGCCACCCTCCTCCTCAGTGTATGGCAGCTTTCTGTGTGAGGCCATACTACTACCGCCCCAACCATGCCTGACTAGGCCCAATCTGGTCCTTGTGAGGTCTCTGTGTGTCCCTCTCTGACTGATCACTACCATTCACCAAAGGGCATGCTACCAGCCTCCATGTTTTGAAGTGAGGAAGCAGATTAAAGACAGAGTCATTGTTGGCCATGTAGAGATGGATGCAGGCAGTTATGGGTAGTGAGCTACCGTAGAAAAGGGAGGGATAGAGGATGTGAAGAAGATTGAAAGAGATGTAGGCCCATATTAGAGCACAGGAGCCATGCAACACACAACTATCTAGGGAGGCCACAATGATGGTGGGATGGTGGAGTGAGTTAGGGATGGGATTTTTCAAAATGAAGTAGGGGGAAATGACTCAGGCAGTTTGATTTAGTGCAGTGAACAACTAGAGAAGTAGTAGAGGAAGAACGAAAGGTAGGTCAGAGGGCAGCTGGGTCAGAGTTTTCACCATCACAACATTAGCAGTGAGGCAAGGCATAAGTCCTGGCAGCTATATTGGTTCGATAATGAGTCTGTCTGCCATATTGGTCTCATAATGAGGCTGAGATTACAGCGGTGCCTTAAGTCGTTGTATTGGATTGGCAGGACCAGGTTCCACCACCCCCTCTGCTGTATAACCTGCCACCCCCTGCCATCCCCAGCCAATCCTCCACTGCTGTAAAACCTAATATATATATAAGCCATAGCTTTTACACAAGTGAGATCACCAGTGCAGCTTATGGAATCAGGACAAAGTCAGGGTATTGCTTATATGTGATCATTGTCTGCTACTAAAGTATAGTGCTATATCTCTGATTTTAGAGGCTGGCAGTCAAGCTTATAGGATTCTTCAAAGTAAGGGGTGCGGCCACGGTGCTAATACGTAAGGTTTTATGGTAGGCCTAGCCACTACAGCCCCCATCACCTTTAGCCCTTCCCTTACACACCCTCCCAATCAATGCCTGTGGGGCATTTAAGCCATGGTCAGCAGTTATGCAGTGCAAAGTGTATCTGTAAATGACTGCTAATAATGTCATGTATATCACATCTTTCACACTGTAGTCTCCTCAGTGCTTCCACCTGCAGGCAGAAGTACGTAACTGCACAAGAAGATTATTCTCACAGCTTGTCTTATACTGTCAATTTTAACTAACGACTAACTCTCTTGTGCAGTCAACCCCTCTAATGCAGAAAAATGTAATAGTCCCAAAAATACTGAAAGAATATAATATAGAAAATGACTCAGCCGCCCAATCAATATGGTCATTTTTTCGTAGTAAGAAGGGTTGGAGGGAATCAATTGTGTCATGAATAGGTTTACGTGCATCAATTGGTATTTTTTTTACAGGTTCCAGATTTTACACTTAGTCATTGAAAGTTTCATTTCTGTGTTTTCAACTGACAATTGTATATAAGCCAAAAACACAACACAGTGAACATGAAATGAATTCATGCAGGCCACATCCATGCATGTCTGGCATTTAACGCCCCGTAGCTGAGATCCATTTTCACACCAAGTGAAGCTGTGTAAAGCAGTGTAAATCTGGGCGGTGAGCTGGAAAATAACCACAGGGCATTGGACGCTTTGTTCTCCCTCCTCCTGTACCCCCATCTCCCCCTTAGACACACGTTTCCTCCAGGCCCTTCCAAATATAACCCACCATACCCTTTCCCTATTCTCGTTCCTTCTTTATAGCCTGGAATTATTTGGTTTACTTATCAATAAATGCTACTTTTCTAGAAACATAAATCAAATCGATATCACATGTTCCAATGAGAAAACATATCCATAATGGGGCTGTTTTTCAACATTGGAGTGGAGGTAGAGGGGATGGGCTGAGCTCAGCATTACCTCTTCAACCACTTTTCTAATACTCATTATTGGCACTGCTTTTACAAAACAGTTCTCCTTTGTGTTTAATGTCTCATTTGGATCTAAATAATCAAAAAAATAATAGGAAATAGATTAAAGACAGAGTCATTGTTGGCCATGTAGAGATGGATGGAGGCAGTTATGGGTCGTGAGCTAGGGTAGAAAGGGGAGGAATCCGGGATTGGAAGAAGATGGAAAGAGATGTAGGCCCATATTAGAGCACAGGAGCCATGCAACACAGAAATATCTAGGGAGGCCACAATGATGGCGGGATGGTGTAGGAGTGAGATAGGGATTGGATCTCTCAAAATAAAGTAGGGGAAGATGGCTTAGAGGCAGGAAACAACATTGGCAGGAGAAAGGGAGTTTTATAGGAAAAAAAGGAATGAGAAAGGCAGTTTAATTTAGTGCAGTGAACAACTAGAGAAATAGTAGAGGAAGAACGAAAGGTAGGTCAGAGGGCAGCTGGGTCAGAGTTTTCACCATCACGACATGAGCAGTGAGGCAAGGCATAAGTCCTGGCAGCTATATTGGTTCGATAATGAGGCTGTCTGCCATATTGGTATCATAAAGAGGCTGAGAATACAGCAGTGCCTTAAGTGGTGTAATGGATTGGCAGGACCAGGTTCCACCACCCCCTCTGCTATATAACCTGCCATCCCCAGCCAATCCTCCACTGCTATAAAACTCCAGGTATCGGCCATGGCTTTTACACAAGTGAGATCACCAGTGCAGCTTATAGAATAAGGACAAAGTCAGGGTCTTGCTTATATGTGATCATTGTCTGCTACTAAAGTATAGTGCTAGATCTCTGATTTTAGAGGCTGCGAGTCAAGCTTATAGGATTCTTCAAAGTAAGGGGTGTGGCCACGGTGCTAATACGTAAGGTTTTATGGTAGGCCTAGCCCCTACAGCCCCCATCACCTTCAGCCACTCCCTTACACACCCTCCCAATCAATGCCTGTGGGGCATTTAAGCCATGGTCAGCAATTATGCAGTGCAAAGTGTATCAGTAAATGACTGCTGATAAAGTCATGTATATCACACCTTTCACACTGAAGTCTCCTCAGTGCTTCCACCTGCAGGCAGAAGTAGGTAACTGTGCAAGGAGATCATTCTCACAGCTTGTCTTATGTGCACAGTATATTTCCTTGGGTTACCCTTAAGTGCAAACCCTTCAAAGCAGAAACTTTCCATCGTCCAAATAAAACTACAATGACATTGTACAGAAAATGACTCCCTCTGATGCAACCACCCAATCAATGTGGTAAATTCCTAATAGTAAGAAAGGCGGCCACATCAAAGGGAGCCAATTGTATCATGGCTAGGTTTACATGCATCAATATACCTTTAGAACCCAGGGGTTCCAATTTTAGACTTAGTCATTAAAGGTTTCATTTCTGTGTTTTCAACTGACAATTGAATAACCCAAAGAGACAACACGGTGAACATAAGATTAATTTGTGCAGGCCACATGCATGCATGTCTGGCATTAAACGCCCCAAAGCAGACATTCATTTTCACACCAAGTGAAGCTGTGTAAAGCAGTGTAAATCTGGGCAATGGGCTGGAAAATAACCACAGGGCCTTGGACGCTTTGTTCTCCCTCCTTCTGTACCCCCATATCCCCCTTAGAGACACATTTCCTCCAGGTCCTTCCAAATACCGCCGCCATACCCTTCCCCCCATCCTCTCTCCTTGTTTATGGCCTGGCTTTTTTTTTTTGGTTTACTTATCAATAAATACTACTTTTCTAGAAACATAGATCAAATCGACATCACACGTTCCCATAACAAAATATATCCATTATAGCAATCTGGTTTACATCATTGGAGTAGAGGTAGAGGGGCTGAGCTGAGCACTACCGATTCAACCACTTTTTCTCTAAATACCTTTTATTGGCATTGCTTTTACAAAATAGTTCTCCTTTGTGTTTAATGTCTCATTTAGATCTAAATAATCACTCATTATACATTCCTTCTCCTCCAATGCACGCTTTTGTCAGGACCTCAAGTTCATTTCATGTACTTTCTTTCATGATGCCATAGCCTTTGGTCCAACTTCACATTACGACAAGTGAACATGCCACCCTCCCTCTCCGTGTAATGCAGCTTTCTGTTTGAGGCCATACAACTACCACCCCTACCTCCCAACCATGCCTGACTACGCCGAATCTGGTCCTTGCGAGGTCTCTGTATGCCCCTCTCTGACTGATCACCACCATTCAGCAAAGGGCATGCTACCAGCCTCCATGTTTTGAAGTGAGGAAGCAGATTAAAGACAGAGTCATTATTGGCCATGTAGGGATTGATGGGGGAAGTTATGAGTAGTGAGCTAGGGTAGGAAGGGGGAGGGATAGAGGAATGGAAGAAGATGGAAAGAGATGTAGGCCCATATTATAGCACAGGGGCCATGCAACACACACATATCTAGGGAGGCCACAATGATGGCTGGATGGTGAAGGAGTGAGATAGGGATGAGATCTTTCAAAATAAAGTAGGGAAAAATGACTTAGAGGCAGGAAACAACAGTGGCAGGAGAGAGGGAGTTTTGTAGAAAAAAAGGAATGAGGCAGGCAGTTTAATCTAGTGCAGTGAACACCTAGAGAAGTAGTAGAGGAAGAACGAAAGGTGGGTTAGAGTTTTTCACCATCACGACATGAGCAGTGAGGCAAGGCATAAGTCCTGGCAGTTATATTGGTTCGATAATGAGGCTGTCTGCCATATTGGTCTCATAATGAGGCTGAGATTACAGTGGTGCTTTAAGTGGTTGTATTGGATTGGTTCAGGTTCCACCTTTCCGTTTGCTGTATAACCTGCCATCCCTGACCAATCCTCCACTACTGTAAAACCCCAGGTATCGGCCATGGCTTTTACACAAGTGAGATCACCAGTGCAGCTTATAGAATCAGGACAAAGTCAGGGCCTTGCTTACACATATGATCAGTGTCTGCTACTAAAGTATAGTGCTAGATCTCAGAATTTAGAGGCTGCCAGTCAAGCTTATAGGATTCTTCAAAGTAAGGGGTGTGACCACGGTGCTAATATGGGAGGTATTACGGTAGGCCTAGCCACTATACAGTCCCCATCACCTTCAGCCACTCCCTTACACACCCTCCTGATCAATACCTGTGGGGTATTTGAGCCGTGGTCAGCAATTATGCAGTGCAAAGTGTATCAGTAAATGACTGCTAATAATGTCATGTATATCACACCTTTAACACTGACGTCTCCACAGTGCTTCCACCTTCAGGCAGAAGCATGTAATTGTGCAAGGAGATCATTCTCACAGCTTGTCTTTTACAGCCAATTTTCTCTGCCAACCCCACTAGTGTAGAAACATTTCATATTACCAAAAATACTACAATGACATTGTACAGAAAATGACTCCCTCTGTTGCGGCCAGCCCATCGATGTGGTCAGTTCTTCATAGAAACAAGGGTGGCAACAGTAGAGGAGTCAATTCTATCATGACTAGGTTTGCAGGCATCAATATACCTTTAGAACCTAGGGGTTACATTTTTAGACTTTGTCATTAAAAGCTTCATTTCTGTGTTTTCAACTGACAATTGTATAAGCCAAAGAGACAACACAGTGAATATAAGATTAATTTGTGCAGGCCACATGCATGCATGTCTGGCATTAAACGCCCCATAGCAGACATCCATTTTTACACCATGTGAAGCTGTGTAAAGCAGTGTAAATCTGAGCGGTGAGCTGGAAAATAACCACAGGGCATTGGACGCTTTGTTCTCCGTCCTGCGGTACCCCCATCTTATCCTTAGACACGAGGTTTCCTCCAGGCCCTTCCAAATACAACCCACCATACCCTTTCCCTATCCTCTCTCCTTGTTTATAGCCTGGAATTATTTGGTTTACTTATCAATAAATGCTACTTTTCTAGAAACATAAATCAAATCGACATCACACGTTCCCATGAGAAAACATTTCCATAACAGGGCTGTTTTACACCATTGGAGTGGAGGTAGAGGGGGTGGGCTGAGCTCAACACTACCTCTTCAACCACTTTTCCAATACTCATTATTGGCACTGCTTTTACAGAATAGTTCTCCTTTGTGTTTAATGTCTCATTTGAATCTAAATAATCACTCATTATACATTCCTCCTCCTCCAATGCACGCTTTTGTCAGAACCTCAAGTTCATTTCATGTACTTTCTGTCATGATGCCATAGCCTTTGGTCCAACTTCATATTATGACAAGTGAACATGCCACCCTCCCTCTCTGTGTAATGCAGCTTTCTGTTTGAGGCCATACAACTACCACCCCTCCCTCCCAACTATGCCTGACTACGCCCAATCTGGTCCTTGTGAGGTCTCTGTATGCCCCTCTCTGACTGATTACCACCATTCACCAAAGAGCATGCTACCAGCCTCCATGTTTTGAAGTGAGGAAAAAGATTAAAGACAGAGTCATTGTTGGCCATGTAGAGATGGATGGAGGCAGTTATGGGTAGTGAGCTCGGGTAGAAAAGGGAGGGATAGAGGATTGGAAGAAGATGGAAAGAGATGTAGGCCCATATAAGAGCACAGGAGCCATGCAACACACAAATATCTAGGGAGGGGCACAATGATGGCAGGACGGTGAAGGAGTGAGGTAGGGATGGGATCATTCAAAATGAAATATGGGGAAATGGCACAGAGGCAGGAAAACAGGGGCAGGAGAGAGGCAATTTCATAGAAGTAAATGAATGGCACAGGCAGTTTAGTGTAGTGCAGTGAACAACTAGAAAACTATTAGGGCAGAGGATAGCTTGATTATCATGAAATGGGTGTGGCACAAGTCCTGGTAGCCATTTTTTTGAACAAATTTAAACTTTATTTGCAATTTTATAGGGATACCGGTACAATTTTTTTATGTGTCCATCGTTGCCCGTCATAGACGAGTTACATTCAGTAATTCTTCTATAATAGAGAGTCTTTATAATATATGCAATGACATATTAAACATTATATTCGATCATATTGTCATGTAAATGTGGAAGGACACTTTTAATCTCTATGTACTACAAATAAAGTTAGTGTCGCACCATCAGCACGCTGTTGTTACGGTACGACACATCATTTACCAGTCATATAACCTTATTGTACAATAAACAGAAAACATAAGCGGTGGTCTTGTACATTTCCTTGAAATACCCTCATTTCCCTTTAAAATAAAACATTGTTAATAAAAGAACTATCCCATAGATTTAAAAAAGAAATACTTAGATTAGTTGACAGTACTCTACAGCCCCTCAGGTTTTTTGGGTACAGTTTTCATCATGAGATCTTTCATTTTTTCTTTAAATACATCAAAATCTAGAATATTTCTTGTATCAATATCTAGGGCATTCCATTGCTGTGCACAAAATACTTCTGTACAATTCTCATAAGCCGTACAATTTATCCTTGAGTAGGCTAAAACAGGTGCCTGAGACAAGCGAGTCACTCGAACCTTCTTTTCTCTAAAACAATCAAATCTAGACCTTTTAAAGGCTTGATTTCTCGCATGATATACTCGCCTATGTTCTAAAGTAGGTAAGCTTGCTAGTGCATGTACCAACTCTGTAGGTGTAAGAATGTGCTTAGACAAGCAGGTTTTAAGACACTTATTTTGGAGCCTTTGGAGTTCGCCAAGCGAATTTACAGTCGCGCCATGATATAAAATATCACAATAATGGTCCTGAGGTTGATTATAATCATACCAACCCCCCCTAATATGGACCCAAGGAATTCAATGGTTCTATCAGTTTGTTGCTAGTACTGCTGGTTGCCTAGCAACGGCTATTCTTATTGTTTATCTGCCTAGCAACACACATTTCCATGGTCCTAAGATTGATTATAATCATACCTACCCCCCCTAATATGGACCCAAGGAATTCAATGGTTCTATCCATTTGTTGCTAATACAGCTGGTTGCCTAGCAACTGCTATTCTTATTGTTTATCTGCCTAGCAACACACATTTCCATGGTCCTAAGATTGATTATAATCATACGTACCCCCCCCCCTAATATGGACCCAAGGAATTCAATGGTTCTATCCATTTGTTGCTAATACAGCTGGTTGCCTAGCAACTGCTATTCTTATTGTTTATCTGCCTAGCAACACACATTTCCATGGTCCTAAGATTGATTATAATCATACGTAGCCCCCCTAATATGGACCCAAGGAATTCAATGGTTCTATCGGTTTGTTGCTGATACAGCTGGTTGCCTAGCAACTGCTATTCTTATTGTTTATCTGCCTAGCAACACACATTTCCATGGTCCTGAGGTTGATTATAATCATACCTACCCCCCCTTATATGGACCCAAGGAATTTAATGGTTCTCTCCATTTGTTGCTAATACAGCTGGTTACCTAGCAATGTCTATTCTAATTGTTTATCTGCCTAGCAACACACATTTCCTTACCCCCTAACATGGACCCAAGGAATTCATAGGAAATGCCATATTTGAAGTAATATCATCCTCCCCCTGATAACCCCTTCCCGGCCCTGCTTTTTTGGTGTCTTGAATGGGTTCCCTTCAAACATACCAACCATGTAGACATTATGTTTCTTTGAATGCAAGAATTGCGGTTGTTGCCGCGTATAGAAATGCCTGAGGCATTTTTTATGCGGCAACAACCACAATTTTTGTTAAAGGGGTTTCAATATTTAAGAATTCCAAAGGTTTCATTTCTGTGTGCACAACTATAGACCCAAACTGTAGAGATGACACAGTGAAAGTAAGATGGATCCATGCAGGCCACATACCTGACATTTAACACTGCATAGTGGCGATCAATTTTCACACCTAGTGAAGCTGAAAAAGCAGTGTCAATCTGGGCAGTCAGCTGAAAATAACCGCTGGGCTTTGGACGCTTTGTTCTCTCCCTTCTCCTGTACCCCCATCTCCCCCTTAAACACATGTTTCTTCCAGGTCCTTCCAAATACTGCCGCCATACCCTTCCCCACATCCTCTCTCCTTGTTTATAGTCTGGAGTTATTTGGTTTACTTATCAATAGATACTGCTTTTCTAGAAACATGGATCAAATAGACATCACACATTCTCATAACAAAATATATATAGCAGTGCTGTGGTTTACACCATTGGAGTGGAGGTAGAGGGGGTCGGCTTAGCTAAGCACTACCTATTCAACCAATTTTTTCAAAATACTCATTATTGGCACTGCTATTACAAAATAGTTCTCCTTTGTGTTTAATGTCTCATTTGGATCTAAATAATCACTCATTATACATTCCTTCTCCTCCGATGCACGCTTTTGTCAGAACCTCAAGTTGATTCCATGTACTTTCTTTCATGATGCCATAGCCTTTGGTCCAACTTCATATTACGACAAGTGAACATGCCACCCTCCCTCTCCGTGTAATGCAGCTTTCTGTGTGAGGCCATACAACTACCACCCCTCCCTCCCAACTATGCCTGACTACGCCCAATCTGGTCCTTGTGAGGTCTCTGTATGCCCCTCTCTGACTGATCACCACCATTCACCAAAGAGCATGCTACCAGCCTCCATGTTTTGAAGTGAGGAAATAGATTAAAGACAGAGTCATTGTTGACCATGTAGAGATGGATGGAGGCAGTTATGGGTAGTGAGCTAGGGTAGAAAGGGGAGGAATCCGGGATTGGAAGAAGATGGAAAGAGATGTAGGCCCATATTAGAGCACAGGAGCCATGCAACACACAAATACCTAGGGAGGCCACAATGAGGGCGGGATGGTGTAGGAGTGAGATAGGGATGGGATCTCTCAAAATAAAGTAGGGGAAGATGGCTAAGAGGCAGGAAACAACATTGGCAGGAGAAAGGGAGTTTTATAGGGAAAAAAGGAATGAGAAAGGCAGTTTAATTTAGTGCAGTGAACAACTAGAGAAATAGTAGAGGAAGAACGAAAGGTAGGTCAGAGGGCAGCTGGGTCAGAGTTTTCACCATGACGACATGAGCAGTGAGGCAAGGCATAAGTTGTGGCAGCTATATTGGTTCGATAATGAGGCTGTCTGCCATATTGGTATCATAAAGAGGCTGAGATTACAGCGGTGCCTTAAGTGGTGTATTGGATTGGCAGGACCAGGTTCCACCACCCCCTCTGCTATAGAACCTGCCATCCCCAGCCAATCCTCCACTGCTATAAAACTCCAGGTATCGGCCATGGCTTTTACACAAGTGAGATCACCAGTGCAGCTTATAGAATAAGGACAAATACAGGGTCTTGCTTATATGTGATCATCGTCTGCTACTAAAGTATAGTGCTAGATCTCTGATTTTAGAGTCTGCGAGTCAAGCTTATAGGATTCTTCAAAGTAAGGGGTGTGGCCACGGTGCTAATACGCTAGGTTTTATGGTAAGCCTAGCGCCTACAGCCCCCATCACCTTCAGCCCCGCCCTTACACACCCTCCCAAGCAATGCCTGTAGGGCATTTAAGCCATGGTCAGCAATTGTGCAGTGCAAAGTGTATCAGTAAATGACTGCTGATAATGTCGTGTATATCACACCTGCCACACTGAAGTCTCCTCAGTGCTTCCACCTGCAGGCAGAAGTAGGTAACTGCACAAGAAGATCATTCTCACAGCTCATCTTATACTGTCAATTTCAACTAACAGATAACTCTCTTGTGCAATCAACCCCTCTAATGCAGAAAAATGTAATAGTCCCAAAAATACTGAAAGAAGATAATATAGAAAATGACTCAACCGCCCAATCAATATGGTCATTTTTTCGTAGTAAGAAGGGTTGGAGGGAATCAATTGTGTCATGAATAGGTTTACGTGCATCAATTGGTATTTTTTTTACAGGTTCCAGATTTTAAACTTAGTCATTGAAAGTTTCATTTCTGTGTTTTCAACTGACAATTGTATAAGCCAAAGACGCAACACAGTGAACATAAGATGAATTCATGCAGGCCACATGCATGCATGTCTGGCATTTAACGCCCCGTAGCTGAGATCCATTTTCACACCAAGTGAAGCTGTGTAAAGCAGTGTAAATCTGGGCGGTGAGCTGGAAAATAACCACAGGGCATTGGACGCTTTGTACTCCCTCCTGCGGTACCCCCATCTCCCCCTTAGACACATGCTTCCTCCAGGCCCTTCCAAATACAACCCACCATTCCCTTTCCCTATCCTCTCTCCTTGTTTATAGCCTGGAATTATTTGGTTTACTTATCAATAAATGCTACTTTTCTAGAAACATAAATCAAATCGACATCACACGTTCCCCTGAGAAAACATATCCATAACAGGGCTGTTTTACACCATTGGAGTGGAGGTAGAGGGGGTGGGCTGAGCTGAGAACTACCTATTCAACCACTTTTTCTCTAAATACTCATTATTGGCACTGCTTTTACAAAATAGTCCTCCTTTGTGTTTAATGTCTCATTTAGATCTAAGTAATCACTCATTAAACATTCCTTCTCCTCCAATACACACTTTTGTCAGCACCTCTAGTTCAGTTCATGTACTTTCTTTCATGGGACAAAGGTTTTGGTCCAACTTCACATTACTACAAGTGAACATGCCACCCTCCCTCTCTGTGTAATGCAGCTTTCTGTGTGAGGCCATACTACTACCACCCAGACCATGCCTGACAACGCCCGATCTCGTCCTTGTGGGGTCTCTGTGTGCCCCTCTCTGACTGATCACCACCACTCAGCAAAGGGCATGCTCCATGCCTCCATGTTTTGAAGTGAGGAAACAGATTAAAGACATTGTTGGCCATGTAGGGATGAATGCAGGCAGTTATGGGTAGTGAGCGAGGGTAGAAAGGGGAGGAATCCGGGATTGGAAGAAGATGGAAAGAGATGTAGGCCCATATCAGAGCACAGGAGCCATGCAACACACAAATATCTAGGGAGGCCACAATGAGGGCGGGATGGTGTAGGAGTGAGATAGTGATTGGATCTCTCAAAATAAAGTAGGGGAAGATGGCTTAGAGGCAGGAAACAACATTGGCAGGAGAAAGGGAGTTTTATAGGAAAAAAAGGAATGAGAAAGGCAGTTTAATTTAGTGCAGTGAACAACTAGAGAAATAGTAGAGGAAGAACGAAAGGTAGGTCAGAGGGCAGCTGGGTCAGAGTTTTCACCATCACGACATGAGCAGTGAGGCAAGGCATAAGTCCTGGCAGCTATATTGGTTCAATAATGAGGCTGTCCGCCATATTGGTATCATAAAGAGGCTGAGATTACAGCGGTGACTTAAGTGGTGTATTGGATTGGCAGGACCAGGTTCCACCACCCCCTTTGCTATATAACCTACCATCCCCAGCCATTCCTCCACTGCTATAAAACTCCAGGTATCGGCCATGGCTTTTACACAAGTGAGATCACCAGTGCAGCTTATAGAATAAGGACAAAGTCAGGTGGTGCTTATATGTGATCATTGTCTGCTACTAAAGTATAGTGCTAGATCTCTGATTTTAGAGGCTGCAAGTCAAGCTTATAGGACTCTTCAAAGTAAGGGGTGTGGCCACGGTGCTAATATGCTAGGTTTTATGGTAGGCCTAGCCCCAACAGCCCCCATCACCTTCAGCCACTCCCTTACACACCCTCCCGATCAATGCCTGTGGAGCATTTGAGCCATGGTCAGCAGTTATGCAGTGCAAAGTGTATCAGTAAATGACTGCTGATGATGTAATGTATATCACACCTTTCACACTGAAGTCTCCTCAGTGCTTCCACCTGCAGGCAGAAGTAGGTAACTGCACAAGGAGATCATTCTCACAGCTTGCCTTATACTGTCACTAACGGCTAACTCTCTTGTGCAATCAATCCCTCTAGTGCAGAAAAATGTAATAGTCCCGCAAATATTACAAAAACATAGTATAGAAAATGACACCCAATCAATAAAGTCAATTTTTCGAAGTAAGAAGGGTTAGCGGGTATTAATTGTATCATGAATAGGTTTACGTGCATCAATTGTTTTGTTTTTTACAGGTTCCAGATTTTAAACTTAGTCATTGAAAGTTTCATTTCTGTGTTTTCAACTGACAGTTGTATATAAGCCAAAGACACAACACAGTGAACATGAAATGAATTCATGCAGGCCAAATGCATGCATGTCTGGCATTTAACGCCCCGTAGCTGAGATCCATTTTCACACCAAGTGAAGCTGTGTAAAGCAGTGTAAATCTGGGCGGTGAGCTGGAAAATAACCACAGGGCATTGGACGCTTTGTTCTCCCTCCTGCGGTACACCCATCTCCCCCTTAGACACACGTTTCCTCCAGGCCCTTCCAAATACAACCCACCATTCCCTTTCCCTATCCTCTCTCCTTGTTTATAGCCTGGAATTATTTGGTTTACTTATCAATAAATGCTACTTTTCTAGAAACATAAATCAAATCGACATCACACGTTCCCCTGAGAAAACATATCCATAACAGGGCTGTTTTACACCATCGGAGTGGAGGTAGAGGGGGTCGGCTTAGCTCAACACTACCTCTTCAACCACTTTTCCATTACTCATTATTGGCACTGCTTTTACAAAATAGTTCTCCTTTGTGTTTAATGTCTCAGTTGGATGGAAATGATCACTCATTATACATTCCTTCTCCTCGAATGCACGCTTTTGTCAGAACCTCAAGTTCATTTCATGTACTTTCTTTCATGATGCCATAGCCTTTGGTACAACTTCACATTACGACAAGTGAACATGCCACCCTCCCTCTACGTGTAATGCAGCTTTCTGTTTGAGGCCATACAACTACCACCCCTCCCTCCCAACTATGCCTGACTAAGCCCAATCTGGTCCTTGTGGGATCTCTGTGTGCCCCCCTCTGACTGATCACCACCATTCAGCAAAGGGCATGCTCCATGCCTCCATGTTTTGAAGTGAGGAAGCAGATTAAAGACAGAGTCATTGTTGGCCATGTAGAGATGGATGAAGGCAGTTATGGGTAGTGAGCTAGGGTAGAAAGGGGAGGGATCGACGATTGGAAGAAGATGGAAAGAGATGTAGGCCCATATTAGAGCACAGGAGCCATGCAACACACAAATATTTAGGGAGGCCACAATGATGGGGGGATGGTCAAGGAGTGAGATAGGGATTGGATCATTCAAAATCAATTCAATTTCAATTTAACTGTTTATTATACTGAATGCACTGTCTACAAATGAATGCAGGTATCAATTATACACTCAGCCGGACGGAAAATGACATACATTGTCCAGGTTTAAATGTGTTCTATATAAACACTTTTAGATTTTCTTATGATGCCATCTTTTAGGCTAATGAACCAAGAATTAAAAAATTCTTTGGGATGATAACAAGTATGGGGATTGGGACCAGGGGAACGATGAGGTGATGACAACATTTCATTAAGCTAACAATTGTTAAATAATACATAAATCAACTTCTCCCTAGCATTGACCTCATACTAATGATAGCACTTTAGCTTATAAACTAACATGAGATTCTTTAAATTACATGGATACACAAGCTGACATAAGAGTGACCTTCAACAATTTTTATATTTTCATTTTTTCTGTGTAATTGTTATATTACAATAGTAGGGGGAGATGACTTGGAGGCAGAAAACCACAGTGTCAGGAGAGAGGGAGTATTATAGAAAAAAAGGAACAACTACGAATGTAGTACAAGAAGAATGAAAGGTATGTCAGAGGGCAGCTGGGTCAGAGTTTTCACCATCATGATATGAGCGGTGATGCGAGGCACAAGTCCTGGCAGCCATATTGGTTCGATAACGAGGCTGGCTGCCATATTGGTGTCATAATGAGGCTGAGATTACAGCGGTGCCCTAAGCGGTGTATCCACACTGTAAATAGTAACTGTATTTTTACAACATTTCCCATAGTGTTACACTAGATTCTAATCACCCCATTGATGCGAATCACCCCATTGAATTAGGCCTGAGTGCTCGCCGGAACCAGATAAACCAAAAGAGGCTATATAAAAATATGTGCTTTTTTTAAAGCTAACTCGATTTTCTTTCTCATTTTCCTTTGATTATCATTTTGAGTCCTTTATATGTGATTACCCTTCTCCCTATCCGACTAATACGCAGAATTGCATTGTATTTAAAAGAAAAATACCATAAATGATACAAATACTCTCGCACAGAGGCTTTAGTAACAAGAGACAGCAAATGTCACAAAATTCCGCCATTGTAATCTGAAATTAAATGCATTTAAACTAAAGTATATATCAAAGAAAGGTGGTCAATTACACCAAAATTCCAAAGTAAATGATCATGTAAAACTCCCCTGGAAATATTAGATTATAAAACATTCAAACTATTGAGATAATCTACCGTAAACTTCTTTATCGGCGCTCCTCTGTTGCCACTGAGTGCCCGGAGCATATGAGAATGTGCTTGGAGAGTGGAGCCTACGACGTGCGTCGGCATGGTGATCACTACTCGCTATCTGGGGCAGAGGGACGCGGCAATGTTTCCCGCGCACTCCTCGTCAGTCTGCCGTCTCACTGGGGGGGGAGTGGGGTAGGCCTACTAACTACGCCCCTGTCCCCCTTTGGGGACCGGGGGGGGGGCATACTGTACCTAGATTAGGCCACAGTTTGCCGTGAGAATATGCTACAGTTAGCTGTGAGAATAGACCACAGTTTGCCATGAGAATAGGCCACAGATTATGTTTTCTGGAGTATTTTTTTCTTCAAAATCCAGTCGCCATAGGCGCTGGTATATCTATAAAAAAAAGGCAACTATTATAGTGCATAGCAACACTCGTGAGCTAGATTGTGTACTGGTTACCTTTTTAACCCCTTTTTTTCTAAATACTCATTATTGCCATCTCTTTCCAAAATAGTTATTCATTGTGTTTGATGTTTCATTGGGATCTAGATAATTATTTTTGCTTTCAAATTACTCATTATAAGCTTCATTATATCCTCCAATGCACACTTTAGTCTCTAGTCTGTTTCATGTACAGTCTTTTATGATGCCAAAGCTTTTGGTCCAACTTCACATTACTACAAGTGAACATGCCACCCTCCTCCTCAGTGTATGGCAGCTTTCTGTGTGAGGCCATACTACTACCACCCGACCATGCCTGACCACGCCCAATCTCGTCTTTGTGGGGTCTCCCTGACTGATCACCACCATTCAGCAAAGAGCATGCTACCAGCCTCCATGTTTTGAAGTGAGGCAGCAGATTAAAGACTGAGACATTGTTGGCCATGTAGGGATGGATTGGGGCAGTTATGGGTAGTGAGCTAGGGTAGAAAAGGGAAGGATAGAGGATTGGAAGAAGATGGAAAGAGATGTAAGCCCATACTAGAGCACAGGAGCCATGCAACACACAGATATCTAGGGAGGGGCACAGTGATGGTGGGACGGTGAAGGAGTGAGGTAGGGATGGGATTATTCAAAATGAAGTATGGGGAAAAGGCACAGAGGCAGGAAAACAGGGGCAGGAGAGAGGCAATTTCATAGAAGTAAATGATTGGCACAGGCAGTTTAGTGTAGTGCAGTGAACAACTAGAAAAATATTAGGTCAGAGGATAGCTTGATCATCATGACATGAGTGTGGCACAAGTCCTGGTAGCCATATTGGTTTGATAACGAGGCTGGCAGCCATATTGCTCTCATAATGAGGCTGAGATTACAGCATTGCCTTAAGTAGTGCATTGGATTTGCTGGACCCGGTTTAGGCATCCCCTCAACAATATAATCTTGCCAGCCCCTGCCAACCAATGTTGCACTGCTGTAAAACCTAATGTATAGGCAAAGGCTGTGACAAATCTCAGTTCGCCAGTGTGGCTTTTAGGCTCAACACAAAGTTTGGGCATGGCTTTCACCTGAGTTTTGATATTATAGTACAGTGCCAAATTAGAAATTCCCTGTCAGGCCTTAAGTTTTCTCAAGGTAAGGGTGCGGCTACTACACTTTAAGTTCAGCTTAAAAAAGTAAGGTTTCATTATAGGTCTAGCTTCGGGCCCTCCCGTGAGGACCCTCCCAATCCATGCTGCTGGGCCATTTAAGCCATGGTCAGTTAGCAACTATGCAGTGCAAAGTGCATCAGTAAATAACTGCCTATAATACCTGCTATATCAGACCTTTCACACTGAAGTCTCCTCAGCACTTCCACTTGTAGATAAGATAATAATAGCTGCAAATGGAGATAATTTTCACAACTTGTATTATATCATGAATTGGTCCATTGTTCATCAATGGATCTTTTATAGGGGTTTCAATATTTAAGAATTCCAAAGGTTTCATTTCTGTGTGCACAACTATAGACCCAAACTGTAGAGATGACACAGTGAAAGTAAGATGGATCCATGCAGGCCACATACCTGACATTTAACACTGCATAGTGGCGATCCATTTTCACACCTAGTGAAGCTGAGAAAGCAGTGTAAATCTGGGCAGTCAGCTGAAAATAACCGCTGGGCCTTGGACGCTTTGTTCTCTCCCTTCTCCTGTACCCCCATCTCCCCCTTAAACACATGTTTCCTCCAGGTCCTTCCAAATACCGCCGCCATACCCTTCCCCACATCCTCTCTCCTTGTTTATAGCCTGGAGTTATTTGGTTTACTTATCAATAGATACTGCCTTTCTAGAAACATGGATCAAATAGACATCACACATTCTCATAACAAAATATATATAGCAGTGCTGTGGTTTACACCATTGGAGTGGAGGTAGAGGGGGTCGGCTTAGCTAAGCACTACCTATTCAACCACTTTTTCTCTAAATACTCATTATTGGCACTGCTATTACAAAATAGTTCTCCTTTGTGTTTAATGTCTCATTTAGATCTAAGTAATCACTCATTAAACATTCCTTCTCCTCCAATGCACACTTTTGTCAGCACCTCTAGTTCATTTCTTGTACTTTCTTTCATGACGCTAAAGCTTTTGGTGTGACTTCACATTACTACAAGTGAACATGCCACCCTCCTCCTCAGTGTATGGCAGCTTTCTGTGTGAGGCCATACTACTACCACCCGACCATGCCTGACCACGCCCAATCTCGTCTTTGTGGGCTCTCCCTGACTGATCACCACCATTCAGCAAAGAGCATGCTACCAGCCTCCATGTTTTGAAGTGAGGAAGCAGATTAAAGACTGAGACATTGTAGGCCATGTAGGGATGGATTGGGGCAGTTATGGGTAGTGAGATAGGAATAAAGAAGGGGGGGAGATAGATGGAGAGATTGATGGAGTTGCATGAGGACAGAGGTAGGCCTACACTCTAGCATAGCGAAGCACGCTTCCAAACATGCAAAGGAGGCGAATGGATGTGAGAGTTTGTGGGTAGACATCAGCAATTTTATCATATGTTTATTAGGAGTCATTGAAATCAAATTCACACAGCTTGACTGAGCTTGGATTAGATGGAAAAGACTTTTTTCTTAGTAATTCTGAGCTTTTTGGATTTACACGGAAGAAGTACAGTAAGGCATCTGGAAACGAAAATATATATATCCTGACACATTGTATATTGTTCTGATTGGTATTGCAGCTTCGATGGGAGACGTAGGGTCTGACACGAAACATGTAAGAACAACTACTAAGACAATAGCAGATAGTAGGAGAGGGGAGTCATCTCCTGGTGCAAGCAGTGAGGGGAGGCTCAACGGGCAGTGGCCATATTGGACTAATATTGAGGCTGCCGGACATGATACCCTCATAATGAGGCTGAGATTACAGCTAAGGTGTAAGTGGTGTATTGGATTGTTAGGACCATGTTACACCCACATGCCACCCCACCCCCCCCCCCACCATCAATATAATCTACAATTCCCAGTCAACCCTAACCAATCCCCTTCTAGTTCCACCCTCTACAATCCACCTCCCCTCCCCTTACCCACCCTCCCAACCCATGCCTCTGGGGCCTTTATGCCATGGCCAGTTAACGAGAGGGTGCATAATGTGGAGAGCTAAAACCTGAAATTTGGTCATATTGTTTCCATGACAATTTGAAACAATGGAACAGAATAGCTGCTAAAGGAAATTGATCTCATAAATTGTCTAGATAGCCAGACTCAGTGGGCATACAAGTCAGCTTTATGTCAAGTCAACATTGAATCAACGTTGATAACCAGTTTTCAATGTTGATTCCATGCTTTGTGCCCACTTGCAAAAGCATTCTCCCACAATGCACCATTTTGTCCGTATCTCACCGTTGATTGCATGTACGTCCTTTCATGACGCCAAAGCTTTTGATCTGACTTCAGAATAGTACGATTAGACATGCCATTCTCCTTCTCTATGTCAGGCAGTTTTCACGATACTTCTATCCATGCTGCCCTACCCCTCCCTGTCCCCCTCCCCAGGTTTCCGTGCTGGTCTATGTGTCCCCCTGACTGATTAAAACTACTCAGCTCAGAGCATGCAGCCATGTTTTTGAACCCAGCACATGCAAGGGACATGATTAAAGATGTGTTTGATGAAGGAGTGGGGAGGGAGTGAGTGGTGTACACTGATATTCTTTGGCTACCTATACGACCAATCTCTCAGTCACTATAGCGTAACTAAGTTAGTCAGTCATTGGGTCCCTATACGACCAACCTGGCTTAGTTAATATTGTCAGGTTGGTTAATACTGATAAGCGCACCTCAGTCTTCTCCATTTCAATGAGCTTTAGGCTATGTCCTTTTGATTGACACTGCATAATAATTCGAATTTAAACCCCTTTTGTTGTTGCTTAAAGCTGCAGTCAATGTGCTTAAAGAAGGAGCCGCACCTTGTCAACAGGTTTAACCTGCTTTAAGCAGAACCTACTTTCCTGCAACTTTAATTCCTAGCTTGAAGTTGTTTATCGCTGCTTAAAGTAGGACCAGCAGTTTGGCAGCAGCTTTAACCTGCTTTAAGCACAACAGGCCGCCAGGGGCTGACTCTGGTACCCTTCTCCGCGCCTCGGGAGTGCAGGCAGCAGTGGGGGAGGTGTGGCGGTATTTGGGACACAGGGCTTTAGGTCATACCTTTTATTCTCCTTCAATATGTTTATTAGGTCCCTAATCACACCTGGAGCTTCAAAATACGTTTAGAGCTGTAGCTGCAGAACGGCTTGAAGCACAGCGGGATTTACAAACAGGAATCTTGAGAGTCCCAGGAGCTTTCCAATGAGCTATCCTGGGACTCACTAGCCTCTCTAGGAGCGCTACAATCCGCACCCAACGACAGCCAATCTGACACTGATATGCCTCAGTGCACATCAAAGGTCACGTGACCTCCCTAGCCAATCAGAGGGAGGTCTCGCGGCGGTCACGTGACCCTAACAGCAGCCCCTTTATATTGGGCTGCTGCTGGGATTGCTCCTCACGTTACTCCTGCCTGGGCTACTGGATACACCTCCTGCTACTACAACTACTCCCTGCCCGCTGAAGCTCTGCCCGACTGACTGCCCAGCTGCCTCCCTGACTGCCCAACTTACAGGACCTATTCCAAGCCTCCACATCCTGGCCCCTGCCTCCAAAAACCGGCCCCTGCCTCTAAAAACTGGCCTTGCCTCCACAACCTAACCCCAGCCTCCACAACCCGGAAAAGTCTACCAATTGATGATTCATAACCTGACACTGAATAAAATACAACCCAAACTAAATATTTCATGTATCAAGTAGGGTAGATTCACCACTTTCGTACGCTCGTTTGCAGTGGCACTGTGACTCTTTTTCTCTGGGCTACAGTTCGGTTAATATGTCACTTAGAGCTATCATTAGGATATGTATGGAGAGGGGAGTTCTTGGACTTTATCACCAATAAGAGAATTATTGCATTATGTACAAATTAGAATGAAATATTCATCATCAAAGTTAGGAAATTTTAACACTCAATTTCACCTGAAGTCGGACACTTTGGATTTCTATTATTTATATTGAGTAATAGTAAGTAATCTGTCGTACTAGCATAGCAGACCTACTGTCACTTATCCAGCCTTTAGATATTATCAGAGATATTCAACATAATATACTTCGGAATATGTTTCACGTACTATTAAACATACCTAATGTAAAATTTTTATATTTACTTCCATTATACTGATATAAATTGGTATTCGTCATCCCATGAAATCTGAGAATATATTTTGAGTGATAAAGATTTGATAATATGTGCTGCAATATCAATAGTGTTGCCTCCTCTATATTTTAGAGGGGAAGAAAGATGCAGGGTAGTGTTTTGTCCGACTCAGGGTGTAATTACATTATATATTTGGAAGGTATCTAAATAATTGTTTCTGATTCTTATTATATATGTCTCTGTTATTATGTTCGTCAGCATACATATAAGTTTCCATTCAGCTCATAATATATTATCTAGGTGTAGATAAAACACCAAGATTTAGTGTGAACGTAGTCCTGTCCGACTTAAGGTACCATGTAGTTTTACAAATCCAACATATGCTCCTAACCATAAAACAGGCCCACTTGAGGACTTGCATGTACACAGATATGATTAGGTTAAAGACATGCCTTTTCTTTTGTTGGTGAGAAGAACATCAATATTCGACTGTGGTGCCCATGCAAAGATAAAAAGAATTGGGGTAAATTATGCTTTTTAATCCTAAAGGTGTCCGACATAGGGTGTGTGTCCGTCTTTGGGTGAATCTACCCTATAAGCAACTTTAAGCGAATCTACAGTCCATACAAAATCAAATATAAGCTACTTTAAGCAAACCCCAAGTCCTTCTTTAATCACCTTTAATAAACTATAAGCAACCCCCAAGTCCTTCTTTAATCACCTTTAATAAACTATGAGCAACCCCCAAGCCCTTCTTTAATTACCTTTAATAAATTATAAGCAACCCCCAAGTCCTTCTTTAATCACCTTTAATAAACTATAAGCAACCCCCAAGTCCTTCTTTAATCACCTTTAATAAACTATAAGCAAACTACAAGTCCTTATTTAATCACATTTAATCAACTATAAGCAACCTACAAGTCCTTATTTAATCACATTTAATCAACTATAAGCAACCTACAAGTCCTTCTTTAATCACATTTAATCAACTACAAGCAGCCCCCAAGTCCTTCTTAAATCTCCTTTAATCAACTACAAGCAACCTACAAGTCCTCCTTTAATCACATTTAATCAACTACAAGCAACCCCCAAGTCCTTCTTTAATCACCTTTAAACATGCTTCAACTCAGACTTTAATCAGCTTTTGGACCCTCGGAAAGAAGGCCATTAAGTATCATTAAAGGATGATTAAAGTCTGACTTTTGGTTTTTAATTTTTGCTGACAAGTTTGCTTAAAGATGCTTAAAGAGGCTTAATGTCCGACATTAGTCAACTTTAAGCAAAGAGTAAAGCTATTTAAAGCAGATGTATTATGCAGTGTGAGTCATGAGTCATATGTTGATTTTGAATAGCACTATAGAATAGAACTATACCATTACTTAAGTGGCACTTCCTGGTGCTTTCATGTGCCTTAACGGATGGCCTGTTTTACGTTGGTATATATATATATATGTCAAAAAAAAAAGAAGTGACACAGTGACGGCGTCTGAGGAGAGTCTGATGAGCGGGGGAGGGCTGGCAGTGTATATACTACCCACCCCGGTGGTGGTAATCCGAACTACTATAGTGTGTTCCCAACAATATAGCACTATATTCATGGCTCAATATAGTACCCATATATTCTGAACTAGAGCATGACATGACATGATTAAAGGAGCTTAGAGATACAATGAAACGCCCAAAATTAGGTTATAAAATAACATTGCAATTGCTTTTATTAACCATTTTTCTTTAGTTTGACAACATTATTTATGGCATCAATGTTCGCCTCATTATGATTTGCAGATAGTGTTTGTAATGGTTGCTATGTCGTGATTGCAGGCTGGACCCAATGGTGTTAGGCAAAAAAAGGTGTGTTTTAGGCAACATGGTCCAAAAAATTAGGGTAGGTAGGTCGGATTTTTTCTTCTTTTTTTTCTTTTTTTTCTAATGTTCGAGGTACCTGGAATGAGTCGCAAACCGCCACATCCCAGGGCCTCAGCAGATGGCTGCGCCATCCTCTGAGGCCCCTCGACGTCTCTATCCAGTCTAGACAACAGCAAGGGCCATGCCCCGTCCCCTATTCCCTAATTATACACCTACACGGGGCATGTGACATGGGTCATTTATCAATATCAATATAGCCACATAGACATATCTTTCATGAAGGTCCAGCACAGCCTGACTCTCACTACAGTGTTGACTCTGGTATGTGAGGGCTTTTGGTTGAAAAACCAGTGTCACACTGACGCTCATAATTACCTGAATGCCCACTTGCTAATTGACCACAACTTGCTCTATTTAAAGCTAGTGTTTAAGATTTTAGGATGTTAGGGTACTAACACACCAAGTATTCTCTAGTGATAAACTATGGTGGAGGAGACTGGGAACCTTCTAGCATCAGACCATGTATCATGTTCCTGCATAGTGACTGACTTTTAAAGAGAGACCATGGCATTGGGCCAGCAGACAGCCACCTACACTGAAAAACCATAGGTTGAAAGGGTTAGTCAGTACAGACTAACCCAGGTTGGTCATATGAGTGTTAGTCACAATGGCAAAGTTATATTCAAAAATGACCAAGGGATCAGTCAGTAGTGGCTAACCTAGGTCCATCATTGGTGTGTTGTATTTGTATACCACTAGTTGGGGCCACCTGTGAAGACCGCTCAGTGGCTCCCCCTGGAACTATAAAGACTAAGGTGGGTTGTTCAGTAGTGACCAACCTGGCAATAATAACTAATCTAGGTTGGTGGTATAGGGAGCCAAATAATGACTAACTAGGTTAGACACTAGTGACTGAGAGGTTGGGCGTATAGGGAGCCTAGGAATATCAGTGTACCATGTGGGATGAGACAGTCCAGCTGGCAAGCAAGGCTGCCTCCAGAATGAGTCGCCTCTCTAGAGCCCTAGTCTCCATGTGACCACCTTAGATGAGTCAGGGAGGCGTCATTCATCAACAATGATTTTACTCCTATTTTGCCTGGTATTTCTGGCCTGTGGGAAAATTGACAACAACAATAGCAAAAGCTTTGAGTGCTTTGAAAGATTCAAAATAACTGACCTGAGAGTCATGGAAAATTATCTTTGCTGATCCTTCAGGTGTAATCTAAGACTTTCATCTGCTAATGCCCGCCATGTTTAGAGGATGGATCACTGAGATCTAAAAGCCTTCAGTTTCTAATCCTGCAATGATAATCTGGAGCTATCAGCAAGATTGATGTTTTTGTGTAATTTGTTGTAGTGGTTCACGGTAAATCTAGGTTAAGATATAACAAGAACAGAAGTTTCCAGGTGTGAAAATACAACAAACATTTATTCACAAAAAACAGAAGTGGTCACGTTTCCGGATCAGAAACAATCAGTATATTACTCGCAAACAACCTTGTCTGCATGATAGGACTGGGAAAGTTCGCTGTCAGTCGGCCCTGTACTGACTGCCCTCCTGAGTAAACAACCGGGCTTCTTAAATCGCCTGCCTTAGTCACATGGATAGGTTGGGGGGGGGGGGGGGTCAACCTTCCACCTGAGAGTGGCACATGGTCACCCAGAGAGGACATAACATACACATAGAGCTCTGCTGAGCTAATGAAGATAAATTAAAGAAACATTACCACCTAAATCGACCACCTAAGTTATGATATAAATATAAACTTCCATTCATCATTTCCTTATCAACTGCCTGGCCCCCTTTTCATAGGAAAGCTATTTCTTATAAAATCCAGATGAAATACTGATTGGAGGGCTCTCTGGTAGACCTATGAGTTCACTGTAAGAGCATTTGTGTTTTGATTGTTCATAATGGCCCCCTGGTTTCCATTTCTGGTGGCTTACAGTTATATCTTTTGCATGCTATTATGGCCATATTCACAGGTTAAAAGAGAAATAACAGACTCCAAGTTTCTCACATAGACTTCCAGGCAATTGATATATGAAAACGTAATTTAAAAAAAAAATTGCCGAAAATTAGCTGGTAATGTATCTTTAAGCAGTGCTGATTTTTTAACAACAGGGGAGGGGTGGTGAAATTTTACATGGGTTAATTTCAGGTGTGGAAATTCCCCCTCCCCCAAGTCGAAAAACTGAACACATGCACACACTTTGAAGTAACGCACATGCTCTCTCACTGAAAACAGGTGAAGTTTTGTTTCCCCCCCCCCCCCAAACACCCATTTCTTACCTAAAGCTTTGCCAAGCACCTCATCCAGTGGTCGTAATTCATGGGGGAATTGCAGTAATGGATAACGTTAAAATACTAAAATAAATATAGGCTATATAACTCACTCAAAAAAATCAATATGTTGGTGACTATGAATGTCTACCACTCAGCTTCAGATGAGCATTGATGACATAATAGTAATAATCTAGCTAATGTTTTTCTGGACAATGCTGTGCCAAGACTTCTTAGGAGAGAAGATGGCTGACACCATCTCTCATTTTACATTCTCCAATCATATACAATGCATACGGGACAGCATTGATGCTGAATATCTGATTGGAGAGTGACCAGCAGTGACATCACAACAGCAATTGAGCACAATTTCAAATAAGAATAATGTAAAAGACTATTTTGAAAATGGGTCATTGTCACATTTTTTAATTTGGTCCACAGAACTTCCTCCTAAAGTCTGATTCCTTTCTAAGAAGTCGCCAAATGCAGGCTATCATGGTCAGGAGGAATGATGTAAGAAACTATTTGGAAATCGGTCATCCTCCGACTGTCATTGTCACATTTTGATTTGGTCCACAGAACTTTCTTGAAAAGGCTAATCACTTCTTAGTAGCCCGCCACATGCAGGCTATGCACATAACGAAAATGGGGTAGCCGACCAGTGTCATCACTGCAATGATTATAGGTATTGGTAAGAATCTTGTAGTGAGAAGACCGTACACTCCCAGAACACAGTACACTACCACCTCCATAATGAAGAGCAGCCCCAATAGCACACCGCTGGTGACTGGCAACCGTGCCACGGTCATCTTGGCTCCTGTTATTCCAAAAATCACACACACAACTCCAAAACTTAGAATGGCAATCAGAATGGGCCCAATGGGTGTGTCTGCTGCTGTCGTGGGATACTCTCCTGTGGACAGATACAAAATACCAAATATGGCCCACCAGATCCCCTTCATGATGCGCATACCATGAGCCACATACAGGAAAGCCACAAGACACTCCCTAATGCCTTTGTCTACCATGGTTCCTGTGTGCGTGGTAGTCCTTTATAGCGATGATTATCTACCTATCGTGAGACTTAGGCAGTGACCAGACACTCACAGGCTATAGCTTCCGGGGAACAAGCTGCAGTACGGGAGCAGAACTAAGGTCTCACGAGATTGCTGGTGTCAGTGTAAACAACGTGATCACGGGAACAAGTCCACACCACTTAAAGGCCTATATACCAGTTGTTGTATATTTGTGGTGATCTACCTTATAACCCAATTAGTGGTGGTTATATTGTTTTGATTACTCTGTAATATACCATGGTATAAGGCAGGAGGTGTTGCCTCTACCACTCCTCCCGTGGTATTCCCGGTTACGTTAATTTGCCTTGAGAAATGCCATTTTTAGGTTGGTTAAGACTTAACTAGAGCATGACATGAGATAGGTAGAGGAGGCTAGGCCTGGCTAGAGTGAACACGAATTTAAGGGGAGAGAAGGGAATAGCAGGGACAATGACAGGGAAAAGGACTGGGACAAGGAGGTTGACAGAAACACGAACTTACACAGAGAGAAGTAGAATCACTGTAACTCTTAAATGGGAGTCCAGCCCCGATCACTGAGGTAACTCTCGCTAGGATGCTAAAGTGACTCCCAATCATTATGACGTCTTAGAATACAGTCATTATAGAGTGATTATAGATTTATTAGAGATTCCTGCTAATGTTAGGGAGTCACGTCAGAGTCCTGGGGAGAGTTACCTCAGTGATCAAGTTGGGAGCCACAGTGATTCTACTTCTTTTCTGTGTGGTTAATTTTTGCCAAAAATTCTGTGTATGTAACTAATAGATTCCCCGTACTAACTATTTGTACCTTTATATTGTTGAGGAGCCAAGGGGCATGTCTAGCATCACGACCTGACTCTGGCCCATTGCACACCATTGTCTGCGTCGTGACTAACTTTTTTAGAGAGGGACTATGTAATTAGACCAGCACACATCCACTTACTATGTTGAAAGGGGCTTCCCACCTTCACTGACTTTGTAAATATACCAGTAGAGTAGGAACCGGTGGGGGGGGGGGCATGATTGTGGACAAATTTAGGGGGGGGGGGCAAACATATCCCCCCCCCCCACCTCCCTGATCACAGAGGAGGGGGGGCGAATATGTTTGGCAAAGTTGCCTGGGCCCCTTATCAGAATTAAAGGGGGATCAAAACAACTTTTTTTTTAATGCGTTTCCAATGCAAGCATATATAAAGGCCAACATACTTCAAATCTGATACTTAAAACTGGTTGGGGTTGCTCCTCCAGCTTGGCCCACCTAATGAAGATCTGCTTCTTACCCTCTGTATACCCAGATGTTCTCCCATGTCCTGGTTGCATGAGGCCAGGTGTGCAGGCAGGTTGACCGGAATATGTGAGGGGAGGATGGAGGGAGGGATTGAGTATAGCTTTATGACCAAATGAACACCTATGAGAAATTTGGCACCTTTAGACCTTACTAATAGAGGGAGGGAGGATGTAGACGAGTAGGGCGACAGATAGGGGAGGGAGGGGGAGGGAAGGAGGGTTTGTAGACAAGTAAGGAGAGAGATAGAGCAAGGAGCGGAGGAGGGATGGAGAAAGTGGTCAGGAGGTAGTGAGGAGGATGGAGTTGGGCTGCGTGATCCCATCGACCCCTCAGTGAACCAAAGCAAGGGGTCGGGCAGGTGATGGGATGGATCACTGCGCAGTGTGAAAGATTTTTTTTTGTTCGAATCGGGCAGTATTATCGGGGAATATAATATATTATCTAAAAATTATTATAGTTGAAATTATTATGAAATTACTTTGGTAGAACCCTGATCACCCCATCAGTGTGGACATCGGCTGTTATGCATAATGACTGATACGGCTTCCCTGAACTAGCTTAAAAACAAGAATGCTGCGAGAAGAAGGGACTGAGAAGTACCTAAACATGAAACGATTTTAACATGAAAAATGGAGGAACCTGCACTAAGCACGATTTTAGTGCTTTTACTGTTAGACATGGTTAGCCAGGGTTAGGGCCGGCTAAGTAGAATGTCTAGACGGCGGGCATTAGCAACTCTAAGTGGTCTACATGACATTAATACAATATTATCGATAGATGGTGCCTTGGCGGAGGTAAGGAGGTGGGGGTTCTTTTTATATTGTGTAGGTTTCTAAGTGATGAGGGAGGTACTCCCTTGTCCTGTGCATGCAGAGACTTGCGGCCAGTACAACATGGATTTGTTGACCACACAGAGCCATTGTTTAGCATTATTTATCTGTTCAGGAATTAGTTTAACCTTTTTGAAATGTATGATTTGGAATATTTCTGAATTCTGTATTTTGTGTGATGAACTTTTGTTGTGGCACTTGCTTTGAATAATGAACGGTTGTATCATATGATTTAGCTGTTATAGTCAATAGATTTATTCAATGAAAGAGCAAAATGTTAAACTGCCATTTTCTAAATACAGTTAACCTGGCAATTAAAGTCTTTACAAATGACTTCTAATATGATTCAAGGGAAAGAGTAGAGGGGTACAGACTGAAAAGGAATCTCATGGAACGAGCTTGGTGGAGGGAATTAAAGAGTGAAAAGGAATGGAGTATGGCCTTTCTGTTTTCTCAAGGTCCTGTCCCTTTATTATAAAACTTAAAGCGGCAAGACAATCATGGCATTATATACAGTATAGCTTCATTGGTTATAACATCAGAGGGCAGTCTGCTAGGTCTCATCACCCATTCGGCATTCCTGCCCTATCCTACAGTACATCAAGTACATCATGATAAGACAACAGGCACAGGTATGTAGCCTCGATGTGCCTTAAGTAATAGTGGAGATGGGGTTCTTCACACTAACTCACACTGTCCACCAACAAGCTTGTAATCCATTGCTGTTTCCTTCTGGTCAATTCCCTCCCAATTTGCACTTTTTGTTTTAAGCTTAAACTGCAGTGTATGATGAATAGTGTATTCTGTGAGCATGAATGGGACACAGGTATATGGCATAATCAGGCTTAGGGAACGATAGGTTGAAAAGGTTGTGGTCTATAGCATTTTTCATCTGTTGCATTTTATATAGGAATTCTATAGGATAAGGCCTTAACAAGGTACGAGCCAGCTCTGGATGATTTTCAGAGAGCTGTGTTAGGACCCGTGAATATGAAGGCTTGAGACTGTATTATGATTAAGTTACTATGAGAGGGTGTCACAGTTTTATCCTATGCATCTAGAAATTAAAGGCAACAATGTATGGTAATGAGATCAAATTACCAAGGAAACTTATTGAAAAAAGAAAGCAATCAATACGCTAAGCATAAACAAATGTCAGTGTTTATAACTGTATAGCTGTAAAGTACTACAATATGTCGGCCGGCCTGTAGATTACTGGTAGATATTACTGTCAGTGCCAGGATCTAATCTTACTTGCAAATTGGCGTTGTACAGAACCTTAGATCTAGTATAGGTGTGGTTGATGCAGAATGGTGGTGGGAGATCGTTGTGTTTTAAAGGGAGCCTTATGCCATCACGGTAAACCAACTATTATTTATAGATGCACACAACTTATATGACTTAAATGTATAATTGGTTCACATCTTATTCATCCCTGACTCTTCCATTCATTAGCACAGTGGCCAGAAGCGATTCTGCTCTAATATCGAGGCTGGTAGCCATATTCATATAAAAATGAGGCTGGTGCCCATCTTGTGTCTGGTTGCAATATTGGTCTAATTATGACCCTCGCCACCATATTGCTGTCATGATGAAGCTAGCAGCCATTTTGGAGTTACATAATATTCAAATGTATCATATATATGTCAACAATGGAAACTGTTCTCAGCCTATTGTAGTGATAACCTTCATCATGAGATTCACAAGTTTGAAATCAAACATTCTTCCCCCTGCTGCTGTAGTTGGTCTCTTACTACGTATGTAACACTTGAGTACAAAAACCAGACAAGGTAAATTAGACTGTAATATACGGCGACTTTATTATAGGAAACTCTTGGTGTATTATAGTACAGGTATAACCATCAGTTATACAAGATCAGTAACAGATATATTATACAGTAGGCAACCCGATAGCATAGAGTTAAGCACGTGAGCACAGGGTGGTCATGTCACGACAGTCCCAAACCTGACTGACTTCCAATAGGAAAGTAGCCACCTTATATACAGCGCTGCGTAGACACGTGACCGTACTAGCAGCGCCACCTGTTAGGTTTAGTTATGTAAAACGATTATACAACAACTACCGACGGTAACCGAAGGTGGTACCGGTACACTACCGTATATAACCGGACTAGAGGAGTCGGTGTATGTAACGAACCGACGACACTAGTTAGATGAATAAAACAGTTATTAAACACAATAGAACCGTGTTGTCTTACATCATACAACATACAATATATATACAACGATAACAGTTAGACTTATAGTCAACCCGTTACACTGCCATCTGAGAACAATCTATTAAAAAACATATGTTACCCTTTCAAATATATCTAGATTCAAAATTTAAAAAAGGAAATACCACTGGACCTCAGATATTTTGTTCTGTCCCACCATTTCTCTTTTGATAAGCATGAAACAAGTTGCATCTTAAATTGACCAAACCAATCTAGATCTCTTTTAATTCCATCCTCCATCCAGCAAGACACTACTTTGTCCACACTTCATTATTAAACTGCTACTTTCTAAAGTATGTATTATTCCTTCAGTAAGTATAAGTGATGTGTTGTTTTGCCTAGCACATTTCTGAAAAGCAGTTGGTCATGCATGACCATTGTCCCTATGGCAAACCTGGAATAGTCACTACTGACTAAGGGCCGGAGAAATTGGATAATCTGTCCATATACACTACACAGACAATTTAAATGCCCATTGACTAGCCTAGGTTGGTCGTTTTGAGAGCCAAAAGATTAATAACTTGGTTAGGCTATAATGTCTGAGAGCTTGGGAGCCGAAGAATATCGGCGTACCACCTTCCTTTGCACACCAAAGGTTCAGGTCCAACGTCACATTACGACGCCTGGACATGACATGCTCCTTCCACTTGTAAGACACCTTTTCAGTGAGGCCATACGTCTGCACCCCCTGCCCCTACTCAGGGCCCTACATAGTGTTGGTCCCCTTTCTGTGTGGTCCTGCTGACTGGGCACCACCATTCAGCCTGCTATTTGCCTTCAGCTTACAGCACCTATACTGGGCTTCTGCACAGTGCCCTGCATGATGTACTGGAGGAAAAGGGGGATGGGTTTTATGTGTGTGTGTGTGTGGCAGGGGGAAAGATAGGAGGGAAATGGTAGTTTGGGAGACAGGAAGAAGGGTATGAAGAGCTTAGCTCCAAAACGCAATAAGCTCTATTTTTAAGAATGACACCAAACTGTGACAAAGGTATAGGCTAGGGATAGGTAAATGGAATTTTGAAACAATCTTTTCTCAAAAATTCCATACTTCATGTCACTAGATTCTCTCAGGTGCACACATTATATCAAATGCACAAAAAGTATGGTAGCCTTACAGAAAATACTACATGCTTCAATTCTGAAATGGATTTGTTGTGGAACTCTTCATATGATTATGGGATGACAAAAACAACTTTAGGAGAGTTGTGTATAGGGATGGAGGGATGATGGGAGGAGTGGAAAAACACATATGGTATGCGAAGAGGGGGGGGGGGACAGGAATGAACGAGAAGACAGAAGCAGGTCAAGAAGTGAAGCAGAGTGGAATTAGGCAGACAGGGGTGGCCTGGTGACTGAAGTATGACCCCGTATGTTTATAGATTATGCAGCAGCTCATTTTTAGCTGTAAAACAAAATGTCTGCCATCAACATGAAAACTTTGCCAAACGCTTGAATCTGGCAAACTCAGGAGATTATGCTTGAGAAGGATCATTCTGCAACAGTGTGAGAATAATGCCTGAAAGAGACGGAAACAACTGTAAACAAAGAGTTCAGGGCTGAGCAACAATAATGCTTCCCAGTAACACCCTGCTGACACAATCCTAACAGTGGACTTTTTTAATCCAAGGATAGCAGACTTCATGCAAGCTGTTACCACAGGATTATAGCGTCTTCCATCATGGTTTAGTAAAATAGCACTCAGTTGTTTAGAAAGGTTAAGCATCAGCAGCAGGTGGATTTAAAAGTTTGCTGATAAAAAGATGGATGGATAAAAAGTTAAACCTGAATGTTAGTCAGCTACTAAAAGTTGTGTTAAATGAGAAGCAATGACTATAATACATTAATTTCTTTCTGTAACAGGTCGGGTTGGGTTAGGACATCAAGGAAATATGAGGGTGTTGGCCATACAACCTTATCTACATAGTCTTACATCATTTTCTAGTGCTGGCTGGTCTTATATATACGTCAGCTGGTCATATACGTCAGCAGGTCATATACGTCAGCCAGTCATACAATTTGAACCTGTATCGATTTGGTGAGAGGTAGTCTAGTGCAGTATTTCATTCAGAGGTAACAGAATCTCCTAGAAACATAACAAGAAAAACACTGGAATAGCTATTGTGCATGTTATATTGGTATTGAATTATATATCATCATAAATAATAATTTTTTTACTTCAAATTTAACATGATGGGAAATAGTCATTTTGCCAGTTGTATTGTTTCCATGTAATTGGCTTTCAGTTGTTTCCTCTTTATGTGCAGAGAACTGCATTTTTGTTGATGGATTGTCTCCATGGATGGAGACATATTACTGTTAATATGTAAGCCTGCAGTCTTTGCGAAAACATGCAGGACAGTAGCAGTGTCCACCTAAAATGTCACGGGTCCAGCATATTCATAAGTGCAGAAGGACCGAATGTCCAGTCACCTGCTAGGCTTTTCTAAACTAGAACAATTCAGTCGGGTTTCTAAAGCTGAAATATGCTTGTCTATATATTGTGTAAAACTATATATCTCTCCTTATTTGGCCATAAATGATTACAAATAAATTGTATTTTCAATGGACAAAGCTATTTTATACTTAGGTGCACCATATTGTCTGATATGTGTCTATCCGGTCCTTCGAAAATATACTGCAATATTGAAAAGAAAGAGTTTTCACAATGACAACCTATACACCACCATCAACAAAGCTATACTTGTATTGTAGCACGGGAAAAGGCTAAAACAAGAAGAGTCATGTTTTTTCGCTCACATATGATGCACCAATTAATGTTCTTGACTTTTATTTTTCAGTTATATTGACGAAGTATAACATTCAGTTTAGTTTCAAATTGGAATGCAATATGTTGCGTGTTAACTTGAACTGTGATAGTTATGTGATGTTGATAGCAAAGTATATCCCACTCACTGGCAAGAATTCTACAAATTTGGGTGAAAGTCATGACTACCACTCTTTGGAAGCAAGGCAACCTTGTGCACCATAGAGTTTCAACCCTCTAGCAGTCATCTTACCCAGACCTCATCTGCAGGCTACACAGTAATCCATGCATGATGCTTACTACATCCAGGTCTGGGTGTGCATAGTTGTGTACAGCTTAGTGTCCTATCTCTCTGCTACAACTGCCTCAATATACACATCCTATACCAAACACACCGACTCTAACAGAGCAAGAAGCCATCTAATCTTAGTCCTGCCTGGCCTCCTGCTTCAACGGTTAACCCTCTAAGGGCAGCATCATGCCTTCACAGAGAAAAGAAACAGCGTCAAACAGGAGTCCAGGCTGCCTCCAGAATGACTCCCCTCTTTAGGGGAGCCCAGGCTGCATAAGGGAGCCTAGGTGACTCCCATGCTCACCTAAGGGAGTCAAATGAGGACCTGGGTTCCCCTAAAGAGGGGAGTCATTCTGGAGGCAGCCTGGACTCCCTCTTGACACTGTTTCTTCTCTCTGTGTTAATGCAACATGCTCTTGCTCTTCGTTATCATGATGAATGAATGCAGTCCTGGCAAGTAACTCGCTAGTGCTGCACTCAAGCATAATACCGACCCAACGGGATTGAGACAGTCCCAAATGTTCCGCATGATGCACCAATGCAGCAAATGTAATCTTTTAGTGGCATTCATCCTTAAAGGTTATTATGGCGAACCTCTCGTCTGTACGTAGCCCCATAACAGCAACAACCCTATTTAGAGGAGCTGAAGCCCCTGATGGAATGTGCTTCCCAGTGGGCACAGAATATTGAATCAACATTGTTTAATAGTTGTCAATGTTGATTCAATGTTAAGCTGAATTTTGTGCCCACTGCGTTGATCTCTTCGCTTGGATGCAATTTTCACAAACATGTACTGACATACATGTACATTCTCTGCATCAAATATGGGGGTAATGGACAAGAATGGTGTTTGGTATACATCTAGTGTGTGGCAGGATTGGCGGAAAGCTGTAGTTAAAGCGGGTAAATGAATACAGAGGAAGCAATTGGGTTGTGTCAACATTTTATTAGTCTTTTTGACCCTTTATGATGTCATTTTGTTAACATGTCTCTGTAGTCAGCATCTTTCAGGTCGGTGTTATGTACTTCACCCAGTCCCTTAGTGCCTGCCTGATCCATGCTCCCTCACCTACCTCTTGTCAACAGCCTATTCACTACCAGCTTCAACCCTTTAAGGATGGCATTATGGCTAAATGCATTAACCTTTGGTCATCATGATGCATGAATGTAGCCCTGGTGAGTAACTATAGCCAGTGCTGCATTCAAGCATCATTCAAACTCTACAGGCTTGCGCTGCTCCGGAAAGGTCAGTGCCCTTAAAGGGTTAAGCTTCAGGCCGAACTTCAGATAACGAGGCGTGGACACGACATGCTCCTTCCTCTTGTAAGGCACCTTTGATAGTCCCTCTCCAGTCTGGTCTCTGTGTGGGTCCTGCTGATGTGCCCACTATTGAGTGGGCTATGGACCTTCGTCTTTTAACCCTTTAAGGACGCATGTTGCTAAAAGATTACATTTGTCATCATGATGCACCAATGCAGCCCTGGCGAGTCACTCACCAGGGCTGCATTGGTGCATAATGCTAACCCTTCAGGAGTGTCTCAACCCTGTAGGGTCGGCATGATGCTTAAATGCAGCCCTGGCGAGTAATTCACCAGGGCCACATTTATGCATCATGACGACCAAGGGCATGATACATTAAAGCATTATGCCGTCCTTAAAGGGTTAACACCCATAGTGGGAACATGCAGAGGGCCCCCAATTAAGTATTGGTCAAAAGAAGGCTGGAGGTGTATGGGTGAGGGAAAATAGCAGATAGGCAGTGAGCGGCAAAGATAGATGTACACGCTCCTTATGATGCCTGTGTATAGCGTGAGAGCGAACAGGAATGATTAATTGCAAAGTGGGGCAGAGGAGGAAATAAAGGCAGATGCATTATCATGTAGTATAGAAATTCTTTGTATTCCCACACATAGTGACAAACCCAGAGAGCATTGGTCCTTGGGGCCTATAAATGTTTTACTTATAAGTGGAAGCCCAGATACATTCTGATCATTTGTGTTAAAGTGGAATAAAACTGGGCTCAAGCTGGGCACTTTGAATCTGGGATGACCCATTTAAGCTCCCACGTATTATCCTGGACAAAAAGGACCATAACCCATATGTGGGCAAATCAGCTTGCCCAAGTAAAATCAAATATGGGCCCCACTGAGCAATGTTGACTGGAAAAGCACCGTAACCAGAGAAACAAGGCAGAGTGTAGACATACAAAGCAGGAGAGCATTATATATATAGTATTTTATAGTATAATCACCCTTTACGATCCCATCATTTCTTATGTTATTATAATAACCATGAATTATGAGCAAACAACAAATTAATCATCTCATCCATATTAAACAGCACTAGCATGCTATATATACCACCTCTATCCGGTATTATATGAACCCAGAGAACACGCTCATTCCTAAGAAATAAGGTTGTTCATTAGGTATAAGATCGTCAAAGGCCCATGGCCAGAGAATATTTTAGTATTGTTCCCCCTGAGGTTGGGCTGGGGCCGTATCCCACAAAGTTGCAGGCTGAGTGGGATGCAGCCCCATCCTCACCAAGGGGGGAACGATAGGGGCCATCCATAAATGACGTCACACTAATTTGAGGCATTTTCAAGACCCACCCACCCCCCTGTCACACTTTGTCACACAACAGCCAACACCCCCTAGAAAATTATGTCACAAATGTGCAGACACCCCCCCCCCCCGGCTTAAGTTATGTATTGTATCAGAGTTGTTCATACATGAATTATGATTAAGCAATGCAAAATCAAGACTGTTGAATATAAATCTGAACCCACATAGATGCACAAAAAGGTTATTACAGTTAAATTGTTATTTAAATGGGATAAAGTATATGAGTCAAAGTCTCTCAAAATGGGTAGTGATAGATTTTATCATACTAGCTTAAGTCCTAATTCAAACCCTTTCAAAATCAGTCAGGGTCAAGCCGACGAGGGACCGGCGATCCTCAGCCAGTGGCCACTATTTGATCAGTTTACAAGAGGATAAAATGTATCCACTCTCAATCTGGAAGATGCTAGACTGAATTGCAATTGCAATTATCTAAAATGATGCATGTTTGCATGAGTATTCATAGCACCCAGGCATTTTATCATTCTTATCACCCTCAATCCAAGGATTCCTAATAGTGCTGAGAGGTTAAAAAAAGGCGTGGCACTGGTCTTTCCGATCAGATGGTTTCTAAACTTATCATGGGGGCAAGATCGTACCTGATAATTCCCTGCTATAGGGAACTGGTCGGCTTTGACCCTGTTGAATACATTGCATCCTGGGAAATTTCTGACTTTCAAGAGTATGTGCAGCCAATCTTGAATAAACAAACTGATCTATTGTTTTTCTTTTACCGGGGTTGTGTGAATTTCTTTTTGTTAAAAAAAAGTAGTCTGAAGGTTTTCTTTGTATTTTTCAAAATGTGACGTCACACTGAAATTGACACCCACCCACCCCCCTGTCACACTTTGTCACACTCGGACCAACACCCACCCACCCCCTCCAGTGTGACGTCATTTATGGATGGCCCCATACCAAAAATCCTCTGGCTATGCACCTTTGCCTTTATTTCATGGCTTTTTACTCTTCAAAATATGTTTAATTGCATATAAATGGCCATAATAGTTTGAACAAATGATGACGTCACAGGCCATGGGATACGGGAACACCATATCCCATGGGGGGCATGGCATACAGGGTTTCTAGTACTTTAGCATAGTGGTCATCTTATCCATCATGAAATAAAAGTGACTTGCTGCAAATAGTGCCAGCTGCAGATGATTTTAATTATCCAAGGCTTATAACACTAATGCGGCCAGTCACGTGTATCCAAATGTAAGATTCAGTCAGGCTATTTATTTTGTTCTCTCAACCACCTGTGGTTTAAATAAACATTTACAAACTGTTCTGTATAGAAATATAGGCTATCGCTCTACGAGCTGGACAGTATAATTCAAAGGACAATAGGCCCTATATAAACTGTGTATGTCTCAATTTGTCTAAATCTCCTTCCTCTACAGCGAGGGGATGTAATAAAAACACACTGTTGCACTGGGGATTGGATTCTTCAATCATGGCTTCTTTTAACCACTGTATTGCTTTTAATTCATTCGTTAATAGACTGTATTGTCCAGATGAGAAAACAACAGTGTGTGCAGAAAATATTTATGTTAGCCAAGCTATTCAATTCCGATGGCAATCTCATTGCAAGATGATATCCTATAAAACCATCATTCTCTCGAGACAAATGCTCTTCATTAGGTTGAATAAGTACATGGACATATTGCAATCATGATGTTTTATATACAAGTAGTATAGTATGTATCGGAACGGGACTATAGTTAACTACTGTTTATTACTCAATCGACCTGCAGCCAATCAGAGGCCTCCATTTGGTCACGTGACCCCCTCATTTGCATAATTACGTAATAGGCCATGCCCCCTCATTTGCATAATTACGTAATAGGCCACGCCCCCTTGATCACCAGCCAATCAGGGGCCACCATTTGGTCACGTGACCCCCTCATTTGCATAATAGGCCACGCCCCCTTGATCACGTGACCCCCTCATTTGCATAGTAGACTACGCCCCTTTGATCACCAGCCAATCAGTGGCTTCCATTTGGTCACGTGACTCCCTCATTTGCATAATAATGGGTCACGTGACCCCCTCATTTGCATAATAGGACCACACCCCTTTGGTCACGTGACCGGAAGCGCTCTTTATTTGGAAAATAGGCCACACCCCCTTGGTCACGTGACCTGACCCCCTCCCTCATTTGCATAATATAGACAATAGACAGACTACGCCTCCCTTTTGGTCACATGACTTGGACTAGCTAATGGGAGGCTTCTATAAGGGGGGAGGGGAGGGGAGGGGGGGAGGGGGGCACTTTAAGATGCATGGGGAGGGGAGGGGGGGGAGGGGGGCACTATTTATGGGGTGGGCGGGCACTTGGGGGGGAGGGGGGGCCTTTGGGGTCTGCTCGGGAGAAAAAAAAATAAATTATCTGATCTCTAGGGAATCGCTTCCTCCCTACCCCCCTTTAGGGGGGTAGGGAGGAGGCGAGTCGGAGGTGACTGTAGAGGAGTTTTTCGGTGACTTGATGACTTTCAAACGACTGTACTGATAGTTGATGAATTTGACTTTTTGACTTGAATATTTCTTGCGACTTTGCGAAAGCGACTTTGCGGCTCGTAGCCCCTTAAATAAAGAGGTGACTTTGTAACCTCAGGGGGGAGATCCTTCTACACCACCACAGAAAAAGATCTCGGTTGATTGACTGAACGCGGCGGGTATGAGTCATCATGGGGCCCTTGACGGCCGATTTTTCATCATTTTAAAAAAACAATAGGCTGTTGAAATGTTTGCTGTTGTAAATAGAAACAAAAACAAAACAAAGCGCATGGTAAGATTATGTCACATTGCAGTCGCGGGTCCGCTCGTGGCTTATCCAGCCTCTTCGTGGATCCGCGACTGTCAATGTGATCATATACTAATCACCCGGCGTTTACGGTATTATATACTAAGGTATGAGACGGGTCCTACAGAAAAGGTGTCTAAAAAGCGCTGCGACCTGATTGAAATGACGTCAGCGGCGTCTGCTCGTCAGTGCCCGGCTGTAGCCCGTAGGACATGTCATTCTGCTTTTCTGGATGTTTTGAAATATTTTGATTTAACTGTTAATACCTGATAACAAGCCTCTGAAGCAGTTTTTGATCGAGTACGTCTTCTCTACGTTTCCATCGATTAGCTGCTTCAGCAAAAAAAATCGCGCGCGCGGTCTAGTCTAGATGACGGAGTCGCTAAAGCTCTGTTTAGAGAGTGGAACTTGACCTTGACTATAGACTCAGTACTAACTGAACGCCCCGCTATGTCACTCCTCACGTGGGTATATGTACAAGCTCGGGTTCTTCACTTTACGGCTTGACTAAAACTGAGACGCGTCCATGATAAACTTTAGCCTTTTTTTCCTTTTCTAGGATCGAGAGAGAGATTTTAAATGGGGCGGTTATCTAAATAGCGTGGAACTAAAATCAGGCTGCGGCAGATAGTATCTCTGCGCACCTCAAGACTCAACGTAACTTTCACTCTCCAGCAGAAGTTTAGTTGTCACTAATGATGGGCGGCGACCGTCGTGCACCGGCGGATATTGGAGAGTGTTGGAGAGCTGAACCTTACAGACATATAAATCAATCGCTCTGGTGGAAATATCTCGCCATAGATTGGAACCAAATACTTATCTAATGGAATCGTTATCAGTTTTCAGTTTTCTTGCCGTACAAAATTTATTTCCAACTCTTCACGTGGTGATAGCTGAAGGTCGCTCGTCGTAGGTACGTGTGACCGGAACACCCTTTTTGGTTTTGGCGCGGGTTGACATCAGATTTGTACCGTACTGTCGCGATTAAGGGCTCTGAGGGAGCGCTTTTCAATTCGGTGAAGTTCTTACTCAGGAGCTATATACAAGCCAGGCGCTGGCGCTTATTCAAAGTCGCGATTTTAGTGCTTGAGAAAAAACATTTGGAGGCTCTTATACTCCGGCGCTTATACAAGACCGGCGCGCTTTTCAACACTAGTTGCTTTATCGCGACCGTACGGTATGACTTCGGTGTCACAAGGTCCCAAACTCCAAATAAGGAAGTGAAACGACGTCGTCTGTCTACCTCGTGCGCGTCATAGCGTCGTCGAAAATAGTGTGACGTCAGCATCTCTCAGGCGGCTAGGAAGTCAGTTCGACAAAATGGCTCACGGAGTGAACTTCGTGGCCATTTCTCGATCTATGATCGATGCGGCCGTGGAGAAGGAATTCGTAGCCGTGCTACAGAGAGAGGAGGCGGAGAGACAGAACTTCGTGGCCGTTTCTCGATCTATGATCGATGCGGCCGTGGAGAAGCAGTTCGTAGCCTCGCTACAGAGAGAGGAGAGACAGCGGACTGCTGCTGAAGCAGAGGGTGTGGTGGATGAGCTGATCGCGAACGTCACTAATCAACTCATCCGCCAGTGCGTGGAGCGAGTCAAGCAGCAAGTCTGCATGGAGGAAGGACTACCGCCCGCCGTGCTGGAGGAGCTGCTGAAGGACTACCACGCGTTATGACCACGCCCTCCGCTTCAGCAGCAAGGTCCCTGCGACCCTCTCTCTCTACCAAACGGTCCTTTTAAGGACCAACCACTGATCACAAAAGTTGAAAATCTATCTCAATATAATATACGCATCAGAAAAACCCCTAATACGCTCTACACTGAAACCCTGTTGAGTAGGTAGATCGAGTTGGGCTTTTTGTGTTTTTTTTTTTTAGGAAGGGCAATCAGGTCATCGTGTGGAGATCATCAGGTGTCCTGTGTGTGTGTGTGTGTGTGTGTGTGTGTGTGTGTGTGTGTGTGTGTGTGTGTGTGTGTGTGTGGGTGGGCGGGTGTGTGTGTGTGTGTGTGTGTGTGTGAATTTTATACAAATACAATTATTCATTCCTTTCAGCAAGAAAATTAGCTCAATGTAATCATATGATTTGAACTGCCCTACTTATCAGGGCCTTGACGACATCTGACCGCCCCCCTTTTCAGGATCTAAATGGAAATTCACCGCCACCGCTTTTCAGAGTCGCGCTGCAGTGGTTATCCAATACATGGCGGAGCGCCATTACCTAATTCTTTTGTATGTGAAAAAAAAACAGCACTGATAAGGGGTTTAATTAGACAGATATTGGTTCTACACTATCAAAAAATAACCCCTCAGCGCTTTAATGCTAAAGGTAGCATAGTGCTTTAATGCGCTACGCTCTTTGTCGATATGCCAGTGTATGCATGCATGCAGCCCTGGTGAGGAACTCTGAGTGCTGCATTCATGGCTTATGACGACAACGGGCACTGCACATTAAAGCGCTATGCGACTATTAAAGGGTTAGATCTAGTCTTGCTCCAGTCATCCTGAATGCTATACCCAGAGTTGGTGGTCTGGTCCAGACTGCTGTACACAGATTGTGGACTGGATGGCGGGTTGCTGCCAGACTATCCCTCTGGTACGATATGCGGCTGGCGCGGCCGAGACTGTCTTATATGATGCTGAGTCGAATTATGTATTAGATACCCTACGAGTAACTGAGAGTATGTCAAAATAATCACGGCAAACTGACTGGCGACTTCATAGGATCATAGGGCGGTTATTATTACATAACTCAGTAACCTTTGGTTATGTGTTAGATAGAGTACACTTGGACACGGTTATTCCATATACCCACTGCCCCACAGGGTCAAGACGAGGTGATTTAAATAATAAGACCCAGACGGGTAAAATAGCCAAAGTCAACAATGACCTGTTTTTTTAGCCAATATGGACAAAGAGACATTGGGTGCTGTACACAGGTTGTGGACGGGGTGGCGGGTCGCTGCCAGACTATCTCCCTGGTCCCATATGCAGCCGGCGTGGCCGAGACTGTCTTATATGATGCTGAGTCTAATTATGTATTAGATTCCCTACGAGTAACTGAGAGTGTGTCAAAATAATCACGGCAAACTGACTGGCGACCTCATAGGTCAGTTATTATTACATAACTCAGTAACTTTCGGTTATGTGTTAGATAGAGTACGCTTGGACACGGTTATTCCATATACCCGCTGCCCCACAGGGTCAAGACGAGGTGATTAAATAATAAGACCCAGACGGGTAAAATAGCCAAGTCAACAATGCCCTGTTTTTTAGCCAATATGGACAAAGAGAAACGGGGTGCTGTACACAGCTTGTGGACGGGGTGGCGAGTCGCTGCCAGACTATCCCCCTGGTCCGATATGCAGCCGGCGTGGCCGAGACTGTCTTATATGATGCTGAGTCTAATTATGTATTAGATGTCCTACGAGTAACTGAGAGTGTGTCAAAATAATCACGGCAAACTGACTGGCGGCCTCATAGGTCAGGTATTATTACATAACTCAGTAACCTTCGGTTATGTGTCAGATAGAGTACACCTGGACACGGTTATTCCATATACCCACTGCCCCACAGGGTCAAGACGAGGTGATTAAGTAATAAGATACCCAGACGGGGGGTAAAATAGCCAAGGCAACAATGTCCTGTTTTTAGCCAATATGGACAAAGAGACACAGGGGGTGCTGGGAGTTGGCGACAAGGGGCAAGACGGGCAAGACTACTTCTCAAAATAGACAATGCCAATGGCCAAGACCTAGTTCTTAAATTCGACAAGGCCCATTGGTATCTCTTATATTCGACAAGTGACACATGTGCCCCGTCTGTGGTCCTAATATAGATTTTCTAAAAAAAAAAAAGTAAATTTTCTGCACCGTGTGACAACGACCGATCAGCTACATAGCAGAGATTTCCCCAACCTATTTTTGGTTATTTTTCTATTCAGTTTTTGATCAGCGCACTATATTATCGTGGTTTTTTTTAAAAAATTTTTTAATCATAAATAATATGTAGACTTGGGAAAAAAAAGAAAAAAAGAGAGCTGACACGCAAACTCCTATTCACATGTCGCTGTTTTGTCACTAAACCCAAAGACCCACCCACCCCGTAGGAAGGGGAGACGCTTGTGAACGTTCCCTTAGGCCTCTATTCTTTATTTTATTGTGTGGCCCCTAAAGAGGGGCCAACCAACTGACACTGTCAGTTGGTTAGATGCTGCACAACATGGGCGTAATTAATTACGCCTAGTGTTAAGCAGCATGGATCACTGTGGTTTGACAGACTGACCTCAAAGGGCCCCCGTTGGATGGGGGCCCTTGTAGCACAACGAGTCAAAACGAGTTGATCCGTTTTTCAGATTGCCGACTCGGCGAGAGTTTCTGACTATGTATCTTTTATAAAGCCTTAGATATGGTGTGGTATTTTTCATCTCGCTATAGTTTAGTTGGTATTCAAAGAAACTGCCTCATTTCTATCAGAAATACACAATATTGAATTGTTTTTTATATTTTAATATATTCAGAAGCGCACTTTGTTGCCTATATAGCTCATTATGCGTTGAAATGTTCGCGAGCATCGTAGGAATGTACAAAACCCCTATTGTAGCGCCATCTGACGAAAGAGCGGGGAACTATACGTGACCTGAACCCCGCCTTCAGCGCGTTCTTTATTCGCATCTTTGACAGCGACTAAGAGACGCTCAAACTGTCTCTTATTTAGTTTGAACTTATCACAAATTTGTCTTTGATAGGTCGTAGATTGACTTCTGACTTTTTTTCTTTTTTAGTTAGAACAAAAAACAAGTGACGCCGACACAGACCTGCCCATTAACGCGCTCCACCGTCTTCGGAGGGTTGAGTCTATAGTACAGTAGATTCTACTGTGTACTTACACTAACAGTGCTACATATACATACCTGAGTCATAAGTGGGGGGTTTTTGTTGTTTTTTTTAGGGGAAAAAAAGTGATCTACTCACCAAACCGCTATTAGTAGGTAACCTGTATGACCCATACCGCAAACATCTGCCTCGTGACTGATAGTGTACCGGTGGTGAAGTCCTGTTGCAAGAACAATTGAGGCTCTTTATATAGCTGAGAGAGCGAATGGTCTAATCTTGTTTTCACCTTGAGCCCCACCCTATTCCAGAGAGGGTATCAAAAATCACATGTACACGTATATGGGCTTATAGCTGGTGAATAGATAAGGCGGGGCAACTGTGTATACAAAGCCTACAGGGGGTGATTAACGACAGGTGTGACGCGCCAGCCGGTGGCCGGATCACCGCATCTTCTAAGCTTTGTTTTCACCTAGAGAGGGGATCGAGAGTGTATACAAAAAAAAAAAAAACCTACAGGGGGTGTTTAACGCGGGCGGCTGCCTACATGCTATGGTCTAAGCCTGTTTTCAGCTAGAGAGGGACCTAAATCACCTAAGCCTTTTCCACCCTTAAATCGATCTGATAATTACCATAAAGAGGATTAATGCGCGTTACATGTATATGGGCTTATAGCTGGGTAAGAGATTAAGATGCTAGTCAACTGTGTATGCAAAAAAAAACTACAGGGGGTGTCTAAAGTCGATTGTCATGCGCCAGCGGGCGGACGGAAGTCTGCCACTCTAGCTGTGACTACAAGCGCGTGCGTGTGGTAGACAGCTTAAATCAAACACAAGTTAAGCTCCTTATAGCTTCCTACTGACTGCGGATTCGAGTGCTTGAAAGATGGTCTTTTGTTTTTTTCATCTATTTCCTCGGGGGGTCGAACAGGATTAAAGATGTAACGAACCCGCACCTACACAGGTAGACAGCTGGTCGCCTTCCTAGTGAGAGTTTTCCTCTTGAGTTAAGAAGCTTATCTCGGAGCCTAGTACATAAGCGAGAGTGAAACATGGGTCCCACACACTTCTTCTACCACCTTCAGCATGGCGTCATCAGGAATCACTCTACGTTCTACCGAATGTGAGCAATCCCAACACTACTACAGAGCCGCGACAACACCACACGAGGAGACGTCCATGTTTACTGATGAGTTAACAAGTAGCAAGGTGGAGGTTGGTTTTTATCAAGATTCGTACGGGTGGCTGGAAAGTGTGATGGCTACTTCTGCAGCTATTGCTGCTGCTCGTGCAAAACGTGAAGCTCGTATCGCTGTTCGTGCTACACATGCTGCATACGAAGTTGCCAATGCTGCTAACAACGCTGCTGTTACTCTCGCCGCTGCTGCTCGTGCTGCTAATGTTTTTGCTACTGTTTCCGCTCTTGCTACCGATGCTGCTGCTACTGATGCTGCAACGTCTGCTAAAAGTGTCGCTGTTGCGGCTGCTGCTAGGGCTAATGCTATAAATGCTTGTACAGCTGCTAAAAAAATAGCCTGTTTTGCTTATGCTAGTCGCAGTGTCGCTGTTACGGCTATGGCTGATGCACATGATGCTAAGTTACGGGCTTTTGCTTTTGCTGAAGATGCTGTTGATGCTGAAGATGTTGCTGCTGCTGCTGCTACTGCTGCTGAAGATGCTACTGCTGCTGCCGCTGCTGCTGCTGAAGATGCTGCTGCTGCTGCGGCTGCTGCTCTAGACACCTATGACGCTGCTGCTCTAGACACCTATGACGCTGCTGCTGCTGAAGATGCTGCTGCCGCTGCTGCTACTGCTGCTGCTGAAGATGCTGCTGCCGCTGCTCTAGACACCTATGACGCGGCTGCTGCTGCTTTTGCTGAAGATGCTGTTGATGCTGCTACTGCTGCTGCCGCTGCTGCTGCTGAAGATGCTACTGCTGCTACTGCTGCTGCCGCTGCTGCTACTGCTGCTGCTGAAGATGCTGCTGCCGCTGCTCTAGACACCTATGACGCTGCTGCTACTGCGGCTGCTGCTCTAGACACCTATGACGCTGCTGCTGCTGCTGAAGATGCTGCTGCTGCTGCTGCACTAGTCATCTATGACGTGGCTGCTGCTCTAGACACTTATGACGCGGCTGCTGCTGCTGCTGCTGCTGAAGATGCTGCTGCTGCTGCTGCTCTAGACACCTATGACTGAAAACTTAGTAGGCGTTATTTACAAACACTACTGCTACCTATGACTAAACTTAGTAGGTGTTATTTACAAACAAGAGAGCCACGTGGTGTTGTTTACAAACAAAGAGAGCCACGTGGTGTTGTTTACAAACAAAGATAGCCACGTGATGTTGTTGTGGCCTATCATGCCAATGAAGGGGTCACGTGATCAAGGGGGCGCGGCCTATTATGCAAATGAGGGGGTCACATTACCAAATGGCGACCTCTGATTGGCTGGTGATCAAAGGGGCGTAGTCTACTATGCAAATGAGGGGGTCACGTGATCAAGGGGGCGTGGCCTATTATGCAAATGAGGGGGTCACGTGACCAAATGGCGGCCCCTGATTGGCTGGTGATCAAGGGGGCGTGGCCTATTACGTAATTATGCAAATGAGGGGGCGTGGCCTATTACGTAATTATGCAAATGAGGGGGTCACGTGACCAAATGGAGGCCTCTGATTGGCTGCAGGTCGATTGAGTAATAAACAGTAGTTAACTATAGTCCCGTTCCGATACATACTATACTACTTATACAAGATTGAATTGTGAGTCGATATTGTTCTATTGAAGCTGTATAAATACAGTATTACTGCAGCTCTGATGAATAATACAGAATACATTATTCCGGTGGAAGACTGCCTGGACTTACAGTACAGCCTGCATAACACACCCAGCCTGTTTTCACGGGTCACTTAGCCTGGAATACAGTACTGTTCAGTAGCAGGACTGTGTTTTCACTATAGCTTTTATATTATCATATTTGCAATTTTTATGTGATATTTGCCAAGAATAAACTCATATAGAGGATGTTGATCAGTACATCACTTTTCAACTTATGGATGCAGAATGTGCCGGGTCCACTGCATTTTTGAATAATCACATGTTTAAATTGGTATTTTATCTGATGGCACAACCATAAGAGCAGGCATGACAGTTGCCTCTGCTTGGAAAAGGTGTATACCGGGGTCATGTGCTGGGAGAGTGTAAACAACCTGACAAAACACCCTGCCTGTAAGGACTCCTGGCCTGTTAAACCAGCCTGGGTAGCCTGAACTAACAGGCTGCCTGGAAATATGGTCCAGGCTGTATTACTGGTCGAGTCCTCCACCTGTTATTTGGAGGGAACTAAGTGGGCAGCTGCTCCCACTGTACTGTCTTGTTTCTACTAGATTGCAGCATCTTCCATCATGCCTTACAAAACAGGGTTTATATTGATATAGATAAACACAATTTAGTATGTTTTCCGCTGCTTTTGTTGGTCTCTTCAAAAGTCAATATGAAATGCTTTCGAAGATATGTCAATACAAAATATGTTATAAGCTTCTATTGTAGATGAAATGTTGAAACTATCCTACTTTATTGTTGCAATGCAATTTCTTCTAGTCCTTCCCTCTTCTTGTGTGGATGATTGCATTTCTCACTGTTGATTGTTTGCTCTGTCACCATGGAAACCTCACAAAAATATTAATCTGTGAGGCTGAATAAGTGCATCTACTGACCTCCCTCAGTAAACCTTGGTGACCCAACATGCTGTACAAAGGTCAAGAATGCTCTTGAAGTGTTATTGGCTGGAGCTCCAACAGAGGAAGTTATGGCTTAGTCCCACCAAATAGATTCAGGTTGAAAGTCTATCGCCAAATGTAATCTATGACCAGGTGCAATCCATGACTGGGTGCAATCTATGACCGGCATGAAAGAAAATGCCTTATTTAGGGCAAAGATTTCAATAAGACTATATAAAGTGTTAACAGATCCACTAATTTTCCTGACCATTTCTATGTACATCTGTCCTAAAAAGGTCCCTTTCATTCATGCCGGTCATAGATTGCACCAGGTGATAGACTGCATCCAGTTATAGATTGCACCCAGTCATAGACTTTCAACTTGGATCGATTTGGTTCACATACTAGCAGACCTTCCAGGCTCACTTGACCATCAACCTAATCTCTCGGATAATCATACATTTAACAGCATTGTTAAGCTTGCATCAGTTTCACAAATCTAAGTGAAAATTATGGCTAACAACCTTTGGAATCCAGATGGATATATGTATAACACCATAGAAGTGTTGGGGTAAGTATCAGGCAAAACAAGCAGCCAATCTTCATCCGTAGTCTACGCAGCAGACTGGGCAGCGTGCTTACTACATCTGGATCTGGGTCTGCATAGTTGTGTGCGGCTTAGTGTCTCCCTGTTACAACTGCCTCAATGCACACATCCCACCCAGCATCACACACCATAACATGCCAATAATCAGACTAATCCTAGTCCTGCCTGGCCTCATGCATGAATAGTGAGGGTCCTGATGCTTTTTGCAGTGGATTCCAGTCTATACAAAAGCATGCCGGACACTGGCTATTGATGGCGAAAAGGCAAAGAGAGGGCCGCTGTCGGCCCCAATGGCTGGCGGTACTCTAGGGATTCCTGCCTACATGCCAGTTTTTTATGGCTTGTAAATTGGACAATTATTAAGGTGTCCACAGCATAAAACAAAAAAAACTTGAATATTTTCTGAAATGTTCTTCAGTAATTCTAAGGGAACCCTTTTCAATATCACTGTCAGCACAAACACTTCCTTTGTATGTCATTTTTAAATAGCAAGATTGTACTCCATATTGCGGCCTGCAAGGAATTAAGCCGGGCCTACAAAGAAAGAAATCAGCAGCACCGAATGTCCTCCATCGTGAAAATGTTTTTGTATTGACTGGTCTGCATCCAAACGGACATCTGTTCTGGTTCTGTTTAATGTCTTCTATATAGATATTGATATACCCAAAGAAATTCTTTTTTAAGATTATGACAATATCTATTTTTCTGCGTAAGGCATTTCCCCCTTGAATGCCTTATTTCTCACAATCCGATATGCATCATGCTTTGGATAATCATGTACTGTGAGGACAACACTGCATGGATAATCGCATTTCAGTAAACTTGATATGCCTGAACTAAGGAACAATCTAAGCCGCTTTCATTTAGCCAATGTCATGTAAATGTCTCGGAAAAGTCCTAACAGATGAATTAAATACCTTTAAAATGTTTCATGAGCATATTTAATACACTTTAATGCAAACATTCATGTAGTGCCGGTACCTAGTCCTAGTGATGATGTGCATAAAGGGGGGAAGAGAAAAATGTAAGCAGTGGTGAGAGAATGGAGTGTACAACTGACCTTGATAATGCAAAGGAACATAATACTGTACCATAAAATGTTTTAGCCATAGAAAACCCATTTCCAAAGGTTCATATCAGATATGATTTGTTATTTAAAGCACTGGTTTAGATGCACTGGTTTAGATGCACAATGGACCATTGTTCTATACTACCAGCAGTGCTCGCTCTAACCACCAGACGGCGCACTATGTATTACGTCATATTATCGCTCATCTTCCACGGGCACTGGTAGTGCTAAGCCAATGGGGCGTCTCGTGTTTTTGGGGCTGGATGCTTTAATACTGATCGTATCAACTGACCAAATACATGTCCATGATCGGGAAGGTCATTCCCAGCTAGTTAAGCGCATAAAAATATTTCCAAAATTAGATATGAATTAAATTTCTGCATGTTCAATGATGAAGGAATGGGAAAGTGCCCAGTGGGAGACCCGTATGTTAGGGTTGGTGCGCGATTTCTTCCTGCGTCCTGATGCTGTTGAATTAGTAGTATTGTATCCCAGATGTATCCAAATATGAGGCCACATCTCCTCGAGAAGCAAACAGCAGTACTTATGTGCTGTATTCAGAAATCCCTCTAATCCTTTGACAATTGCAATCGAGATCAGATTGCAATTCATTTGTCAAAAGATGTCTCAAAACGAGTCACCTCTTTCCATCCTAGGGATAATTGTTACTCAATAGCCTGTCTTTCAATGGAAACCATTCTCATTTAAATCAGGGATTAGGTTATCTCGCAGATGAGAAATGTTTGTGCAGTCTTCTTTGGAAAAGTTATGAAATGTGAAATGGACAGATGTAATGAGAAAATGTACCTCCACTGTGTCCCATATGGCAATTTTAGGCCTGTAGTTGGTCTCTTACTACGTATGTAACACTTGAGTACAAAAACCAGACAAGGTAAATTAGACTGTAATATACGGCGACTTTATTATAGGAAACTCTTGGTGTATTATAGTACCAGGTATAACCATCAGCTATACAAGAACAGTAACAGATATATAATACAGTAGGCAACCCTATAGCATAGAGTTAAGCCCGTGAGCACAGGGTGGTCATGTCACGACAGTCCAAAACCTGACTGACTTCCAATGGGGAAGTAGCCGTCTTATATACAGCGCTGCGTAGCCACGTGACCGTACTAGCAGCGCCACCTGTTAGGTTTAGTTATGTAAAATGATTATGTAACAACTACCGACGGTAACCGAAGGTGGTACCGGTACACTACCGTATAGATAACCGAACTAGAGGAGTCGGTGTATGTAACGAACCGACGACACTAGTTATATGAATAAAACAGTTATTAGACACAATAGAACCGTGTTACATCTTATAACATACAATAGATATACAACGATAACGTTAGACTTATAGTCAACCCGTTACAGGCCTTTATTATTTTCTGAGTGGTAGATTGCCATTTTTTTGTTGATTGATTACTCTGTTTTCATATTTTAGGTTTTCTTCTCAGGAGAGAATGTAAACATATTTTTTATTGGTCAGTTAGCTTGAAGATACTGAATTATACTCCGATCCTTTTGCCTTTTTAGACACTACGATTAAGATGGCAGCATTTTATGTACATAACATCGGAAGATTAAGCTAGTCTGTGGCACGTTGCAGTTAAAACAAGGTGCACCTGGTTTTAACATGGACAACCTCTAGTCTGTCAGAAGCCATCTAACTGCTTCAGCCAGCATCTTCAGGGGCCTGAGCCCTTGATGCAGGGAGTTTGATCGTCTTCATTTGGTTGTAATATTCTCATGCACGCACCAACACTCTAATATATGTATAGCTGTGCATTCGACTTAGCAGTAATGGCCATCCGGTATACGCCTACTTCCAGTATGACTAACCTGGTAGCGTTGACTAAAACAGGTTGGTGATATAATTAGCCAGAAAATGACCGAGAGGCCCATAGGTATGTTTTGGCTCCAGATATGCCCAAACTATATTAGTCAATGCTGTCAGATTAGTCCAACCAATTAACCCAATTCAATCTTTTCAATTTAAGACATATTAGAGTTAGTCATTCTTACTAAGGGTTAGTCATTTTTGCTTGCCTTAGTAATATGAGTTTGTCATTTTGAATCATGTAGATCTTTATCAAATTAAATTTTTGATATGGGATGTGTCAGGTATTCATACCATATATAGTATACATAAAGACATTCAGAGCTGGGTGTACGCCTCAGGTTTAGAGAGGCCAAGATGGTAAAGGATCAGACAAATAGATTGACTTACGTTCCATTATTCTATGCGTCTTTATTTTTCAGACCCAAACGTAGAATTAATACAAGATGGGCAGTTTATTGTTGAAAAATAACGCATTTACAGCAATTAGCTCTTTGGTGAATGAAGAGTGCATTGTATAGTATAAGATAGATATTAACAGGATGTAAATATGTTTCTTGCCTTTGGATCTAACACAGCAGCTACTGCCAAATATACCAATTACTGACCACGGTAGGGAGTTCAAAATATATGAGGCCACTAGAAAATAAACAGTTTCTCATTACCGCACATCATGATTTCAAGTTTTCAGGAAAACATTTTTTGTGCTCATTGTCTATGAAAAACGTATAAAAAATCGACAAATTATTTCATATTTAGTATCAAATCGAAGGTAATACTCTAGTTAATAAACTACATTTTTCTCATTTCTAAAGAACACAAAATTCCTAACTATATAGTTGTCCATACATTTTAGCCCAAAGCACACCAAAAACTCCCTCGTCATGATATTCATTCAGTGGTGAGGAGACATCACTTTTTTGAGTGGTCTAATGATCGGGTGCACCCTCATCCTCCCCACCTTCGGTCTAGTCCAATATGTAATTATGTATATCAATGCACAACATGATGATAGTGGACAATCCCAAGTTAACATGAATACAAGGGATGGCCTGGTTTAGCCCTGAGTGCAGGAGACACATAATACATAGATCTCAATTAGACTTGTTGCCTCAAAAAAAGCTGCATTTTACATTGCGAACCACAGGTTTTGGAGCCTTTTAGCACTAACTAACTTTACAATTCTGGAGTACCTCTACTTTTAAAAGCCTAATCTCAGTCTTGGCAGAGTAGTCTCTGCACGCCTCAAATCTCCAACGTAGCCTTCACTCTCCAGCAGAGGTTTGGTCCTGGCTAGGAAGGAGTGGCGGCCATTATCCATCGGTGGATATTGGAGAAGGAGGTATAGCTGAAGCCTAGATATATAATTCAGACCCATGGGGTAGAGATATCTATTGTCAATATCTAGCAATAGATTGGCCTAATCTAGGAGAATAGGGTATAATATTGCTGATAATGAAAATCATGCCCTTCCCTGATGTCAGATCATGGTTTATGATAGTTTGTTGGTAGCGGCTGCCAATAAAATAAGTGTCAGTTATTATTTTCAGGAGACATTGACACTGATTCAGGACCAGGTGTCTTCTTACAGCAGCAGGACTGAAACAGCTGCAAAACTTTAGCTCGCACTCTTGGGAGAGTTGTCATCCAAAAGATGCCTTCGACAATATTGAGAACAGTTTCTACAATAATGTCAATTGCTAATCGATTCAGACAAAAAGCCACAAGGCCAAGAAGGTTTAACACTGTGACGGAAATGACTGAGTTTCGGACTTCTACCACAACCTCGTCTCCCATCATGGAGTAGTCAGTTCCCCGAGCGTGTTTATGTTTGTAGCAACACCACATCACCAGGACGGTGATGATGATGATACCGCTCATAGCAAATGGAACCGCGCCGCCAAGTAACCTTCTAACCTGACGTGCAATGTCTGCCGATAATAGAACAGAGTCTGGTGACCAGCAACGGTAATTAGTCCATTCTGAAATGGTCCCATCCTCCAGGGTCACATTGTAAGTGTCCTTGGTACTCATACTGTGCTGAAATGGATGAATGGTGACCAGTGCTAGTACCACACTGTACACCCAGGGGAACACAAGCAGTGTTATAGCCCCAGCACGGCTGATGTTCTGTGCATGTCCGGTCGGATCGCGGATATACATCAACCTCTCCACACTAAACATGAACAGCAACCACGGAGCAGCTACCTCAATAATGGCGTCAATATCCGTGATAAACCAGCAACATGAAACGGTCAGTTCTTGACGGAAATAATCCCTCATAATCATTACTGGGTAAACAAAGAGTGCCATGGGTACATGTCCCAAGGTAAGGTTTGTGGCAATTTGGTAGCGAAGGATCCTGCGATGGTCGCCATGCAGGAGGAGGTAGAGCAGGAACGATGTGAAGAAGAGGATGAAGATGTAGATGGCGATGTAGACTGGGGAGTTCATGATGAGACCACTGGAAAGAACAGAAATATGTGTGGTTGTCTAACGTACTTGCTGGACATAGCCTGTAACCCTTTCAGGGCTTCCCAGGGAAAGGGTTAAGCACAAAACTGCACAGAGAGAAGAAACAGCGTCACAAGGGAGTCCAGGTTGCCTCCAGAATGACTCGCCTTTCTAGGGGAGCCTAGGTCACTCTTATGTCAGCCAGATAGTCACCTAGGTTCACTTGGGCGACCTAGGCCCCCCTAGATAGGGGAGTCATTTTGGAGGCAACCTCGAATCCCTTTTGACACCGTTCTTTTTCTCTGTGTGTGCATTAATGCATTGGTCACTATTAATGCCACAATACTGACATGTAGTGCTGGGGAGTAAAGGTTAAGCTGTTTGATAACCTGTGGGCCAGAAATTAATTAAATAAATCTCCTTATTTGAGACTTAAGAAATGTCAGCAGTATTTGATATGGATTCACTCATTGTTTAACTATAGCCCTCTTGATCAGAAAAACTGGTAAAAATCAGGACTAACCATGTTACTAAGCGTTTGAAAATTGTAGTGTAAATCATGACATTGTCAGGAACAAAATGCTCACAAATCTTTACAAATTCTCAAAATATTACAACATTTCTATGGAGAAACAGAAAATGTTACCTTGAGTTGACGGCCAGAAATACTCCAATACGAGTCCAATACAGCTAGACTTTGGGATAATACCTCTGTGTTTGTTACAAGAGCAGAACCCGTGTGGTATCCCTGTGACTGTATGGCTGGTTGTGGAGCCAGCATCATAGTCTGAATCACATGCTGTATACAATATTATGTCCGCCCAAAAAGAGGTCGGCAAAATAGGTCAGCATTTACTGCTGTTGTTTTAGGGTACCCTCATGATCAGAGCTCCCATGTTTGTGACCATATATGTGACCCATTTTAACAAAATTGGTCAGATGTCACACTTTAGATTTAGATATAGGCTCTTTACGTGATTAATATATTGCAAAAAAATATGACTACATTTTCAATTTTTTTTAAACATATCAGTAGTGATCTTCTGTAATCCCAATTTCAACAGTTATTTCAACTCAAATAACAACCAAAATGATTCCCTAAGGATTTACCATCATAAAGTAAATACATAATTTAAATGTCAATTATCTCATTTTGATTCATTCAAAGTAAATTCAACAAAATAGGTATCAAAACTGTCCAATCAGGATCAATCTTGTGCCTCTACATGGGTACCCATAATTTTGGCAGTGTCACCGGGTCGAATTTTAGCAGTAGGGCAGCGGAATCGTGTCGATTTTTAGCTATATAAGAATATAGAGAAAACCCCTTGTGGGTCGATTTTTATCCCCGATTTTCCTGTGTCCGTCGATTTTTGAAAGGGCCTAAAAGGGCCGTGTCGCCGTGTTGCCCGTGTCGATTTTTACCCATGTAGAGGCACAATCTTGGCCAAAATGCCAATGTGAGAATGTAAGCTCTTGAGAAGCTTCATGGCAATAGCAATATCTGACATTTTATATGTGCAATGTCCAACCCGTTTTGCAAAGATGGGTCACATATGTATGATATCAACTGTGGTCTGTATATGGGTATTAACATATGTATTACATTAGAAAATGGGGGGAGAACATATAATAATGGAGGGCATGAACTCTCTAAAGTGTCACACTGATGTTGGGTCAATGAACGAGCAGCAGGGTGATTTATTTGTGTCATGTCTGTCCTCTATTGACATTATATATATAAATGCGACCCTGGGGAACCACCCACATTGCCATCATGCTTCATGGCTAGGCTGCAGGAGTGTACCAACCCTAATGGGTCAACAAGAACTTGAAATGAAGCACTAACAAAACCCTGCTGTTTTCAAACTTTATTTATGGTTTGGAGGAAAGCCTTTTTTGATAAACCATAGTTGAAGGTTGTCCTCCAAACAGAGCCGGAGCTGCATTTATCCACCCTATTCATGAAGAGGAAAGAAGGGTTGAAACATGATGTGGCCCTTAAAGGCTAAAACCATAACAGAATACAGTACAGAGACTCTTCATAGTGATACGTAGAGAATTGGACACCTGCTCTATGTATAAGAAGAACACAATACTAGGTTCAAGGAACAAAATGTGTGTAGAATCATTACACTGATGCCAAAACAATGTCTCCAATGACAAACGATTTTATTTCACTGTGAAGGTATATTGTAGCACATATGAAGGCCATTGTTGAAACAAACAAAAATAGTTTTGACTTGATAATATAACAATTATCATAATAACACCTCTTCTGAATTCGAAAATTCGAAAATTAATAAGATGATACATATATATGATGTCCTTTCAGGGTTGGAGGTAATTTCATACTAGAGTAGAGGTACTATAACAGAGGCGTAGGAAGCAAATCCTCGTTGGGGGGGTGGGGGGCAGGGGCTCATTCCAATGAACTTTAGATATCAGCCTTTATGCATGATGTATTATATACCGATTAGTTCTGATTGGGGGCCCAGGCCCCTCTGTCCCCAATTTTCCATATGCAGGAGATGTAAGAATGTGTAAATTTGATAAGAGTCTTTTTTTTTGGGGTGGGGGGGGGGGAGGGGGCAAATATATTCAGCCCCCCCCCCCCTTCTTTTCCAACGCCACTGTTATTGCTGACATGTGATGGTATCAGCACCAAGCCTCTGCCTGACTGCCCTGCACCTGGTTACTGCTACTGAATGATATATTGGTGCACCATCTAGTGTACAAAGCCTGGTGTATGGCGTTCAATTCTGCTAAAAGTTAAAAAACAAGCATGTGCACAGTAGGTTCCAAAACGAATATGCACCCTGCGCAGTGTTCCAATACGAATATGCACCTTGTGATGTGTTTAGAAAAATGTTCAACATGATCATGGTCGTCTAAGGTCTGTCTCTGAGCACCAACCGTGCCTGTTCGCTGCTGGCGGGATTGTGACCGGTAAGCACTCCCCGCCAATAGTTCAGCAGTGACCCACTCGGGCACAGCACCCTCAACCCAGGCCAGGGTGGGAACTACCGGGTAACGTGTCATTTGTCTTCATAGCGTGTTAAGCTCACTTAACCCTACAGTTAAAGTGTACTAGTCCCTAAGAGTTGTCACCAGGTCAAAGACTATCAATTTTTATTGATCTGGTGAGACTTAGCCACCGGGTTGTCTTTGCACCTGAATGTAGATTTGGTAAGTAGAATCGCCATGCACATATAATGTCGACAAAAGGCATAAAGCATAGTGCTATGCTGCCCTACAAGGGTTAACCCACCCTGGATTCTCAATCAAACATTATCCTCCTGAGGGAAACTACAAAAATATCATCACTAAGACTTCAATCAATAATAATCAATGTTTGACTAGAATGTGCCCCTACCCCCAGATTGCAACCAAAGTCAAAGACTCAGCAACCAAATTAACTTTCAGATCTTGCCAATTCATCAACTGAACATGACAGGCCTTATAATTAGCAGATGAAGAGCTGAGACGAGTTGCAGACTCCTAAGTTCTTACGAGGACTAAGGCAGCTTTTCTACAACTTTCTTTATTAAAATTACTTTTTTTTCAAATATATATTAAGAGCCTTTTCATCAACTCAGCAGGATGATTTCAACCATTCAAAGGATATTGACTCCTTCTCATGTTTCCTTCTCCTACCCCAGCTCAGATAGAGGCTCCTGTTTACCTCCCTCATCACTTATATACTATCATTGTTACACTAGTAATATAAAAATAAGGATGAGACGACACATGAATACTTGGCGCATATAGCTGGCTGGCTTAACCTGCCCTTTTTTACAATAACATAAACATTTTAAACTGACTGAGGATTCAAACCACCGCCGCCCCCGAAGCTGCCTAACAATCCCCACGGTGGAGGAATGGAGAACTACCACTGGAAAACAGGTAGAGGTGGGAGTAACCAAATATATACACATATAGATGCGGAGCCTTTATATAGCTAATAAAAGAGGCTTAAATAATGAATGTTTGACAGAAGTGCGCTACATCTCCCTGAACTCTGCTGCTAAATAACAGACCAAATCCAAGATTATTAGTCAATGTGTATTTTATAGGTTTTAACATTATTTAACCTTTCTCCAAGCAAACAGTGCATGATATTGGGGTAGTAAGCAGTAACTAAGCAGTTTTACACTAGAAATCGCATAAGTGAATTAAGAATAGGCTGATCCTCCTCCTCATCCCACCATCAGTCAGCTCTAGTGTCCCACCCATGCCTCATGTTTCCTCTCCTACCCCACCTGACACCTGATCAATATAAAAGCCCTGGTCCGCTATGAGTAGGTGGAACCTTATCCTATGATGTATCGTGGTGGGTGTCCCTTCGATCATTTATTACAGAAACAGCGTCCCCTTATAGAGCGGTGTGCCTCGGAATAAACAATGCAAATTTTAAAGAGGATTGTAACAGTGGTGGATGATTTATAAGCACATTGTAAATATTGAAACAACAGTAAGAATCATTATCATATTTTTCAACATGTATCGATTTTTATTTAGACACACAATTTGTCATCACACCCCAGCCCCACTATTGTAAAGAGTTATGGCCATTATACAGTAGATTTATCACCATACACAAGGTGGATATGACACATTTACAAGTAAGATGTGATGCGGGCACTAAGAGCGATATCAACCATTACTATCCAGCCAAGCTGAATACTAAACTGTGCTGTAGGCATTTCTATGCAGCTTGCCATGGATGGGGAGGGATCCCATGAGTCCCGGTTCTATTAGGATTTATAACATGGCTTACTATGATCTATCTAGAATGCTAGACATAGAGCTGCTGTTTGATTGCATTCTTGAGTCCAATCAAAATCCGGGTGGCCCACAGGAGTGGAGGATGAAAAGTATAGGAGATTGTGTATATCTCAATATATTGATGTCATAAATCGTTGAAAAGAAAAAAACCCACTAAGAAGCCTGTGATTGACATTCTAATAAGGCCTTGATATGGATTGAATAGTGCTAACTATGATTTTCTCTTCAAGAAAAGTAATACATTTAATCTGGGCCCACACCTTTAAGTGTGGGCCCATCGATTCCTAAAGCTGCGGCCTCAGGTAGATCATGGCTAAAAAGGTTAGCGTCTACCCCTGATGTGAGGGTATCGTTAACAAGCCCCCCTGGCTGACCGACCTACACCTGGTGGCTGGTGCTGAATGATATATTGGAGTACCACCTAGTGGCCATACTCATAATGAGGACAGGGCAAGGCCACATTTCCTCTCATGAAGATGGGTGTTGTATTGTGCCTAGCTACTATGTACTTTGCCTATAGCTACTATGTACTTTATCTCTTCCAAGCAATCAATGACAAAATCAAAATACAAAAATCAGGCAACATTGCATTTATCTTCTTAATACAGCATGGCATTTAACATTCAATTACCACAGCTTTTAAGTGCTAAATAACTGAACCTTCCTGCCTCTACATTAGGCCAAATAAAATAAAAGGTTTGTTTCATGTCACCCGACGGTACCTAGCAAAACAAGTTGGACCTGACGTTTGTTTTGTGCAGTTTTAAAGAAAATTTGATATCTTTTACACTTTTTGGGTCATTTTTAGGATTTTTACGGAGGATGGCTAGTACTTCCATGTTAAAAAAATAAAACAAATCAAAATAAATATCCAACCTATGGCTTTACATTTCCTTTGTTTGTTCTTCTGTCTGTCCCTCTAATATTTATCTTCACCCATAAACTAAACTTACACTTATCACTCCAGTCCTCCTCAGCGGTCTACCTCTTTAAGGCATGATTGATAGTCAAGTGCACTCTGCCGTGTGTTATTTTAAAGCCTGCATGCAGCTCCGAGAATTACTTATACTTTATAGTCTCGGGAAGTGTATCAAACCAATAGGGGTTTCATTATGCAACGATCTAGCCTTGTCCACATCATACAAACGAATAGGAAAAAACATAGTGCTATGCTGCTTTACAAGAGCTAACCTATCCCCTCTGCTAACCAAATTCGATCCTCCTCTATTTAAGGAAGCTAAAAAAGATATTATCGCTAAAACATCAATAAAAAAATAATCAATGTTTGACTGAAGTGTGCTTCTACACCAGATTGCAATTGGCAGCAAAGTTGAGGACTCAGCAACCAAATTAACTTTCAGATCTTGGCGATTCATCAACTGAACATGACAGGCCTGGGGAGATGAAGACCTGAGACGAGCTGCAGACTTTTAAGATCTTACTTGGACTTAGGCAGCTTTTCTAAACTTACAGTTGTTTTTTTACGTATTCAGGCCTTTTTCACCGAACTAATTGAAGGATGACAACTATCAATCTGAAAATGCCCAGTTTTCTTATCCAAATAATTTTGATATTGCCTTGTTTCTGATTCATTCTCTCCTTGAATGTAGCACTGGATAAACCTCTTACTGTGAATGAAACAACAAAGGCCACACAGGAGCTTGGAACACATGTGCATATATTTATCTGAGGGCGTTTTACTAAAACAGAAACAATCATCTTTCACTAATAATTTCTCTCCTACCCCACCTCTCAACTAATCAAAAATAAACATAATCTGCTTATTATGTGGTGCAGATGGAACAGCATGACCTAGGTAAGATACACAGTATCAGTCTGGTTGTTCAGATTTAGCAGGGGGAAAAAAAGCTATCAGAATCTTGCCACAAGACTTGGCTATGGGAAGAGATGTTTAATTACCCTGATCTTGATATTCTATTTAAATGCAGTAACAGATAAAACAATATTCATGACTAATATTTCACTGTTAAGCCATTGTAATAATTTAGTTTTTCTAGAGCTACCTTATACGTGATAGTCTGGATGAGGTGCATATCAGCTCCTGTGAGCTATATAAATACAATATGGGATGATAAAGGAAGTCCAAACACATCCCCCACAGGACCTGGGGCCAATAACACTTAGACGGCATCTTCATAACAACCTTAGCAAATGTAATGATCACTGAGGTCATAGGCAGAGATCAGTTGACACATGACTCTTTCTATGGCTTCCATGGCAAAATAACAATCAGAATAATCATTTTTAATTATAATCCTCTACTGAAAAGGGGGAAATTACTAAAACAACTACAGGAAAGCAGGAATACCTCTTCCTATTACAGATTGCTCATGATACATTTCATCATTTTCATGGAGAAGATTGTCTGAGTTTTTCTCATCTGCAGTACAGAATTGGTCTTCTGTTTGCGCCTAATTAGAATTTTACAATAGAACAAAAGTTAAAGCTTTGGTTATGGAAGTAAAGTGCAATAACTGTATCATGCTTTTTTGAGAATGGCACAGAAGTTAATTTGCAGTTGAAACTTTTCCCAATGACTCTAGTTAATCCTTCAGCTCAGAAAGATAAATTCAAATGTCAGCTTCATTTCGTTCAAATTAACTAGATATATATTACAATACAAGTTACACATACTGCCGCTGAAGCAACATAAAACTCTGTATAGACACAATAGCAGAATGCAAAATACAAATGTATGAGTTCATAGCTAGAACTTCAATGTGCCTCAATCATAGCCTTTAGCAGTAGGTTTGAAAAGCCTCAGAAACGTGAGCAGCTTAGGTAACATGATCTAGGTAGGACTATACTTATTGATGCTAAAACCTTTCGTTTGCACAACCTCACTCTTGAATCAAGTTGTGTTTTATATTGTCTACTTTTTTCTATCACATTGAATGTGATTGTATGTCTCTTCCATTGTGTTCTTCCAAAATATTTCAAGTTCAGCTGCATGCTAAGTCTGATTCTTTCCCTCTAAAAAGTGATCTATGAAATGAAATCAATTCATGTATTCTTTCACTTATGAATGATGAATGTTCAATATGTATCAAAATTAGTGAATAATATCAAATATGAAGTTAATGGATATGCTACAACACTGTAGCAGTGGAGTGTGAGTTTTACTTCTAGCATTGATCCACACATATATCATAAATATTATCCCCTCCCCTATCCAAACCTCTCAGCCATGTATCCCAGTCTGCTCACTATGTAGAATGAGGGGCGGGAATTGCCTAGAAAAAGGTGATTACGTAAGATGGGATAACAGTAACTTGGGTGTAATAAGCATATTGGTTATGAGGTCTAATAAAGATGAGGGAATGAATAATCATAATTGATAAAGTAGTATTAAGGCATGGGGATGTAAGCAACATAGTTAAGAAGTCATGAAGAATAACATGTGTTGAGCGATATATATGGATTGTGTGTGGTAGCATTGTAGACCTGTACATGTCACAGCTGGCCCTTGCTCCAGTATGGGAGGGGGGGTCGACTAATGCAGGTATGTAGTTATGTAACATGTGTGGAGGAGATATGCTGAGGCCTGTGTGTTGCCAGCAGAGAGAGAGAGCATGTAGAAACATGTAATGCAGGAGAGTTGGAGAATTGTATGTGAATAAAGAATCAGAACTGAGTAACTGGTTGTTGGAGTAACATCTTTCCTACATGAATATATCACCCTGGAAGGGACTGGGTTTTACACTGGCGACCACAGACGTTTCATGTTAAATATAAACCGCAAGGTTTATGGACACGCAAGGCAACTAAGATAGGAAGGACGGGTGATATTTGTAGGAAAAATGGATCAGTTAAACTATATAAGTGACCAGAGGAGGCAGATTGAGGATGAAAGGAAACAAATTGCGCAGTCAAACGAGACACGCAAACGGGTACAGGAATTGGCTAGTCATGTCCCACCTACTAATGGGGATGACAGAGACCAATTGAGACAATGGTTACAACATGTTGATGAAATTAGACAATGGACAAAGGCAGAGGAGGAGATAATAATTGACGTGGCGGGCCAGTTGTCCAGGGCGCCGTTGAAGGCGGCCATTTTGTCTATAAGAGAAGGGTTACAAGATGGTTTGAAGACATGGCCTAACGTGAAGGAGGCCATATCAGCTCAGTTTCTCGAGGCAGATGAACAACAATATCTACAGGCAAGACTGGATAGATTAGTGCAGCAACCAATGGAGGATGTTAGGGGGTATGCAAGGAGATTTAGAACGCAGATGGAACTTGCATTTCCGGCAGAGGAGAGAGAGGTACCCTCGGTGAAGAACAGATTGGTGCGCCTTTTTATAAGTGGGATTGCTAGTGAGGCTGTGAGACAACAAGTAGCAAAGGAAAGAGGGAAGAATCTATCAGAAGTAATAACACTGGCAAATGACATTGAAGATTCATATAGACAAGCAAAGGTGGAAGTGAGAGGTGCACGGCCAGACACCACCTTCATGAATCAGTCCGTCAGACAGGAGGAGCCTATGGACATTTCGGCAGTAGCAGTGAATATTGACAACACAGTTAAAGCTGCTATGAAGGATGTACATCAGAACATGAAGACAATGCAGGGGGAGTTAAAATCAATAAGAAAGGTGGTAGTGGCGCCGCAGTTTCAAGCAGGTAGCCAACCACTGTCACAAGAGGGGGGTGCAGCAGTGCAAGCAGCAGTAAAGGTGACTCAAGGAGCAGCGGAGGGGGAACAGCAGCAGCAACAGGGTGCGGCCCCCACAGCACCTCACATGACGCCACCATGGTTGTTACCATGGCAACAACAACAACAGCAGCAGCACATGATGCCGCCATGGATGAACCCCTATGCATTTTACCCACCACAGCCAGTACCGTACGCACAGCAAATGTATACTCAACATGGTACTCACATACTACAGCCACAGCTACAACAGCAACAGGTACCGTATTCATCTATGCAACCACAACCTTTGTATAGCCAAAGTGGGAATGGGGATAATCAAAGTGGAGGAGGGGGTCAACAGCAAGGGATGAGGGGATATGATGCCGGGCAGCAAAGGCAACCCTGGAGGAGGAGGGCTTGTTATGAGTGTGGGGATTTTGACCATTTAGCTAGAAACTGCACAAGGAAGGTTCAAGTGATGCAGGCTGCTATTGAGGCAGCTTTAGATTCCAGGCTAGCACAGCAAGGAAAGGGACAGGGAAACTAGAAGCCGCATCTGCATTAAGGGATAACAGGGTGTGTGTGGACCTGCAATTAACAGGGGTACAAGTGGTGTCTCTGATTGATACGGGTGCGGCGAGAAGCATGATGAGGGAGGATGTGTGGCGACAGATTTGTCATAGGAGGGGCCAGCCAGCTGTGGCCTTTCCAGGACTTCGGCTTAGAGCATTGTCGGGACATGATATTCACACACTAGGGAAAAGTATTGTACGGATAAAGGGAGTGCCATGTGAGTTTTATATTGTCAAAACACTGCAGCATGATGCACTGATTGGGGATGATGTATTGACGTTGCTGGATGCAAATATTGCATTTTCAGACAGATCTGTTAGATTGGTGGGGACGTCATACAAAGCAGTCTATGCACAGGGAGAAGAGACGGGGATGGCGGGAGTGTATGCAGACATAGATTTTTGGAAGGCACAATATCCTGATGTGTTCCCAGAGGGGGACGACCCAATGGGTCATACAACTTCATTATATATGAGGATTGATACAGGTAATGCCATGCCCGTTAACCAAAGGCCATATAGGTTACCACTAATGAAGAGAAAGTGGGTAGAACAGGAGTTAGAGAGGCTACTGGAGGAAGATATCATTGAACCATCATGTAGTCCATGGGCAAGTCCTATTACCTTAGCACAAAAAGGAGACTCATGGCGCCTATGTACTGACTACCGTAGGTTGAATAGCATCACAAAGAAGGATGCTTATCCCTTGCCCTTGATACAGGATATATTTGACTCCCTCTAGGGGGCCTCAACCTTCAGTGTATTAGATCTCAGGTCGGGGTATAGACAAATACCAATGGAGAAAGATAGTATAGAGAAGACAGCGATAGCGACTCATAGGGGGCTGTTTCAATTCAAAAGGATGCAGTTTGGACTAGCTAATGCACCAGCGGCATTCCAGAGGCTAATGAACCATATTTTGGCACCTTTTATCGGTCTCAGTTGTATGGTATACATCGACGATATAGTGGTTTTCTCAAAGTCAGAAGAGGAACATGCAGTGCATCTTCAGCAGGTATTTGATGTGCTTAGAGAACACAAGCTGGTGGTAAAAGCATCAAAATGCAAGTTTGCCATGAAACAAGTAAAATTGTTGGGCTACATTGTATCGAAGGATGGTATTACATCTGACCCAGAGAAGGTGGAAGCCATAAGAGAAATGGCGCCCCCCACAGACATCAAAGGAGTCAGATCATTCTTGGGAATGTCGGGATATTACCGCCAATTAATACCAGGGTATGCTGATGAGGCACACGCGTTATCTGCAATGACAAGAAAATGGGCAAGGTTCAATTGGACAGACGAGTGTCAGAAGGGCTGGGAAGAGATAAGGGATGCACTGATGTCAGAACAAGTGTTGGCTTATCCACAATTGGACAAGCCGTACAAGCTCTAGACAGATGCCTCAAAACATTGCATAGGGGCGATCCTACTGCAAGAATCAGAGGACGGTATGGATAGGCCGGTACAAACCATATCTAAACAACTCTCTGAACCTCAACAGAGATGGCCAGTAGTGGAAAGGGAAGCATATGCGGTAATTTATGCATTGAGAAAACTGAGACCATACTTGCATGGGGCGAAATTCACTATTTACACTGACCACAAACCATTAAAATGCTTATTTCAAAATGAAATAAAGAATTCCAAAATTCAGTGCTGGGCGGTGACAATAGCTGAATATGCTGCCCCCATAGAATATAGACCAGGGGCTTTGCATTTTAGACCAGATATGTTAAGTAGAATACACATGCAGGGGCCGCAAGAATTGTTGCCCATGGATCCAACCCAGGCAGCAGTGATGGTGGCACCCCTGCTGTGTAGGAAAAGCCTGTATGGGAGGGGGGAGGAAGATGACATAGACCCAGTACAAGCAGCAGTAATGCTAGGCCCACATTTTAATGAAGGGTTGTTGAAGGCAGACGGTATAGATCTGGGGGAACTACAAAGGGAACAGAGAAAAATGCCTGAGTATCAGATGGGGCTAGAAGAAGAAGAGCAGTATTATGTGGCAGAGGGGTTACTGTTTACGTTAAGACCAACACCGGGCCAGCTAGAGTACCCATGGCTGGTGTTACCAAAATACGCCAGACAAGGGGTAGTAAAAAGAGCACATGAAGAGGTGGGTCACATGGGGATAGCCAAGACACTAGCGAGGGTGCAGGAGGCATACAAGTGGCCTAGGGCACATAAAGACGTATTGAATTATGTCAGAAGGTGCCCACCCTGTGCTATCTATAGGGATAGAATCGAGAGGCCAGAACCTGACCCTATGCCGCTAGCAGAATACCCAGGGCAAATATGGGCGATGGATCTTTGTGGTCCATTTGCCCCATCAACAGAAAAGAATAAGTATATCCTCACATTCATAGATCATGCCACGGGGTGGGCAGATGCGATTGCTATTAAAGACAAGACGGCGCTGACAATATATAAAGTATTGCAGAGGGTAATGATACCATTAATAGCGCCCCCAGAAATCATGTTAATGGACAATGCTTTGGAATTTCGCTCAAATTTAGTAGAAGGGTACCTGAAGGAATTGGGAATAGATGTGAGGCATATTACCCCATACAATAGTCGTTCGAACGGGAAAATTGAAAGGTATCATAGATCCTTGAAGGACATGCTGAGGAAAATGACAAATGCTAGGCCGCATTTGTGGGAGGATTGTATGGGAGACGCGCTGTTAGCACATAGAACCACACCATCAGATGTAACGGGGTTTTCCCCGTATTATCTCTTCTTTGGGAGACATCCACCAAAGCCATACTTCCAATTACTGGATAGGCAGGAGGGAGTGTTCACGTCAAAAATGGCTCAAAGAGTAGATGAGGTATCAACAGCGTTAAAAACGGCATGGAGGAATGCTTATGTAAATAGGCAATACAACATAGACCGATTGATGAAAGCTGCTAATGCAAAACCATTAACAGTGGGGGATACAGTGGTTGTCATGGCGCAGGACACAACAAAATTGGACCCAAAATGGGACCATGGGTTTGTAGTCACCAGGGTAAGGGGACCAGTAGTATCAGTAGTGGGGCCAAATGGGGTTAGAAAACAGTTGGCGAGGGATAAATTAAAACAAGTCCCTGCAGATGTAGAATGGGGGGATTTAAGAACACGCCTCACGAGAGCACAGAGAAATGCAGCCAATGCTGAGCGCTTAAGACAACATAATGAGGATTTTGAATACCCAGCTGAGTCAACAGCCCAGGAAAATACACAGGGGGTAGGAGGGGGTAGAAATGGGGCTACACTTGGGCTACAGGGTAACGCAGGGGATAGACAGGTCGGGGCAGGAAATAACCTGTGGGACAAACAACCGGGGATTAGTACACAGCCGGGGAGTGATGCACAGCAACACATGACGCCTAACACAGGCGTGGTTGCTAGGGACGCGGAACCGACGCGGCGTCCACAGGAGGGCGATGTGGGAGGGGGGGGAGTAACACCACAGGCCCACACACGCCAAACGTTGGGGGGAGGGAAAAGAAAAGGGGACCAATCAGAGAAGAGGGACATGGAGGGAGGGGGTAGCCTAGAAGGGAGGGGACCCTGGACGAGGAGTAAAAATAATTTGGCTAAACGCATTCGGTTGTTGGTTCCTGATGAAGATGTTGCTGTTCAAGCTAAGTGCCAATGTATGGACGCGTGGCGTTATTCACCCATGGTGGTGTGGATAATATGGTGGGGGGTGCTACTCTTGGTGCAGAGTGGTTCTCCCAACCCCATATTCGAGGAAGACGGCGTCCTAGTACACCAGGAGGGGGACGTTAGGAGAATAGGAGCAGCATGGTCAGTGGTGGTTATAATACAACCCCCGGTTGAGCTAAAAATAGCTCACCTGGACAAAAGCTTTGATACAGCTTTTTGACAAGCGGAGACACGGTTTGGTGGACAGGGAGCTACACACTGGAGGAGAAGGTGGGCGTCACTAAAACACATGCTGAGGAAGCATACGCAGCACATACTCCTACAGGAGGATTTATTGGAGGATGACGTGGGAGGAAGGCGAGTTAAGCGCGCATGGTTCAATTTCATGGGGGCCTTAGTGCGTCCATTATTTAATATTCCTGACTTCACTGACATTGAGGCGTTAAGAAAATTGATTTTTGATAATAGCAAGCACACTGAGGCTATGGCCCACCACACACAGGAGATGGTAACAATGATCAATGCCACACGGGAGTTAGTCCAACTAAATGCGGATCACATTCAAATGGTGCAGAACTTGTCATGGGAAGCACTAAGACAGGTGGATATTAATAGAAAAGCACACCAGGACGATTTTGAAGCTATAAGTGGACTAAAGGTCGCGAGGGCACTGGACGTTGCATTACATGAGGCGGAATTTGCTTTCAATGCCTACGTCCAGGCGGTCAGAGACTATCATCAGAAGAAACTGGAAGTGGAGAGGGGTTGGCTGACGGAGAATATAATAACAGAAAGACAATTACTAGATATAACAACTAGGGTTCCACTAGATCCCACCAGGCTCAAGACCACAGTGGGTATAATCCCATGCCATCCTCACTCCTCCCTAGATAGGTCCTGCATCTAAATCTTCTTACATAAAAACCTGCTTACCACAGCCGTGGGTGGGATCAGGGGTTCTATAGATCAATGCAGCAAGAAAGGGTGACTTCTCAGAGAGGTTGTTGATTAAGTTTTTGAACATATCTGAAGTATGACAAATACGTACTGGTGAATCAAACCTCAAGCTCCTGCATTATACTATTTGAAAGATGAATGTCTTGGGAATCTCCTGATATGAAAAGTTTGCAAACATAGTCATTATAAACAATGTTATAAGGATTCTGCTAAAACCAATGTAAACACAACTTCATAGTGAAAAAGTAAACCTTTCTTGCTACAAGGTTCTAACTCCTACTGTGGTTGATGGTAGTCCATGCCAGTATTCTCTGTCAGCAATTCGATTCTTATGATAGTCTTCCTACATGAAAAGCCCCAATTGCAGGCCTCTCAGCCATGTATTCAGGTGTGCTTCTTTGCTACAACCTACCCAGTATAATCCTACACCCTGGTCACACCTCCCCCGCACAGTCCTGCATCTAAATCACCTCACATAAAACCTGCTCACCACACCCTGTATGCAGTATAAGGGATGTTAGTAGGGGATGTGGTAGGGAAAGTGCCATTACTTGTGGTCTATGGCAGTCAGCATCATTCATAGTAGCATTACCAAAGAGAATTTTTAGAATTTTCATATAGTTGAAATGTGTATTTCTATCGATGCGCAATGGCATTGGGATGATAAAACTGTTTTAATTTTGTGTCTAGTATGTTTAGAACCATCAGAATTCGAGATTATGCATGGGGAAAAGAGGGAATCTATTGGAGGAAATGACCCATAGTTAAGCACCCCCTACATGGACCCCCTAGGTGTGAGTGCAGCTCAGCCATGCAGCGCATTCACAGCTTTATTCAGCACGGGACAATGTGAAGCGGTGATATACCTCCCTCCAACATATGTAAAATTATAGATGTCGACCTGAGGCATTATACATGTATTCATATACATATTGTCTATTTACAGAAAAAAGTATACAACTATATCTTTATTTTCCAATTATCTAGGTACAATTTAGTGAACCCCATCCACTTTTTTTACGGGATGTGTATACTCTGTGTATTGAGGGATGGTTGCACAATGTGATTACAAACCCCCTATCTAAAATATTTAATATTCCAAATGTCGATCTGACATTTTAGATATGTATTTATATATGTGTTGTCCATTTATAGTAAAAAGTATACAAGTGTAACTCAATTTTCCAAACATCTATGTATGATTTAGTGAACCTCCACCCCTATTTTTACGCACTACCCCCGTACCTACGGGAAGGTGGGGGCAGGGCAGTACTGCTGCCTCCCCCCGGCCACCCCTTCAGGCACATGGGGGTGCAGAGGTGTTGGGGGGGCGGCCTCATACCCGCTGGCAGACCCACAAAAACCGGACAAATGTAGGTGGAATCCCGGAAGGGTTCATAACAAGATACAGGCATAATCTATTTGTCATATGAAAGGTTATTGTTCATATTTTCAGGTGGATATTACATAAAGAGCCCGAAAGCAAAACCCTGTGATAGGTGGATAGAAGTATAAAAATGTCTACTTTACAATTTCGTAGCCGATACTAGGAGAGCACCATGTAAACAAAAAATATATCTGCATGTAGGCCGAAACCCCCTCTAATGGGCTACGATAATTAGTTTAGGGTGTGATATGATGGGGAGTCATTAGATGGCATAATTTGAAGGGTACTCCAGGACCAGGTGTTAAAAAAACGGCCCATGCGTGAGTGTGATAACAGTAGGGTAACACCTCCAATGGTAGGGACTGGGGTCTTTGGTAATGCTATTCATAGTCAGCTGGTAATATTTCAATACCTTATTCAATGCAAACACTTCCCCCAGGACAAGATTAATAATATTAGTTGTGTTTTGACTTATTTTATTGCCCACAATTTCATAACGATGTTGCTGTTCTAAATACAGCCAAGTGATGCAAGTATTTACAGCAGATTATCAGGGGGGAAATAAAGTTGCAAACGACATACATGGAAATTCTCTATAATAATATGATGAGTACAAAATATTGAATCATGTGAGATCATTCAAAGTGTTGGGTGGTACAATGGTTTCCACGAGCATTTTTACTAATATGCACAGACAATCTGTCTCAATAGGCCTGTACCAGCAGGGAAGGTATCAAGCAATAGAATATGTTTTATAGAGTCTAAGATTTCATATTGACTCAATCTGCTGATCTCATACAGATTGCTATAGTTATAGCTTAATTCAGGAGTTATGCAGGCACCTAATGTTGAAGTCTGGTTGTGTCCACATTCATTAACCCTTTAAGGATGGCATGGTGTAAAAGATGACATTGGTCACTATGATGCACCAACTCGCTGGTGCTGCATTGGTGCATCATGCCGACCCTACGGGATTATCTCAACCCCATGGGCGCTATTAATATTAACAATATGTGGATCAACAAGGGAAAAGGGACCTCCTCGGGGGATTTTTAGTTCCAACTTTGGCCACCAGGGGGCTCCATATAGCCAACAATGTTCAAGATATCATAAAAAGTGTTCTACCTTTAGTGAAAACCTTCCATATTTGGAATGTAAAAAGAACGTTTTTGGGCCTAAATTGGTGTTTTTGCACTTTTTGGTTGCCATGGAAACATAATTTTCATTCTAAATTGAATTTTTCAAGAAATTAATGATTAGAGGCCCCACAAAGATTTCTATGCTGAAAACGGAGTGTAAATCCCATTTTAAGATTAAAAGCTGTGACGAAATGTTTGAAAAAGTTAGGATATTTGGGAATTTTCATAATTATGCTAATTAGATAGAGATATCTCTAAAACAAAGTAAGATAGAGCTTATTGGCATTTGAAATTGGACAGCGGTCACACATATTCAAGGAGCCAGTTCTCAAAAACTAGAAGTGGTACCTGCTAATGAAATATATCTCTAGAAAGCTGATGACCTCAATTTTATAATTGAGTTTAACCTATGGAGGACCCTTCTCCCTCGACTGTCCACATATAAGAAAAACCACTATCTATGTACGGTAACAGATGAGAAAATATGAAAAACAATTGTTCATTTGCTAAAAGTATGTAATCTTTGTTTCAGTATTTCCTGTTTGGTAATCTCCAGCGCTACCTCATAAGTATTATGAGGCAAGGGATTGGAGCCCAGATCAGGCGCTGTGAGCTTTGCAAATTTGATATTGGTTGAGAAATGATAAATCCCGACAAACTAGTCCTCCATACGATCAGCAGAAAGGGATTCCTCAGAGGGATTGTTCATAGTGACCTTAGCAATCATGATGAATTACCCAGCTCCGAGACAAAGGTCAGTTAGTGCAATAATTCAAGGTGACAGATTGAAGTTTTTGTCGGGCTTCCATGGAAACAAGGCAATCAAAGTCATCATTGTAAATTGCAACCGGCTACTCAAAAAGGAAAAAAAGACTAAAATAACTGAAAGGAAGCAACAGAAATCCTTCTTGCCAATACTAATTGCTCGTTACAATTTTTTGAATTTTATCCAAAGAAGACTGTCTAAGGTTTCCTTATTTACAGTATGAATTCGACTGGTCCCTAGGGGCATTGGTCCTGATTAAAGTTTTACAATGGTACATATGATGTAGGTTCGGCTATGCAGGTACAGGGCAATAACTATAACATTCTTTGCAGAAACATTTACAATATGCATACAGACGTACAACTAAATGTATTATAATCTCACGTCCTTGACCTTTATACCTTCAGTATAGATTAATTCGCAATTCAATTAATCTCAATATAATTGTGAAAATGTCACACAAGTTTATTTTGAACTGACACTGCAGTTGCCTCTGATTCTAATTAGCTCTCCTCTTCAGACAGGCTCATTTATAAATGTTATATTCATGTTCATTGCAATGGCATAATGCAAAACATGAATTGATATTCAGAACTACAATATGCCTGAACAATAGATTAAGACACGTAAAATACTTTGGAAGCGTGGTCCTGGAGTATACTGCTGCTGAAAGCTCTCGGTTACTGTCCCTAATATTTGAATCCGATTGTGACGCTTGTTGTCATATTTATCAAACTACATCGAACATTATTACACATCTCCAATAGTGTTTAAGCCTTGATTACTTATGGATGGTAGTGTAAAGTTACTTATTTTACCACAGCTAAGTCCACAACCATGCTCAAATTTATACCACTAGAGTCAGGAGGCAGCATCAAAACTGATTTATTCGGTCGAAATATATCATTAGTAATTTAAAACGTTTCAGTCAACATGGATGTATACATCCAATTTTATCAGCTTTCTTTGCCTGCCTCCTTCCCCTATTCTCCCAATCATCACTCAGCTCTTGTATCCAACCTGTACCTTGTAACCCACTTGACACCTGAACAATTTATTAATCCTGATCCACTAAGTGAATGGGAACGCTTCTCCCCTGATATATCGTAGTAGGTATCACTTCTAGTGTTGGTTCTAATAAATCACACCCCTCCCCACTCGAATGCTCATACTAGGACTAAACATGCTGATACAGCAAACAGTATGGTATAAAAGTTAGAGTAAAGGCATTACACTACAGCAGGCCATTGGGAGTATCACTTTCAGCGTTGATTGGTGTGTATGCTATCATATCTCCTACCTGCCAAGTTTTGAGTCTACTTTCTTGACCTCATCTGCATCCAACCAGGCGTAGGAGCACACTGGCTATAATCCTGTTGCATCTTCACTCCTCCTTACATGAGCCCTGCATTTAAGTAGTCTTACATAAAACCTCCTCACCACATCTGTGTGAAGGACAAGGGATTCTCGTAGAGGCTATAACAGCAACTGTGATTGACGGCAGTCGGTGCTAGCTTTCACTAATATCAGTTTGTCAGACAAATTATAATCCTACATAAAAACTCTCAAAGAGCAGGTGTATGAAATATGGTATTTACTTTAAGCATAAATTGTGGAATTGTGCAAACTTATCATAAGCAGTCTTTTCTTACGTCAACATTCATTTAAAGGGGCATTCTCACCACTCACACTTACCACATAGTAGACTAGAACAGTACTAGAACTGTGAGTGGGAATCGCTCGGTGAGGATGCCACTTTAATGAAAATATTTCTTTCATAGCATATTAAAATACTGTCCACCCAAAGAGGAGTAAACCTCCCCTTTCTGCTCCTGGAAGTTTGATCCTCATATAAGGAAGCTACAAAAACCATGATTAATAAAACAGAACCCAAGATCAGAAATGTTTGACTGAAATGTACTGAATCCCATCAAAGTTGAAGACTAAGCAGACAAATCAACTTTCAGTAGCTACGCCAATTGGTGGTGTTTATCAGCTGGATGGGTGGTCCTACTAATTGCGCGCACACACACAGGCCATTTTTAACTCAATAGGCAGGGACACTGCCTCCCTATTCTCATTACTGTGAGTCCCTACTACGTGATATTCTATCAGTTATGCATTAGACAATTAGGAAACACATTAAGCTACAACCCAGTACCAGTCATCTTTACATAAGATACCCAGGGGTAAAGTTATGATTGTATTAAGTTGTTCTTTTTACTAATCATGGAAGTGTTCATGAGATTTACCCCACGCAAATTATCTGCAATACATATCTAAAAAGAGGGAATCAATAGCTATCCATTCATACCTTTATATCTATTCTAAGTTAGCTTTAACAGCCGCGGATAGTGACATTTGTAAGGGTATGCTTTGGGAGGCCACCCAAAGTGTATTTGCACCCTCACCACTGACGGCACACACAGGGATGCTTCCGGAGAGAGAGGTGGAGGAGGAGGGGGGTTAAAAGCTGTGAAAACTGAACATGGGTTGGTCGTGGTGACACCTATCGTATAGGGGGTCTGTGTAAATGTGAGTTCACTATGGGAGATTTCTCCAATAGGTGCCCTTTTTATTTGATGAATAATCTTGAATTCTGTCGGTTCTAGACATAGTAGACACAATATGAAAACAGTTTTGTTATCCTAACGATATGGTGCATCTGTTCCAATAAAAACTGTTACAATATGATATATTATTAATTTCTCTGTGGTGATGCTACTTTTAGATCTTAGTGATTCATTAACTTAACATGACAGGCCTAAGGACACAAAGTTTACAATGAAATAACTGTACCTGAAGCAGCTTAGCAAATGTTTCCTATGAAAATGAATGTTGTTTTCCCCATCATACCCAGTGTTTTTTTATTAATCAAAATGGTGGGGTTCCAACAAATAATCTGAAATTCTTTGTTATACCCCTATACTAGTTTTTTTTTTGTCACGATGAGACATACAATGGTAAAGTAAGTGCCCCTCTGAAACCCAAAATCATTCTTTAAAAGGACTCATATAAGCGCAGGTCCCTGTGCAGGGGGTAACAGGGACTTCATAAGCGCAGGGGCGCTTCAATGGGCCATTAAGAAATGCTATCTTGTACTGAAAAAGGGGACATGACATTAAAAATGATTGAAATAGCAATAAAACTACTTAATCTTTCAAAAAACGGATTTAACTCATATCACACATGGAAGAGAACCAGATATTTCACTGCATGAACAACTCGATTTAATTTCATTTAAGTTTTCCCTAAAGGTCATTATATATGCTTAAATGTTGTCGATAAGCACCTATAATGACATCTAATTGACCTTGCCGGGAAAACTTAAATGTCAAAATTTTAAGATTTAAGCATATTTCGGTATACCAAAAGTGACTATTTAGGTATATTTAAGCAATATTACGTTGGCCTAAATTGTCTGAAATATTTACCTAAATGTCATTAAAGGTGATTAAACCAAATGACAAGGCCATGAAAAAGTAACTTAAATGTGATTAAATGCTCTGAAATATTTACCTAAATGTCATTAAAGATGATTTAACCAAATGTCAAGGCCGTGAAAAAAGTTACTTAAATGTGATTAAACCAAATGTCCTGGCCCAGGTGCTGGTTACTAGAAATTCACCTTCTAGCACTTTAAATGACCTTGCCATGACCTTTATATATAACAAATTTTTTATAATGCAGTGGGATGGTATTTATTTTTTTTAAATTGTTTCTCTTTTTCATCATTTTTTTTTTTATCTGATGCTGGTGGTGGGGGGTTCAATAGTGGGTATTCATCAATTTCAGCAGCCGCAAGGGAGGCCGGGAAAGCCCAATGGAGGCCCCAGGTAGGCCGGGGGAGCCGCCAGGGAGGCCGGGGGAGCCGCCAGGGAGGCCGGGGGAGCCGCCAGGGAGGCCGGGGGAGCCGGCAGGGAGGCCGGGGGAGCCGCCAGGGAGGCCGGGGGAGCCGCCAGGGAGGCCGGGGGAGCCACCAGGGAGGCCGGGGGAGCCGCCAGGGAGGCCGGAGGAGCCGCCAGGGAGGCCGGGGGAGCCACCAGGGAGCCCCCAGGGGGATTGGAGGAGTGGCCGGGCAGCTCCTTGAAGGCAGGGCAGGTCTCTGGAAGGCAGGGCCGGTCTCTGGAAGGCAGAAATTCACCTTCTAGCACTTTAAATGACCTTGCCATGACCTTTATATATAACAAATTTTTTATAATGCAGTGGGATGGTATTTATTTTTTTTAAATTGTTTCTCTTTTTCATCATTTTTTTTTTTATCTGATGCTGGTGGTGGGGGGTTCAATAGTGGGTATTCATCAATTTCAGCAGCCCCAAGGGAGGCCGGGAAAGCCCAATGGAGGCCCCAGGTAGGCCGGGGGAGCCGCCAGGGAGGCCGGGGGAGCCGCCAGGGAGGCCGGGGGAGCCGCCAGGGAGGCCGGGGGAGCCGGCAGGGAGGCCGGGGGAGCCGCCAGGGAGGCCGGGGGAGCCGCCAGGGAGGCCGGGGGAGCCACCAGGGAGGCCGGGGGAGCCGCCAGGGAGGCCGGAGGAGCCGCCAGGGAGGCCGGGGGAGCCACCAGGGAGCCCCCAGGGGGATTGGAGGAGTGGCCGGGCAGCTCCTTGAAGGCAGGGCAGGTCTCTGGAAGGCAGGGCCGGTCTCTGGAAGGCAGGGCCGGTCTCTGGAAAGCATATACTCAGAAAACAGTCACATTAGTCAGGTAGACAGCTGGGCAGTCAGGTAGACAGCTGGGCAGTCAGTTGGGAAGAGCTTCGGCAGGCAGCAGGTAGGTTGAAGCAGCAGGAGGTGTGTCCAGTAGCCCAGGCAGGAGTGGAGTGAGGAACACCCTTTTTTTTTTACATACTTTGTCCTCCAGGCACATTCGTCACCGGAGAACTGGTTTTTTGTTCGCCTTATTTATACGACCAAACCGACAATTACATCTGAAAGTAAGGAGTTGGTAGAGCGGGTGCAGGTGCAGGTGAATGACGTCCCCAACAAGCGGAGGGGGTGAATACGAGGTGTCCAAGTGACATACCAAACCTTACTCAGGTATTCAGTACGGAACGTAAATACCACTGCCAAATGAATGCATGTACCAACAGGGTAAGGCGGAGAGGAGACCCTTGGATGTGGCGGCTTAGTTAACAGCAGTAGGTAACAAATGACGGTGTTTATTTTATAACCCCACTAACCAGAGTTTTATCATAGTTAGGAGGTACACCGACACGCCCATGCTGAGCCAACCCTTAGGAATTACAATCTCTCACACAAGGCCTACACGGATACAAAACAGACAAGTGACAACCCGAACAGGGAAGTAAGTCCCCTTCAAAAAGTGCACCAATTAAGGAGACCTTTATCAGGGATAAAAAGGCAGTCACTTACCAAGGGTCAGGAGGTGTAGATGAATGGTAGATGAGTCTTGTAGAGAGTGAAGTGTTGAACTAGGTATGATTGGCCACGGCAAGGTGCTCGCCTATCCGTCACACGCAGACGCCAGGCGCACTAGTCAGCAAATCCTAAGGGCCCCAATCCACGACCTGAGAGCTCCACCGTTTTCCAACTTGTAGTTGAAGAGGGATGACAGCCGAAGAGCGAGCTGGGCAAGCCATCCAAGTACAGCCGTCCCGAATAATCCACACTGCCTAGAACTGCGAGGCCTCGGGAGTGCCCCCCGACCATTAGGTTGCCCTGGCCGGTGAGCGGAACACCCCCAGCAGCACTCCCATTATATGGGGAGTGTAGTCACGGTCACGTGACCACCGCGAGACCTCCCTCTGATTGGCTAGGGAGGTCACGTGACCTTAAATGTGCACTGAAGCAGATCAGTGTTGCATTGGCTGTCATTGGGTGAAGATGGTAGTGGGACAAGGTGTTATATGCTACCTCCTGGCGGCTCTATAGTGACCCACAGACCGCCACACCCCTCCTCCAGCTGCCTGCACCTCCAGGGCGCGTACAAGGTGTTATATGCTACCTCCTGGCAGCTCTATAGTGACCCACAGACCGCCACATCTCTCCCCCAGCTGCCTGCACCTCCAGGGCGCGTACAAGGTGTCAAATGCTCCCTCCAGGCGGCTCTATAGTGACCCACAGACCGCCACACCCCTCCCCCAGCTGCCTGCACCTCCAGGGCGCGTACAAGGTGCCATATGCTCCCTCCAGGCGGCTCTATAGTGACCCACAGACCGCCACACCCCTCCTCCAGCTGCCTGCACCTCCAGGGCGCGTACAAGGTGCCATATGCTCCCTCCTGGCGGCTCTATAGTGACCCACAGACCGCCACACCCTCCCCAGCTGCCTGCACCTCCAGGGCGCGTACAAGGTGTTATATGCTCCCTCCAGGCGGCTCTATAGTGACCCACAGACCGCCACACCCCTCCCCCAGCTGCCTGCACCTCCAGGGCGTGTACAAGGTGTCATATGCTACCTCCTGGTGGCTCTACACTGCCACACAGACCGTTACACCTCTCCCCCAGCTGCCTGCACCTCCATGGCGCGTACAAGGTCGGGGAAGGCACTGGGTTTGGAGCGTTTTCTTCACCTCTAGCGCCCAGCCAGCTCTGTATTCTGATAGCAATTGTCTACCACCGTTTATACACAAGGAGTCTATAGGCAGAGTTTCAGCTCCGTAGGGCCATTATTTACCGAGTTACAGAAAAAAGACATTTAATTGTATAATTTCTTTGAAGCTCTTTTTTTAATTATTATTATTTTTTTATTATAAAGGTAGAAGTCGGACTTCACTTATCTATTCGTTAAAATAATTCTAGGGCCACTTTTTTACATATATATATGCACTTTAAAAAGGGGTTTTTCGCCAGCTCTGTATGGGCTGTGTTGGTGCAGCCACTGTACATGGTAGGCAACACAAGAGAGGCTTCTCCCCTGTGTGGATCCATGTTTTACTGACCAAACAGGCCATCGTTAACATGCAGCATTAGTATAGCCACAACCTCACGGCCCCTACCATCTCCTCACGGCCCCTACCATCTCCTCACGGCCCCTACCATCTCCTCACGGCCCCTACCATCTCCTCACGGCCCCTACCATCTCCTCACGGCCCCTACCATCTCCTCACGGCCCCTACCATCTCCTCACGGCCCCTACCATCCCCATCTCCCCATCACCATTACAATCTGAAATTAAATTTAAGAGGAACCTAAATTTCCCAGAAATTTCATATGATATTGACTATGAATTTAAGGTCAGCTTAAATTCACTGGAAATGTCATATGATATTGACAATGAATTTTGGTGAACTTAAATCTACTGGAAATGTCATTTGACATTTACGGTAAATTTAACTTGACCTTAAATTCACCGGAAATGTCATATGACATTTACGGTAAATTTTGGTTTACCTTAAATTTACCGAAAATGTCATATGACATTGCCGTGACATTTCCTGGATGTTTAAGTAAAACTTAAATATACTTAAACGGGAATTTTCATGCAGTGTTTCATCTGTTCAACTACTTCTCAGTATTAGGTTAGTATATGATGATCATATTATGTCTGCATTGGACCAATTATGGAAATTAGCCTCCTGGTCAATAGAGGAGATCTATATATGACAATTTTGTTATTGCACTGCAATGTGCCTCAATATAAACCTTCAGCAGAGCATGATGAAGCTTTTGATAAGAAGCACACATTCAGCAATAGGTCTAAAAGCTTTTGATGAAAATAAAACTTTTGAATCTGCAGATGTCTTTCAAAACATAATCCAAGCACACATGTAATATCCGTCAGCACTCGAGTTACAGTCTCTCGTCCTTGAATTCAAAATAAGTGTTTTTTTATCGGCTGCGATTCCCATTACATGCAGCATTGTTGTTTGCATTGTTACTCAAGGTCACCTGTACGGTCCTATTTGTGTAAACAGACAGGCCTATACTCCTACTCACATGAATTTGCCTGTTGACCATAATATTTAGACATGCCTGTTAAAGCAGAGGTTGTTCTCTGTCTGAATATCGCATTTTCTACTTTCACTTAACACCATATTAGTGCGGGGGCAATTGTTACATTTACTAGGTCCCGTGGGATTTTCATGGTTATGATACTTTTTTTAATGGAATCTATAGATGAAAAGGTACAGGAAAAGATAGGATACCGCTCCATTTTTTATTTTTACCATTTGGGCCATTTTTAGGCCATTTAAGTTAATTAGTGTAATTACAGCTTAATGAGGTTCTGTCTCTCTCGGAAATAGAGCTATCAATTTTCCAACTACACCTACCCCCCATAAATCAAGTATAGGGAATCTTCTGGTCATGTTGGCTTTTCTGTATTGTTGATGGTTGCCTAGCAATAGGCATAGTTTGCTATCTATCTGTAGTAAAAGTACCAAATGCAGTTTCATTACATAGAGATGTTATGAAGATCAACTTGCAATATTCTAAGGTGGACATACCATACAATATGCATCCAGATATGTATTGGCCCATAGCTTGCCTAGCAATAGGCATATTTTGCTATGTGTGCATAGCAACAGCACCACTAGTAATTGTATCCATACAGATTGAAGTTATACATGGCATCTTGTCCATTCTACACTAAGGTGGTGACTGCATGAACTCTACAAAGTATTAGCCGATATATTAAACAGCAGTCATCATCCAAGTCTCTACACTCATAATATTTAGGCTCCAGAACTTAGTCAGTTCTGGCTAACTAATCAGTCAGTAGTAGCCAATCTAATTAGCTCCCTATAGGCCAACCTCAGTTGTTTAACTAGGTCTATTGTCAGGGTGGTCAGTACTGACCAATTTTTGGAAAGTACTGACTGTTTTCTCTTTATTTTAATAATTATAAAATCCTCCCTTTAATGTGGCCACCCCTCTAATGAGGCCACTTTTGGAAAGTGCACATTAGAGGGAGTTGACTGTATATCAGACTAGTTAGTCTTGTATACCCGACCTCTATTCAATTATAACTAACATTTGAAGCAGCAGGGGTAGGGGGGAGGGCTGGGGTGTTATCTTTAAGGCCCTTTTTCATGATTTTTATCATTTGTTTTGTGCACCATTTTAACATATAAGTCATTATTAGCTTCTACATAAAGGACAGTTATGAAGATCAACTTGCAATATTCTAAGGTAGACATGCCATACAATATACATCTAGATATATATATTGGCCCATAGCTTGCCTAGTAATGGGCATATTTTGCTATGTGTGCATAGCAACAGCACCACTAGTAACTGTATCCATATGGATTGAAGTTATACATGGCATCTTATTCATTCTAGACTAAGGTGGTAATTGCATGAACTCTACAAAGTATTATACGAGATAGCAGCCATCATCCAAGGCATTGCCCTATCAAACAGCCCAATAAGCTCTAAGTCTCATATTTCCCCAGATATCCCTATCTAATTAGCATAGTTATGATAGGAAGAAATATATCATACATTTCCATTCTTTAGGTAATAGAATTCGATCTATGAATGGTAAAACTATTCTGTTTTGACCATAGTAACCTCCACGAATCATTCTATCAATGGGTACCTCTAATTTTTCTATTTGGAATGAAGACCATGTTTCCATGTCACACATCAACAATTTTTACTGCAGTTAAAAACACCCAGACAGTCTATTCCGAAGAAATTAGAAAATATGAGCAATTAGCATTGGGAAGAAGGATTTCTGCTGCTTCCTTTCAGTTTTTTCTTTTCCTCTTTTTTGAGTAGCGGATTGCAATTTACAATGATGACTCTGATTGCCTTGTCTCCATGGAAGCCTAACAATAACTTCAATCTGTCACCTTAAATTAGTGCACTGACTGACCTCTGCCTGGAAACCTGATAATTCATTATGTTAGGCCAGGTCACTATGAATGGTCCCCCTGAGGAATTTCTTTCTGCACTCCTGATCTGCACTCCAATCCCCCACCCCATGAAACTTGTAGGATAAAACAGGTAATAAAAAAACAAAGGAAAACTTTACAGAGAACTAAAACTATAAGCTTCACTTATACATATTGCAGTTACTCTCTTGTAGTGGTATTGCCATAGTGTATTAGCTCCAATGCAAGTGCAAAATATCGGATTTCAGAGGGCCCTTTTTACTATATGCATGGTAGTGCTAGGGATATGATGCAAAGTGAAGGGAGAAAATGCGAAATGTCTGAATATGGTCATAGAGATAGAAGCATGGATGTGGCTGCTTACAAAACAGTGACTGTGCAGCTGACCTTGGGTAACAATGGAAAACCACAGCAAGCCATGCATTGGTGCTCCACGTAATAGGAGCAGCAAACATTAATAAACACCTGTATCAGATTCAAGGACAATGGACTGTAACAAGAATGTTTACGGAATATTACAACTTTTTCTAGGATTAGGTTTTAAAAGACATCAGCTAAAGCTTAATCTTATTCAAAGCTTTTCCACCTACTACCAAAAGGGTTTTTTTAATCAAAAGCTTTTACATCATCTGCAGGATGTTTACATTGAGGCACACTGTAATCCAAGTAAATTTACTCCTATTCCTCATTGTGCTTTGTTGCATAGCCGGGTTAGTGAAAAAAGTGTATTTTTCATTTATCAGGAGCCTGTTTTCCCTCATTGGTATAGTGAAGAGTTGGTATGGTTGTTAAATGCAAACCAAATACAAAGAGGTGATTGAAGTGCTAGAAAATCCATTTTTGTTTACCCTCCATGTATGAACAGTGTAAATACCTTTTTGGAAATATTGAGTATTTGAAATGTACAGTCTGTTATGAGAATATAAATGAATTTTTGCCACTTCCATATGTCATTTTTAATTTCATTTTCCTTTGCTGAATAGAAGTTTTGTATTTTTGAACCATGACTTTGAATATGAAACATGATTAATATCACTTGACTACAGAGACTTTCCTCATACATCAATACCATCAGCTGACTGTGAATGATACTGACTGCCTTCAACTACAAGTGATGTTGCATCCCCTACTAACAGCCCTGATACCGCATACTGCATGTGGTGAGAGAGTTTTATGTAAGACCATTTAGATGCAGGACTGTGCAGGGGAGGTGTGACCAGGGTGTATGATTATACCTTGTGTGGTTGTAAACCTGGAGGGATGTAGCAAACTACAGTAAGTAGACCTCGATATTTGGCTGAAGGACTTTCGTCATCTTAAAGACCAATGAGGGAAAAATGAGGAAAAATGCACATCCACTAGCTGGTTGATGACTTACATTTTGGTTGGGTGAGAATTTAGGCAGGAGGAGAAACAGGAGAGAAAGTGTCAAGCACACTCATGTAGATATTTGATGTGAGAGGTAGTTAATTTCTTGTTCACAACAGAAGGAAACATTCATTTCATGAGAAACATGTGGACATGTTTAGTCCTAGTAAGGCCCTTGCAATCTGAAGCTTGTAGTGGGTCTTCATTCGCTCAGGCCTGTCATGTTCAGTTGATGAATCACCAAAATCTGAAAACTAATTTGGTTGCTGAGTCCTCGACTTCGGTGGCAATAGGATCCCTTGAGCAAAAGCAAGGGAAGAAATCAAGTTGCTTTCCTAGACTGAAATAAAATTATTGCAAGATCAGATCCTTCTTAAGATATATCTCAGTTTTGCCTACAGCACATTTTAGTATCCAGCTGCTACCACCAGGCGGGATGGTAGTGATGGATATCTCACTTAGCTCCTGCATCCAATCTTACTTGCAAATGTGTCATATCCGCCTTGTGTATGGTGATAAATCTGCAATATACTGGCAATAAATCTTCACAATAGTAGGGCTGACGGTGGTATGACAAAAAGGCATTCTAGATAAAATATTGATCCATCCATTTTGTAAAAAACAATAATTGTTTTTATTTTCGTTTCAATACTTACAGTTAGTCTATACATGTTTTTCTATGTTTTGCTGCAGTCCTCCTTAGAATTGCATGGTTTATGCTGATCAAGGCACACTGCTTTTAAGGGGCAGGGTGTATCTCTGATAAATGATGGAAGCGACCGCAACCACTATACATCATGGGATAAGGTTCCACCTACTTAGTGGACCAGTGCCTCTATATTGATCAGGTGTCAGGTGGGGTAGGAGAGGAAACATAAGGTATGGGCGGGACACTGGAGATGACTAATGGGGCTAGGATCAGGCTATTGTTAATTCACTAATGGGACTTTCTGGGTTAAGGCTGCGTTAATGCTGCTTCCTACCAATATAACATCTACTGCCAGTTTGAAGGAAGGCTTAATTAATTTTGAAACCTATGAAACAAATATTGACACAGTTCTAAGGCAACATAGGGGCTTTCATCAAATAATATTAGCCTGTTTAGGGGAGGAAATAATGAGGCTCCCGTCCACAGGAAAACCAGTCTTATGCACACTTTGAAAAAGGCTGGTTTTCCCATGGACGTATTATGATAATCTAGCATAGGGGACCACAGTGGAAGTTTGTTTCACTATGAACATGGTTTTTAAAAATTGTGAAAGGTTTTAACATCCATGAGTATAACACTGCCACGGATACGTTTCCCAAGCTTTTCTGCATATTGCTGAAAGCTGATGGGTATTGCATTCTGGCTATTTACTCATACGCCTCATTCTGTCAGAATACAGCATTCTATATTGCATCTATCAGAAGTACCTTGTATTGTGATATCCATGTAATCTGTTGCGATGAAATGAGGATGACATTTGAATCAACCTGTCTGAATTGAATAATTGATTATATTGCATTGTCAGTTGCAAATTAACTTGTGTGACATTTCCACAATATGAATGTGATAGTTATTGCCCTGTACCGCCTTAACCATTGTTACAATGTTTGTATTATGGAAAAACTTAAATCAGATACAAACCAAGGACTAGGCCAAATCCTTTGTGCAGGTAAGGTCAGATTTATCTTTCTTGAAAAATGATGAAACATGTAGTGAGTAAACTATAATAAGCAAAGATATTCATCCCTTTTTATCCTTTTGCACTTTTTGAGTTTTGGATTTACAATTATTGCTTAAATTATCTTGTTTCCTTGAAAGCCATACAAACACGACAATCTGCAAAGTGAAATACGTCCACCACCTGTGACCTTGATGATTCATCATACTGGCTTAGGTCACTACAAAGAAGCCCTCTAAGTGTTATTGGATGCAGGTCTCTTGGAGGACAAGTTTGTCTATTTATCAAACCCATGTATACTACTTAAAGATCAACTATCACATTTTCATATTATTTCATCCGTTTTCTGTATTTTAATAAAATGTATTAATAAAAGTAAAAAGATCAGAGTTATGCAAATATTTTTTTCAATATCGATCTATAGATGTCTTGTAGCAAGATAATTCATCTCCTCCTCCTAACTCTAAGCAACCAGACTTACTGATATCTAACCTAGTTCCTACTGTTCCTTCTGTGCCATATCATTAGAGGATCATATATATTGTTAGTTTGTTGAGAAGAAGGATAGTAGAGGAAACATGAGAGACAGCTGATTGTTTGTGTTTTAGTGAAGCACCCTGAGAGTTCATGGCTCATACATGACCTTTGTTGTTTCATTTACAATGAGAGGTTTAATTGTTTTACTCAAAGAGAAAATTCAACAAAGACAAGGCACATATTGACATTTATTGGATAGGCATTTTCAGAATTTCAACAAGATTAAAAGCCCCTGAATACTTCTTCTTAAAATTATCTTTAAAAGGAAAGTTTAGAAGAGCTGCCATAGTCCAAGTAAGATCTTAGGAGTCTGCTGCTCATCTCAGTGTTCATCTGCCCAGGCCTGTCATGTTCACTTGATGAATCACCAAGATCTGAAAGTTAATTTGGTTGCTGAGTCCTCGACTTTGGTGGCAATGTGGGGTAGAAGCACATTCCAGTCAAACATTGATTATTTTTGATTGATGTTTTAGCGATGCTATTTTTGTTGCTTCCCTGAGAAGTGGAGTATTAAAGCCATTTTAGTGCAGCATAGTGCTATGTCTGTTGCCTTTTGTGGCTGTGATTTATTCATGGTAAATCGACTCACCAAGACTCACCATTTATGCTTAATGAAAACCCTATGGGTTGCATACATTCCTGAAGGATCTATATGAAGTATGATTACCAGTCTCAGAGCTGCATGTGTGAATAATGGTGACAAAGAGTACAGTAGACTAGCATGCATTCCTTAAAGTGATTTGACGGGTAATGTTGACTGGAAAGATGTGTTCAGGCAAGGTTTAAATCCAAAATAATGAACATGAACCTTGATATCACTTCTTTAGAGACATAAGATATAATAAAGCAGGTTGTCTTAACAGGTGCCCAGAAAAAATGGACCGGGGTACAATTGATTGCTTTTACCCTTCTTGTCAATTCCTAACCAATTTTTCCTCTCAGACACTCTAGGTCCCAAATATCATGCTCTACTGAGGTCATCTTAGAGTGATTGACCTTAGTATACAATTGTTTTGTGCATACCTTTTTACAGTTAACAACACATATCATGAACTTTGAATAGAATGCAATTCTATAATATCCTTATCAAGATCTGATAATATTCTCATATATCAGTCATGAAAAAAGAATTGCTGACGGTGAAACTTGAGTCTAGTAAACATAATAAGGAAATATGAAGAAAACGTTGAAAATGCCAAATTATTACTTTGGAGTTTTTCTAAATATATAGTGAAGTGTTTGCTTACAGGCTAATTTGGCATCAAGCTGCCACGACCAGGTTGTATGTTACAGATGGATATTGCGCTTAGTGCTGGATTTAATCTTACTTGCAAATGTGTCATATAGGCCCTGTGTATGGTGATAAATCGACAATATAATGGCAATAAATCTTCAGTATAGTGGGGCTTGGTTGGTACAGTGTCGGGCAGTTTTACGTTTTGGTGTGAGACAACAGGACACTGTAGAAGAAAATCTGTCCATGTTAGAATAATACAATAATGATCAGACTCAGGACGAACTGGGCTACAGGGGGAATCCCAGTGGACACAAAACTCAGTTCAATGTTGAATTAATATTGCATCAAATCTAATCAGCATTGACAACCGTTCATCAATGTTGATTCAATGTCCTGTGTCCACTGGGATATACAATCACTCAATATCAGATTTCATCTATTTTTCTGTCTGCTGTTGCTTTCATCCATAACTATACAGGTGAGACAGTTCTTAACATAATGCTGAACCCTCCATCCTTCAAAGCTTTAACATTGTGCACCTCTAGACTGTGCTCTACTCTGCAGAATAATGTACCTATGGTCTGGCACTTTAGTATCCTTTGACTTATTTACGGCAGGTGTCAACCTTCACATTGCTTCACAATGTAATTGTTTCTGATGGGGGATGGTAGGAATAGTAGTTGGGGTATTCTGTGGCTGTTGTGGCATCTAATGTTAAGTGGTGGAAGTGAGCAGCGACAGGTTTGTGATTATTTAATAAGCAAGAAAGAAGGTGCTGCATACTGATACACTTTGTTGTTGCCTGGTCTGGTGGTACCCAAGTCCCAGGATGAACAATGACAGCTTGAGGTATCAAAGCAATGCTGAGAAGAAAATTGATGTTTTGTCTAGCGCATTGCAGACTCTCTTTTGAATGTAAATTTGACAATGCTGGACTCCTTTTAAGGTGTAAATCAGCCTCGCTGTCAGAAGGTTATTGTTTTGGCGCCACATGCCTGTCCTCGGGAGTCCAGCTCACAAATTTATTTCTGTTAGATATCTTATACCCTGAAATAAAAGTCAAATGTCAGGTGTGAAGACTTTACTTTTCAATCAAAGTTATACAAGATCTTTAACCTTTTCAGTACAGTTGTATCGCCCCTTAATTGCAGCCATCTTGATTTACCCTGTGCGGAAGTTGCACCATAAGGCTCTAAGGGTATCAGTAACATAAGTGTTTGCTTAGTGAGTGTACATCTTTGTTTTTGTGACAGTTTTTTCACGAAGAGGAGAGTATATATATATACAGGAACCCGATGGGGCTCTGCAGTAAGATATTAAGTGAGACTTTCCTGTATTCAAAATAGCACACCTATCATGCCCGATTTGTACCACGAGTGTAGCATTGCACTGGACATGCAGGAGGTCGATTGCCATAATTCAGTGTGTTATTGTTGTTGGTTGCTGGATGTGCATATATAGTTGTCTGCTCAGTATCCTATCTCTCTGGTGCAGCTACCCTAGTGTTCACCATAACTCTGCCCAGTCACTCCCGGAACAAACTTCAACGACAATAAACTAGAAGTGCCTGGCCTTCCTAAATATGCCTGACAATACAGGAGCTTTTTTTGAACAGTGCATATACTTTTGCTATTATATATAGAGGTGCCCCAGACTGCTCTCAATGTGTTAAAAAGGACCACCTGGTGTTAGTGTGAGGTACTTCTAGTCTGTCTGTAGCTCTAGAAATGAAACTCCAGTCCAAGACGGCCTTAAGCCCCTGATGAAGTGTGTTTGAAGGACTTCCATAGTCCCATCATGCATGATGGACATAGGGGAATCCTATTACACACCTTGATCTGTGACCTGAAGTCGCAATGATAGCATTAGAAACAGGTTTTTTTTCTTTTATTATACGATTGGGGCTTTCATCATGCTTTATAGGTCATATCTCCGTGCTTATATTGCTGCATATCCCAGGTGGAAATTGTGCTGATATTCACGGATATCAGCACAATTTAGTGAATATCAGCATGATTTACTGAATATCAGCACGATTCCGGGGGGAATTTCGTAACCCATAAAATCTGAGGTCGCATGGTGATTCGAACATGCTACCCCAATACTTGAAGTCGGACCCTCTATGCACCACGCCGTGGAGGCGCTGGTAACAGAAGGGTGGAAACAAGGAGTCCATAGGCAGATTTTCAGGCCCGTAGGGCCATTATTTACCAAGTTACAGAAGAAAAGACATTTTTTGGTATAATTTCTTTGAAATTCAATATGTTTTTATAATTTTTTCTTTTATTATAAAGGTAAAGGTTGGACTTTACTTATCTATTCGTTAAAATAATTCTAGGGCCATTTTTCTACATTTATATATGCAACTTAAAAAAGGGGCGTATTCAGACCCAGGGTCAAACCCGGGATCTGCAGTGTGTGAATGCGACGCGCTAGGTGCTTGGCCACAGAGGACATGAAAGAGTGAGAGGTAAATTCTGGTTGTAAGTTGGGGGAGCGGTTAGTTTTCAAACCAGCAGGTCGCGCAGAGTGAGTTCACTCGTATACGTTGACACTGAGGGTAGGTGAGATTTGAATTAATGATAACCCCAGCTCTAGATCAGCTCGACCAGGGTTGGTGGGCTGTCAAAATCAACATGGCACCCACCTTGCTCGATCTAGTCTACGTATATATCCTTCAAAATGGCCAAATTAGGAAGAATTTGAGGTAATTTTTAACATTTGAATCAAATAATCGTATAATAAACTTACCTCGGGTTGAGTATTGATCAAATAACACCCTCGTCGCTACCCGACTTGGGCGTTATTCATCAAAACACAACCCTTGTGCCCCATATCCATTCATAATTGGTTAAATATCTGAGGAGTAGAATGTGAAGGAACATGGATTGGTAATTAAACATCTATGTTCCAGCAACACTGATGCTGGTATGTAATGAGCCTTAAAGTAAGGGATGTCTACTGATGCACAAGTTGTGGAGGAAACTATATCCTATGCCAGATAAATAGAAGAATCAAACATTGACAATTTTCAAATGTGAAATGACATGAGGGGAAGGACTGGTGCAGTGAGACAAAAGCAAAGTATCAAACAACTATTGTGTTGTTTTGTTGTAAGAGTAAACCAAACAAAGCTGATGCTAATTGTATACACAAGCAGTTACACTTGGCTACCAATTATGGCACTAAGTTTGAAATTCCACTGAAATTTTAATAAAAACATGCATTAAGTAATGGGAACAATGCTGAGTGTGTGGTATAATGATATGTTGTCCTGGAGCCATCCAACTGTCATAGTTCGCTGTTTTAAATCCAAGAGATTGCATTCCAAAACAACACCTACATCACATTACAAAAACAAACAGAATAAATAAGACAGTATAAAATCAGGAGGTTTTTCTCACATGACAAGCTGTATTCTTCAGACATTGTCGAAATCAGGTTGAAAAATCTGTTCAGTGTTTTCTGAGGTTTCTTATCAAAGAGCTCCTTATTGAATAGGGCAAAAACAAGGGAAAACAAGTTGCTTTTCTAGACTGAAACGACATTATTGCAAGATCACATCCTTCTCAACATATAGCTCAGTTCTTGCTTACAGCACAGTTCAGCATCCAGCTGCTACCAGCAGGCTGGATGGTAGTGATGGATATCACACTTAGGTTCTGCATCAGATCTTACTTGCAAATGTGTCATATCCGCCTTGTGTATGGTGATAAATCTGCTATGTACGTGCTATATACTGGCAATAAATCTTCACAATAGTAGGGTGGATGGTGGTAATACTTTACAAGCATTCTGGATAAAAATTGATCCATCCATTTAGTAAAATACCATGATTGTTTTTAATTTTGTTTTAATATTTACAGTTTGTCTATATATGTTTTCCTACACTGCTGCAGTCCTCTTTAGATTTGCTTGGTACGTGCTGAACAGGGCACACTGCTCTTAAGGGGGAGGGTGTATCTCTGATAAATGATGGAAGCGACCGCAACCATGATACATCACAGGATAAGGTTCCACCTACTTAGTGGACCAGTGGCTCTATATCGATCAGGTGTCAGGTGGGGTAGGAGAGGTAACATAAGGTATGGGCGGGACACTGGAGATGACTGATGGGGCTAGGATCAGGCAATTGTTAATTCACAAATGGGAATTTCTGGGTTAAGGCTGTGTTAATGCTGCTTTCTACCCCCTATATCACCTACTGCCAGTTTGAGTTGAGTTGAGTTTTTAGATTTTATTTGGCAAGAAATTAATCACATTACACAGGACGTTTTGCGATTAACTTCCAAAAGAATGAGATGAGTAACATACATATTTATGGTCAGGATTAGCATTGAATGTCGGGTAGTCATTATTATTAGACCATGATAGGGTCTAACGGGGCAAGGTCTGTGTCAGTTGACAAGGACACAAATGTCCATTTGTTGACTTTGCGCTGTTGTTTTGGGTTTAGTTTGTCCCAATGTCTCGTGCCTCAATGGAGGAGCTGCTATTATTCAGAAGCAGGGTGAGGGAGTTTCTAATGATAATATTAGCCCCTTGAGGGAGGAAATAAAGAGGCTCGCGTCCACGGGAATATCAGTCTTATGCACCCCTTGCATGAGGCTGGTTTTCCTGTGGATAGCCACATATGATAATCTAGCATAGGGGACCAGAGAGACAGTGGAAGTTTGTTCCATTATGAACATGGCTTTTAGAAATAGGAATTGTACAGCTAACCTAGAAAATTGGATAAACACAACGAGAGACATGCAACAGTGTCTGCTGTAGAAGAAAAAGCAAGAACCACCACAATCTAATAGAAGGGTGAGGGACAACAACTGAAAGGTTTTAACATCCATGAGTACAACACTGCCAAGCATATGTTTCCAAAGCTCTTCTGCGTACTGTTGAAAGCTTCTGCTGACGCATATTGCAGTTCTGGCTATTTTCTCATACGCCTCATTCTGTCGGTGTGCCTACACAGTGTTTTATATTGCTTCTACCAGAAGTACCTTGTATTGTGATATCCATATGATCTATTGCAATGAAATAATGATGACATTTAAATTATCCTGTCTGAATTGAATAATTGATTATAGAGGCAGAGGGAACTGCAGTATCAGTTGCAAATCAACTCCTGTGACATTTCCACAATATCAATGTTATACTTATTGCCCTGTACCGCCTTAACCATTGTTACAATATGTGTATTATTATAAAATTCTAATCAGGAAATGTCAGATTTTTTTTCTTCATGAAAAATTGTGACATGTATAGTGAGTAAACTGTAATAAGAAAAGGTATTCATGCTTTTTTTTATCTCTTTCCACTTTTTAAGTTTGGGATTTACACTTGTTGCTCAGATTACCTTGTTTCCTTGGAAGCCATACAAAAACTGCAATCTGTGAAGTAAAATACGGCTACCTCCTGTGACCTTGATGACTCATCGTATTGACTTAGGTGACTACAAAGATTAAAAGAAAAATCCTTTTCTCCAGGTCTTATTCCATAAGAAGGGCTGTGGGCCGGGTTCACCCGTAATTTATCTCGAGGAAATAATCAATCAAACTCATGTATAATATCTGAAGAATAAAAATTAAATTGTCATATCATTTCATCTGTTATCTGTATCTAAAAAAATTACTTAGATCAGAGATAAATATGCAAATAATTTTTCCATATAGATCTATGTCTTGTGGGAGATATGTGTTTCTCCTTGCTCTGAGTAACCAGACTTACTAATACTGTATATCTAACCTATTTCCTGCTGTTCCTTCTGTGCAATATCATTAGTGGATCATATTTATTTTGGGCTAGTTGAGAAGTAGGATAGTAGAGGAAACATGAGAGAAAGCTGATTGTTTGTATTTTAGTGAAACACCCTGAGAGTTCATGGCTCATACGTGGCCTTTGTTGTTTCATTTACAATGAGAGGTTTAATTGTTATATTCAAAGAGAAAATTCATCAGAAATAGGTCATATCAAAATTGATTGGATAACAAAATGAGGCATTTTCTGATTAATGGTCGGCATCCTGCCATTTAGCTAGGTTAAAAGCCTGTGAATGATTCTTTGAAAAAGCATTTTAAAAAGGAAAGTTTAGAAGAGCTGCCTCAGTCCAAGTAAAATCTTAGGAGTCTGTTGCTCATCTTAGTTCTCATCTGCCCAGGCCTGTCATGTTCACTTGATGAATCACCAAGATCTGATAGTTAATTTGGTTGCTGAGTTCTTGACTTTGGTGGCAATCTGGGGTAGAAGCACATTCCAGTCAAACATTGATTATTTTTGAATGATGTTTTTTGTTGCTTCCCTGAGAAGTGGAGTATTAAAGCCATTTTAGTGCAGCATAGTGCTATGTCTGTTGCCTTTTGTCGACTCATCAAGGCTTCATTCAAGCTTAACGAAAACCCTATGGGTTTGATACATTCCATAAGGATCTATATGATGTATGATAACCAGTCTCAGAGCTGCATTTATGATTAATGATGACGAAGGGAAGAATGCATTAGACTAACTTGCCTTGCTTAAAGCGATAGAATGGCTGAGGAAGACTGGAAAGATAAGTTCAGGCAAGGTTTAAACCCAAAATAATGAACCTGAACCTTGGTATCACGTCTTTAGAGGCATAAGATATAATGAAGCAGGTTGTCTTAGCAGACGCCAAGACGAAAAATGGACCGGGGTACAATTGATTGGTTTTCCCCTTCTTCTCAATATCTAACCATATTATTTCTTTCATATACTCTTAGTCCCAAACACCATCCTCTACCCTATCATGTTAGAGAGATTGTCCTCAGTATATCCAATTGTTATGTGCATGCCATTTTCACAGCTAATAACACATATCATGAACCTTGAATAGAATGCAATTCTATAATATACTTATCAAGATCTGATAATATTCTCATATATCAGTCATGAAAAAGGAATTGCTGAGGGTGAAACTTGATTCTAGTAAATATAATAAGGAAATATGACGAAAACGTTGAAAATATCAAATTATTACTTTTGAGTTTTTCTCGATATATAGTTAAGTGTTTGCTAACCGGATAATTTGGTATCAAGTTGCCACGACGAGGCTGTATGTTACAGATGGATATTGCGCTTAGTGCTGGATCTGATCTTACTTGCAAATGTGTCATAAAGGCTGTGTGTATGGAGATAAATCTACAATATAATGGCAATAAATCTTCAGTATAGTGGGGTTGGGGTGATAGAGTGTCGGGCAGTTTTAGGTTTTGGTGTGAGAGAACAGGACATTGTATGTTGAGAAACAATCATCCTTGTTTCATGTATTGACCAAGTGGTTAACATCCGGGGCTCCGACCTCTCCCCCTGGTGGGTGTTTATGAACTACACGCTAGGGCCTGGACTGAGCTCTGTCACCCCACCTAGTGGACAATTCATGAACTGCTGGTGGCAGCCTCATTCTCAGCTGTTGTTGTTAGTAACCAGTATTGTTTGCTTGGCTCCAGCCCAGAGAGGTTGTGCTTATTTTGCTTGCCCGCTTTGCTTATAAATGTGCTTTTCTTTGAGCATTTAAGTAGGGATGGCAATTTGTCAGTGCGGGTTTGAATACGATTACAGGAAAAAGAAGTGCCCGCACTGCGCGGCCCCGTACATTCCCAAGTCGAAGGAGGATTTGGACGCGGCCTTTGACATTGCAGGCGGACCGGGCAACATGGAGAAACCGGGCTCTCCCAGTATGAGGATCGATGCAGTTACAAAGCAGTTAGCGTTGGCAGCGGAGAAGAAGAAGATCCTCATCCAGCAGGCTGAGTTACGGGCATTGGAGCAGCGTTTAAAGGAGATAAACGCCGAGAATGCGGAGTTGGAATCGGGCGGCGGGCCTTCGCTGGTTACCGACGACGCGCAGCAGCAGGCAGGCGGGCAACAAGCTCCGGACTCCCAAGATGGCGGCGCTTCCGCGGGAGGACAAAACAACGCTTCGCAAGGTGCATTTGGAGGATTTAGGCCGATTCCCGGGGGAAATACGCCTCCTGGGTTCCACACTCGTCATCAGCAGCAACTGTTCTATGCGGATGGTTCGGCTTATAACCCGCAGTTAGGCCAATCTTCAGCTACATCTACCCTACAGGCCGGTCTGGAGTCGGTGGGCCTCGGTCTGCAGGCTCTGGGCTTGTCCGGCGGTGATCCGAGTGGAGTTGGCATGGCAGGTGAGCTGGGTCTGGTTGGTGGGTTGCAATGGAACAGCGAGTTAGCACGTAGAAAGAGATCTCGCCACTGGATTAGACCGGATTTCCACATCCCCTATGATAAATCGTTTGATGACATGACATACCGGGAGCTGGTATACGGTATGGTGAGTGTGGCACAGTGTCTTCACAAGTCAAATGATAAACGCTTCTCTCTGTCTGGTTACCTTGAACATTTCAAGTATATAGCAAGATCTGATAACATTCTCATATATCAGTCATAAAAAAGGAATTGCTGAGGGTGAAACTTGATTCTGGTAAATATAATAAGGAAATATGACGAAAACGTTGAAAATATCAAATTATTACTTTTGAGTTTTTCTCGATATATAGTTAAGTGTTTGCTAACCGGATAATTTGGTATCAAGTTGCCACGACGAGGCTGTATGTTACAGATGGATATTGCGCTTAGTGCTGGATCTGATCTTACTTGCAAATGTGTCATAAAGGCTGTGTGTATGGAGATAAATCTACAATATAATGGCAAAAAATCTTCAGTATAGTGAGGTTGGGGTGATAGAATGTCGGGCAGTTTTAGGTTTTGGTGTTAGACAACAGGACACTGTAGATGAGAATCTGTCCATGTTAGAATGATACAATAATTCAGTTCAATGTTGAATTGATATTGCATCAAATCTAATCAGCATTGACAACCATTCATCAATGTTGATTTAATGTCCTGTGTCCACTTGGATATACAATCACTTAATATCAGATTTCATCTACTTTGCTGTCTGTTGTTGCTTTCATCCATAACTATACTGGTGAGACAGTGCTTAACATAATGCTGAACCTTGCATCCTTCAAAGCTTTAACATTGTGCACCTCTAGACTGTGCTCTACTCTGCAGAATAATGTACCTAAAATCTACCTGAATAATGGTCTGGCACTTTAGTACCCTTTGACTTATTTACGGCAGGTGTCAACCTTCACATTGCTTCACAATGTAGCTGTCCCTGATGGGGGATGGCAGGTATAGTGGATGGGGTATTATGTGGCTGTTGTGGCATGTAATGTAAAGTAGTGGAAGTGAGCAACGACAGGTCTGTAATTATTTAATGAGCAAGAAAGAAGGGGCTGCATACTGATACACTTTGTTGTTGCCTGGTCTGGTGGTACCCAAGTCCCAGGATGAACAATGACAGCTTGAGGTATTGAAGCAATGCTGAGAAGAAATTTGATGTTTTGTCTGGGGCATTGCAGACTCTCTTTCGAATGTAAATTTGACAATGCTGGACTCCTTTTAGGGTGTAAATCAGCCTCGCAGTCAGAAGGTTATTGTTTTGGCGCCACATGCCTGACCTCGGAGTCCGGCTCACATATCTATTTCTGTTAGATATCTTATACCCTGAAATGAAAGTCAAATGTCAGCTATGAAGACTTTACTTTTCAATCAAAGTTATACAAGATCTTTAACCTTTTCAGTACAGTTGTATTGCCCCATAATTGCAGCCATCTTGATTTACCCTGTAAGGAAGTTGCACCATAACGCTCTAAGGGTATCAGTAACATAAGTGTTTGCTTAGTGAGTGTACATCTTCGTTTTTGTGACAGTTTTTTTCACTTAGAGGAGAGTAAATATATATACAGGAACCCAATGGGGCTCTGCAGTAAGATATTAAGTGAGACTCTTCTGTATTATAAATAGCACACTTATCATGCCAGATTTGTACCACGAGTGTAGCATTGCACTGGACATGCAGGAGGCCAATTGCTATAAGTCAGTGTTTTATTGTTGTTGGGTGCTGGATGTGCATATATAGTTGTCTGCTTGCTGTCCTATCTCTCTGGTGCAGCTACCCTAGTGTTCACCATAACGCTGCCCAGTCACTCCCAGAACAAACTTCAACGACAATAAACTAGAAGTGCCTGGCCTTCCTAAATATGCCTGACAATACAGGAGCTTTTTTTGAACAGTGCATATACTTTTGCTATATATCAATGTGCCCCCGACTACTCTCAATGTGTTAGAAAGGACCACCTGGTGTTAGTGTGAGGTACCTTTAGTCTGTCTGTAGCCCTAGAAATGATTCAACTCCCGTCCAAGACGGCCTTAAGCCCCTGATGAAGTGTGTTTGAAGGACTTCCCTAGTCTCATCATGCATGATGGACATAGGGGATTCCAGTTACACACCTGGATCTATATATACTGATCCTTAGAGAAAGGGATCTCTACTTACGCCAAAGCTGTGGAGGAGATAATAACCAATAATGACAGTTTTCTAATGTGAAATGGCATAAGGGGAAGGACTGGTGCAGTGAGACAAAAGCAAAATACGAAACAACTATTGTGTTGTTTTGTTGTTATATTAAACCAAACAAATTTGATGCTAATTATAAACACAAGCAATGAGCAGTTACACTTGGCTACCAATTATGGCACTAAGTTCGAAGTTCAAATGAAATACAAATAAAAACATGCATTAAGTAATGGAAACAATGCTGAGCGTGTGTTGAAAAGATATGTTGTCCTAGAGCAATCCAACTTTCAAAGCATCCCTGTTTTAAATCCAAGAGATTGCATTCCAAAACAACACCTACATCACATTTCAAAAACAAACAGAATAAATACTACAGTATAAAATCAGAAGGTTTTTCTCACATGACAAGCTGTATTCTTCAAACATCGTCAAAATCAGGTTGAAAAATCTGTTCAGTGTTTTCTGAGGTTTCTTATTAAAGAGCTCCTTATTTAACTCTTCCTTTACAGATCGCGCCTTTTGGCGAATTTACCCCTCAAGACCGATCGCGCCTTTAAGCACAAAATCGGCCGTTTTTTGGCCGATTCGGGCGATGTTTGGCCCCCTGTACTTTGCTTAAAAATTGGTAGAATCCCATGATTTTTTCTGACAGTGGTCTATGGCATATTGTCTCTACATATCTTAATTGGTTTGTACATACATCAACTATTCTAAAAATGCTAGGCACCTCAACTTGCATGAGATATATATCATTTACAATATAATTTGAGCAATATTTAAGGCAAAAATCATGAAAAATGTCAAACAATATTTTTTTTTGGGTGAAAAATGATTTTGCCCGATTTTTCATGCTGAAAAAGATAGTACCAAAAGTTTAGGTCTACTTTGATGCATTATGGCCTGAATATAAGTTGCCATAGCAACATATACACCAAAATAAGCTAAATTAAATGTCAAATAGGGCTTTATCTCCCTAATTTGAAAACATAGAGTGACTTTCTGGTCATTTGATACTGTTCATTTTGTCATAGATGTACTTTTAATTAGAATATTTACAAAATTCTTTCAGTTTATAAAAGGTTCGGCCATCCCCTTCACCTTAATATTCCATTTAAATTTCATCTGAAACAATCTGGTTTTGGGAGAGGTGCCTTTATTTGTGGGATGTGGTAAAGGAAGAGTTAATAGGGGCAAAAGCAAGGGAAAAAAACATGTTGCTTTCCTAGACTGAAACGACATTACTAGGGTAAGGGAACCCTGAGTCGGACAGACACCTTGAGTCGGACACCATTGGCTATGAATTACATAGTTTATATGAATTATTCACTTATCATGTTAACTAAATATGACACTTCAAGTGTTTTTACTTCTGGCAAACACAGTATAGCACATATAACTCACATCCTACTTGGTTCTATGACTGCTTGACCATGGGGTGTTCTTGCGATATTCTGAACACAGAACTTGCAAGTAAATGGAAAATCTGGTTTCCTTGTTCTGTTTGTTCTGGCTTTCCTGTTTTGGTTATATCATTTCTGAGTGTAATGATATCAATATATGCATTTTTGGCAATAGTGTACATCAATACACGCAATTGTATAATCCTAATTCATTTTGTTAGAGGCCACTCAACAACACCATCAAATTGCACCTAAAGTCGGACACTAATTACACCCAGAGTCGGACAGAGAACACAACTCGGTCAAGCTGGTCAGACCACCTGTGCTGACCTTGTCAGCACCCTGGAAACAAATCTCACAATGCTTTTTGCTTTAGAAAGTAAATTCTTTAAAATTATCTAATACATTCGAATGAGGTAGCCTAATACCAGATTCAACCAGTAGTCCATAGAAGTCTGTTCATTGTAACCTCACCAGAAATCAATACACCGAGGGATACTATCTAAACTTGGCATGACGGTTGTAATGCATTTATTTAGAAATAAATAATATTATTGCAATGGTAAAGGTACATTCATTGGAACATCTGCATCTGCACAATTATTGTATCCATATAGATCCATGTTCCTCACTACCTGTAATTTATTGAATGGGACCAGACTAGCCTATTCAAAATTTAAGATTGTAATAAAGATACACTGACTTTAATAGGCTCTGACAACTTTTTTTGCAGACACTTTCATTATCTAATATGGAAGTAAGCAGGTAAGGAACCATATATACACGTATGGCAATCCACCTTCAACCCCTAAACGCTACATGCCCTTGTCTAGAGGGTTGATCTATTCCATTCAGGATGAGTTATAGCGGGAAACAAGTGTGAACCGTAGTGTGTGATATCGATCTTATGTTCTCTACTATATAGTTTATATAGTCATAGTGTATATACAGTCAAGTAAACTTATAAATGAATGCAAGCACAAAGTGTCCGACTCTAGGGTCATTCCTGACATGAGATGTCCGACTTTAGGTGCAGTTTGATGTTTTGAAACCAGCATATTAGGTGGTGATTTGTTAATTCTTAAATGATGAAATTAACTCCGATTCTCTCTTAAATAGAAGCTGCCAGATGATATGTTTCCAATGATGTAACCCGTTTTAGGATATGCATCTTTTAAGGGTGTCAATCTCAACAACCAAAAGAGGTCACCTCTTTCCTGTCCAGGAGCGTCCGAAATGGGTGCCTTTACCCTACAAGATCACATCCTTCTCAAGATATAGCTCAGTTTATGCTTACAGCACAGTTCAGCATCCAGCTGCTACCAGCAGGCTGCATGGTAGTGATGGATATCCCACTTAGGTCCTGCATCAGATCTTACTTGCAAATGTGTCATATCTGCCTCGTGTATGGTGATAAATCTGCTATGTACTTGCTATATACTGGCAATAAATCTTCACAATAGTAGGGCGGATGGTGGTATTACTTTACAAGCATTCTGGATAAAAATTGATCAATCCATTTTGTAAAATACCATGATTGTTCTTATTTTTGTTTTATTATTTACAGACTGTCGAGCTGTTTTCCTCGACTGCTGCAGTCCTCTTTAGAATTGCATGGTTTTATGCTGACTGAGGCACACTGCTCTAAATGGGGGGGGGGGCTGTATAGATCTGTGATAAATGATAGAGAAGCGACCCCCGCCACGTTACATCATGGAATAAGGTTCCACCTACTTAGCAGACCAGTGCCTCTATATTGATCAGGTGTCAGGTGGGGTAGGAGAGGAAACATAAGGTATGGGCGGGACACTGGAGATGACTGATTGAGCTATGATCAGGCAATTGTTAATTCACTTATGGGACTTTCTGGGTTAAGGCTGTTTTAATGCTGCTTTCTACCCCCTATATCACCTACTGCCTGTTTGAGTTGAGTTGAGTTTTTTAATTTTATTTGGCAAGAAATTAATCACATTACACAGGACGTTTTGCGATTAACTTCCAAAAGAATGAGATAAGTAACATACATATTTATGGTCAGGATTAGCATTGTATGTCGGGTAGTCATTATTATTAGACCACGATAGGGTCTAACGGGGCGAGGTCTCTGTCAGTTAACAAGGACAAAATGTCCATTTGTTGACTTTGCGCTGTTGCTTTGGGTTCAGTTTGTCCCAATGTCTCGTGGCTCAATGGAGAGGACTTTTTAGGTATACATCCTTGTGGGGTCTTGGCACTTTTAGTTTCACTTTGGCATTGGCGTTTGAAGAAAGGTTGAAATAATTTTGAAACAAATATTGACACAGTTCTAAGTGAACATAGGGGCTGTCATTATTCATGAGCAGGGCGAGGCAGTTTCTTACTATAAAATTAGCCTCTTGAGTGCTAAGGGAGGAAATAAAGAGGCTCCTGTCAACGGGAAAACCAGCCTTATGCACCCCTTGCATAAGGCTGGTTTTCCTGTGGACGTGTTATGGTAATCTGGCACAGGGGACCACAGTATGAGACAAGGGAAGTTTGTTCCACTATGAACATGTTTTTTAAAAATTGTGCAGCTTTTAGGGATTGTTAAGCTAACCTAGAAAAATAGATATTCACAAAGTGAGACATGCAATAGTGTCTGCTGTAGAAGAAAAAGCAATAACCACCACAATCCCATACAAGTGTGAAGAACAACAACTGAAAGGTTTTAACATCCATGAGTATAACACTGCCACAGATATGTTTCCAAAGCTTTTCTGCATACTGCTGAAAGCTTTTGCTGATGGGGATCGTATTCCAGCTATTTACTAATATGCCTCATTGTGTCAGTGTGCCTACACAGCATTCTATATTGCTTCTATCAGAAGGACCTTGTACTGTGATATCCATAATTATAATCTATTGTGATGAAATGAGGATGACATTTGAATCATCCTGTTTGAATAGAATCCCTTAATTTGAATTGAATAATTGATTATAGAGGCAGGGAGAACTACAGTGTCAATTGCAAATTAACTTGTGTGACATTCCCACAATATAAATGTTATATTTATTGCCCTGTACCGCCTTAACCACTGTTACAATATGTGTAGTATTATAAAATTCTAATCAGGTGCATGCAACCCAAGGACTACGCCAAATCCTTTAGGCAGATGAGGAAATGGCAGAGAGTCTTCACATAAAAAAATAATTGTGCAGTGAGTAAATTGTAAGAAAGGTCTTTTTGTTGTTTTAAATTTAAAGGGTGCTACATGACTGGGAAGGTGTGCCTGGCCCACATCCTTTCTTAGGAGATACGACCTGGTGAAAGATACTTTTCTTTTCATTGGTGTACTTCATGTAAAGAATCCGTATAGAGATAGACACTATACTTTTTATGGAGGTACATCCCATAAGGATGTGGGCCGGGTCCACCTGTAATGTACCTTTAAAAAATAATCAATCAAACTCATGCATACCATTCAAAGATTAACAATTAGATTTCCATATCATTTCATCTGTTATCTGTATTCGAATAAATTATTTAGATCAGAGATATGCAAATAATCTTTCCATATAGATCTATGTCTTGTGGGGAAAATTTGTTTCCCCTTTCTAACTCTGAATAACTAGACTTACTGATACTGTATATCTAACCTAGTTCCTGCTGTTCCTTCTGTACCATATGTTTAGCGCGGATCATGTTTATTTTTGGTTAGTTGAGAAGTAGGATAGTAGAAGAAACATGAAACAAAACTGATTGTTTGTGTTTTAGTGAAACACCCTGAGATAAATAAACATACATGAGTTTACGGCTCATACATGGCCTCTGTTGTTGCATTTACAATGAATGGTTTAATTAGTGTATTTGAGGAGAAAATGCATCAGAAACAAGGCACATATTGAAATTGGTTGGATAACAACAGGAGGCATTTTCAGATTAATGGTTGTCATCCTGCCATTTAGCTAGGTTAAAAGCCCCTGAATACTTCTTTTAAAAATAATTTTTAAAGGGAAAGTTTAGAAGAGCTGCCTCGGTCCAAGTAAGATCTTATGAGTCTGTAGCTCATCTTAGTTCTCATCTCCCCAGGCATGTCATGTTCAGTTGATGAATCACCAAGATCCGAAAGTTAATTTGGTTGCTGAGTCCTCGACTTTGGTGGCAATCTGCGGTAGAAGCACATTCCAGTCAAACATTGATTATTTTTGATTGATGTTTTAGCGATGATATTTTTTTAGCTTCCCTTAAAAGATGAGGATTGAAGAGGGGATGGGTTAGCAATTTTAGTGCAGCACAGCACTATGTCTGTTGCCTTTTGTTGCCATGATATATGCATGGCAAGTCTACTCACCAACACCCAGGCAAATATGAGCGTCAGCCTGACGCTGGCCTTGTCGCCTAAAGTCAACAATGCTGGACTATAATAGATGGGTCAAGGGCCATTCTAGTAAACGTCGGGCTATGCTGGACCGTCATCCAAAGCCTCTACTCACCCAGAATTGCTTGAGAGTCTGGCCATGCTGGATCCTCATGCTAGAGTCTGGCCATGCTGGACTCTGGGAAGAGTATCTTTCAGCCTGCGACATTGGCTGACACTGACATTTGTGTGGGTGAAGGCTTCATTCCTGCTTATGCAAGCCCTATGAGTTTGAAACACTACTGAATGGTATGTATAAAGTATGATAACCATTGTCAGAGCTGAATTCATGCCTTATGGTGACAAGGGTAGAGTGCACTACACCAACATGAATTCCATAAAGTGATAGGACGGCTGAAGAGGACTGGCGAGATGAGTTCAAGTTTAGCTCAGAAGCAAAGTAATGAACATGAAACTTAGCATCACGTCTTTAAAGGCATAACATATAGTAAATCAGGTTTTCTTAGCAGCCAGCCAGATTAAAAAGGGCCAGCGTACAATTGATTGTGTTTACCCCTCTTGTCAATTTCTAACCAAATTGTTCCTTTCATACACTCTGCTCTACTCACCGAGCTCTACTCTGTCATCTTGGAGTGATTGACCTCAGTAAATTGCATTACACGTGTTAGATACTAGCGTTGTGTACATAACGTTTCATGGCTAGCAAGCCAAATGAAATTTTATAATATCCTTTTCAAGATTTGATAATTATCCTTTCTATCAGTCATGAAATAAAAAGCTGTTGGGTGAGACTTTGATCTAGGAAATACAAAAAGGAAACATAGAAAAAAGGGAAAATATCACATTGTTACTTTGGAGTTTTTCTCAATGTTTGCTTACAGGATAATTTGGTATCAAGCTGCAACGACCAAGCTGTATGTTACAGATGGATATTGCGCTTAGTGCTGGATCTAATCTTACTTGCAAATGTGTCATATAGGCCCTGTGTATGATGATAAATCTACAACATAATGGCAATAAATCTTCAGTATGGTGGGGCTGGGGTGGTACAGTGTCATACAGCTTTAGGTTTTAGTCAGGGACTACAGCGCATTGTAGATAAAATATATCCATGTTAAAATGATAAAATGATTATAGGACTTGTGAAAACTACAAGGGGAATATACAATCACTCCATATCAGCTCTCAGATTTCATATTGGACTTCAGAGTTGTTGCCTGTCGTTGCTTTCATTCATATCTATATGTATAAGACGGTCCTTGACATGTTGCTGAACCTTGCATCCTTTAGAGCGTTAACATTGTGCACCCCTATACTGTGCTATTCTGAGGAATGATATTGGTATGGTCTGGCACTTTAGTACCCTTTGACTTATTTACGGCAGGTGTCAACCTTCACATTGTTTCAGAATGTAACTGTCTCTGATGGGGGATGGCAGGTATAGTGGTTGGGGTAGTATGTGGCCGTTGTGGTGTCAAGTGGTGGAAGTGAGCAGGGACAGGCCTGTAAGTATTTAATGAGCCAAAAAGAAGGTGCTGCATACTGATACACTTTGTTGTTGTCAGGTATGGTGGTACCCAAGTCCCAGGATAAACAATGACAGCTTGAGGTATTAAAGCGCTGCTGAGAGGAGATTGCTGTAGTATTACTATCACTGTGTTACAAGGCTGCAGCATTGCCAGACTCTCTTTTAAACGTTGGACAGTGCTGAACCCTGTTTTCAGTGAAAGTAAAACTGACTCTCATTATGTAAGGGTTTTGGTGACACATGCCTCACCCTGAGATGAGAGTCCATCTTTCTGTTTTTCGATATTTAAACATTGAAAAGAGTCAAATGTTCACTTTGAATACCTCATTTCTGAATCCCAGTTATATGATATACTCAACCTTAGCTTCTCATTATTGTTTCTTCCCCCTTTATGTCAACCATCAGGATCAAGCCTGAGAAGATGTTGCACTATAAAGGTTTGAGGATATCAATGATGAGTGTTTTACAGTCTGTGTCAGTCATAAAGTGGCATTCTCATCTAGCATTTCCCACTCACAATCCTAGTACTGTTCTAGTCTGCTATGTGGTAAGTGTGAATGGTGAGAATGCCCCTTTAAGAGTGATTTTAACAGCAGTTTTTCACTCACAGGAGAGTGTAGCATATCAAGGTACCCAATGCCGGTCTGGGACATCTATAGATGAACATTATTTTCTATTCTTTAAGTAAGCCAACATTGATTGAAGAGGAAAATAAATATTACATGAGAATCATACCCAAAATATCATTGATGGAATACACTGTTTTCAACAAATCAGAATCTGCCTACACTACTTTATTAAGAAGATGCAACTCGGCTTTATATTACCAGTGGTTATTGCATTTAGTGCCAGGATCTAATCTTATTAACAGAGGTGTCATATCCCTCTTGTATAGGGCCATAAATAAACGCATGTGGTTGTAAAGTGCAGCTCAGACACAGTGGGATTCTAGAAAACATAATACCTATGTAGAAATGATAAAATCATGATTTGAATTATAACATACAACAGGTAGACATCCTCCCTACATATATATCGCAAAAAGTGTAGACTGCGTCCTACACATTCAAAGCCTCTAGCATACACGTAATATCTGCATCTGGTACCAACATTAAGATAATTCCTCAGCATGTAATAAAGCTTATCCTGAATAGAGAAGTTGGATATTATTGTTTTTCCGAGCGGTGGTTACATAGATTAATGTCAGAGAGGTAGACATCGCCCAGGCCCCAATGGTCCTCTAGACCATGTTAATCAGGGGGAATATGCCTGTGGCCTGGCACTTTAGTGGCCTGCTGTGGTTAAGTGCATAGTTTGACTAATTGGCAGTAGGCGTCACCCCAACACTGCACCACAGTGTATCTGTCTACCCAAGGGGACTGTAGCTTTTTTTATGGTAGGGGTGCGGTGATGTTCGGGGGGGGGGCTGGGAGTTAGAGACAAATTGTATTTATTTAGTGAGTAAAGCAGCCTGTACTGCATGCTGATACAATAAGGACCTGTGTGGCCCACTGATGTGGAAGGGTACCATACCCTCCATCCCCTAAACAATGGAAAGTGGCATTGCAGTAAATTGTTGTATTTACCACATCCATGTCTAAGGTGTGTCACTAAGATATGAAGCCACTGGTTATTTAAAGTGAACTCAGTATGAGTTGTAGGCTACACATATGGAGAGTGGCATTCACTTCAAACTGAAAAATCAGGTGTTAGATGCATTATTGTTCATTGAACACTATTGCAGCAATATATTTTTGACTTTGGTAAAATTTGGTAGTAGTCTAGTGTCACTTTGTTTATGGTGCATTATTGTAGAAGTATATATGCAGTCTCACTTCTTCTATGATAGTGTACGGTAACAGTGTATAAAGTGCCACTTTCATCGTGGGACAGAGTGCTAGTAGTATTTGATACTGTCACCTTGACTATAGGACAGTATGGTGGCATTGTCAAGATGAATGACATACAGTGATACACACAATACAAGTTACATCTAGTATAAAAGTGTGTACACCTGAAGCTCCAGCACATTGTGTTCTACTAATGCCTCCCTTTCTAGACCCACAAACCACCCCATGTTCCGCCCCATACAGCCTGGTGTTACCGCCTGGTGTGAGGGATGAGGGGTGAGGGACGTGAGGGCAGCACGCACTGACCACCACCACGGACTCTATATTCTGTACCCCTCCATTTTACTGCCATCCTACATGCTAACCAGTCCTACCTGCCTCATATCTGCCTTTAGGAATGAGCCCAGCTAACAGAACTGGTCTTCCCTCTTTCTATCGCAGGAATGACCTGAGAATTCCAGTAAAATAAAAATAAAAATATGCATTAAGTAATGGAAGCAATGCTTGTGAGCATGTGTTAAAAAGATATGTTATCCTGGAGCCATGAAACTTTTATAGTAATTTGTTTTAAATCCAAGACATTGCATTTCAAAACAACACTCAGATCAAGGGACTCAAACAATCAAATTCACAATAAAGAGTACATAGCCAGAAAGGTTGTTACACATGACAAGCTGTATCCTTAAAAGGCAGGTTTAAAAAATTAGTTTGGTGCTTTATGAGATTTATTCTCAATGGGCTCCAAATTTGAAACCTGAGATTACCATGTAGACAGATTATTTATTGCTGTGTTCTGTTAAGTACCCTCATGTAAATGTTAATTTTGATGTGAGATGGGTTAATATTTCTATCAGAAAACCAGCTGCCTTACTGGAAAGGCTAATATTGAAAAAATACCCTTCGGTGCACAATTTGGTAAACAGCCTTTGAAAAAAGAAATAAGCCGAAAAAGTGTTGGAAAAGTTTTAAAAAGTGGTAATATGTTCAGTTGATGATTGCATGCCATCGAAAGGTTAATTGCCTTTCCAGACAGCCTACTCAAATGAAACTGTTTGCGAAAAACCTGTGAGTATCAACAGATTTTAGGCAAAGATTGAGTTTTGTAATATCTTATCTTTGAATGATAGGGATCAAAACTTTCTTGAATAGGTTAAGAGCAGATGGGTGGATAGCCAAGCATGACTTAATGGATAAGGGTATGGTTAAGTCTTTGGGAAGATAAATCTGGGCTTTGAAATTAAAGACAGACTGAGCAAGACAGGGACAGACGGAGAAAGACAAGAGACAAACAGAGTCTTGGAAAATGAGGTCATCATATCTAGTGAATGAGAGAAAGAGCTAGATATAAACGGATTTATAGACAAAGTCCCGGAGAAAAAAAAACAGATTGAGAGAGATCACTGAAAGCAGGGCAGAAGAATTGTCCTAATGCATTGTTTAGTAGAGAACCCCAATACGTAAATTGTTGTTGGGCTACAGTGCCTTGGTGTATGCTTGGTATTCACCAGGTGGTGCACCAGTATATATATCCACCACTACCAGCCACTGAGTGCAGGTCAGTCAAGCAGGGGCTTGTGGCTGATACCATCAGATGTCAACACAACAGTAATACTTTATTTCTTTCTACCACCAAATAGATACATCCAAATAATGCTGTTTCATTCATTTCAGTCTTTTGGATGAATAGGAATGTGATGGGAACATACTTTTTTATCTAAACCACCATTTGGTATTTTTGTCAGTGGTATGCACACTTGTTGCTGTGAGTATTACTCCTGATAGTCACTTAATGAAGTAGATTGCCAGGTGAAAGCACATCCCATTGGCAGCCTCCCTATCCAGCACTACATCAGGTACATCAAGATAAGGTAGTGGCCACAGATAAGTACCAAAGTGCTTTAACCCTGTAAGTGCCACACAGTACTGTTGTCACCATTGCTACATTGATGCATCACACAACTCCATCAACCTTTGGGTGTTGAATACCCCTGAAGGCATGGCATTCTAAACAAATGTAGTGTAGTTACACAAGCTCTGTCTTGATGGAGGTCAATGGTCAGAAGTAAGCTATGCACCTTGAGGCACAACGCAGTCCCTAACAGTTAAGCAGTAGTAAAGCTGGTGCGCTTAACACCCACCTGCACTCACAGGGACTAAAGTGTAATTAATGGATGTTTCCTTCTGGTCAATTTCCATCCAATTTGTGCCCAACCTACTCTCTTAATGCTAAACAGGTGCGTATTAATAAATTGTCTAGATTGCAGCAAAAAGTCCACCTCGTTGAAATATGCTATTGCTTCTGTGCTGTATACTATTGGTTGTTATTGCATTAGGTGCCTGGATCCAATCTTACTTGCAAATGTGTCATATCCCCCTCATGTAGGGCCATACATTTAAAGACTCAGGATGGTGGTGCAGCTCATTCTCCTGTCAGTATTGTAGACACAGTACATATTAGAATATTTCCATTCATCCTGAAAAAATGAAAGGATTATTAGAATTATCAACAGCTAAACATGAAACAACTCTATCCTGACATCCTGACATATATATATATATATATATATATATATATATATATATATATATATATATATATATATATATATATATATATATATATATATATAGGTTAGAGCTTAGAATCTATCTAGGAAGTAGATAAACAACCATTTTGCTGCTTTATTCTATATACTATCTGGAGTCAGCATGTTAAAACAATGCCCTACAGGAGGTCTGGGTTTGATGTCAACATTTAGATGGTGACTAGGGAAGTAATCCTAAACATGGTAGTCGTTTTTTTAAATTAGAGCTGTTCTTTCATGTTTCAGTGTCAGGGAAGCATTTAGCCCTTTTCCCACTGGCTCTTTAGACTTTGGTTAGATGCCTGTGGCATGGCACTTTAGTGGCCTCCTGTGTTTAAGTGCATAGTTTGACTAATTGGTAGTGGGTGTCACCCCCAACACTGTACCATGATGTATTTGTCTACCCAGGGGACCATGGCATTCATGGTAGGGATGTCGGGCTGCTGGGGGTGGAGGCTGACTGACAGTGAGAGCCTACTAGTAAAAATTTAGTGAGTGGAGAAACCTGTACTGCATGCTCATGCATCTAGCAGCTGTATGGCCCGCTGATGTCTTAGAGTGTGGCACCTTTCTCTATCTCCTGAGCAATGAAGTGACACTAGAGTAGACAGAATAAGTGTTGTATGTACCCCATCCAAATCTAAGGTGTGTCTAAGATTTAAAGCCACTAATAATTCTACCTGGGTTAATTTTATTACAAACTGAGCTCATTCTTGTCAATATGTTGATACAGCATCACAATCAAGACCTATGAGTAATATTCAATATTGAACAATTATGTACAGCATTGACATGATAGTATGTACCTCAGGTTGTGTATGGTACGGTTTGGTAGCAGTATAGAGGCATCACTTTGACCATGGTACAGTTTGGTAGCAGTATATAAAGTGTCACTTTGACTACGGTACAGTTTGGTAGCAGTATATATAGTGTCACTTTGACTACGGTACAGTTTGGGAGCAGTATGTGAAATATCACTTTGGACTCTAGAACATTGCACTACAGTATTAAGTGACACCTTGACTATGGGAATGTATGATAGCATTTCCCAGATTAATGCCAACACACAAGTTACAAAATTATATGAAAATGGATCCCATCTATAGAAACACTGAAATACATAGAAGCTCCACAACATGACATTGTACTAACACCTCCCTCTCCACACCAACAGACCCTGCCCCTGTTTCACCTATACAGCCTTGTGTTACTGCCTGGTGAGGGACTTGAGTGCAGCAAGCACTGACCACCCCCGCAGGCTCTATATTCTTTACCCCTCCCTGCTACTGCGACCCTACCATACTAAACAGTCCTACCTGGCCTCCTATCTGCCCCTAGTAGTGAACCTAGTTTGTAAGGCAGGCCTGTTCTGGAGGACCTAATGGCCTTTACACAAACCTCAGGTTGCTACCCCAGGCTTTGTGTTCAAAGCAGTGGTTTATATCTTCGCAGTAGTCTTTTTGGTGTTCACATTTCGTTGCATTTCATGATGTTTAAAAGCCCTAGCAATATCCTTCCTTCTACCTCTTCCCCTGTACCACTTTCTACCCTAATGGCCCCTTCCCTCCACCACCTTTTTTTTCTACTGACTCCCTTTAATAGCCAAGATACAGGATGGTGGTCATGTGAGGCAATACAGTAGATTTATACCCCTGGGTATGTGTGTTTGAAGGTCTTCTTTACTCAGTCTCACCTTTCATCTACATTTTCCCACTACTCACCTGCTGCTATGGCAGCATTAGAAACAAAATAATAGTTTGTAGATGTTTAATATGTGTACAGAGTCGCAGGTTTGGATGGTGATTGAGGGGAGAAGGTTCTACATGCTAGATTATAGTGTGAATGTGAATGTATTGCTCAAGCTAATGAGTGGCCTAATCAGAGTTAATGCCAAATTATCTCATGTAGAATGCAGATATCTAGAGAATGTATCTATAAGTTTTCTGAATATGAAAATGATTTGATTGAGTATAATGGCGGCAAACTGAACACAAATTATCACTGGAGGATAAACTAGCTAATATTAAACATGTTGCATTTCTTGTCTCACCAACTATGGGAGGTAATAGACTTCTATTTAATGAGCTACTTTGATTTTATGATTATGACACATACTTGTACATATAGTACAATTTTATATAAAACTGACAGTAAATGCTGCCATTGACTGCATTCAATTAGGTATGACGTCACATCCCTCACTACAACTTGCTATCCTCTGCATGGCCAGCAGGTTTTATGTGAGACAATTTAGATGCAGGAGCTTGGGAGTAGAGGGGATGGCATGGGATACACACTTGTGGTTCCTAGGCTGGTTGAATCATAGTAGAACTACGATATGCAGATCTGGAGTCATGGCTGAAACATCAGGGGCAATCGGGGGAGACATTTCCAATATAAGTATGTTCCCTACAACACTTCCCTTCAGATCTGAAGGTAGATAATTCATGTATCAATATTATTTGATATATGAATGAGTAAATCGTTATTAGCTACGCTAGCCTTACGAACTAAATTTGTAATGATTGATGTCTTATTATTTCCCGCTGCCCACATATCAGAATATATACTGCCTCTCTCAGATGCAATATTCACAAAAGAAACATAAATTGGTAATGCACCTTTTGCTTGTGTTACTGTTTTCCTCTACACAGTAACATCACTGTATAACGTTGTCACTTGACAGGGATTCACAGTAATAAATTGCTGACATTTAGAAGAAGAAAGGGCTTTAACATTGTGAGACAGCAGACCACAACAGCAGCCAGTAAATGTTGGACCAGGTGCTTAGATTTTATAAGTATGCTAAGTGAATGGAGAAATCAATGCTTGATAGCTTTGGAATATGAAGTGACGTGAGGGGATGGACAGGTGCATCAAGAAAAACTACAATAAGGAGATACATCATCAGTTCTTGAAACATTGAATCAAAAGAAGAAAAAGAGACGGATGATGATGGCAATGATGACATAGTTTTGAAACCAACACAGCCGAAGGCTAGTCAGCAGGTCCACAGGGCCAATATGGACTGAGCCTCGGACAACAGGACCCTTGGTTAACACTTTAACAAGATAAGGGACAACACAGACAAACACATGAAGGTGAATACACGAAAATGAGGGAAAATGGAAAAACAAAACACATAAAATCATAATAAAGGAGGCCCCGGTTGTTTAATGTCATATGTATGGATCCTTGAGCAAGCACAACATTGGCTGTGCCATAGCCACACATGGAAATAGGAATGACCTGAGAATTCCAGTAAGATAAGGATAAAAGCATGCATTAAGTAATGGCAACAATGCTTGTGAGCATGTATTAGAAAATGTTGTCCTGGGGCCATGAAACTTTTATAGTAATCTGTTTTAAATTCAAGAGATTGCATTCTGCAACAACACCCAGATCAAAGGATTCAAACAATCAAAATCACAATAAACAGTACAAAACCATAAGGGGTTTCACACATGACAAGCTGTATCCTTCAAAGGCAGGTTTAAAAAATCTACCTGGCACTGATATTTCTTATCAAAGAGCTCCACATTTGAAAACTGAGATAACTATGTAGACAAATTATTTATGGCTCTGTTAAGTGCCCTCAGATGAGTTTTAACGAGGACTTTTATAAGAACAGTAGCTTAACTGAAAAGGGAAACATTTCTTAAATACCCTTTGGTACGAAAACATTTTATTTAGCAAAGGGGTCTATGGAAATATTGAAAAGCCGTAATTATTTTTGATTTGAAAAAGTGTAAAAAAAGCGGTAATGTCTTCTTTACCTGTGCTAAGGTTAAAGTATTCATAACCTGGGGGCCTGTTGTGTTCAGTTGATGAATGGAAAGGTTAATTTCTTCGCAAGAGCATCTACTTAGCTGAAAACTCTGCTGGAAGGCAATAAGTATCAGCAGCCAAAGATTGGTTCTGAGTTTTTGTAATAGCTCAGCCTTTCAGTATGGGGATCAGACTTGCTGGAGTAGGTTAAGAGCCAATGGGGAGGTAGCTGAGCAAGACTCAAAATATGAGGGAATTTTCAAGTCTTCGGTGGAAGATAAATTTCAGTTTGGAAAGACAGACTGAGCAAGACAGGATAAGAACTGCGGCAACTGAGAACGTAATTAAATGCTTAAAGAAAGACAAACAAATAAAAGAAGAACATACATGCAGACAAAGTCACAGAGGGAGAGAGAGAACATCTAGATTGAGTTAGCTTATTGAAAGCAAAGAGAAAAAAAATTGAATCCCCAATGTAAGACTACTTTGCCCTCCCACCTCTCAGTTATCTAATCAAAGGTGAGTACAGTATATCAGGTACATCAAGATAAGGTAGTGCCCTCTGCTAAGTACCAGAGTGCCTTAACCCTGTAACAGCAACGTTATGCTACTATCATCAGTGCTGAATTCCTCTCCCTTTATTATAATGGGGTTAATGAACTCCTGGATGCATGTTGTGATTAACGAATGCTATGCTTAACGTGAGTTATGTGAGCTCTGCATTGTTGCATCATGATATAAAGTGAGCCATGTAAATACCTTACGGTACTATGCTGTCTCTAAAGAGTGATGTGTGGTCTCAACACCCGCCCACACTGACACGGACCAGGGTAAGATAAATTGATGTTCCCTTCTGGCCAATTTCCACCCAACTTATGCCAAACCTATCCTTGGACCGAAATAGCTGCAGCATGATGTTATGCAGCAAAACTCTTGACCTTCTGTAATATTTCTGAATTTGGCCTCATCAGTTTTCTACCAACAATATACAATAACCCTATATCAGAAATACGATGATGTTATATTGTTCCCCTATATATAAAACGGCATTAGTTGGCACCAGCGAATCACCCCATTGAAATAAGCTTGGGTGCTTGCCGGGAACAGATAAACCAAAAGAGGCTAATATAAGAATATGTATTTTTTTCAAAGTTAACTCGATTTTTCCTCCCAATTTAAGTTCCATCATTATTATAACTTCTTTATTTGTTACATTCCTTCTCCCAATGAGAATGATTCTCAGAAATCCATCATACTTTGAGGAAAAGTAGCAGATATAGTAGGAATACTCTCGCATATTTGATCTAGCAACAACAGACAGCCAATCTGACAAAATTCCGCCATTGTTTTCTGCCATAGAAAGTCCCTAAAATAGCTTACCTATCAAAGATTGGTGATCAAAGACAACAAACCTACAAAGTTAATGCTCCTTTAATCGTCCCCTATAAGTATCACATTATAAAGCATTAAAATGACTGAGATAATTGAGCCTAAACTTATCCATCGGCGCTCCTCTTTTGCTACGATGCAGAGGCGCTATCAGTAGGCCTATCTAGGTCAAAGGTCAAAGGTCATGGGACGCTGGCAACCAAGCAACGCGTAACCAAGAAACGCGTAACCACAGGACGCGCTGCTGTACCTCCCATGGCCGCTCGGGGTTTGGTGGGAGTAGCCTAGGCCTACATTTGTGCGTGTGTTTCCCGGGCGTGTGTTGGGGAGGGGGGGGGGGAAATGACACCCCACCACAATCCCAGACCCCGAAGGGGCTGGTTATAAAACGGTAAGCGTTCAGTATAGCCTCAGGTAAGCTACCTGCAGTTTCTTTTAGTGTAACCGTGCATGGTGTGAGAATCAGAAAGCTGATAAGCGTATGTTGCTTTGGAACATTGTAAATTTCACTGTGAAGTGAAAGTAGCCTAAATGAAGCATTGATTGCTAAACAAACTTTTTAAAAAATCGTGGAAATGATGCTGATGAATGTTTAATAAAGAAAAAAGGAAACCTTGTTACTGACATGTTAGCACTCTGTTGAAACATAGTGCACGATGGTTAAGATAAATCTTGATGCAAAAAGCATTGTAGTCTATTCATTGAGTAACACCACGTTGATTGAGGAGGAAGAGATATATAAACTGCACACAAGAACATATTTTACTCCTGTTCAAGACATTTCTACTAAATAATGAAATACAGTTTTTCAACAGATATTTCACAATTTGTCTACACATCACTCCTGTATAATACAGTTTCCACTGGGCTGTAGCTTACTGGTGGTTATTGCATATGCTGCCTGGATCTGATCTTACTTGCAAATGTGTCATATCCCCCTTGTGAAGGGCAATTAATCTATGTGTATAGTCTGGCTAGAGGAACAGTGCAGCTCAATCTTAGGCCGCTACTTTAGACACAACGCAATTCTAGAAATCATCATCTATGCTGAAATATTACAATCATGATTTGAGTGATCACAAACAACAGGTAGACATGGCACTTGTGTGAAGATAGATTCATAGGGCAGCCCTTAGACTTCATCTTGGAAGTAGACAATATCCCCCTTTGCTACTTTCTTCTCTCTTCATAAAGCTAGTACTTTTAAACCATATTGTACAGGATGCTTCTTGTGCCAATGTTTAGATAGTTACTAGGCGCTTAATAAAGGTTATCCTGAGAATGGTAATTGGGCGTTTTTGTGTTTTATGGATCAATGTCACAGAGACATATAACCCAGGTCCCAATGGTCCTCTACACCATGTTTTAATCAAAGGCAATACGCCTGTGGGTGTCACTTAGTGGTCTGCTGTGGTTAAGTGCATAGTTTGGCTAATTGGCAGTAGGTGCTATCCCAACGCCATACCACAATGCATCTCTACCAAGGGGGCTGTCCTTTTTATGGTGGAGATGCGTCTGTGGGGAGGAGGACGGGGGGGGGAGGGGGCTGAGAGTGAGATGCTCCCAGTAATTATTTAGTGAGTGTAGAAACCTGTGCTGCATACTGATACTGATACATCTAGAACCTGTTTTGTGCCCTTATTTGTGAGAGTATGGTATCCTCCAATTGCCTAGACAGTACACTACACTGCGATGCAGTACACTGTTAATCATTTTGTTCTGGGGCTCAGTCTGTGATATTAAAGTCATAGGGATATTGTTAAGACATTGTTAAGAATGACAAAGCAAATATGAATAATGCCTTAAGACTTAGGTTAAAACCTATATAAATGGAAAGGCTATGTTGGGCTGGTCACTACTGACTTAACTGGTTCATCGCATAGGGAGCCAAAAAAAAACCTCACTAGGTTAGTCACTAGTGACTGAGTTGTTAGCCAGAACTGACAAGGGTCAGAATATCGCTGTACTGCATTTATGTTTAGGGTGCATCCCTATTCAAAGCCACATGAGCTTATGTTAATAACAACTGAGCTTGTTCTTGCCAGTATGCTACACAAGATGCACATGCAGCAATAGCTTCAAGATTAAGAATCAAGTTGTGTAAACAATTATTCACTTTCACTACTTTGACTGTTGTGCTTTACATTAGTAGCATAAAGGAAGATTTGACCCTGGTTCCTTATGGTAGCAGTAGAAGTAGTTTTTGAAGTGTCACAGTACAGTATGGTAGCAGTGTATGGCAAATCAGCTTGACAGTATGGTAGACATGAATAAAGTGTCAATTGAGTATGGCTACAGTGTATAGTGTTACCCAAATCATGGGACTGCATGCTAGCATTGTACTAGTATCATGCACAAAAACAAGTTACACAATGCCCTAAAACATTATCCCGTACATAGAAAAATACCTGAGGCTCCGGCATATTGTATTCTATCAATGCATCCCTCTCTACACCCACACACCCCCAACACTGCCCTGTTCCACCCCATACAGCCTGGTGTTACCGCCTGGTGTGAGGGATGAGGGGTGAGGGACGTGAGGGCAGCACGCACTGACCACCACCAACTCTATATTCTCTACCCCTCCCTGCTGCTGCTACCCTACCATACTAAACACTCCTACATGCCCCTAGTCTGCCCCTAGTAGTGAACCTACCTTACACAACAGGTCTCCTTGGAGAGAACCTAATGACCCCTATATAGACCTGAGGCTGCTATCTTGGACTTGGTTTGTGTTACAATAGAACAAATGCGATTCTAACCATTGAAGGATGTCAGAGGTTGTGGTACTAGATTCAAATGATCCCTAGAGTATATTCTAATCTGGGATGATAAAGTATAGCACTTTAGTAGTATGACATGGTTATCTGATATAGTTAGTATAGGTGCATTCTAATTTATTTCAGTTGGGTGTTTAAAATAAAACTCAAGTGTCAGCTTTGAAAGCCACACTTTCAAATCCTAGTTATATTATTTCTTTAGTCTGAACTTAATGATAATATTACCCCCCCCCTAAATGGCAGTTATATTATCGGAATTGAATCAGGAATGTTGTTGAAACGTAAAAGTCAGAGGTTATCAACAATATCAGTATCCAATGCCTCTCTACAGAGCCAATCTAATAGAAAGTCTTTACTATTAAAAATACAAAAAGGATTCGTACCATGAGAGTAGGATTCTACTGGACAGGCAGGAAGCCACTCATAGCGAGAGGAATCACTTGAAAGTTCCAGTAGAATAAAAACAAAAGCATGCATTAAGTAATGGCAACGATGCTTCAGAGCTTGAGTTAAAAAGATATGTTGTCCTGGAGCAACACAATCTTTACAGTAATCTGTTTTAAATCCAAGAGATTGCATTCCAAAACAGCACCTACATCAAAGGACTCAAAGAATCAAAATCACAATAAACCGGTGGAAGACAAGACAGGTTTTCATACAGGACAAGCTGTTTTTTTCAAATATCCTAAAAATCAGGTTAAATCATCTCTTCGGTGCTCTCTGAGTTTTTTTTAATAAAGAGCTCCTTATCTGAAACCTGAGATGACCATGCAGACAGATTATTTATTGCTGTGTTCTGTTAAGTTCCCCCAGGTGAATACTTGATGAGAGACTTGTCAGGGTTTCTTTCATAAGCCCAGCATCTTTATTGAAAAGGCAGACATTGTTCAAATGAGCCTTGGTACACAAACATGTTATTTTGCAAAGACCGGCTATCAAAACAGTAAAAGCTTTTATTAGTTGAAAAAGGACCAATGAAGTCTAAAAACAGTAGGTTTTGTCAGCTATGCTTAGTTTAAAGTCTTCACCTACTCAAGGCATGTGATGTTCAGCTCATGAACAACCAATATTCGAACATTGACTTGGTTGCTAGGTACCTACTGTGCTTAAACTTCTGCTGGCAATCCGAGGATATCAGGACATTTATAAAGATATATTTTTATCTGTTTGTAATATATCAGCTTCTTGGTCCCAATCACACTTGCTGGAGAATGTTAAGAACAGATGAGATAGGTAGCTGAGCAGAACTTTATGGATGAGGGCTGGTTAAGGTCTTGGGGGATGATAAATGTAGATGCAGTATGAAAGCCAGAACGAGCAAGACAGGGATAGAGAGTGAGAGACAAGGAGATAAAGAGAGTCATGGAAACAAAGACACATATCTGTTTGATAAAAGACAGAAAGAACAATAAATGGACGAAAAAAGTCTGAGAGAGGGAGACAAATACAAATTCAAAATATTTACAGGACAGAGAGACCATGCATTTAATATTAAGAAAATCCCTAATAATAGGTTACTTTGCCCTCCCGATTCTTCGTCATCTCATCATAGGTATTTTGGTGTTAGAGAACTGTACACCAGGTGTATGCTTGGTTTTCACCAGGAGGTGAAAAGTATATAAACCAGCATCGGTCGCCTAGTTGACCGGCCGCATAGGCTTACCCATCATGTATATTTCTACACCCAATCAAGGCAGACTATGAGTGGCTGTATATGCTACTTAGGTCTCACAATTATAGGCATGCCTAGACTAATTGATGAGTGGCATCCATGCAGTAAAGGCTTCCTGCCTGCAAACAATACCCTTGTCAAAATCCTGTTATGTGTAGAAATGAACAATAAATTAGCAATTCTAAAAGCATAGCAATGTGGAAGAGAGTTATAGAAAACCCCAGGGTAATTCCAGCTCAGAAAACTGTTTATTAAGACCAGGGAAATACGAGCAAAAAGGTCCTCGCAAAACCAAAGCTTTTCAAGCATCTTGATGCTATACCCACAACGCTAGTGGCCGTGGGTATGGATGGAGCCTATACCACAGCCACCAGGTGCAGGGCAGTCAGGCAGGGCCAGTAGCTGATAACCATCAAATGACAACATCATAGGAGGTAATTGGTTTCTGCCACCAAATTAGTATGCAAATAATATTCATTCATTTCAGCGTTTTTGGCTAACGGGAAAGCAACAGAACATTGATTTTATATATATATATATATATATATATATATATATATATATATATATATATATATATATATATATATGCACCCATTGGTTTTCTTTCAGCAGTAAGTACATGCCATTTTTAGCGCTAGTAAAACTCGTAATAGCCAGATTATATATTAGAGTACCTGGGCAGCCTCCCTATCCAGCACTGCATCAGGTACATCAAGATAAGGTAGTTCCCACAGGTAGGCACATTTTGGTCTGGGTTCTTTAATGATTACATAGTGTTTTTGTCATCCTTGATGCATTTATGCATTGTGCCGCTCTATAAATTCTATTGAGCTAACACACTCATTATGAGATGTCATAATGAGTACATCCAAAGCTTCTAATGAATAATGAGAGCACTGCTCTTGTGCATAATGATAACAACAGTGTATGTAACTTAAGGTACTATGCAGACTTACAGGAGAGGCAGCAGTAAAGGCAGTGGTCTTAGCACCCAGCCACACTAACATGACCGGGGTATTACAAATTGATGTTCTCTTCTTGTCAATTCCCATCGAAGTTGTGCCTAACCTGCTTTCATAACAGCAAACCGGTACAACATGATAAATTGTCTTGTTTCAAGGTGTTTCCTTATATTTATCAATCTGTCCTTATATCACTCCTCTACAAATGATTGTCTATGTCCCTATATTATAAATACCAATGTGTAATGTTCTCATTTATAAAATCGCTGGCCCACTCTGCCTTTCCCTCCTGTGCCAATATTAGAGTTATAACAAGCAATGGTTCTCAGTCTTCTCATGGTGTGGAACATTGTTTTCTATTCTTTGAGTAACCCCATATTAATTGAAGAGGAAGTGATATTAAAGTAACAGGCAGGGTGGTTATTGCATATGAGGCCTGGATCTAATCTTACTTGCAAATGTGTCATATCAGCCTTGTGTAGGGCCATAAAATCTACACTAATAGTGAGGTAGGTGGTACAATACAACTCTGCCTTAGGCCATTATGCTAGACACGAATAATGTTATGCTAGACACAGTATAATTACAGAAAATCTTCATCTATCCAGGAGTGCTGGAATGACAATTGTAGTTGGGGTGTTAATGATTGGCTATTGTGCAATGGATCAATGGCAGGTAGGCATATGGCCTAGGTCTGAATGGTCCTATAGACCATGTTCTCATCTCGGGAATATGCCTGTGGCCTGGCACTTTGGTAGCCTACTGTGGTTAAGTGCATAGTTTGACTAATTGGCAGTAGGTGTCATCCCAAACACTGTACCGCAATGTATCTGTCTACCCCTGGGGCGGTGGCTTTTTATGGTGGGGATGTGGTATGGGCCTGGGGAGCTGAGAGTGAGAGGCTCCCTGTAATTATTTAGTGAGTGTAGACGCATGTACTGCATACTGATACCATTAGGACCTGTCTGGTCTGCGGTTGTGCAACAAAATCTTCTAAACAATGGAATCTGGCACTACACTCAAGAGCTGCATGCTGCACATCCATGCCTATATAAGGTGTGTCATAACATAAGAATACACATGCAGCCCTCACCTCAAACAAAAGAATCAGGTCTTTGAAGCAGTATCCATTTTGAAACGATTGTATACAGTATTGCAATAGTATAATGCTGACTATATATGACACAAAGTGGTAGTAGTATATGAAGTGTCACTTTGACTATGGTATTAGTATAAGGGGAAATAACTTTGACCATAGTAATTTCTGGTAAAATGGTATGTCATTTTGTCCATTTTACATCACAGTTATAGCATGCATAGAATGTGACATTGACCATGGGCAGTGTGTAAGCAATTTGTAAAACGTCACTTTGATTATTGGAACAGTGTGCCAGCATCAGATAGTGTAATTTGGGACTGTATGGTAGCATTGCAGCATTGTACATATATGTGAATACCATATACACAATATGATGCAATGCAGAATGATATAGACAATGGACAGGACCACACCTGAGATTCCAGCACATTGTATTACTTAACATCCCTCTCTACACCCACACACCACCAACACTGTCTGTTCCACCCCATACAGCCTGGTGTTACCGCCTGGTGTGAGGGATGAGGGTTGAGGGACGTGAGGGCAGCACGCACTGACCACCACTAACTCTATATTCTGCTGCCTCCCTGCTGCTGCCACCCTACCATACTAAATAGTCCTTCATGCCCCTAGTCTGCCCCTAGTAGTGAACCTACCTTACTAAATAGGTCTACACTCTCTTTTACAGAGAGACCCCAAGCTTCTAGGACAGACTTGGTGTCACAATAAAATACAGAGCAATTTTTTATATCTACACAGTATCATTTTTGTATATAGGTCTTTATACATCCTCCAATTAGATAACTTTAGAAAGCCAGAGCAAGGTCTTGAGCTCCATCCCTTCCCTGTGCTGCTCTACCCTAATGGCCTCTTTCCAGACCACCCTCCCTTTCTTCGGAATCCCTTTAACATCCATGTTGGCCACGTGGGGGGGGGGGCAGTAGTCACGTGATTAGTTCTGGTTGGGGGATGTAGGTGGCACCACCAGTAGTGGCGAGCACAGCTGCAGGTAGACTACAGGTTGGGCACCCTCCCACCAGGGGTTGCTGAAGGCGTGGATGGTCTAGCCCTCCTGCTTTTAGTCTGCCTGCACTCGATAGGGAGAGAGGATGCACCCAACTGATTCAATAACCTGCGGCCATATTGTCGTACTAAAGGAGTGAGTTTTGTTATCAGCATACTTGTAGCTCTGAAAGGATCAGTTTCATACTTCAGTCGAGCATTGCTCTGCTTTATACTATACTTTGTAATAAAATAAAAATCTCCAGTTGGTTCATCAAGAGCCATTTTGTCCCAGAACAGAACAAAATGGTTGGCTGAGCTGTGTTCATGTATTCAAGGAAGTAGGATATAACGCAGGAATATGCCCTGCAGTGCCCATAAATGAATAAGATCATTTCCATTTATTACAGACAAGAAAGGCTAAGGTTGTATCTATTCAAGCTTGTTGGAAAAGTCTGATGTTCCCTTCACACAATTCATACAGTAGCAGGACCCATACCTTCCTGTATGAAGAGACCGGCAGTGACTAGGAACCTTCAGAAGTCGGGTAAAGGTGGACTGGGAGTTGGAGGAGTGGCACGGTACATGGTGAGGGGTGTAGGCAGCATACCGGAGCACGTGGGGGCTTGATACCGATACCCGGTGATGGATTCAAATCAATAATGGCTGCACCTTATCTTTACAGTCAACTACACAGCAGCATGTATGGCTGTTTTTCACTGACACTGGTACACTGCTGTTTTAAGCAAGCTTTCAGCAAGTTCTGAAATTGATTTGCAGTTGAACGGTTGAATGCTTTGAGCATAAAAACGCCACAGGACCTATTACAATAGTGTTGAGGTACTCTGGCTTTGTTGGCCTTTGTCCCGGTTCATATATCGAGTATAGGTAAGAGGCGTTTAGTCTGAATGTTTTTTAGCATCACGGTAGCTTAATATTTAACATGCAACAAAGGAAATTGGTTTAGTACACACTGTCAGTAGTATATAACTTGTAGGTTTAAGCAAGGTAAAGGATGTAAGTAGTATTGGGAGTGCCATTTGTGTCGGGTTTAAAGTACTATGGACAAGATGCTAATGTTGGTGTTTTACATTAAGTTGCAGGATTTAGTTGTTTTTCAATAATACACAAATAGACACTGTGCACTTATCTCACTATGAAACAACCCATAGACGATCTAAAAGCCATGTGTTGTCATCATTGATAGCTCCCTAGTATCATAATTTGGCTAATTTTAATCAAAGAAGGTAAAGCATAGATAGATAGTATGTTTTAAATGAGTGTTCATATAGGTGGACCCGCCCTGCAGCTGGCTCTGGGTGTGTACTGACTGACAGGCAACAGACCCGTGACACGTTCACACAGCACAGTAGTCTATCATGCTGGTGCTTGGCAGCTCCTAGTTCCGTCACCAGCCGCTGAGGGCGCCACCTGCAGCGCCACCTGCCGCCAGGAGGCACCACTTACACCAGCAGCGCCACCTGCAGGGCGCCACCAGCACCACCAGCACCACTACCGCCACCTGCAGGCCGCGTCCGGAACCAGCACCACCAGGTGGCAGCACGAGCGGCACGTGGCGGCACAGGGGCCTGTGGTGGTGAGTGGTGTCAGAGACGGCTGTATCTCCACAACAACACGCTGTGGGGACGGGTCCTGTCGCCTGTCAGTCAGTCAGCGCCCAGAGGCTGCTGGAGCAGGGTGCAGGAGGAAGCTGGAGACTGCAAGAGGTGCCCAGAAGGTGCTGTGGGGGCTGCAGTTACCCAGAGGCCGATGGAGCAGTGCTGTAAGGAGGAGACTTATGAGTGAAGATATCAAGAAGCTGCAGGAGTATTGGCAGGCAGTGTAGGGGGTACAGGTACCAAGTGTGAGGGGTGCAGGTACCCAGTGGCTGTTGGAGCAGTGATATGTAGTATAAGGGGTGCAGTTACCCAGAGGCCGATGAAGCAGTGCTCTTAGGAGGAATCACAGCTTAAGGGATTAACAAAGTTTTACGTCTACAGCACCTAGTGGCAAAACACAAACAAAAAAGTTAAGGTGGCCTTATCACCAGCTGCAGGAGGCTGTTAGAGGCTGAAGGAGACCTAGGAGTGAAGATACCAAGAAGCTGCAGGGGCAGTGATAGGCAGTGTAGGAGGTGCAGGTAGCCAGAGGCTGCCAGAGAAGTGACAAGCAGTGTAAGAAGTGCAGATACCCTGAGGGAGCTGTAGCAGTGCCATGCAGACAGTTTAGGAGCTGCAGAGGGTACCCATAGGCTGCCGGACCAGTGGCAGGCCGTGTGAGGGGTACAGGTACTCAGTGTAAGGATTGCAGGAGGTGCCAAAAAGCCACTGAATTAGTGCCAAGCAGTGGTTAAAGTTACCCAGAAGCGGCGGTACCAGTGCCAGCAGTGCAAGTAGTGTACCAGGCACCGAGAAGGTACTGGGTAAGTGACAAGCAGTGTTAGAAGTACAGGTATCCGGAAGCAGCTGTGCCAGTGACTGGCAGTGAGTGTGAGTAGTGCAGCAGGGATCAAGTCAGTGTCTGGAGGCAGGAGGATGCTGCTACTGGTGACACAGTGATAGCACATGGAGGCCACAGCAGACTAGAGGAAGCTGGGTAATGGTGGTAGTAGCAGGGACATCAACAAGTGGTATCTCTGACAGCCAGGAGGCACCACCACTCCCACCAGACAGTGAGGGAGTTTGGGAAGTCAGGTGAAGTAAGCAGGAGTCTGGGCCTGCAAGCTACCAGCAGAGATACCTACTAATGAGCATAAAGGTAAAGCCTGAGCCGTGATAGAATTATGGGCAGAATACCTGTTATGCATACAGTCTGACTCGTACCTAACTGGAAGCAACTTCTCCACATTGAACATCATATGCAATAGTCAGGCATCCAGTGGCCTAAAGACATACACGTGTTCCTACAGAAATACATGGAAGATTGAGAAGTTACCAAATGTGCTTTACTGTGCTAGATCTAGTTGCATCAGCAAAATAGGAGCTAACAGGAGTCTTTGCACCTTGGGACACCAGCTACCATTTGAGGAACCCCAGGGTATTGTCGTGGGGCCTGGTGGTGGGGCTGGTAAAGTGTAGACACCCTGGAGGGTATTGTTAGTAGCTGTCTCTGAGGAAAGCTGTCTGCTAGTTTGAGGGTTCAGTCCCCTGGAGGCTTTACCCTAGTGGCAGCTGAGGCAGTACCTTGGTGTCTGCTGCAGGGGTACAGGACCCTGGAGAGCTGTGTCTGAGGAGTGCAACACCTGGATGCTAGAGAGTAGTACACTTGTTGGCTCTACAGATTGTTGCGCACCTGAACCCTGTTTCTCTTTGGTATTCGTGGGTAAAATTGTTTTTTCTAAGGGAACTTCAATAAGTGGAGAAATACAACTATACTCGTGGGATATGCTCGTGTACCTATCTGAGGCATACTAATATCTAAGAAATACAAAAATACTGAACACCTAAACGTGGTCGTTACCACAGTGTTTCAATGATAACGTTGTTGTTTCTAAGAGCAAAGGGCACCTGTTAGTTGTATCAGTGACTGTCAGCAGGTCGGATGCAGAGGCTGCGACTGGTCAAAGGATTCTTATTGGAGAGAAGAGGAAACATTACAAGACAAAGTGGTGTGGTCTTGCAACAAACTGTAGGGAGAGGAACTTGGATACTCTGTAGTCCTAGGCTGCTGCCGGTAGCAGCCACGCTGGTGTCTGAGGGAGGAGGAGTGATGAGCAACTGGAGTATACAGAATAAAGGTAAACAAGACACGGCCGAAAAGGTGAGAGCAATACACAACAACTGCACATGGACCATCAATAAGGGCCTTACGTTACTGGGATTATTGTTTATGCAGTACAGGAGGAGGTACGGGTACCGTAGGTGAGAGACTGGGGAGGCAGGTGTATTGGCTGCCACATAGTGGGGTGCAGACAGGAGACGGAGTGAGACGGAGGAGCCCTGTATGTGACGAGCACGTTGAATTTCAATGAGCTGCTATTGGATAGGAAGGACTATAGTTTAAGCCGCTTCCTCATCAAGGGGCCACCTGCAGTTTTCCAGAGTGGTTCTAGTCAAATGAGTGCACATTAGTGGTAGACTTTAACACTATTTAAAAAAAGTGAAACAAAAGAAAATCCTCTTTTTCTGTATACCAACAATATATGTATATAGACTGGCTATGAATACAAATACGATAGTATGCGCTGTAATACTACAGTAGGCTCTAATGCTCAGCTACATTATCTTTTAACAGTGCACATGAGCTGCACATATAGGGCACAGTCCCTTGGGACCTCAACACCCACACATATCCGGCAAAGGCACAAAGACACCCACAGGGATATAACATACACCATACCTTACAGCACAGAGCCGCAATCCATGCCGCTTTGATAAGCCGCCCTCATACAGCCTCAATAAGTAGCTAATGGTGACCGCCCGGGGCAATAGTGAGGCCACATAGAGGGTGCCACACAGTAGGTGTTAGGGGGCAGCCCTACTGGAGGCAGTAGTTAATGTGAGATACACGCTGGGGTGGATACCTTTATATCGTCTCAATAAGGCAAGTACGCTGCCGGGTATTGGATATCACTATAGGCGTATTACAGTGCTGGATATCACTATAGGCGTATTATTATCGGAGCTCAGAGACAGTATCTATGTGATAAGGAGGATATAGGAGAGCTTATCATACAGATCAGACTTCACATATACAGAAGCACTGTAGGAGTTATTACTTTATTGCCATATGGTGAAGGTTGGGTGAAAGCTGATCTCTGAAAGTGGAGCTTACATATGAATCATTCAGGCATCCTCTCACAGAGTATTATCTATCACATCAGGGAGTGTGCAACACCATACACGGCCATACTCCCACACACAGCACCTACACTACCATAAGGAGGGTTAACATTCTACTCCAGTAAGCCACAACCATAAAGGGCACTGAAGCACTCAGCCAGGACAAGCTCAAATATAGACACAATAGCAAGGATCTTATTGTACTTCAACAGGGGCCTATATCTTTACCCCGCCTGAGTATACTGGGACAGATACAGTAATACACTGGAGGCTATGGTTTTATCGAATAACCTCTCTGAGTTGTGTGAATTTGATGTGAACGCTGCACCCAGAGACCATTATAGTGATTCAATAAGGCGTCGGTCTCTGGAGGGGTTTCTATATCACTTACTGGAGGCCACACATAGATACGCTGTGTATAGAAGGCAGTTGGAAGGCTCAGGTATAGTTTTTACACAGCTAATCTAAAAGCCCCAAGCCTTAGTCTGTATTGTTTATCCCAGGTTGGTCATAGGGACATTGGTCAGGCATGACCAAGTGCTATTCAAGAATGACTGAGGCAAAACAACAGACGGATAATACCTTACTCAAAAGGCCTTAGCCTAAAACAAAGAGACTAAGGTGAGTTGGTCAGTGCTGACCAACCTGAAAATATTAACTAACCTAGGTTGGTCGTATAGGGAGCTAATAAATTACTAACTTGGTTAGGTTATAGTGGCTGAGATACTGGTCATATAGGGAGCCAAAGGATATCAGTGTATAAAGGACCTTATTGAACTATAACAGGGCGCTATATAAGGTAATGCAGCAAAGAGTAGGACAGGCACAGATACAGTGTTACAAATGTATTGCAGACAATAGTTCATAATAGACAATAGTTCATGGAGCAGCTAATAGTTCATTAGCATATGCTAAATACAGTATTTGTTAATCAAGCACCCAGAGATCTGTACAGTGATTTTATAAGGCTACAGTCCCTCGATGGGATTCTATATCACTTGTGAGACCAGTCGGCCTACACTCAGTGCTAGAAAGCTACGTAGAAAGCTACACAGTTGCTGCCTGCACTTAGACTGCTTTATAAAACCTATTGGAGTAAAGTATAGAAGGGTATATTGATGTTTTATGCCTCAAAAATACCAGAACCCTGTATAAGGTTGGATGTAGCTTCAAGGAGTATTCACAAAGGAGGACCGGGGTATATATGGTGAGACAAGTACTGTGAGATCCCAGAAGGCGGGATGAAAAATGCAAGTCATGCACCTCATGTATAAGCCAAGCTCCCCTGGAGGGTCTAAGTTAATGGGTGAGACGTACAGGCTAAAGTGTCAAAATCCCATGAGGCTTTTCGCATTACTCCACGAGGTATAGGAGGACATAGTCTTAAGGCCTCTGAAGTATTCATAGTACCGCTGAATACAGAAGAGGAAGCCTTTAAGGCAAAGAGGTAAGAAGCCAGCCTCAGAGAGAGAGGCCCACGGAAGTAAAGTGCTCTATAAGTCAATAAGGGCGCGGCCCCAGGAGGGGTGATTGCCGCAAACTGGAGTATTTCAGGACACAGCAGGAGAAGCAGTTGGGCTGTGATACTGTAGTATTGAGTCCTATGGAGGCTACATGCTGAACACTGGAATGTTAAACAGTTGTAGAAGAATGACGGGTCACAAAAGCGAAAGGACATATTGAGCTGTTAATGAATGCTCTACAACCTGTGTCAGATGTACCCGCTCATTTTATATGCATGCATAGAACGAGTGGAACAAGCGCATGGGGACAGCTAATCGCATTACGTATCAATAAGTGCATGCTCTCGGGAGAAGTGTGCATATTACCCCTAGGACTATGAGAGGGTGCCTGTAGGACGTCCATGCTACTCTTTGAGGACTGCAAGTTGTGCCGGTGAGGGAAATGAACGGGTATGCTAACTTACTTACGGGAGGAGCGTGGATATTACCCTTGGCATATAGGAGTTAGTGTATCTCCCGTTGATGAATAGGAGTGTCTGTGGGAGTCCCACGGTGGTTTTGGAGACCTGTGAGATGTGTGCGTGAAGATCCCGGCTCTCAGTATGGGGGATACGTGGAGGCTGCTGTTAACAGGTGGGTGCTGATGTATTGTACTGTTGCTGTTCTGTATTTACAACGTTGTGGGGTCCTTGTAGCCTTTCTGGCTGTGTCTCACGACCTTGGGCCAATGTTTTTGTCTCTGACCGGGTGCCGTCTCTGACCAGGTGCCTTCTCTGACCAGGTGCCGTCTCTGACTAAGTGTAAAAAAAAAGGTGTTAATAGAATTATACCCATATATAAAAGGATTTGTAAAAACGTTATGGCGGTTGTTATATAATTATAATTATAATTGGCCTCTTGCTGTTGGTATTTTGACCTCATCAAACCAAGCCGGTCAGAGACGGCACCTGGTCAGAGATGGCACCTGGTCAGAGACAACAACATTGGCCCAAGGTCGTGAGACACAGCCTTCTACAGTGGCGTTGGAAGATGTCCCCGTCCCCCCCAAATCACAGTGGACGATCAAATACCTATAGTATAATACCCATTACTGCAAAATCTTACTACTCCCACATAGGAAACTAAAGACTGAGGGGTCTTGGCCTCCAGCCAGAACTAAGCAGAACTAAAACCTAAGCTAAAACATTAATTTGCTTTTAAAAAGGACATAAGTGTACACGTGTACATATGACAATGCTAAATTTTGTTGCCTTTGGCATGCACAATCCGTTTTAGGAGCCTCCATTTTATATATCAAACATCTGCGCAATGTGTATGTGCAGTACAATGAGGCTTGCACTGCAATAATGTCTGCATTTATGTCAAATTAAAGCTTGAATGAACAATTCAATCATATTCATTTTGAGTAAATGCCACTTAAAGCCAGCTTTTTTTAAATATTTGCATGGTATTATTGAAAGTAACGCGATTTCAAATGCTGCTTTAATGCCTCTTAGATTTTCTGAACTGCAAACATTCCTGTAGTGTTACTTTGTCAGCTCTATATGAGGCAGGAGCACCCACTATGTCCCACTCTGTTATACTCTTATGTGTCTGCGTTAACAACCGTGGGATTCTGTCATCCTCCGTCTCCATGCATCAACCTACCAGTGTACTATACTGAGAGCACATGGTTTTCCCACACGATGAATACTGAGGGATAAGATTGTCACTAAAGATGTTATAGTAACAGCTATTATTTCAATACACCATTTTGAGATCTTTAGATGAATGATTTAACAACATCCTTCTCATTAAAATCATCAATTAAAAGCATATGACACCATTTGCCGTTTACAATTGAACAAATTATACGTCTCAAAATTCTCAAAAGAGATTTCTGATTGTTGACTTTCTGAAAGATTAAAAGAGACAGAGACAGAGAGGCAGACAGAAAGAGACACAGAGAAAGACAAACAGAGACAGAGATAGGGAGGGGTGGAATGATGCAGAAATCCCAAGAAGAGGAGTGTGAATTCTATCAAATTAAGTTTTGAGACTGTAGGAGAGAAAAACAGTGTAAAAAGAATAGTTGAGACAGGAAAAGAAATGATTGTTACATGCTGAGGCATTTAATGCAATACATGCCTAAGAAGGTTGTTTGCTTAATGCCGGTTCTTTTGAGGAGTAAAAACATTGAGTGGGCAAGTACAGAAATTGATGAATTTAATGAGGAAAGCAACAGAATCTGGCACTTTAACTTCCCTGAGGGAAACAAAAAGTAGCACACTGATGAATAAAGAACTAATGGGGGACAGATTCAGACATTCGAGATGAAGCACTCGGAGTAGAATGAAGGTTTTGAACTAAATGTTCAATGTGGGTTAGTTTTACGGTCTGCCTCAAGTCATTGATCGAGAAGCAGCCGTCTCCATTTAAACATTGTTTTGATGGGACTCTAGCAGAACAGAGGCAAGGTCCTTGTAGATAACTAGTTATATACTAGAAAACCATTTATATCTACGGTCCTAAGCCTTTGCTGTGAACATTTCAACTTCAGAAGAATTCTGATAGTACTAGATTAGGCTCCCAAGTGGGCAACAATTTTGTACTTATTCCTCGGTTGATCAAAACCAAATGCAAGTACAAATGGAACGCAAGGATATATGACATAATGGCAGCAGTTCAGTCTAGACCTCGAATATCCCTGGGACAACCTGGCTGGTTGAAAGCCAACTTCAAAACAGTAAGAAGAGCCCATGGCATCCAATCCCTTAGGGATCAGGTAGTAGGGAAGTCGTCATCTTTTTAGGTTCCCAGTCTCCACCATCCTGCCACTACAGGCCGGGTTTTCACCCACTAAGGCAGGCGGATAGATCAGGTAATACCCCACCATCCCCCTGACTGTGACACTCTCCATCACGATGCCATCATCACCCCGGTCACATGAATCATTGTAGAGCTGTGCCACAAGTCATAGGTACTACTATAAACAGTTGTATCATAGGACCATTTATGAGACGAACAGACACACGCATGTAGGGGTAAGAATGTGTGCCATGTATGACTCAGTATGTAAAGATCTCTTAGCCTGGTAAACATTTAATTACAAAACTCTCCTCAATTACTGCTATACTGTTATCGTTCATATGGTGGTTATGTTAATGTTTATGTTCCATGCTGTTTATAAAACAAAATCATATCTCCTCCCTTCCTTACTCCTCTTATGGCCAGCAAGCGATTTAGGCTGGAGGGGCAATATATACTGCTCAATAGCTTAACCCTTCTCATATATGGAAATGCTTCCAATTAAAATCAAAGTTCTACCAACAGATTAGCTGTTTGTTCATAAGAAAAAGAACTAAGAGATTGGTAAGCTATTCCTATACTGCAAGCAGGTAGCCTCTTATCTGCCCATTAATGTAACCATTAAGGTTTGCCCCAACCCTGAATACTGCCGCTGCCTTTCATGCGTTTCTTTTTAAGAGTTCAGACCATTTAATGATCTCACTCCAAGCAGCCTTTTCTAAAACGATAGCCTGTTAATAGGGCCCCATCCAAGTAAAGCTATGGACTGCATGACAGCATTACCCATACATCCCTTTATAGTTAAAAGGCATCTGTCCATATCAGCTGCTGTACACACACTCATGGATGCCCTTAGTTATAATTGTCTTTAATAGAAGGTGTCTTGTCAGCATCTAAAGCATATAATTTGATTTTCCTATTTGATAAACAGAAAAAAGAAATCACACATTCTGTACCTCAAATGTCACATTTCTTTGAAGCTGCTAATGCATCATAGAATGCATTACATAACTCAATCTCTATCTTTTGTATTGTTTCTGTACACAGTCTTGCCATGAAAGATCTTAGATCAAAGCATATTTCGTAAAACTGTCTGCATGGATTAGAACTTGAAGTAAACATTGGCCTCACATTACCATTCTAATCTAACTAATGCCATTAGAGTGACTTGCTAAGTGAAATTAAAATGGTCAGCTAAATCAACAGTGAACTAGAATACTAGCTCGACAATTATGTTGCTTGGAGTTGAAAACACACAAACTTTTCACTTTCCTAGCCACTTTGCGATACTTGTAGCTATCTTTGACTTCATCTTTTGTGATATCAATATTGAATATTTCTATAATTACCAAAGGCCTTTAGTTCGATAGGTTGGATATGTTTTAGCATGTGCAATGCTATAGATTGCTATTCCCAAGGAAGCCGTACATCAAACACTTTCTTATACAGGAATAGATCCTGTCATCTAACACTACACAGGCACAATATGTTATTGGCTATCAGCCTACAGTGCAGCATGCCATTACTTCAGTATTTTAAAAGCCTCCAACTGTGTGTACCTTTTTAAAGCTTATTTTGGATGTAGCAGAGTACTGATGTTACCTAATTCTAACTCCTGCAACAACTAGCAAAGGGTCCTGATATAACTACCTTATGTGTAAGTAGGACTTGAAATGATATTGATTCCTTTACTTACCATGCCCCTATCTATACTGTGTAAATGTCTATGTCTAATGCAGTTCATTCAGTGTATTCTTGTCTACAAATGCTCTTTTGACCTGATACACATCCTCCTACTTTATGCATTGCATAACCAGTCCACTACACTGAACGCACACTGTATGCTCACAAAATGGATAATGAGCGATGCAGTTTTTACTAAAAGTGTAACAGTATCATAATAGTATTACAACAGAATTTGCTTTTAACACACTTTTTTGATGTCTTAGATGCATGATTTAACACTGTTCTTCTCATCGACATCATCAATTAAAAGCTAGTGGCAGTTTCTGCAAAGCAACAAAAACACCACAAAATACAATTTATATATATTTTGGCATTCTTAAAGGGGTTCGATATTATTGAAACCCAAACAATTAAAGACAACGAGGCATAAATACAGAGAGACAACAGAGGCAAAGGCATGGGGAAAAAGAAAAAGCATGAAATAGAAGAACTCATTAAATTTGAGTTTTTAGTAAAAAAAGATACAAACAATAATTAAGGAGAGAAGTTATGAGACAGGAAGAGGGAGATGGATTTAATATAAAACCTGCCTAAGAAAGTTGTTTATCTAAAGCATCTGGTCTGTTCTTCTGACACATGAAAACAGTTGAGTGGGCAAGTACAGAAATTGATAAATGCAAAGGGGAAATCAACAGAATCCTGGCACTTTAAGTTCCCTGAGGAAGACAAAAAGTAGCACACTGGTGAATAAAGAACTAATGGGGGACAGATTCCGACATTCAAGATGAAGCACTCAGAGTAGAATGAAGGTTTTGATCTAAATGTTCAATGTGGGTTAGTTTTATGGTCTGCCTCCAGTCATTGATTGAGAAGCAGCAATCTCCATTTAAACGTTGTTTTGATGGGACTCTGGCAGAAAAGTCAACCCAAGAAGAATTCTGATAGTACTAAGTTAGGCTCCCAAGTGGGCAACAATTTTGTACTTATTCCTCGGTTGATCGAACCCAAATGCAAGTACAAATCGAATGCAAGGATATATGACATAATGGCCGCAGTTCAGTCTAGACCTCACACATCCCTGGGACAACCTTGCTGGTTGAAAGCCAACTTCAAAACAGTAAGAAGAGCCCATGGCATCCAATCCCTAAGGGATCAGGTAGAAGGGAAATCCTCATCTTTTTAGGTTTCCAGTCTCCACCACCCTGCCCCTACAGGCCGGGTTTTCACCCACTTAGGCAGGGGGATAGATTAGGTAATACCCCACCCTCCCGCTGACTGTGACACTCTCTATCACGATGCCATCATCACCCCGGTCACATGAATCATTATAGAGCTGTGCCACAAGCCATAGGTACTACTATAAACAGTTGTATCATAGGACCATTTATGAGACAAACAGACACACACATGTAGGGGTAAGAATGTGTGCCATGTATGACTCATTATGTAAAGATCTATTAGCATGGTAAACTTTTAATTATAAAGCTTTCCTCCAGTACTGCTAATCTTTTATTGTTCATATGTTGGTCATGTTAATGTTAATGTTCCATGCTGTTTATAGAACATATTCATATCTCCTCCCCTCCTTACTCCTTTTATGGCCGGCAAGAGATTTAAGCTGGAGGGCCAATATATACTGCTCAATAGCTTAACCCTTCTCATTTATGTAAATGCTTCCCATTAAAATCAAAGTTCTCCAAACAGATTAGCTGAAGAACTAAGAGATTGGTACGCTATTCTTATACTGCAAGCCTCTTATCTGCCCATTAATGTAGCCATTAAGGTGCGCTTCAACACTGAATACTGCCGCTGCCTTTCATGCATTTCTTTTTAAAAGTTCAGACCATTTAATGATCTAACTCCAAGCAGCCTTTTCTAAAAGGATAACCTGTTAATAGGCCCAAATCCAAGTAAAGCTATGAACTGCATGACAGCATTACCCATACATCCCTTTATAGACAAAAGGCATCTGTCCATATAAGCTGCTGTACACACACTCATGGATGCCCTTAGTTATAATTGCCTTTTAACTGAAGGTGTTTCGTCAGCATCTAAAGCATATAATTTGATTTTCCTTTTTGATAAACAGAAAGAATAAATCACACATTGTGTACCTCAAATGTCACCTTTTTTTGAAGCTGCTAATGCATTATAGAATGCATTACATAACTCAATCTCTAAATTTTGTATTGTTTCTGTACACAGTCTTGCCATGAAACATCTTAGATCAAAGCATATTTCGTCAAGCACTTTGGAGCTTGTATCCTTTCCAAAGAAGCTTTTATATGCATGTGTATGCAAAAATATGAATTAAGACAACTGAATACATGGATTACAACTTGTAGTAAACATTGGCCTCACATTACTTTTTTAATCTAATTGATGCCATTGACTTGCTAAGTGAAATTAAAACTATTCATTCACTAGTCCAAGCTAAATGCATGATAAATTATCAGAACCCACTGTTCAGACCCATTTGTCAATCCCCGCTGGCTGTTTCTGTCTTTTCCCTCGGGACACTGTGAGACTACCCTCTAGAGAATTGAGTGACACTCACTTCAACCGATTATAGGATCATCCTGCCTGTAACTAGTACTTCTATTGGTAAGAGACAACCACACAGAGAGAAGAAGTAAGATCACCGTAACTCTCAAATGGGAGTCCAGCCCCGATCACTGAGGTAACTATCCCCACAACTCTAAAGTGCCTCCCAATCATTAGGGAGTCTTAGAACAGAGTCTTATAGAGTTATTTTAGAGTCCTGCTAATGTGAGAGTCACGTTAGAGTCCTGGGGAGAGTTACCTCAGTGATCACGTTGGGAGTGATTCTACTTCTTTTCTCTGTACAGGCATGCTGCTGTGGAGTGGGTGTGCAGCATTCAGCACAGTTAATTTAAATTTTGACTGACAGGAACAGCTCAGATGGTCAGTTTAGTCAACAGTGAACTAGAATACTAACTCGACAGTTTTGTTGCTTGGAGTCGAAAACACACAAACTTTACACTTACCTAGCCACTTTGCGATATTTGTAGCTATCTTTGACCTCATCTTTTGTGATATAGATATTGAATATTTCTATATTTACCAAAGGCCTTTAGTTCTATAGATTGGATTTGTTCTAGTATGCTCAATGCTATAGATTGATATCCTCAAGGAAGCCCTACATCAAACACTGCCTTATACAGGAATAGATCATGTCATCTAACACTACAAAAGCACAACATTTTATTAGCGATCGGTCTACAGTACAGCAGGCCATTACTACAGTGTTTTAAAAGTCTCCCATTTTGTGTACCTTCTTAAAGCAGTTTTTGGATGTAGCAGAGTAGTGATATTACCTAATTCTAACCCAACTCCTGCAACAACTAGCAAAGGATCCTGATATAATTTGACTACCTTATTTATGAATAAGATTTGAAATAATATTGGTTCCTTCACTCACCATGCCCCTATCTATACTGCGTAAATATCTATGTCTAATGCAGTTCATTCAGTGTATCCTTGTCTACAAATGCTTTTTTAACCTGTTACACATCCTTCTACTTCATGCAGCGCATTACCAGTCCACTACACTGAAAGCACACTGTATGCTCACAAAAATGGATAATGAGCGATGTAGTTTTTTACTAAAAGTGTAACAGTACCATACTAGTGTTACAACAGCAACTACTTGTTTGAGGTCTTAGATGCATGATTTAACACTGTTCTTCTCATCAACATCATCAATTAAAAGCTAATGGCAGTTTCTGCAAAGCAACAAAACACCACAAAATACAATTTATATATATTTTGGCAGTCTTAAAGGGGTTCGATATTATTGAAACCCAAACAATTAAAGGAAACGAGACATAAATACAGAGAGACAACATAGGCAAAGGCAGGGGAAAGAGAAAAAGCATGAAATAGATAGATTTTTAGTAAAAAAAGATACAAACAATAATTATGGAGAGAAGTTGTGTGACAGGAACAGGGAGATGGATTTAATATAAAACCTGCCTAAGAAGGTTGTTTACCTAAAGCATATGGTCTGTTCTTCTGACACATGAAAAAAGTTGATTGGGCAAGTGCAGAAATTGATGAATTCAATGAGGAAATCAACAGAATCCTGGCACTTTAACTTCCCTGAGGAAGACAAACAGTAGCACACTGATGAATAAAGAAGTAATGGGAGACAGATTCAGACATTCAAGATGAAGCACTCAGAGTAGAATGAAGGTTTTGGACTAAATGTTCAATGTGGGTTAGTTTTATGGTCTGCCTCAAGTCATTGATCGAGAAGCAGCAATCTCCATTTAGACTTTCTCCTGATTTGACACATGGAGCAAAGAGGTAAGGGCCCTGTAGATACTTTGCAGTATACCAAAAGCCTTTTCATAGCTAGTGTCCTAAGTTTTTATGTAAACCTTTCAACTCAAGAAGATCCTGATGGTACCTTTTCCTCTTCCAGCTAGATTAGGCTCCTGATACTACCTAATTCTGTGCAAATTTCTATTACAAGTAGGCAAGGATTTTGTAATCTACACATATGTCAATCCAAATTAAATTCAACTTCAAATGTAATGCGAGGATCAATATGACATGATGGCTTCAGTTTGGTCTAGACATCACACATTCTTTGGACTACCTTGCTGGTTGAAAGACAAATTCAACACAGTATAAGCCTACGGTTCCCAATCGCTATGGGATCAGGTAGTCGGGAAATCCTCATTTTTTTAGGTTACCAGCCTCAACCATCCTACAGGCTGGGTTTTTACTCATTTACGCAGGTGGATAGATCAGGTATTACCTTACCCTCCCCCTGACTGTGACACTCTCTATCATGATGCCATCACTGGCCACAGCACATGAATCATTATTAAGCTATGCCACAAGGTATTATAACTTTTATGAAAGGTTTTTGTTATTTGACCATTCCCTGATGTACATATGCATGTAGAGAACAATTAAAAGAGAGAGACAGAGACAGAGACAGAGAGAAAGACAGACAGAGAGACACACGGACAGACAGACAGACAGAGACATAGATACAGAGAGACAAACAGAAGCAAAGGCAGGGAAAAGGTATCGCCATAAACCAGAAGAACTCATCAAATTGGAGTTCTGAGCAAAAACAGAATATGGGAGAGACAAACAATAATTATAAAGAGAAGTCGTGAGATAAGAAGAAGGAGGGGGATTTAACGTAAAACCCATGTAAGAAGGTTGTTTACCTAATGCATTTGGTCTGTTCTTTCGACGCATAAAATGTTAAGTGGGCAAGTGCAGAAATTGATGAATTCAATGAAAAAAACAACAATCCTGGCACTTTAACTTCCCTGCAGAAGACAAAAAGTAGCACACTGATGAATTAAGAAGTAATGGGAGACAGATTCAGACATTTGAGATGAACCACTGAGAGTAGAATAAAAGTTTTCGGAGTAAATGTTCAATGTGGGTTATTTTCATTGTCTGCCAGCAGTCATTTATCGTGAAGCAGCTCTCTCCATTGAGATTTTGTCCTGAAAGGAGGCTAGCGTCCTTAAGATATCTCTGATCGAGAATATCTTTTATCAATGTTGATTTCTACTCCTGACACAAATAGGCAAAGACCATGTCATTACACCTAAGTTAATTAAAACCTAATGAAAATACAAATATAACACACAGGATATGAAACATAATATGTTAAGTTCAGTCTAGAACAAATATGTCTGCAAGCTTACCTTGCTGGTTGAAAGCCAACTTCAACACAGTAAGAGCCTAAGGTGTCCAATCACTATGGGATCAGGTAGTCAGGAAATCTTCTTCGGTTCCCTCCCTCCTCCACCCTGAAAGTGTTTTTTTACAGAAACTAACAGAAAGAGTTCTGCCTTTAACTGAGTCACACTTTGTGTACCTTTAGTTTGAAGGTTTTTAGCTACTAATGCATCAAAGAATGCATTAAGAAAAACCATCTCCATTTTACGTAAGGTTTCTGTACACAGTTTTGCCAAAGAAGATCTTAAATCAAAGGATAATTCGTAAAGCACTTTGGAGCTTGAGTCTTTTCCAAAAGAGCTTTTTATATTTTGTTTTGTCAGGTATTGAATTTAATGGATAAGCTCTTACATATTAAAAAACAACAACATTATTATGCCTAGGTTAAATGAGCGTAAAGTGCTTTCAGTTTTTGTTAGTAAAAACAACCTAGTGGAGACAACTGACTGTATGGATTAGAACTTGTAGTATACATTTTCCTACATTACATGCCTTCTCTAGCTGATGTCCAATAAGGACCATGGCAGAGATGTCATAGTGTACTTCTGGCAGTTTTCATTTGTCAAAGCTTTGCTGACATATAATCATTGAATAGATTATTTCCGTGACGGCGAGGATATGATTCTCAAAAACTGAATCCATAAGAACACAGTGCATCCAACATGAGACAGCACACGGTTATCATGATACCTTGTGTTCCGGAAGCCATACCATCATTTTAATCAATAATGAAAATCAGGTAACAGGAGCAGCCGAGAGGAGATTAAGGCAAATACAAAATAACATAACTTCCACACAACATGTTTCTCAGGATGATGCTAGAATTAGTTTCATATTTCCAAAGACTCAGATGCTGGATATTAAAAAATTGATACAAATCCCATTGCAGAAGTCCACGCCCCTTTAGAGGACAGGCTTGACGCATGGCCTCCTCTGAATCAGATACAGTCACGGAAGCCGATACATTGGGTATTGGAGGGTCAGAAATGAGACCTAAAGCTATGTTTAATTCTAACAAATAGCTGAACTTCAAAAAAATAATTAAATCTCATATCAGCCTCTAATGCTTAAAACTAGCAGCCCATCCTAATCCCATCTCACTTTTAACATAAACAACAATTTGGAAACCTCCGACCAGTAACTAAGCTTCAAGCTGTTTAAATAAACTTTCCTTTCGTAAACCGATCCCACATTTCAAATTTTAAATGAACAAGCCAAGATTGTACACCAGTCTTGGGTAAAATAATATTACAGTGTTGAATGAGGGCGCTCTCTTAAAGGGGGTCTGTCCTCGCCAGAGTGCATCCACCTTGTGCCCTATGCTATGATTGCCCACAGGTTGTGTTATGCACCTCCCATCCAATACTGCCCTTACCATAACGACCCTAGAGCGGATCCAACATGCACAGTGCCCTGTGCTAGGTGCAGTCAGTAAGGTAAGTTCAGGTAAAATCAGCCAGTGGGGATCAGTCAGTGCTATTTGTAATTGGCACATGCTGAGGGTCCATATTGGGATCAGAGCAAACCCACAGTCCTGCCTGGGTGCCCTTGGTAAAATATTGCGTTCTTTTAAACTTTCATAAAACTGTCTGAACATTGCATACTACTATATAAAATAATCACATGTATAATCCTTATACTAATTAAGTTTTGCACTGACCCCATTGTGGCTACTGTTGACATGTGGCATATACCAATGCAGTGTCCATAAATAAGATGTGGCTGGTTAAAAGGTTGCATTACTTTACACACTCAAAGAGCTGTACTGGAAGTAGGAGTGATATCCACTGGCTGATTTTACCTGAACTGACCCTACTGACTGCACTCAGCAGAGCACCCCAATCACCCCTACTGGTAACTCGTATTACCCCTGCCCACACTCCACACACTGTCACTACAGGCCACCAAGGTGTGGGCAGTAGAGGATTGTGTTGACCACAGGCTCGTTCTCACACAGCAGTATATTGGGAGATATCATTAGTAATCAAGGGGGGGGGGGGTAGTTGTATGCATATGGAGGTGGAAGGGGCACATATTTACACTCTCTATAAAGTGGAGGATTTGACGATTTGATGACACCCACAAAAGGTCCCCCACCCCCTCTACATTAGCCTTTTTCATAGAGCATGCTGCCACAAATTACCCTCAATAACACCCTTTCCCCCGCCACTGTTAAATAATGATCATATGCATTGCAGTAGCTCCAAGCCCCTCCTCCTACAGCCTATAAGTATTGTCCACATATCACTAGGCAGCACCACGCTGTAGCTATACAATGACACTTTAAACACTTGGCTGCTTCCCTGAGAGTCAACTCGCTTAATAAAGGGAAGTGCTCTGCAAAGCACTGACTGTTCATGCACTATTTATTTTAAATTGAATGCATGATGCACTGCTAGAACCCAATGAGTGGGCCCTTTGCCTTTTGCCTTTTGCCTTATGCCTTTTGCCTGAGGACACAGCGACACTTCCCTCTAGGGGATAGAGGGACACTCACTGCACCCGAATATTATCAACCAGCGTTAATTCCAACATGGATTGACAAACAGGGGGGGGGGGGGGGGGCTCAATTGGTAGCCTCTGCCAATGCTGAACTAGAATATTAACTTCATGGTTCAGCTTTTTGAGTATAAAACGAATATTCTCATGCTTATCTAGCCAGTTGATCTTATCTATAATAATATGGATTTTCAATATTTCTGAAAGTGTTGTTGATATTTAGTTCTATAGATAAGAGGCTCACTAGCATCACTTTAGCTGGTTGTATCTGCCCAAGAGGCAGCCGTTCATCACAGACTGTTGTGTACAGAAAAAAATCATGTCATCTTACAGTACACAGACATAACATGTTGTTAGCTTACAGTCTCTAGTACAGAGGCCCTTTTCTACAGTTAAAAACCTCCCTCTCGGTGTACCCTCTTGAAGCGGGTTTTGTATGGTGTATAGAGTACTGACAGCACTTAATTCTATGCAGCCTCATGCCATAATAAGTAGAAGAGGGTCCTGAAAGTACATACCTGGCCTTACCATTACTCTTACTTCATTTTTCAGTTCAGTAATGGTCTAGAACTGTTCTCTAACTATGCCCCTAGATAAACTGGGATAATATTTATAGCTCAAATGCATTCTCGTCAGTAGCTCACTTTCTATTGATGCTGTTTCAACCTGATGTACATTATATAGGGGGTGCATTACGTGTGAAGTAAGGCACAGTCTTGAAACAATAAGTACAAGAATCCATATAGCGTAAATTGATGTTTCTGTCAAGAGATATACAATTAAGAAATATTAAGGACTAGTAAGTTAAAAACATCTGCAGTATCAACAATATATGAATTAGCTAGACACTGCAGAATATTATCTGTACATTGTGGATGTCAGCATTTTGACTGTGAGGTCCTCCATGCATGGTAAAAATAGAGTAATATGGATGTATACAGGTTGCAGGGGTTAGCCTGGCTGTTGTGAGGGAGGCTCTGCAGGGACCTCCCATCACTGTACCCTGTAGAACCGCCCATCCATCAGTCTATTGTAGTTTGTGCCTGCCTGGGCTAGGCAGTGTGAGGTGGGATAATAGGGTGGGGAATTGTCTTTGTCATTTGTACTTGGTTAAAAAAAGAAGATAAATACACCTATATAGCTACCTTGTCAGCATTTGTCAGGATGGGGCAGATGCAATTTAAGAAAAAGAGAGAAAGTGAATTATAAAGGTCCACGAGTTTTTGGTCTGTAGCTTGGATTCTTTCACTTGTTGAAGGTGGGGCCTTATTTCATGAGGCCACAGGCCAAGTGAAATGCGCCCCCACCTTCAACAAGTGAAATAACCCAGGCTATAGGCCTAAAAGAATGTATTTATTTGTAGCTATTTTTCATCTTTTTCAATTCAAAATGCCAAATTATGGTAGGTGGAGCCAAAAAAGCTCTTTTTTAGACTGTACAAATGTAATCAAAGGGCCCTTGATGACGTCATCGATGACTTCACAGGGCCGTGAAATACAGCCATGGTTATTTCACAGGGGTGTTAAATACGGCACTCCTTGGTTAATCAATGAGGCTGCCATATTTGATTTCTTTTAAATATATACCCATGAAACTATGGAGAAACTATGGAGAAAAATGTTGAGAAAGGAAGAGGAATTGTAAAATCAATCTAAAAACGTTGTTTACCTGATGTTTTAAGCCATTTTTTGGGGAAGTAAAAGGAATTGAGTGGGCAAGTACAGAAATCAATTAATTCAATGAGGAAATCAACAAATTCCTGGCACATTAACTTCCCTGCTGAAGACAAACAGTAGCAGACTAATGAATGAAGAAGTAATGGGGGACAGATTCAGACATTCGAGATGAAGCTCTCAGAGTAGAATGAAGGTTTTGAACTAAATGTTCAGTGTGGGTTAGTTTTATGGTCTCCAGCCATTGATTGAGAAGCAGCCGTCCCCATTTAGACTTTGTCCTGATGGGACCCAGGCAGGACTGAGGCAAAAGTCCTGTCGATACCTATGGGAGGGGCTACAGGACTTTTCCATCCTCTCAACATGTTGGTAAAATTTGAGATAATGTATCACCATTTCCATGTTTCTCCTACATATTGTAGACCATCTAATCCTTATCATATGTAAAAATTGGCACAGCAGCTTTTTTAACCATTTTTCTAGAGTAACATGAAGATGTATACCTTCTCTAACTTCCAGGCACATGTTGTGTTCATGAGATTCAGAAGAGACCAATGGTTATTTGCTGGGAAATGATATATTTCAATATAACTTATGTTAAGTATGATGTTGCATTATATGTCTATGCATACATTCAGTTTAAAAAGTATTTATTTAGATTTTCCCTATTATACAGGACTTTATAAGTCTTTATTTTATCAATTCTTATCCAAGTCTGTGCATTCCCATAATTAGACACATTTGCTCTTTAAATTATCTACACTAGCAGTTCCTTGTTTCATATGTGAGACACCTCCCTGAACAGTTTATGTATATATCTTCCCTCTCATCATAGAATATTTGCTCTTATTCCTCTAAAACCCTGTAATTATACCTGCTGAACAGTGGTATTGCTAAATCTCATGAACACAACATACTGTCTAACAAATACAACATTGGTTAAAAAAGCATGAAATATAATGAAATACTATACTTAAGTTATTGGGACATGTAGTAGATGTATGTACACTTTGGATAGGGAAGATATACCATATCTATAATGGGTTACCTTTGAATAATGGAGCATTAAGTAATCTTATGAACACAACATCTTATGAACACAATATCTAGATTTACATGTAAATATGCATGAAATTAACTAGTTATTTGCCATGAGCCCATTGTTAACTGTTGATTTTAACGATTGTAAGTGATTATTTATCATGGCCCACCTTGTAAATGTATTGTTTCCTACTATTTTAACAACACAACATCTTCTGAACACAACATCTTCTGAACACAACATCTTCTGAACACAACCTGTGAATATCCCCATAGATATAGATAAAATCAAGCATGTTTTTGCATTAACTTTATTGATAGTTGTTGGTTATGATCATAATAATTGATTTCTTATCAGAACCCTGCTTCTAAATGTCCTTTTGATAATGTCTTATGAACACAAAATTATGGACACAACATCTTCTGAACACAACATCTTCTGAACATAACACATTATGGACACAACATCTTGATTTATATCAAGATTGAGATGAAATTGACCATAAATTTACAATAAGGTCTTTAATATATGTTGATTGTGACAATAGTAACCAATTTCTTATCAGAACCCTGCTCTAAATATCCTTTTCCTGCTATCTTACTAACACAACATTATGAACACAACATCTTATGAACACAACATCTTATGGACACAACATATTATGAACACAACACCTCACGAACACAACATGTGGGTTTCTAGCTAAACTATCATGAAATATACCATTTCACTGCCATGAGGTAATTGATATGAGCTGCATTCTAAGTGATTTTTAGCATATTTTCCCTTGTATATACCATATTTCTACCATCTTCCGAACACAACATCTTATGAACACAACATCTTATGGACACAACATGTGTAAAAACATCATAAATACACTAAAATTCAAAGGTTTAGCAATTCACACCTTTAGATATGGTCAAAAGGACTTAGTACCTTGATTTACAGGTAATTTTAGTTTAATTTGAGTGAAAATATTGCCATTTAAAGTTAAAGCCCTTAAACAATACGTTTTCTAAATGATTTTTGGAGCTCTAAAGCAAGGGGATATAATTCCCCCTGTAATTTTATTTTAATTATACAAATATATGGGTTATAGTAGATGACTTTTATGTCAAAACATCATGTCTCAGCACTATTTTACTATGAATAAAATAATCATAAAGTAGCTGTTATGATATTGTTTGTGTGGGAACCTATTCTTAAGCTGATATGGAGAAGTAGGAAATAATTAGAAAAAGAGGAAAAATTAATTTGTATATTGCCTTTACCATATAATATCAGAAAAATTAAATGAAAGTATAAAAGTTAATATATAAACATGATAAAACATCTGCCTGAGTGTAAAAATGGTCAGGGGACATGCATTTTGGGCTGTTTTTAGCTATATAATACCGTTTTTCTTATAAAAATTAAACTTAATTTTCACAAATTACACATTTATACTAATTAGCAAGGTAAATATCACATACCAGTCAGAAAAACATAAAGGAAAAGTTTGATTTCTCAGATTTATATAAAAGAATGTGATATTTTGAGGGTTGGAAAAATCCTGTAGCCCCTCCCCTATCTACTAGACATTCTTTATACAACCAGGTAAGGGTCCTAGTTTATACTAGAAACCTTTCAGTAACTCAGCAAATGTCTCCATTATTCCTACAAAGACCTTGACATGATATATTGGTTAGATAAAATCTACTGAAAGTATAAATATTATGCAAGGGAAATGTAAAGAAACAGCTTAAGTGCACTCTAGACATCACATGTCCCCAATCAAACCTGGCTGGCTGAAAGCTAACTATAACTCTGTAAGAGCCCCTGGTGTCCAATCACTATGGGATCAGTTAGTCGGGAAATCCTCATCCTTTTTAGGTTTCCCGCCTCCACTATCCTGCATTGGCAGGCCGGGCTTTTACCCACTTAGGAAGGCAGATAGATTAGGTAATACCCAATCCTATCCTTGAATGCCTCAATCTCTATCAATAATCATTACAGGGCTGTGGCACATATCGTTAAACATATACATGTATGGGTAATAATGGTATCTATAATGACTGCCACCTATAAGAGTGTGTCTAGAATGTTTAGCATGGTGAATATTTGACTCTAGACCTGTCCTGAGTAAGTTCTTTTTCTTGTTATGCTGATGTAATTATTGATTGGAGAGCGGAGACTGAAGGAAATGGCAAAAAGGCTGGAATATATTGTATCATTTATAAATATATATAAATATATATATAATGGTAGTGGTAATCTTCTCAGGATGTTTATAATATTCTGTTCAAAGAACAGAGTCTATCTATTTATACTTTATTCCGTTAGCGAGAGGGAAGCAATTTGAGCTGTTGTGGCAACACATATCATTCAGTAGTTGATAACTTCCCATAGAGGTCTATTAAAATATTATCCATTTAGATCAAAGTTCTCCCAGGAGATTAACCCAGACCTCTTACATAAGAAGTACGAGACATTCACTAAGATATTCTTCATACTGTAAGTGGGTAGCTTCTCATCTGCCTTATATATGGCTCTTTCTCACCCCTATATTTTGCCCTCACTCTTCAAGTTTTTCTTTTAAAGAGTTCAGAATATTTAATGTCTCAACTCCTAGCAGCTTTTTACAAAGGCATGTAATGGGTCCATCTTAAGTGAAGTTATGAACTAATGGCATAAGGCCATTATGTCTCTTCATAGATTAAAAGCATCTGGCCATGTGAGTTGCTGTGCACTTTAGAACTAATGGATGCCTACAGTGATAATTTACTTTCAAGGGAAAGTGTTTCGTTAGATTTAACCGATAAAAATTTGCTATTTTCTAAACAGAAAAGAAAAATACATTCTGTACCTCTAGTTTGACGTTTTAGCAACTATTACATTAAAGGGCGTATTGAGAAAAGGCGTCTCAATTAGAGATAATGGTTCCTTACACTGTTTTGCCTTAGAAAATCTCATATAAAAGTGTATTCTGTAGAGCAGTTTGGAGCTTAAGTCCATTCCAAATCCGCTGTTTTACTTTTTTTCTTGTCAGGTCTGTATTTATTGTTGGCTAACATGCTCTGTATAAAAAGGAATATCACATTATGTCTAGGTTGCCCCTGTGGAACAGAACTTGTAGTATACTTTGGCCTTTCATTAACTACTTAGCCTAAAGGAGGCCTGGTCAGGATCATGTCAGGGGTGTTTATAGATTACATATTGCAGTTTCATTGCATATTTGCTGAAATATGTAATCTCTTTCCCAGTATATGGTGAACATGATACCCTGTGGGTTAGAAGCCATGCCAGCACCCTAATTGGGAATGAGAATGGACAAACAGGAGCAGGTGAAAGAGAAGAGTTTTTCAGGATGATTGCTCATAAAATCCCTCTATCTTACTGAATTCAATATGGCCTTAAACATATATGATAGACGGGAACATGATTACTCTTATACACAATGTAAGGGAATATTATCAGGCATAAGGTATAGTACTTATCATGAGTCTGATAGAGGTTACTCATCCTGTATCTGTTCCTTTTCATTGTCTTTCAATTTATAAATCAGGATGGGGATATTCTTTAGTTTTGAAAGTGTTGTTGACCTTTAGTTCTGTAGATGAGAGGCTCTCCAGTATCCTGTTTGCTGGAGTTATCTGTCCTTGATGCAGTCGTTTATCAAAGACTGCCTTGTGCAGGAATAGATCCTGTCATCTTACACTACAAACAGACACAACACGTGATCAGCTAACAGTCTACAGTACAGGGCCCCTCGCTAAACTTTATCAAACGCCTCCCTCTCTGCACACCTTCCTAAAACAGATTTTGCATTTTGCAAACATCTAGATAAGGGTCCTAATGGTACCAAGTCCCAACCATACTCATGCCACAACTGACACAGGGTCCTAATAGTACCTACTAGCCTTACCATGACTCCTACTTATTTGTTTAGTTCTGTAATGATCTGGCATTCTTCTCTTCCAATGTCCACAACTATAAATGTCAAGTGCAGTTTCTCTGGTGTCTTACTTTCTATAGATGCTTTTCTAACCTGATGCACATGATTTAGGAGAAGTCATGCATGCATTTTTATACTAGAAGCTATACAATTTAGAATTCCTAATTAAAATTATGTTGAGTACATTTGTAGTATTGCATTAATCAAGTGGATACTGCAGTATGTCATTTTTATCTGAACCTTGTGATTAGCAGTCAAATGTATCCTACCTGCATTTATATATATATATATATATATATATATATATATATATATATATATATATATATATATATATATATATATATATATATATATGGTAGGAATGGAGCAATATGAATGTATATGGAGGAAGAAGGGTTAGCCTGTTGTGAAGGAGAGTCTGCAGGTACCCCCAGCACTGTAGAACCATCCATCCATCAGTCTATTGTAGTCTGTGCCTGACTGAGCAAGGCAGTGGGAGGTGGGAGGAGAGTGTGGTAGAGGTCCTTTGACCTTTCCTAGACTCACTATATATAACACATCGCCGAATAGCTTAGCCACACTGATGAGAGGGTGGGGAAGTTTTTTTTACCTTTATCTGACTCACTGAATTCTACAGCCTAACATAGCTTAGCCACGCAGCTTGAATATCACATTATGAAAATGTAGTTAAGAGTGATAAGCTAGCTTTCTGTTTTACAACATTCAAATTTATAATGTATTGAAATGTTATAATTTCAGGTTCAGGGTTTACACTGATCCTTTCTCATTTCCACTATGTTGAGAGTCACATACAGTCACATACCCAACCAGCGTGTGAGAATAGTAGTGTCCTGTATACATGTACATCTAATTGACATTATGATAATAGTAGATCTACATGAGAAATAATCTTCACACGCATTGATGTTAAGTTCAGTAAATACAATCCCTTCTTTGTATCGGGCAGAGGCAGTGTGAATAATAAAAGCTGGATAGGTAGAATGCTCTTTCAGCTGCCATGGTACAGTTTACAATTTGAAATCATTCCTGTCACTTGACTGTTACTCTCTCCTCTTTATTTCTGCCTTTTTGTGTTTGGAAGAAAATAAACAGCTGCTATACTTATGGGAGTGCTTAATGTCTGAGACATTTGCAGCACTTCCTGTGGATCTATATTAAGCAACTTCATTCGATAAAATATCTTAATACCTTAATGTGATCCACTTAATGAACAAATTGTGTTGTAGGTCTCAATAGAGTGGGTACATTTTAAGAATGCATTACTCGTCATGCAGAATGCGGATATTAGGATATTAAGTCAGTTCTTTCTGCTTAGTAAAGTATATTCATTTCAGATATTGTAAGCGTCGAAGACAGATAGTTGAGTATGAATGAACTATTGGTAATCTTGCAGTAAGACAATTCACTTGCCTCAGTTTATTGTTAAATAAACTGCCATTAATTACAATTAACTAATCTTAGCCTCATTTTGGTGTCTTTCAGCCCTGCTCTGTGCCTTTCCGGCAGGTGTCAACCTGGTGGAGACGGATGGAACTAGTGGAGATGGTGAGGCGGCAGGTAGTGGTGATGGTGTTCCGTGCCCCAAGGACCACTTCCTGTTGCTGTCCAACACTTCCTGTCTGGCCTGCCCTACTTCCTGTGCCGAGTGCCTCCCCCGCGCCTCTGATGTCACACGGCCCTGTCGTGTCTGTCGGCATGGCAACGGGCTTGTATTAGGAGCCAGAGAACCCACACAACAAGTCAAAGAAAGATGGACGCTTGGAGGGGGATGTGACATCTGCACTGACATTGGTATGTTTGAAACAGCAGGAAGTGGGGGCCTGCGTCTCAACCTGGTGGGTGCTAAACAGGAAGAGGGGTACACAGTGGAGGGGCGGCTGGAGGTACGGGCTGGGGTCCACTGGGGGGCTGTTTGTGACGACGGATGGACAATGGAAAACTCTAATGTAGTCTGCCTACAGCTTGGGTTGGGGATTGCTGTAGGCTTCGACAAACAATACGACCTCCTCCACCCCTACCTGCCTCCTTTGGATGTACTCATGGATGACCTAAACTGTACAGGGCAGGAGGAAAGCATCCTAGAATGTGCCTTTATTGGTGGTACACTACAGAACTGTGAGAGCACAGAGACCATCGGGGTGCGGTGTTCAGGACCAGAGCTCCAGGGTCCTTTCTGTGTGGAGTGGTGTCCCCGTGGGCAGTATGCAGATGTGACTACCGGTGTTTGTATAAACTGTACCGGACGCTGTTTGTCCTGTGAAGGCGGCAGCGGACAGGGAGAAGAATGCACTTCTTGTCAGGAACCCTACTTCCTGATGCACAGCGGGATAGCCGATACATCAGGTAGGACTAACAACAAAGGCAGCTGTGTATCAAACTGCCCAGGTGGTTACTATGGTAACACCGTCACACGGCAATGTCAACAATGCAACTCGCCATGCAGGTCATGTACAGCGGGCATTGTGGGTAATAGCTGTACTTCCTGTAGCGGGGACTTCCGGCTCTTTGAGCGGACATGCGTGGCTGAATGTCCGCCCCACACTGTGTTACACATCACTAGTGCTGCCACCTGCCTGCAAACCTGTCCAGTGGGATTTTATGCTATTAGTGCAGGAGCATTAACACCCATACCTATTACTTCTAATAAAAATGAGCAGCGCTGTGCTAAATGTTCCCAGGCATGTCAGCAATGCTTTGGAGTCGCCAACAATTGTACAGCATGTCCAGGCAGTGAGCTTCTACAGCCCTCTACAACTGGAGAAACCATGTCCTGTGTACCGACATGTTTGATTGGTTACTACCCTGACCAGGATGCCACCTGCCGGCAATGTAAGGTACCAAATTGTACCGCCTGCCTCCCCGGGGGCCGCCATTGTTCCAAATGCACCCTGGGATACCTTTTAGAGCTGGGGCGCTGTGTGGGTACCTGTACTTCCGGTTTATACCCCATAGATGGCACCACCTGTGGGTACCCCTGTCCTGATGGTTACTATGGTAACATGACAACAGGCCAGTGTGAGCCATGTGGACCCACGTGTCGTTCATGTGTCTCGTTGGATATGTGTACGGGATGTTACGGGAGCCGGTACCTGAAGGATGGTGTGTGTGTGAAGGACTGTGGTACAGGGTACCTTACCATGACCTACCCACACCGGGGAGGGCTAAGACTACTTGGAGGATCTACCTCACTAGAGGGAGGAGTACAAGTCTACAAAGAAGGTACATATTGTTTATCTATGTTTCAATGATAAAAGTGTCTTATTCTTTTCCTGAAATATTTCTCTAGATATATAACTCAATCTTTTTTTTCAGTACCTTCAATCAGGAAATATATAATGCCTGCATTTACATTGATAAATGGCAATAACAATATGATGTTATCTATAAATCTACTTAAAGACTATAAACATCCTGGCAGACAGGAGTGATGTTATTAGATAACTATGCTGGACATAAAAAGCCTACCCATACCCATATATATAGTTAATTTGAGTAAATCTTCCCCTACTGCGTATAATTGAGTCACTTCTTTCTACCTTAAACTCTGATAATGTCCTGCTAAAGTACCAAATGACAAATGGTAAAACTTTGTATAGGAAGCAATGAATCATGACATTTATTGCTATAATTCAAGTCATGCACGAACCATTGACTGCAGCGGTTATTGGCAGAGGGACACACCAGGGGGCAACTATTGATTGCTACTGACCAGCTGTGAACTGATCCGTGTACCATTGCTGCTGATGAATTGTCCCTGACCAAAATAAATATCTGTTCTTTAGCATTATGTCAGCAAACCTATGGTAAATCAATACATCATTACTCTGTTCTAGAAACAATTAAGGGCTGAGTCATTTATTGCTAGCTAGAGGGGTTTGGTGGATATTGCAGGGGGGGGGGGTCATAATAAAAAAGAGGCCCTTGCTGGAGCGCCAAAACTGGACAAACAGCCATACTTGGGTCTGGGGTCCATACATACGCTCCATTTAAATAATCACTACCATGCAGGAGCCACGGGTCGATGCGGGTTTTGGCCAGGGGAGGGCGGTTAAGATTACTTTCAGCTACCAGGTAGGGGGGGGGGGGTCAAAAATAAAATTGCTGCCATTTTGGAGAATCCACCAAGCCCACCTAGCTAGCAATAAATGACTCAGCCCTAAACTCTCAGCTCTGCAGCTTTTGTCTCATTTTTACTCCAGCGGTTTACCCCACTCACGTCTCGCTCTTTGTTTTTGTATTGAGCCGGTAGTAATGGATCATGGGAAGGCCGACAGCTTAATTGGTCTCAGCTCCGAGTCAGGAAACCAGCAATTATTAACGCTGAGGCTCTGCTGGGGGAATGCTAAGTAGGCAAGAAGCACTTTCTGCACTTGGAGAACAGAAAGGAGGGATATTAATGGTACACAGATAATATATAAGCCCTGGCCCTTAGTCTGGAGTGGCTATCCTAGGCTATTCACAGGGACATTCGAAATTACTTTTTAAAATTAACCTAGGCATAACAGCATATGACTAATGCCTTACTCAAAAGGACTTAGCCTAAATCCCCTTGAGATGGAGAAGGTTAAGGTGAGTTGGTCAGTTGACCAACCTGACAATGTTAACTAGCCTAGGTTGGTCATATAAGGAGCCAGAAAATGACTTACTTGGTTAGGCATTATGGTGACTGAGAGATTAGTTGTAAAGGGAGCCGAAGAATATCAGTGTAGGAGAGATAATTATAAAGGAAACAAGTAGTATTAAATGAAATATTTGTTGGTGCCTGAGAGAGGACATACCAGTCAACTCTACGCCTTAAAGCTATGAGAGAGGGACGAAAAGGTTAAAAAAATAAGATACTACGCGTTGGGATTAGTTCAAGAGAGGACATTCTGAACGGTAGGGAGTTATATTGTTTCTTTTGGAGGGGTCCGTGAGAAAGCCAGTGGAGGTGAAATGTCTGAAAAGTGGGCCCGCTAGTGGCATACTGTCAGTACGTTTGTCAACCTATTTTTTGGATGATGGTGTAACACACCATTGGAGACCCTCAGAACAGTGAAATTAAGGTTTCTTGTATATGTGGTACATTCCAAGGTCCACTCAACATTTTAACTTGAAATGTCTGGACACTTCCCTACTTAAGACCATTTTTGCCAAAATCAGAAGGTCAATTATTGTGAGATACCTAACGTAAAATAAATCCAAATAGTTATCTTTCTGTTCCGCACCACTCTGAAGGTTTTGTGCTTGATGAATAACTTGAGCTGGTTTGAACTCTAAATTGACTCTAAATTACGTCCAATAAAACACAAGGACACAGCAACAGTCAAAGTCCAAAAGGCTCAATCTAAATTTGATATAGAAAGATATAGTTCACAACGTTGATATCCAATACATTGTAAAGATGACAGGTATCAATAGTTGACATTTTAGAGTTATCAATACTAAAATGCCAGGATGTTTACGCCCTTACTGCCTACCTAGCAGCAATACGAATATGTCAACATTAACCTTGTGAGGACTGCTGCTGCTGATCCTAAGGTCAGTGTCCTTAGATGGATGCCTTTACTTTGTTGTGCAACATGAAAGAGACATCAGATCATCAAAGCTATCTTATATATCTTGTCTCTATGTGTACTGATCTGAGATGAAGAGGTCCATGACCTTCCCAGGCAGCCAGGAATAAGGCATATCAAAGTGTTGTACATAAGGCATAGTTCTGTCTCACAGCCACACAAGGAGGCACAACATGTCTGACTGTAGGTGGGTTATGTCTATCTGTAATCTGGCTTAATGGATGTCAGGACACTCATTAACTGTGACAGTTACTATGGGAAAAAATTAGAAACATGAATTACAAAAACAATAATCCTGAGGATACTGTCCCTATGCCGACTTACTATGAAAGGCCAAAACATGTTTTCATATTAATTGTCCCAGTAAATGATTGTGCCTAAATTTGTTTACTCAAATTACGGATAACGCCTTCACTGTAGGTGTATCAGAGTGTACCAGCCTTGTTTAGGTAGTGACTGTCATTATAGCGTCATTATAAAGTCCCGCTAATGTTATAGAGTCACTTTAGAGTCCTAGGGACAGCTACCTCAGTGATCAAGTCTGGATTGACAGTGATTCTACTCCTTTTCTATGTATAATAGGTTCACGCGAGATGAATTGTATAGTTTAAAGCTGTTGTTTAAAAGAAGAGAAAAAATATGAGTTGCAGGACCGTGCTGATAATTAGGTTGAGGTTTTCTTCCCACAATATTGCTGTGCATAATAAGGGATCTTGTCGCCAAGACCCCCTCTGTTCTTCCCCACTCTCCGACTCCTTGCAGATATTCCTAGAGCAGCCAAATAGCCTGGTTGTAGGCTCCCTAGAGGGCGGTATCACCTGACCCATGGAACCCCCTGTGCCGTACAGTGACACAGACGGATGAGGCAGGTTTAGGGACAAGGGTGTGTGTGTGTGGTAGAATGGTGAGTTCCTGCCTGAATATCAGGAATATGCCAATATCTCACGCTGCCGCTATCTATCTAATTCCCACGTTCCCCATGCCAGTAATGTATAGCAGGTTGGCCTTGAAGCAGTACACGGTATTGGTGCCTGCAGAAACAGTCAAAAGGGAGTGCAGGTTGCCTCCATAAGCAGTGATTCCACCGCCCCTATGTGATGGATCCGTCAACTTTTTGGACGGATCCGTCGACGGACGGACCAGTGGAAGCAAATTTAGCAGTCAAAACGGGCCTAAAAATGTGACGGATCCGTCAATTCCACTTCCACTAATCTATCCGCTGACGGATTCGTTCATAGACGGATCAGTGGATCATTCTTTTGGTCTTCATAACGAGTAATTTGGCTTCCACTGATCCGTTCGTCCACGGATCTGTCAAAGGGCTGACTCAACCAACGCCACATGACGGATCCGTCAACTTCCCCGTCCTCTCAGTCCGTCAACTGATTGGTCAAATCCATCCGATTTGGACGGATCCGGCCAGTTTCTGCTTCCACTGATTCCGTCCGTCAACGGATCCGTCCATATTTGATAGAGTAGTTACCTGTTTTGACGGATCCTTCAATGGACGGATCCGTCAATGGACGGATCCGTCGACGGACGGATTGGTGGAAGTCAAATAAGCTGTCATAAGGACCCAAAAAAAGTGATCCACTGATCCATCCGTCGACGGATCCGTCAACGGACGGACTGGTGGAAGCAGGAAAATGGAAATCCGTCCGTCAATGGGTGACGGATGCGTCACATTTTGGCGGATCCGTCAAGGGACGGGAATATCAAAAATTTTTAATATTCCTGTCACTTGACGGATCCGCCAAAATGGTGACGGATCCGTCACCAGTTGACGGACGGATTTCCATTTTCCTACTTCCACCAGTCCGTCCATTGACGGATCCGTCAACGGACGGACCGGCGGAAGCCATTCTGACGGATCCGTCACACTTTTGGCGTGCTGATGATGGGGAAAATGGCTTCCACCAACCCGTCACTTGACAGATCCGTCCAAAAATGGACGGATCCGTCCAAAAATGGACGGATCCGTCCAAAAAATGGACGGATCCGTCACGTCGCGTTGGTGGAATCACTGCTAAAGAAAGGTGACGGATCCGTCAAATATGGACAGATCCGCTGACAGATGGGAGCAGTGGAAGCAAAACTGTTGGATTTACACAAGCTTTTGATGGACAGATTCCTGGCGGATCTGTCACGTCGCGGTGGTGAAATCAGCGCTATAATGACCCCCCTCTTTAAGGGAGCCTAGGCAGAGCATAGGTCACTCCCTTTTAGGCAGTCACCCAAGGGACTCACATAGCTGCCTGGCTCACCTAAGGGTGTCATATAAGGACCTGGGTTCAAAAAAAGAAAATAATTTAAATCGCATAACAGTTTAAAGTAGCTGAAGCTAGGCTTATACTGTTCGAAAGCTCCACCTAATTGTTGCTATTGAGTGGTAATGGTCATCAGAGGAAATTTATAGCTGCTGCATGAAGTAGTGCGTAGCCACATAATCCTGTACTTTGGGAGGCAATTGTAGATATAAGGGTCCCCATTCCCAGCTGTGAAACGGCCATTCTCAGCTAATGTCTCTAATATTCTCCCCTGGACATCCCTCAGAGGGAAACTGGCCCTGCTTGCAATGTTTGGTAGCCATGCCATATGCTGATTCTAGTTCTCCCAGACTATCTAGGACATGGCAGGATGAAATCTACACAAAAAAAGTATGGGCATGAACCAGGAACTCCACTTTGTGTGTGTGTGAATTTAAACCTCGCCTGGCACCCCCCCCCCCCCCCCCCTGCGGAGGAGGATGCTTCGAGGGCGAGAGGTCCCGTTAGGATGGAATCCCGGACCCTAAAAACTCTACATGTGTAACTCTAAGACATAGGCATATATATATAGTCAAATTGAAATCGATTGTACCATTGTACAGTCGGTAATAGACTGTATACTCTACTCACTAGGTCCTATTATGTGTCAGGCCTATACTGTTAGGAGTAAGTGCTGTAGCTGCACAGTATAAAAGGAGGTACTTTTGGTTTCCAGTAGTTTATACTGTACAGCTACACTACAGTAGGTACTGTATCCCCAACAGAACCAATACTGTTCCTGTTTAAGGTATTATATACTGTAGGTGTCTAAAGTAGTTTGTACCATTATTTTAGACTAGCTATCAGACAAAAGAAGTTAGCACCTACGGGAATCAAACTACCTACCTTCCGATCCAAGGTCCATTGCTCTACTAACTGAGCTAGCGGGGCTGGCTGTATATTCTCATGGTCAGAATAAGCTATTCGATTCACATGACACCAGGGAGTTGAAGAATGGGAAAGAGAGCTAGGGAGAGGCATGAGGAGAAGGGGAGAGAGAGAGCTTGTATGTGTATAAGCTATATAAATAGATAGATAGAGACAGAGAAGGGGGAACCCAGTAGCATGAACATAATTACTTTATTAGAGCCACATGGATTTTGATAATCATAAAGTTAGACCATAGATCTATCTCAAACAATCTCAAAACTAGGGACCTTTAGAAACAATGACATAGCTCATTATACACAGATGTAGTCTATGCTTCTAGAATTGCTAAAGTCTAAGTTTAATGAGCTAAGTCAGGTTTGCTAAAGGTCCCTAGCATCTCTTTCTTACCTGCTCCCTCATTGATAGGAATCAGCAGGCTTTCATCATAGGACCATACAACTGTCCAGCTAGCTCAGATAGCAGAGCATTGGACTGTGGGTCTGAAGGTTAATGGTTCTAATCCCAGTGAAGTTTCTCAAATGTAATGCATTATGTCAAAGGGTGTTGAAACATATTCAGGGGTGTTTTATACCTGGTTCATATCAATGTCCTGTTATACTACAGCGATTGGGTAACAGTAGATTATATTGTGGACTGCAACAGTACTGACTACTGTAGTAAGCCTATGTGTGTTTACAGTAGGTGAGTCTGTCCAGGAACAGCCTGTGATACTGGAAACCAAAAATACCTCCTTTTATTTTTTTTCAAATACGATAGCTTCATTGATTTAACCAAGGAGTGCCGTATTTAACAGCCCCGTGAAATAACCCATGGCCGTATTTCACGGCCCTGTGACGTCATCAAAACGGCGGTTTGTTTACATTTGAATGGCGTAGAAAGAAGCCAATTTAGCCCTTTTAGGCTCCCCCTACCATAATTTTTGGTATTTTGAATTGAAAAAGATAAAAAATAAACACAAAGGTACACTCATTTAAGTCTGTTGACTGGGTTATTTCACTTGTTGACCATTGGGCCGCATTTCACTCGGCCTACGGCCTCGTGAAATACGGCCCAAGGTCAACTCGTGAAATAACACAGTCAACAGACTGAAACTCGTGCACCTTTGTCTATTTATACTGTAAATCTACGGTGGATTTAGCTGTACAGCTACACTAACTTCTGACAGTGTAGTGTGTATAGAGGGTTTGTCTTAAAAACCACTGGTTTATTAACATATGATCAACAAACGGGCACATGTCTGAGTGAATATGGAAAGCTAAGTGTCTAGAGATACGCATGGAACCTTCTTTGGCCCTGTACACCATTTACCTTTTAGTGTAAAGATCTCTAGATGTCGGCGTATATTATCCAGTCAACAGGTCCAAGCAATGACCAGGAAATGACACTGCAAAGACTTACGAAGCCGGGGCCATTTCTCTCCCTGCCTCCCTCTACATTACCCCCCATACCTCTGACCTCCCAAGGTGTGAATGCTCAAGGCAGGTTCATTTTTGGGGCTGCCTTACCCCTCTTCTTGTTATGTAATCCCATTGAATACACCTCCCTCTGGGCCTTTCTGGTGTGTTAGTAAAGAATACACATAAAAATATAATTCAAAATTCAGTTTTTTCAGCTGCTATACTTCTGGTACCAAAGTTCTCTCGGATTTCACTAGATTATATTGTGATTCTACTGATGGGGTGCTTTTTTTCTGTCACAAATTTGGCACACCAGTCACATTTGCATTCTTCTGAGAATAGAGGGCTACTCTCTTCCATGTCTGGTGCAAGTATTTAGTTTACTACTTAGAAAAATCATTGGGAGATTTTTTGAAATACTAAATTGCTAATACATAAATAGTTCTCCTTCCATTTATAAAGATTTCACAATTGAAAAGTGAAGGCAAATATCTGAAATATCCATTACAAAAAGGCACTTACTATGATTTAAGACCAGGGTCATTTTCCACAATGGCTTCATAAGCCAGGGTGAAAAATGACTACAGGTTCAGAAGTCGCTGGCATAGTAATTTTAAGGAGTTGCCAGCACCTGGTCAACAACAGGTGAGACTGCAGCAGTGCATGACACAGACGTCAAGGTAAAGGCCTTGGCGCTGAGTGTTGTACTCATTGATACCCTTTCGACAGCTACCAAGAGCATGAAATGGCCATGGGCTTAAAGCTGTCTTATCGGTTTTATGCTATGTCAGTTTCATGCACAGCCAGCAGCTAGGAGATCAGATGAGGACATAAACACATGTCCAAGGTCTTCATGGCAAATTTCATATATGAACATACACAAAATTGTGAAAAGGAAACTGTTACCGCATTAACCATACGGAAAAAAGTAAATTTGACTTTGTATATGGTTGCAAATCTCCATCCCACGCAAAGCATGGACAGGCTCACAGTGCCGCTTTTAGGCTGTGCCAAACTCAAAATTACTCCAGAAGCCATCGATAAAAAATGGGGGACAAAAAGAGAAGAAGAGGAAAGGAGAAAAGGGTATGCTAAAATGGGGGATATTGGATATATAGGAAATTCTGAAGTGAGCTATTTATTCTATCATAGTTAAGTGTACCCCCTGGCAACCCATTAGATGTTGAAGTGAACACATAGGAGTTAGGCATATCTGGAGCTATTTGCCCATGGGTGGGAATTCGCCATAGCTTGGGCAGCAGCAATTTTTTGGAAATTTCCTATCATTCCCAACAGTCATACTCATGCTTTACTATGAGCAAGTAGACCTAGCAAATGAAAGTTATACTATTAAAGCCTTTAATAAAACAACATTAAAACTTAAACTCCTTCATTTTTCAAAAGATTCTGGTCAAAATACCTTATTCAAGGACATGCTGTTATGGTCTATGAGTCCCCATGCTCAAAAATAGCATTAATACGTGCTAGGTAGATTAAAGAGTGAGACAGGATGTAGCATTGCAACGAGATCAAAAAATTAGAAACAGCCAAGACTAGGGACTTCGCACACAGAAAAGTGAGAGTCATTGTCGCTAAAACTACCCTCACCTGAGGGAACTGAGCACTGCCTGACTTTCAGGTGAGGGTCGTTTTAGCGACAATGACTCTCACTTTTCTGAGGGTGTTGGTATCACACTGGGAGAACATGGTGAGTGATGGCATGACAAGCATCTGATGACGTTTCTGCTTAAGGATGCCAGTTGTTGTTTTTTATCCTCAAGGCTCTTCCCCCTTTAACCACAGATCGATCTTCCACCTGAGGCTCGTTGTGGATTACAGTAATACGGGATGTGACTGAAGTGCCTGGGAGCGGCGGGAGGGGGTGGGAGGGGGGGGGAGATGACAGAGGGGGCGGGGATCACAGGTGCTGGCACACACCTGACCTTAGCATGTAATACAGCACCATAATAGCCATCTTGTGAGATAAAAGTTTTGTGTGAGTCAGCTATTTACTCATAGTATCACAAGGCTTGTGGTTCAATAATCATTGGCTTTCAGATTAAACTGCATGGATGTTCTAGACCTTTAAATGTTGACAGCTCAATACATCAGGTGGAACTATTGATTAAAGCTGTGTATCCTACACAGAAATACTTCAGCCCCTAGTCTGTAGTCTCCCAGGCAGGTTGGTCAGGCATGAGGGGAAAAAACATAATGAGCAATGCCTTAATCAAAAAATCTTAGCCTAAAGCTAAAAAACTAAGGTGAGTTGGTCAGTACTGACTAACCTAGCATGGCGGTTTAGCAAGCCGAGAAATGACTAATTTAGTTAGCACTATAGTGAATGAGAGGTTGATCGTACATATAGAGAGCCAAAGGTTATCAGTGTAGACGCAGGTGTGTAAAAGGTTACTACAGGTGTGTTATGTTGTACTTACAGGTGTGTGGCGACAGGTGTGTGCAGGAGGGCCGGGAGGGGCTCTGGATGCAGCCACGTCAGTCTGTAAAGACTTACAACTGGGGGATACCTTACTGGTAAGTAATAGATACCCCACGAGTAACTGAGTCCATTCTAAAACAACCATTGCAGACTGGCTGATGCCAACTCTATCATTATTATCGTTATTACATAACTCAGATTGAGGGGGTTATCTAAACTAAGCTTTTGTTTTTCGAGGGTATGTGAAATAACCAATGTGTGAACACCCCTGTAATTGGAGTAATTTCTGCAAGAATCCAGGGTGCAATGTGCAAGGGGGATTTACATGTCTATAAACAAAGAAGAAAAATATTTTAACTCATCACATCAGTACTCTACTGCCGTGTTAATGTTAAGCCTATAGGAGCTCTGTACACCATGCCCTAATGGGGTATGGTTCAGCAACGAGCGCACAAGGCTGTTGATTTTCTTCATTCAAAATGCTATGGCGATTTAAAAAATGTCCTACTTATTGATATACATTTGATCATACTTCACAAGTTGGATCCGGCAAGTATCACATCCAGCCTACCCCTTCAGGTGATTCGTGCCAGGTCAAACTGGCTGGTGGAGGCGCTGTGAAGTTTGATATTATTACATATAGGTCAACGACAATGTCAAGTTTTGCCTATTTTTGTTGGATTTATCCTGATATGCACCAACCATCTTACTATAGTCTCCCTCTTCCCCTGTACAAGGTGAAGTACGATGGCCGGTTCAGCACAGCTCAGATGGCCAATCCCTCTGTACAGCTGCATTGTCATGGTAACGAGTCGTCCATTTTGGATTGTAAAACAACCAATCAAACCTGTCCACCAGCGGTAAGCATTTACACTGGTACTCACCACATTTCACATATAGATATAATTGATGACACTAAAGAACATCATATTCTATTTTAGTCTGTTATAGGTAGCTAGGCTTAAATGACAAAATTGGCAGTACACCTGATCAAAATCGTACAATCCCTCTCACGACATCTGTAACAGGCTGCTATATGTACTTAAAGTTGATTTGAAACAGGGCACTTACGTTTTATTGATATTTATTCACATTCAACCATTTTTGAGCAAGAGGCAAAGCAGTTTGTTAGTTATGTAATATCAACTTTATTCAGATTGCATAATTTGACCCCTGACCTGTAACATTTGACCTTTCACCTTTAGGAGCTACTCTCAGTATTCTGTGGCGGCCCTGACCTTGGTAAGGTCAGGGAGTGTCATGTGACCTCGTCCATGTCATGTGACCGGGGTGCGTGTGCTGCGGGGGTGATGTGTACCGACCTGCCGGGAGGTCGCGGGTCACGGTGCGGCACGTGTCCTGTAGGCATGCACGGGGATGGACACACATGTCAGGGTACAGGTGAGTACACTGATAATCTGAATGCTCTGGGCTTTAGTCTGTAGTGAATATCCGGGGTAAGTCAGAGAGATATAGGTCAGAATGACGAACCGATACTCTAAAATGACTAAGGCAAAACAAATTACTCAGGAAAAGCTGTTCGGTCACCACTGACCGTACCTGATAGTTTTAACTAATCATGGTTGGTTGTATAGGGAGCCAAATAACGACTTTAGAACAATGTTTGTTGCTATTGACTCAGTTCTGGAGTTAAAAGATAATCCTGCATTCTCATATATTTTATTCGGACGATGATGCTTTTGTGGAATTTCTGATATGATGCGTTTGCAAATATTGATAGGCAGCCAATATTTTGAGGATCATGCTAAGACTTATGTAAACACAACCTCATAATGGAAAAAGTCACCCTCTCATATTGCATGGGTCTGTCGCTTAATCCTCTTTTTTGGAACACTACAAAAGGTGGCTAGCTCCTGTCAACAATACAGGCAAGAAAAAGCTAATGAGAGTATGTTGATTAATAGTCAGGTACAAGTGTTGTCCAATTAGATATAATTAGTTTCTATTCAGGGCCAGAAAAAGGACGAAGAGAAATGCTAAAGGGCAAACCATGATGGCACCAGGCAAACAGTAACTAGCCTCTAGCAGCTTGTTCACACAGGATATTGTGAGGGAAAAGTAAGCAATGACTGGAAGAAGTACAGATATAATCATACGGAATAAGGAGGAAAACAAGAGAGATATGAAGTAGAGGGATAGAAATTTTAAAATTGGAAGGGTCAACATGTGTCAAAATAATTGAAACAAAGAAAATTCTCGTCAATACTAGAAAGGAAAAAAAGAAGTACAGTTTTATACCATCTCAAAATTTTGCCCTCATGTGGTGAAACAACTAAGTAATGTATGAAGAGCAATTTTTGATAATCCACTGAATGCCAATCTACCAAAAGGGGCACATATGTACCACATCCTTATTTTACGCGTTTCAGATAGCACAGTCATCCCTTCCCCCGTCCTGCTCTACCCGCCCCGCCCCCTGACCGTGTACTGGTGGCCTGAGCATGTGCAGCTCACACTTCCTGTTGTGACATCCATGTCACGTGACGTAGATGTCACGTGGAGCAGAGGTGGCGCCACCCTCAGGAACGGCGAGAACTACAGGTAGGGACTGAGTAACTAAGTTATTTAACCCTTTAAGGACGGCATATCCCTAAAATACAAAATCATAATCTAATGCAGCCCTAGAGAGTAAGTGCATTGATAAATCATGCTGGCCCATCAGGAGTGCCTCAACCTTATAAGTTGGTATGATGCTTATAAGCAACTCTGTGGAGTTACTAAGCAAGACTGCATCCATACACAATGATACATTTATGAGACTTGCCATCCTTAAAGGGTAAATTCCCGCAATGCCTTCTATGTCATAACAATCTTTCTTTTTATCGCAAATTTCTTAACTGTGATGGTACCAAATGATACTGTTGGGGATATATACCTGGCCCAAAAACCTGGAGGGAAGTAGCATTCCACAAATTGTAATCTGGCTCATTCCTCAACATAATAAGAGTTAAAAACACTTTTACCTCCCAGAAATGCATATAACTCTAGGCCTTTATCCAATTGATCTACAGTTCCATCGTACTACAGCCCAATGATGAGTAAAATCAACTATCTGAAATGATTACCCTATAACCCACCCAAACTCCATTCCCGACATGAAGGTATTTCTGTAGCTCTCTGGAAGTACCTCACATGTTAAAAGGAGATAAATGGAGATGATGTCTGCCGGGCAAAAAAGCAACATCTTGCTATTGATTTCCGATGTCAGTTACATGCTGGGAGATGGCAGCCAAGCTGGAAATTGAGAGAAAGGGGATGGATTGGAGGCTTTGATTCCTGTGTAAAGTTGGTACTACTGCTTAGCACTGCCCTTACTTGTTTCCCTGCTGCTGAAAGTATATCAAACCATTTATCAAATATATCAAGAGATATATAGATTATCTTATGAATTTGATGCTTTATTATTAAATGGTTTTGGTTAAATATCGGATCCCATAGACTAACACCAGTAATCCCGTATCAGTCCACTTCCGGTTAATAGGCCATGTATCAGGGTTATTTGAAAGTCTTGTATCAGACTGCTTCCGGCCTTAGCACTGGCGCATGAATATATGCTATTGTTGAGGTTTTGATTACCTCCCCCCCCACCCCCCCCCCCCAACCCCCCACACCCTTGTACCATCAGCGCCGGGTGGTCAGTGGGAACAGCGTGTGGTGTGGACAGGGAGGGCAGGTCTGACAGTGAGAGACTAGGTGGTTCCCGGGTGGTGCGTATCTATATGTGTTAGCAGAGTGGGGGGGGGGGGGGAGGGGGGGGGGGGGTACTCATGCTGAGCCCAGGCCAAGCTGTCATGCAACTACTTATACATATACCTATGGTCTATAAACAATTAAGTTAGCAGTGCATTGGGGCCCCACTACAGTGGGGAACACAACGAGTCAACATCCATTTATAAGGTAAAATCAAGGTATATATCTTGCTTATTTCAAGGGGATCATGGTTAAATTGTGTTCTGTTTTGATGAATTACCACATTTGAATCGAGCATCAAGTCCAAATTGTAGAAATAAATGGAATATACATGATGAAAGGGTGGGGACTATTTTACTTGCGTAGTCATAAATTTCCAAATGGTGATCATCTGCCACGTTTGAGTAAGCACACTTAAAATGTCTAAATTCATGGCTAAAAAAGCATTTAATAATAAGTACAGTATTGATAGGAGTCACTTTGGGTCTGACATATCATGGATTGATTTGTTTAAGTATCAGTCATCGGCCTATGAGGCCTCCGACTGATACTTAAACAAATCGCACCATGATATGTCAGACCCAAAGTGACTCCCATTAATACTGTCTACTTATCATGAATTCTTTTTACCTTACAGATTAGAGGAGTGGGGAGGGCTGACACTGCTGAACCCGAGTGGTAAGAACGTATCAGGACAGTACACATGTGATATCACGAGCAGCACAGGAAACGTGTCAGCTATTTACACCGTCACAGTAACAGGTTAGTACATATAATGTTAAACAAGTTTTATCTAACCATCATGCATGTTTGTATTTAAATAGATTAAACATGCTCACAGCCTTAAGAGTATGTGATGGTATTAATATACGCCATTTGATATTTCTCAAATATCTTTATGACCTTTTACTCACATTTACATTGGCGTTATGGGAACTTAGAGCAATTGAATTGGATCCTTGAAGTCATCTTGAATTCAAGAAGTGCTAGGCTTAAGGTTACCTTTAATGCTAAACACACACTCTCTCAGTATGCTTCTAGTTTAGGATAGACTAGATCACCTGCAGTCAATATGTACTTACTTCCGTTTCCTTGGGACGGAGATCTCCTCAGGTTGAATGATCAGTCACCATGTGTCTTCTTACTGCAGAGACTGTTAAGGTCAAGGTCACACCAAGGTCACAGACAGTAGGGTCACGTGGGGCAGCCCTCAGGTGCCAAGGTCAAGGTCATCCTACACCGAAGGTCACATGGCTTAAAGAAGGGCAGCCCGTCCAATCAGGTGAGAGCTTTTAGCGGATGAGGTGTCGGCCGTATTGTAACGCTTTACAATGAAGAAGTAGAAGGAAGCCCCAATATGGGGCTCTTATAGTATGTAGACGGCTGACTCTGGTATAAATAGACTTCATAGTGATATTGGCTCGACGAGTAATGGGAAATCCTATAACTGTTAAGAGTTCATGAAGGCTATAAGGCAACGCCGTGTTGCTTTGATGTTTTTGGCTGTGTCTCATGAGCTTGGGCCAATGTTTTTGTCAGCTTGGATCGGGTGCCCGCTTTGACCGAGTGCCAGCTTTGACCGGGTGCCATCTTTGACCGGGTGCAAGCTTTGACCGGCTCGATAGAAACCGTTTACTTAGGGCAGAAGGAGACATAAATGGGCTACTAATTACTAATTTTAGTTGTAACATGAATTTACCTTTCTGGCCCATTTGTATCTCAAACTGCTCTGAATTAACCATTTTCTATCAAGCCGGTCAAAGCTGGCACCCGGTCAAAGCTGGCACCCGGTCAAAGCTGGCACCCGGTCAAAGCTGGCACCCGGTCAAAAACATTCACAATGGCCCGATCTCATGAGACACAGCCTTCTGTTGGTGCCCAGTTTCTAAACCCTTCAGTATATGGGCTAGATTCACCATGACTTGGCCACATACTCTCAGACAAACACTGACAATTTTTAGTTAATCATGTAGAGTATGACTTTTACATTTTTTCCAGCGAAAATGACAGTTAAACTTTGCCATTTCTCACGAGTAAAGAGAGCAGAATGATTAAATAAATACAAATTTGTATTTGTAACCGGGTATGTATCCAACTCAAGGTAAATCTATCCTATTCACTATAAAGTGAGTGTTATCACCCTATCTGTGTTAATTTGTCAAAAACCTGTATCCCTATTTCAGTGAGTGCCCAGGTTATAAACCAGGGCACGTTGATACTGCGTGATGTGAGGGCAGCAGATGCCGGGCGGTACACGTGTGTGCTGACAAACGGGTTTAGTAAGGCTGCAGCATATGCTGATGTTACTGTTAACGGTGAGTGTGTCAATGTGTTGGTATTACTTAGCCCCCCAAAAAAAGGTTTGTTTCAAAACAGGGCCGACCCGACTTTCTTTTATGCAATTGTGAAGAAATTTCTATATTTTGACCCATTTTTGGTCAATTTTAGAGTGTTCAGAGAGAATGGACAGTACTTTCATGTTAAAAAAAATACATCATGATGACTTATTGATGTTCTCTCTACGTTTTGTAAATCCTTGGCTTTGTGAATCTTCCACTTCCCTCAGTGACTAATTATCATAGAATCGCTGATAATCAATGCCTCTATTCAAATAAGCTTGAATTGAGTCTACTCACATGGATCCCATTTCCATCTGAACTATTTATTGCTTTGAGCATCAAAATATTATATGCTAGCCCTACCTGAAGTAGTTTTACTCACATATCCTTAGCACTGCCATAGCGGGCCAATGTGTATAGTAAAAAGGGCCCCCTGAAAGCCAAGATTTTGCGTTTGCATTGGAAACAATACGCTATGTCAGTGCCCCTCCACAAAGCACCGGCAGTCCTAAGGATATACATGGGAGCTTTCGTACTCACAAAATTCAGTCCAACATTGAATCAACATTGGATCAGTGTTTAATCAACATTGTCAACCAGCTATCAATGTTGAGTTGATGTTCTGTGCCCACTGGGTCCTACTGATAATACACTGATACTATGCTGATATCATACTAATGTCACATTGATGCTACACTGGTTCAGCCCCTGCACGTATAGTAAAGAAGTCAGCCTACAGTTCTGCTGTGGAGGGCTCCTCGTTCAGCTTGAACTGTGACGTCATCGGGGGCCCTGTACCTGCCGTGTACTGGAAGAAGGATGGAGAGGACCTGCCACACACTGCCAGAATCACGGTCAGCAGAGGCTTCAAACTCAAATATACTTCTCGTAGAGTTTAATAAAATTAAAAAGTCATTATAACGTGATGTGCTTACAGGTTGGAGTAGCAACATCCAATTGTCATCAAATTCCAAATTTGGCCCTGATTGGTCAATGTAGGTCATGTGACGGACCATATCGAAGGGCTGTTCAGATCTGAATTTGCTCAATCCCGCGGTAACTGTTCAATGAACACATATATACCCTTTACTAAATAGTGGAAAATTCTCAGGCCACAGATTTTCCAATTACTGGAAACGTATGGTATAACTGGTAGTCATGGCCAGTAGCAGCTTAGAAAGAGTGTACTATAGATAATAGGTAATAAGCAGGAGGGTAGGAAAGTCATGACCCCATCCTTGCGCAATTTTGTTGAATTTTCAGTCCATATCACCATAAATACGCATTTGAAGCAAAATGAACAACCAAATATGAAACCCTACACTTTTTTCTGCCTACAGGTGGTTGGTACAGAGTTAAGAATTACTGATGTACAGGATTCAGACTCGGGCGTTTACCGCTGTGTGGCAAGAAACCCAACAGGAAGTGACGTGTGGAAGACTAACATGACAGTACTAGGTGGGTACATTATATTATCCTAGTTTAGAGAAAATCATTCAAATTTATCCTTAGTACTTAATAGGCCTAAAAAAGAAAAGAGGATGTATTTCATGATTTTATTATGGTTTCACAAAACAGTAAAATGCTCACTTGAACGTTACCGGTCTGAACAGTTACTCAGTGCATAGATTGACAGTGCTCTATCTGTGTTTCTGCGAGAAAGTAAAAGTAAAAAATTATAAAAGGAATTATCCTAATTCTTGTCTGATTATCTTTATGCTATTAGTGCCACCGAGGGTCACCCTGACCCCAGACACACTGTCGGTTACCATGGGAACCATCGTCAGTTTTCGGTGCCAGGTCAGCGGCCGCCCACTGCCAACCGTCACCTGGTACGCAGAACGCCATGGCAACCAGCCACAACAGGATGTTCAGGTAGGATTGTTTGGTGTCCAGATGAAAACAACAGTTCAGTCCTTGTATATGGGGAAACTAATATGGCTGACCCCATTGTACCGGTGTATCCCGGTGGGCACAGGTGCACCCCTGGTGTAATTAGATTATACTGCTGTCTTACCTTGCATTTTGCCCCGTTTATATAATGCATATATAACGACAAAAAAGGTGTGTTTTAGGTTACCCAAGTCAAGGCTGACCCTTGAAAGTTGTCAAAGTAAAGAAATTAAAAAAAACTAGAGAACCCAGCTACCCTAAATTCTTTAGAGCATGTAACCTGAAACAATTATTTTGGCCTTATCAGCATGGCAACTGCAGGTAGAGACAAAACTTTCCTTCCTAAATAATTAGTAAAGGGCAAAACATTGACCCTTCCCATGACGTTGTATTTCAGGTGTCTGGTGACGTCAGTGTGCTGACCCTGAGTAACGTCACACTGCAGGACGCTGGTCACGTGACCTGTCAAGCTGAGAACGAGGCTGGTAAGGTCAGCGTCTCAGCTAACCTGACTGTCATGGGTGAGTGTTCCTCATATCATGTCATGTGTTTCATTTCATTTCAATTGAAACAGCCTTCCACTTCATGGATGTGTGCATTCAAGCAAATTTAGGATGATTGACATATTTTAAACTTCAGTAAGGTCATGTGAATGTCTCAGAAAGGTCGTTATTGCATTCAAGTTGGTTTAAATGACACTCATTTGAATCAATTGTACTTAAAGTGATTCCCTCAGGATATTTAATCCCCTTAAATGTCATAATGCTTTCGCATGCATACGTCAAGACTGCTGTTGGGAGGACCTAGATATATACTCTCTGCCATGAAAATTCAAATAGGGCTTTTTCTCCTTCTGCCTATTTCTAATACAGCTTGCTGGTTCTACTGAGAGTAATTTCAGCTCTTAATGAAGTTCATTTACAGTCAACATATTTAATTTACAACAGATATGTAATCCATACTTTGATAGAATATACCATTAAGAGCCTACATATTTATGATTAAAGTGGCATGGTCCGATCTTTTTCCATATATTTATTCAATTCATATAGTCAATTTAGAAGGTCCCATGAGCACAGCTGTAGTATTTTATAGTGTATTTTCGACGGCTTACTTATGGCGTGCACTCCGAAAAGTCATAAATTGAGCATAAAAACTGATAATAAGCTGAATTCTAAGCTGAATTCGGGGGAATAATGTTTAATAAAGTAGGTGAGGCATGTATAGTGAGGCCATAATATTTTGGTGCATTTTTAACAAAAGTTTTGAGCCCTAATCATCGGACCATGTCACTTTAACGAGTATTGTACATTATATTGAAACTAATGCCAGTGTCTTACATTGGTTACTATATTATGAATGAACTATTTATTTATGAATCATCAATAAATACACCAGGTCCCCCTCGCTGGATGGTGGCACCTTCTGATGTGTGGTCCCTAAACAACTGGTACGTCTTGCTGCCCTGGGAGGCTCAGGGAACGCCGGACGTGGCGGCTGTGTGGTTCAGGGACGGACTCGAGCTAAGGTCTAGTCAACGTAAGTAACATTTAGTGTCTCATTTTCCAAGTTTAACTCTCTGTTTATCCAGTATCTGCATCAATCTTGGTGTATTTTCTTCCCTGGCTATCTTTTTACATCCTTCACAGTGTTCCCTCTGAACTGGTATAGTAATCCCTCGGTTGCTATTGACTAATCAAGTTAGTTATATTTCAGCTCCCTATATGACCAATTACATTTCGTTGATACCATCAGAAGTCAGAAGTGACCAACCAACCTTAGTCTTTCAATTTCTAAGCATTCTGACCAATATTCCTATTATGAGCCGAAGGTAGTCATTACAGACTTAGGCCCAGAACATAACGATTGTCAATATATAGCTTGTATTGCATGATAAGGTGACGTATGGGCCGTACCAGCCCGAGGTGCATCTGCCTTTATAGCTCGAGTCCCCCCTACCTTTTAGTTGTTGTTTACATCGCCAATTTAGTTGTATATATCGTTAATTTACATCGTTCACATCGTCGTCTGCTTTGTTTACATCGCCCCCAATGTTATATCACGTGACCAAAATGCTGCCCTCTGATTGGTCTAGAGCAGCAAAAAGCGTACCACACCCCTGGGTGGTACGCAAAAACGTACCACCCCCCCCCCCCGTGTGGTACGCTTTTATTAAATAAACAAACACAGGATTGTACCAATATTGCTAGGTCGTGTAATAAAAAGGGTTACTTATGGCCTCTCACCCCTGCAGGTTACAGTATAACAGAGAGTGGACTGAGCTTCATGGCACGGTATCCATCAGACTCTGGTACCTACACGCTACAGGCCTCCAACTCACAGGGCGTGCTGGTCTCATCTGCACACCTCGAAGTTGTGCGTAAGTAATAACAACCACTGTATGGACGTTTTCAACCTCTCTTTAAGCAGATTTGAGTTCAGTGAATGCTACATATATGTTATAATGACATTCAGGCAGCCTTAAGTGGAATTACTGCAAGTGTGACTTTAAGCAGTCCATTTTTATGTAAATGCCAACTTTCATGCAGTGAACTAAACGCGTCATGACCAAAGTCTTGGTCCTGCTCATCGATTTCCCTACATGTTGAAGCATTAAATATTAATGATAAATAAATTTTGGCTACAAAAAAGAAGGTTACTTTGTCAATAACCTAATTGGTGAGAATGATTGGTTATTTTGTACATTTTTTGAGTCACAGTATTGCACATTTTGAGTGACAATCTTTCTTCTCCAGGTGACCTGCCGACTCCCTCAGTGCGTCATGTGACCCCTACCAACATGACCTTGTACATGGGGACGCTTCCCAGTGAGGTCAAGGGTGTGACCTTTGAGGTGCTCATTGTGAGAGCTAGCTATAATGAGACGCGTGAAAACTTAACGAGTCCCCTGGATGTGGTAGGACAAGACCCACAGGAATACATGGCGTGAGTAGGCTATACCAAATAGGGGATCCTTGACTACCTTACTATTTCCCCAGTCTATGGATTGTATATTTTGAAATCCAAGTTTCATTTCAAGACTTAGTAAAACTGACCCCTCACATGGACTAAGAGTGATCTACCGATTCTTCCAAAAGGCTCTGTAGTACCAGTAGTTATCTAGGTGCCTACTTACTCCCACTTTCTTGATACTGGTTGCCCTATGAAACTTTAACACAGCAAAGCAACTTTACCTCATCCTAGGGAATTAGGCAAAATTTTGCTCAAATCGTCTGAAATATTCTTGGGAAAAAACATGTTGATAAATGTACTAAATATTATCCGTCTTTCGATATCCAATGTTACTTCCAGGTCCAATACAACAACTACCAGTGAGGGCTATGTAGGATTAGTGTTTGACCGCTTGCCCCGCCTCCTGACTGTTGGGGATGGTAAACGTTATGTCAGCGCCACCACCAAGGTACGGCAGAAGCTGGAACTATTAATATAATGCAAGGATATTTGTATTGTGAACTTTCAATACGCTGGTATAGGACATTAGGCAATAAACCTCTGTCTATGTTTTTAACTGTTGAATTCCTATACCTGTGTTGTCTAAGTTAGACTGTCATAATTTCCTTGATATAACTCGGAGCTATTATATATTCAATATTATCCTGTTGAGATATTTTTCCTCTGGACTAGACATTATAAGACTTTTAAAATCACAACTTTTGAGTTGGCAAAATTAGTAAATTAATCAGTCCTCTACTTTAAAAGTTGACTTTTGCTTTTTCCCTACAGAGGTCAGTGCTGAATGTCCCGCTGGTGTCCGGTGGCTTGTATGCGGTGGCTATACGGCTTGTTAGGTACAGTCACATCCAGCAGGGGGCGCCGGGACCGCCCTGGTCAGCGGCCATGTTCCCGGTAGGGGCGACTAACTACACCATAGTACTCACAGGGATGACAGGTTAGTGCAGTTGGCATGTTTGGATATATTTCAATTACATCACAGTTGGCTGAGGGAACAGAATGAATAGACTTAAATTACATACAGGGTTGTTTGTGGATGCACTCCACTGGTTAGCCTTTCCTACTGTGAGTGCAAGTTAGATATGGATATGGATATATCTGTTATAGACCCTGCATAACGGCAAATATCCTCTGCTGTTCCCCTGGACAATTCCACCCTCCTTGACTGATATATAGACAGAGGTCCACGATAATCTGTCTGAACACCAGGTTTCTCCACAACTGGTGCAATGGATCGTATCACACGAGGCGGAGCCGAGTGTGATGCGATCCAATGCACCACGAGTGGAGAAACCATGAGTTCAGACTGATTAGAGTGGATCTCTGTATTCATTTTATGTAATTCTAGATCAATTTGATTAAAATATACATTTAAAATACACAAGATCGGTTTCACAGATATCATCGTTGAGAATGAGCTTCAGTTTCTCCACGGGGGTGTGGAGAACGGTGATTTTAGTACTTAAGCATAGTAACTTTGTTTCTCCACATGAAACAAAATTTATATAGGCACTCACTTACACCATATATACCACTCATTCTCCATACCTTTGTCTTCAGCAGGTTTCCCCTTTGTGTTAGTATTCTGAAATTTGTGTATCGCTCTCTATGTAACCCCTACATCCTTTACCTAACGGTTCATGTTAATACCTACCTGTGAAAAACTTTAGAACCTAAGTCATTATTTATTCATAGCTGATGTTGAATACAGCTTGACATTTGTCACGTTTCGATTAGCTCCTGATATTTCTATTGTTATATTTGCAATGTTTCCTTAGTTGTCAGCTTGAGGATATTGAAAATATCTCACTTTACATACTTTTGTGTAAATGTAAATAATTCCATATTCTCCAGGTACACTAGAAGGTGGGAGTACCAGTCGGTCCATGCAGACGGCAGCAGGGGTGGTGTTAGGGGTGGTGCTCTGCCTCGTCCTGGTGTCTGCAGCCTTCCTGGTTTTCTATTGGAGGAGGACAGGTCACGTGCCCTGTCTGACCTTGCACCACATGGTGCTGCTGGGACGCATCATCAAAGAGAGGTGAGCAAACAAGATGTACACCAGCATTGTACAGTATACATGCATGAATGTTGGCATTAAAGTAACGTATTGTTTAATTTAATCAATCTTTAAAGTGAAATTCTGACTGAGCCAATCCCAATCACAACTCTAGTACTGTTCCAGTCTACTATGTGGTTAAGTGCCAGTGATGAGAATGCCTCTTTAAGCAACTTCTGGTTCAGTAAATGCCACGTCAATATTACTGAAAGGTCATACTTACATTAAGTGGCTTTCAGTTAGATTTCCTGGGATTGTGACTTTCATCAGTTCAATCGTTGCCTCATTGCCAACATTCATGCAGCGATACCTTGTCTCAGAGGACCTGGCAAGGACCTGGTCAAACGGGTTCTCTGTGTGAGTCACATAACCTGAGTCAGTGGTTACAAATAAACCAGACTTCTTCTCGCCTCATGAGTTCTACTCACATCCAGATGATACTAATTGAAGCGCTAATGAATATTTTATAACCTATAGCTACACCACCAAAAGGATGAGGCCTAACCTCCTTCTTTCATTATCACACTTGATGGGAATTCATCATATCTATCTTAAGGATTTTTCTCCCAAAAGTTGCTTCTCAATGATGAATAGTAAATATCTGACTGTCACAGAATGCACTTACAGCTTTGTCACTTTCTCCCTTTTTAGGACCCTGAGTACGACAGAGTACATCACCAAGTTCAACCCCCACCCAGGGTCAGGACAGTTCAAGCCTGAGCCCCTGGGTGACCGAAACAGTGGGAAAAGCAGTGACACTATTAGTACATCTGTGTCTACCGTGTATATACCAACCGAAGATGAAATCGACTCACTAGAGAGTATAGGTAAGTGTTTTGTTATAGTTAAGATAATGAATTTCAATCACCAAAAGAACAAGAATTCATGGTATCTCCATTCAAATGGCAATAAACCATCCATATCTATTTCTATCCTTAAATCTATAATTTGGAAGGAAAACTCTCAATGTCAATGTTAAAAGGAGGGGAACCATATTTCAAGCCTTCGGGCAAAATATATAATAACACATATGACTTGTAGATGTATATGTTCAGAATCTCCCTATTACTGGTATTTGTATTTGATGTTCATATGAACTGATTTTTCTTTACCTCTAGGTATTCACTATTATGAGGACGAGAACTGGATAACACGGGTCCCGAGTGGCGTCCTCAGCATCAGCCAATCACGGCTCGACACACTTCAACTCAGCAAGAACTCCCGCAAACCACCTCTATCACTGAGCAGTGAGCCGCTGCCATCCACCAGTCAGGACGAGACTGGGGGCTACCTGCACAGAACCTGGTCTGAACCCTCCCTACCCTCCACCCCTAGTAGCCGCAGGGTTAACATGCAGCACAGGTTCTCAGCATTTGAACGAACCAGCTCTGACCCGGCCATCACCCCGGCTAGTTCGACAGCAGCTGGGTCACGAGTAGGGTTTGAGGCTGAGGTTGCCTCTAAGGAAGAGCAATCTGATAAAAATAAAGCTAGAGAAAAGAGGGGAGGAAGTAGAATAAAGAAGGTAAGGCAGAGCCAAGTTGTACAGAAGTTACCATCTGTGGAAGGCACAAAGAAGGCAAGATTCACTGAGCCTGTGGCGGAAGTTGAGCGACAGAACTTGCCCTCACCTTTTAGAATAAAAGGCAAACTCAAAATGAAGACAATTCTCACAGCTTTTCCATTCAGGTCCAAAAAGTGGAAGTCAGAGATTCCTGAGACTAGTGAAGACACTGGAGTATCTTCAGCCACTAGCACACCTAAAAGGAGCATATCTAAGGAAAGGAGAAGGAGACCTAAAATAAAACACTTCAAAAGTTGGCGAGACAAGAGTCTACGTTCAATACGTGACCGCAGCTCTGACCTGTGGCTACAAGGCAGAAAGTGGGCTAGGAATGTCCTTGACCGACATGATGCTTATGGAATTCAGAAGTCTGAGGACTCTGATTCAGGCTCAGATGGAAGGACATCTGACTCAGAGGCAGAACACAAGAAGGTGAAAGCTACAACTAAACCGAAACCAGAGAAGGTCCAAGGTGGTCATGCAGGTGGTAAAAAGCTTTCTAAGGTTTCATCAGTAGTTAAGAAGCCTGCTAAGCGGGTAAGGACAAACAGTAGCAGTAAGGGTAGTGAGACAGGGAGCGTGGACCTGGACTGCGTTTACATAGACCCTGCTAGTATAGTGAGCATCCCACTCAGGAAGATGCACTCCTCGGGTAAAGCTGCTCCCAAAGCTGCTATAAAGGCCATCAAGTCCTTCCCTGTCAGTGGCTTAGAGCTGAGGGGCTCCTCCATTACTAGTGTCCTGCCCCACAGCCTGGAACAGTTCAGGCCTAAGGCTGATTCTGAACAGTCTAGGCCTAAATCTGACTCTCAACACTTTACGTCCAAACCTGATTCTAACACTAAAGACAAAACTGGAAGAATTACAAAACAGTCTGTGAGTAATACTTACACGAAACCCCAACTTGAGGGAGGCACAGAGACCGGTGTGAGTGAAGAGCAGGGATCACCAGTTATTATGAGGATGATCGGGAAGTTGAAAAACCGGAAAGATGCAGAGGCACAAACAGATTCAGAGTTGGATGATGAAGATGATGATGAAGTTGTTGAAAAAGGCCTTTCAGGTGTAGTTCAAGAAAATGTTATTCAAAGTACTTCATATGATACTAAGGATTCGGAAACTGTACAATCAAAGCCCAGTGAACCAAATGTTACTTTATCTAACAACATCCCTTCAGCTGAAAACTCAGGGCTTGACACTGACAATACCAAAAAGGTAGCACAGGCTGAGACTATATCTGAAGCAGTAAGTGCTTCTCAACCAGAAACAGTCCAACACACTATAGATGATGATAAAACAGAAGTTATGTCATTGAGTTCTGTAGAAGGTGTAGGTGAACCATCTAGTGAGCCGCCCACGGTCCCTCCCCCTAGGGTGAGGGCTGAGTCATCATCTCCTGATCCCTCAAACAAAAACGACAGTAGCAATGACTCGAGTGACTACCTGGAACTAATAGACACTGAAGTAAAGGGGGATCCTGGGGAATCCCCCTCTGACGTCACTGATGACATCATTAATGACGTCACAGCTCATGTAGAGCAGGAAACAGAGGCAGATTTGTACCAGTCTCTGTCATCTTTTGACTGGTTGAATCATAGCGCAGCAGTGGCTGATGAAGCAGTAGCGGGCACAAACAATATTGTTGAAAAAGTTTCAGAATGTGCAGGGCATAGTGAGGAAGCTGCAGAGGCACTGTCAGAGCGGCATTTAGCACACAAGGACAGCCTGGTGCTGCCCCGGTACAGCCCCAAGCCTGTCCTTAGTGTGTTACATACTGACCGAGAACAGGCGTCCGATATAGACATTGAGCCACACGGGACCCCCGGAGTGTCCACTACACAGGGTCAGGCCAGAGAAGACAACAAACCAAAACCAGACTTTGCTGATTCTGGGTTCCATGCTAATATCCAGTCTGTAATGAAAAGAACTCCTCCAAAGAAACTTGTAATTCCTGATGCATTCCGCAATTAAGTTGTTTCTGTATATAAGATATTTTGTATGTGTATTCAAGAAAGACTTTGTTGACAATTTGGACCTTTCCCCAAACATGCATCACAATGGTCAATGCCTGCATATATCAATACAAATTCTCTTATTCTCCTTGTCAGGTTCACTCTTTTCCAAACCAAACTAGTATAACCAATGGTGCTCAAAACCTCTAACCAAACTATTGATCTCTGTTAAACTGCTCTGTTTCCAATTGTACACAGTTCAATAATTACATAGACCTTATAGCCCATACATAATTTCCCCATTGACAAGGTTACACGTTCAGTTTGAATCATGCTTAACCTAGCTAATATTGAATACTTACTGATGATTCTCTAAACAGCCATTATTACTCTGCTATGCTTCTCTGCATAGGTCAATAACAATGGCCATTTCCAAATATATGTGTTCTGATTGATAAAGATGTCCTAATTAGCCTGCAGATTCTGGTGCTCTATAGTTTGCTTGTAAATAGAGGTCGCATATGTTCAACATATTTCTCAACAAGACTGTATTTATATGGACCATATTAATAACAAAGGTTACGTTTGCTTAATTACAATTATATTGAGGCCTTATCGACAACAGAGGTATATATACTCTCACAAGGACAATTGAAGAGTAGCAATTTAAGGCATTATGTGTACAATAAAATTCAACGATTCGAAATCGAAATATCATACTTAGCGGGAAAATTACGATAAATGGATTGTCAGGAATGGGCTCCATAATTTATAAGCTCCTAGTCTTTAAGAACATACACAGATTCTTGAAGTGCAACACATATTTTCTGACATGAGAAAATGTTCTGAATAAACAAACTGCTTATCTTGCTTCTGCTTGTCTCGTATGTTTTTTTGCCCTGATGTTTTTTACAAATAAAAGGAAAACTATGGCCAGAAGCCAATTGGAATGGGAAAAGGACGCATAGTAGGGTGAGGGATTTAGGAAAAGAAGACATGCCTAGGAATCTGATGCATTAAGTCGGCACTCAGGAGGAGTTGAAAAGCTGCGTAGGCAAGAAAAATAATTGATGAATTCATTGAGGAAAGAAAAAAACACGGAATCCTGGCTCTTGAGATTCCCCAAGAAAGACAAGAAAGAAGTTACCTGATTAACAATGAAGTAAAAAAGGTGGGGGAGAGACATTCAGGACAGGAGTAATATTATGTTTTTGAATTAAATGTTTAATATTTTATCATCTGCCTTGTTGATCGTTGAATGATCCATTTAGAGCCAGCCCAAATAAGACCTACACAGTACCAAGGTGAGGGTCCCTTAGATCATTTGTGTTATACTCTAGTGTGTCCTTATGCAATTAGATTAAGGCTCAGTCTCAAGACTTTGTAACAATTGGATCGTCTCTGACCGGGTGACATCTTTGACCGGGTGAGGACTTTGACTGGGAGGCTAGAAAAGGTCTTTTTTTATATCATTTTTTTCCCATATCTCTACTATTTGTAAAAATATGTGGATGGTTATTGCATAACACTTTGGACAGTGTAGCTCTTCAAATGTCACATAACATAGAAAGTCTTTGACCGGGCAAAGGAAGAAATATAACATTATGCTATAATGCATGTAAAAGGGGCTACAAAAAACTTTAAATCAATTTCATTTTATATAGTGTAAAAATATCCTTTGACTTTTTCCACCCATTTTCTACTATATAGGTCTAATTTATGCTATAATAACGTTTCCTCGTCAAATACGTCACCGGTCAAAGACGATCCAATTGTTACAAAGTTGTGAGACTGAAGGCATCTGGCCCTTGCCATCTTCCCGCCCCAACCAGCTAGTTGTCCTGCTGCTATCTGGGACTCCATAGGAACCTGCCACATCTGATGCTGTCTAGTCCTATCCAGACTCCTGCCGAAACTAGGTCAAAGTACATAAAGAGTCCAAGGAATAATTTTGTCAAAATACTTTCAGTTTAGTCTGGACCTACCAAGTTCACGGCCAAACGTTGCAGGCTGAGAGCCAACTCAGTAAAACCACTCCCAATGAGATTTGTAAAAGCTTCCAAGATCCCTAACTTCCACTACCCCATATTTATTGGTTTTTCTGCTCAGCATTTGAGCGGGAGAATAGATCAGGTAATGCCCCCCTCCCTATGATTGCCACTGACACCCCTGGATCACTACTCCTCTGTATCACAAAACCATCATCACAGGAATCACAACAGAGCAGTGCCACAATACCTTCCTAAAGGGCTGAAAATCTCAAATTATAGATGAATATAATGTTTAGAATATTTTTGAATGACTACATGAAAAGTGAAGAAAATATTAATTGTTATATACAAACGTCATATTGTTACAATACAGCGAGAAACGGATTACACTTCTTACTCCTACTTTTCACAACCACTGAATGCCTGTTGACAAGGCTCACTATGCTGATTGGTACCTTGGTTACCTGATCCCTCGGCCAATCAGAGGGCAGGGATCTAGTCTATGACATCACTTCCCAAATGCAGTAGGACACACTCTCACAGCAGAGTGTTAGATAAAGTCCTTATATGGAAACAGTCTTGTAGCAGATGTTTAGTACTTAGGAAAAAAAGTTGATGCATTGGGCCCCAATTGAATTGGGTTGGGGCTTATAGTTTGACACACAATTGTGTCACAAGAAAGGTACAGATAAAGTGGTTTCGACTTAAATGTCTCATCAGGTGTGAATTGTTACAAATAATTAGTTTGATAAACTCCTTATAATTATTTGTGGTAATGTGATTTAGTTGAACAATTAAATATTCAGGCCATATATGAGGTATTAGATTCAAAATAGCCATGAAGAAAAATACTGATCCAAGGTTTGGGATTTAGAATTAAATTCTAAAATTTGTGCAAGAGTGCATTTTAAGGGAAATTGGTCAGTATACTGTGTTCCGTGTGGTACTAAGTGTGACTAAGCAAGGTACTGAGTATTCATATGGCACTCTCAAACTGGTGTAGTTCAGTCTAAGTTGGGCCCATAAGTCATAGGAAGTATGGGCTAGGACTAAAATTAACATTTTAGAATCCATTGTGGCATAGAAAGGGCATAGGGCCTAGCGGTCGGACATTGTCGACATGAGTATAGTGTCATGTAGCTTCCTGACTCAGGTATGTGGGACCCCCTGGGTTTTTGATCTTGCGATTTAACGGGTAATTGGGGGTCTGGGGGCCTGAATCTAGATTAGTCTAGCAAGTTTAAGCCATTTGGTGTGATGCTGCAGAGACGGTGCATCCACCTTCTTTCCTCCAGGTTTAGTTCCAAGATACCGGCTGGGGATCTTGGGGGGTTCTTGATAAAACTAAGAATTGTTATATCAAATCCGCTCCATCTCGATGGTTTTGCCGGAGGAGGGGGACAGTTGTTAAAGTGACGGCCTACAGGTTTGTCCCTGTTGTTGTCTATGTCCCCGCTGTGACCTTGGAAGCGATCCATTAGTCGCTCCAATGTTTGTCCAACATATTGGATGCCACAGTATTTACATGTGATGGCATATATTATGTTGGCGCTCTGACAGTTAACTTCGGTCAGGGCTCTAAATTTTCGGCCCGTAGTGGTCGATTGAATGCACCCGCTCCTGTTGAGTTTGGGGCAGTATCTGCATTTGAGTGGGGTGTTGCATGGATATTTTCTAATGTGGGGGACCTTGGTGTTCGGTGTCTTTTGGCTGGTGGATGCTCTTACTAGCTCGTCACCTAAGCTCTTGTTTTTCCTGCTACCGAATACCAATTTGTGATCATGGAACTCCCGGGTGGTTTTCGATTTTTTCATTTGGTCCCAATTTTCAGTAAGGATCTTCTTGATCGGTGGATTGTGGGGGTTGTGGGTGGTGATGCAATAAAATGCTTTGTTTTCACCTTTAGGATTTTTGGTTTTTGGTTTTATTAGCTCTGACCTTATTTGTAGTTTGGCTCTTGCTAGTGAGTCTATTAAGAGCTGTCTTGGGTATTTCCTACGTATGAAGTGTGTGCAGAGCATCAGGGAATTTCGTAGGAATTCGGATTCCCTGGTGCATATGCGTTTGACCCTGAGGAATTGTGAGTAGGGGATGGCCCGCAATACAGCGAGTGCTTTGGGAGTTTCCAGCAAGCAAGCAGACTAGTGCAAATATGCATGGCTGAGTAGGATATACTCAAAATAACTGCTATTGATGTTGTTTTCTATAAGAGAAAGAGAGTGCAAGACGGACATAGAGAAAAGAGGGGTATTATCGAGATCATGATTATTATGATTATTATCGTGATTATGAAAATGAATCTATCAACTATGAATATTGAGAAAAAAGATTGGATATTATATGCAGTGATGTGATATAAACCAGGTGGTTTTAGGTTGCAGAAAACTATGAAACTTTGAGCAAAAAGGCGTTCATCAATACTTGCTGCTTCTCGCTGTGGTGATCTATAGGGTTCTTATTTATACTAGAGCAGGGACGGAAGGAAATGGCATTATGGGATAGGATGGCACCATGTGACACCACATATGGAAAGTGAGCCTGGCTTGAGTGGTTTTAGTTTCCCCTTAGTGGTGGTGGTTGCCGGCATACCGCTTTTAGTGTTGAATGGCGGGACTGGGAATTGTTAATGCATGGTAAAGTGTGGTAAAAGCCTAGGAAACATCATGCTGGTCGAATTGTTAAAACACAATATTGTAACGAAAATATCTAATGATTATTTGTCTGGTGTGGAAGTGGTTAATGGCAGGCATCTAATGCAATTTTGATATTGGCAAAGCTAAATCATGATGTGCAAACTCCAGTATTGGGTTATTATTGTGTGTCCTTCTTATTCATCTGGTCCCTTTGGTAGTTACCTTAGTAATATTGTTGATGCTGTAAGGATAGCATAATTCTTTGATGGTCATTCCCTTTTGTATCATAATGCAAGAATGCAGTAGCTGTGACCAAGTTGAATTGTACATGGAGGTAAGAGGTTCCAACAGGTCGATATGACTTATAGGCTAAGTAGAAACGGCCAGGGCATCTGTTATAGCCTTTGTATAGTTCAGTGGTTCTTTCCCCAGATTAAATACATAGTGTTAAGATGTAAGTGCCCCAACCCCTTTAATAACAGGCAAGATACAATCACTAAGAGGTTCTTGATGTGTTTTTTAAAGAGAAATAATGATTAAAGACTATGTAGCACAGCAACATATGCATAAAGTGCATGTCATCAACTGCATACATCTCTACTGTCTCTAAGAGGTTTTTTTATTTTTCATCTTTCAGGTCATGTCCTACTTGATCAATTCCATCAAGAAAAATATCACAATGACTGAAAGACAGAAATAGAAAAAGAACTTCAATGATAATTTCTTCCGAGAAGATTGCTTCACTCTATTAAAAGCTATGTATGTATCTTGCTGTATCCAACATGACTTTAATAACATCTGATGCAGGGGGGTATAGTTGCTAATGGCCATGGCGTATGTTAGCACGCTGTGTACATGGGCACGCAGATAGCATGTATACACACTATATGGTTGATGTGCTAGACTTTTTTACGGAAAAGACAAGTAATATGACATGGTTTCCTTGCTTACATAGCTTATGAAACATCTCTGCATGCAATTTCATTCTTACATGCAACAAGAATAATCTGATTTTGCAAATACAGTATTGATAAAACAAAGTGAGCCGGTATATGGCTAGGATTATAAGACAGCACATGCAAAAGCTATATAGTGTTTTAGAAGCCACGTCATGTCTTATTAGATCAATATCACTAGAAAGAAAAGTCACGAAGAAGGTGCACAGGAGAGTGAAAGAAAGCAATATCAAAACAACACAGTATTTGCATGAAAGTATTCTTTGGGGACGATTGCTCATCTGTATTCTAAAAAAACATCTGTAACAGGAGAACATAATTGCTCATAACTATGATATAAGAAAACACACTCTATGAGCAGAAAAGTCATATATGGTTGATGAACCAGACATTATTACCAAACACATTTGTGTTAGCTATTGGAAATGATGTAAAATTTGATAACTCATTCAATATAATACTTGATCTCACATTGACAGTCCTGAAATAAAGACCACTATTTGTATAATCATATTAAGTCCCAGTTCCGTGAAGATGCAATATGCAGTTGTTTCTGGAAGCACCTGTGCAGATGTAGCAGTAAGAATTGTACGAATGTACAATAGAGATGGACAAAACCTTAACTTGTTCATGTCTTCCTTGTGATTTGCGACACCTTTAGTACCCTACCTGCACATGTTGTTTTAAATCAATAGAGGAGAAGGTATTGAGAGTTACATAACATTGGCTGTTCTGGAGGTTCCTCGGTAGAGACTGCAAAAAGCACATGTCCATCTGTGGGGCCTTTATCCCACAAAATGTCCTTTATCCCACAAAAGACTATAGTTTTGTTAGATAAAGGCTGACCATGGGTCTTTATCACACAAAATTGGCGTTAAAGCAGAAAAAGCCTTCATCCCTTTATCTCTTTTTGTGGTATGTACCTGACAGGGATGAGCATTGTGAGGGGTTGTGTGGCCAGTTTTATTATAAAATAAGGATTGTTTATGTATGGAAATATACACTTTAACACAGATAATTCATATTTTTCCTGAGATATTTTTTCTGAAAAATAGAAAATGATACCATGGTGAAAGGACAGGGTTGTTGGTGCTCCCCAACGCTGAAACATGCATTTTTGTGGATAAGATTCGGTACCACATTTTTCTAATTTAGTTTAGAAAAATCTGCAACCGGTCTAGAAATCCCTGCATGTAAACCATAAGTAAAGGGAAAATATCAATGGAAAATGTTCTTCTCCTACAAGGATATGTTTTCGTAGTATAGAGTAAATGGCTAATAGCTCCAATATCTCTGGGTATTACACCAACATATCAAATAATGTATCTCTGTACTTGGCAAAGGATATAATGATAATAAGGATGGCTTCCATTCTTGTCATGCACTGCACATTGCCTGCACCAGTAATTGCCTTCTAGAAACAGGGAGCAAACAGTGTTCGCTACTGGGCACCAATCTAATGATCGATGAATAGTTACAGTTGAGAAATTGTCCCTGACCAGAATGAATTAATCTACGATGAATGAACATCAATACTGACCTATGGTCCTACCAAACTTTTAAATGAGTTCAAATCTCCCGTTTTTAGAATAAAAAATCCCAAATATTGAATTTGTTTGAACTTTTTTTTTTGAATAAAAAATTGCAAGGCCCTTGCCAAAATAAAATCAATTTCCCAATCCTCTAGATGTCAAGGCAGCCAACTACTATTTTGTTCCTGAGACCTAATGGTATGTTTTTACTCATACTTAGAACAAATATTCCTAGAATTGACAAGTACAACATCCCTATATATATGCTTTCTTTACCCTACCATTCCTTGCGCTTCTTTTGGCAATCACGTCCTGCCTGGAAAGCTGCCATTGTTTTTGGTGAGCTGCTGGTCATGCATCATGAGGGATTACAGATTAATTGGGCTCAGGAAATCAGCAGTTATTAACCCTAGCAATCTGCGGGGAGAATACTAAGTAGAAGAGGGACACTCTCAAAAAAACAATGAGGCAGGCAACAAATAATTAAGGTTGACACTCTGCTGGGAGAAAACTGAGAAGGTAAGAACTAGTCGCCCTGCACAGGTTAGAATGCAGAAAGGGAAGACTAATGTAAAGAAATTGATAGAAATGAGAACAGTGATAGAGAAATGTTGCTAACTGACAGATCAGTCAAACATAACATCATTGCATAACATTTACAATTTTAATGTCTGGCCACTTTCATATGTGAACTCTGCACCAGGTGTTTTTGTTGATATCATGCAATGCACCCTGGGGCAATGCACTCCAATGTCTGTATTTAACTCATCTAGAAAGTTCTCCCCAATGGTGTCCAGACTACAGAAGATTATCTAAAGCCAGTTGGGAAATCAGGCGGGACTTGCCTCCTGAGGTACAACCCAGATTTACCCTTTAAGGAGAGTTTACATTTGTCGGCATGATGCACCAATGCAGCCTTGGTGCTGCATTGGTGCATCATGCAATCCTTTTGGAATTATCTCATCCCTTAGGGTTGGCATGATGCATAAATCCAGCCCTGAAGGGTTACTCATGCATTATGACAATCAAGTACATGATGCATTAAGGCATCATGCCATCCTTGAATGGTTAACAAAAGACATTTTGTCAATATTTGTAGGAAATTGGTCCCTAACCTCTACCTTATCCAGGCCCGCAATGCTCAACAGGCTTACTCTTATCAACAGGATAGCAACCCACACTAAACACCCACCAAGCTGTACGACAACGATGTCTCTCTAGCCACCACTTAGACTAACCAATTGCACACCACAGTGTATGATTTAAGAATAGAAGTAAAATGAAATCATCTCTATTATTCAGCACTCATTTTCCTCGCCTCACAGCTTTTAAAGAATTCTACTGCACGCTTGAAATGAATATCAAAGCTAGTTCTCTACAACAAAGTTGGTCTGTTCATCAGAAGAATAAAAGTATAAGGGAAAAAATCATCAATATTTGAAACCCCTATCTTATTTGGTTCTTCTGTGGTAAGTAACTTGTTAATGGCTAGTAATAAGTTTCAAGAACATGATTTTGGTGGTCATTGCCAAGTTAAACAATTGTAGCTTAAACAAAAGGAGTTATAACCTTTATAGCTTGATGCAATCCACAAGGTTCCATACAAATGTCATTAACAATTCCAATAAAAAAGGACATTTAAATATACCTTTACACTGGCTCTTAAATGCTTAAATGTATCTCACCTTCTGTCCAAAAAGAGCCAAGAAATGTGCAGATATCTATGCGTTTTTTCAGTTATATGACATAGTAAACAATCCATATCCATGTCTGTAGTGTACAACAGGCTGCCTTGCTACCATATGGCATTTCTAGCAGGAGACCCAGCCACTATTTTTCACCCCCTCCACTATGGTCTGTCCTGTACTAATTTGTAATGGATCCTTAGGGAACTGTACCTTCTACTTCCATGCACCCTTCACCCACCTAAGCTATAGTCACGGGACGTAGGGCACTATAAATAACCAACCTTGGCTCTACCGTAGAGAGTGCTGTGGTTGGTGAGGGCAATGTCTCTTGGGCTAGCGGTAGGGATATTGAAGGAACATATAGTAAAAGATGTTCAGTTAAATCATATTGTCAATGCTATTTCCATCCAGATAACATTAATATTCTTGTCATTAGAAGCCCATGTTAGTTTAGCATAACTGAGTGATTGGGCAGGCATCCCTCTTTTATCCTTTAGTCCTGTTCAAATAATATTATGGCATGTCACTGGTCAAATATCATTGTATTATTTGCCTTTTATGCCCTAGTGTCCAAGCCTGTAAGGATTCCCTTTTTCTGTAGTAGCCATACATTTGGGCCATATGTTTTATATATAACTACATATATGACCTCAGAACATCCAACCCTTACTCTCTTAACCATTGTTACTATCCCCATCTTCTCAAAGTTAATCCTCTGTTAATGCTTATGAATGGAAGACGTTTTTTTGCAACTTTACCCTACTGCTTATTTGCATGTACATTCTACATGTCTATTTGAAACTCTCTGCAATAGGAGACTAGCTTTTGTTGACAATCAGACTGGTGCCTAATGAGGATAGGGTGATTATTAGTCAGGTACACAGCTTGTCCAATTAGGTATAATTAGTAATTTAATCAAGGCTAGATGAAGGGGGAGTTGCAAAGGGCAAACAGTGATGGCACTATCCGAATAAGGAATAGGCTGTGGCCGCAATGCAAGTTGAAAATATTACAAAAGAAAATATAAGAAAACGGACTGTACAGCTTTGGACTGTACAGCTTTGGCCTGTTTTATAATAACCTCTTCCTAAATTCCTACTGATATGTCTGTGCAGGGCTTACTGCTCTGCTGTCCCATAACTTATGATACATGAAGGGATGTCATTGAAGCTGCTTAAATTATCGTTCATGTCAAGGGTTACTGTATATGGTCAATTCCCACGAAAATGGATCAAATGCCTGAAACAGCCCGGTTTGTTATAACATTGTACAACCAATGCAAAGGCTGTTTGTTTTATTTTATCCATGTGGATATTGAATAGACCTCCCCATGGGTACCCCCTGTGGCTTTCTATCATAAATATTTACATTTTTAGGGACAAATATGTATCTTTTGATGCACTTTTCAATCAGCAAAAATAAAATAATAACTTTCAAAAAAATAACTTTGAATGAAATGATAATCTCAATTGAAATTTACCCACACAAATATGTTGAATATCCCATGGAGGGTAACTTAAGCCATTTGATAAATAGTTTCTGTAAATATGTTATCAAAATAAAGATAAATATGCAGTGGGGTAGCTTTAGCATCACCGTGCGTAGGTACACTATTAACTAGGCCCCATACAAAGAGAAATACCTCCTATGCATATAATGAGTTATGAATAGTAAGTGCCCAACGTGATGTCAATGTAAAAAAATGCAGACCTATTAACCCAATAAGGTAATTTTCTATCTAGTGATAACTGATGTGGGGTAGGTCTACCATCACCGTGCGTAGGTCCATAGGGAAGGGAATATCAGAAATACCCTTAGGAATTAAGAAAATATATTTTCATATGTTATACTCCTATTATCAAGGGAAATTAATAGTATTTCAGCCAGGCTTTCATATACCTTCTCTCTGTTTTAGAAGGAAAAAAACATTAATAGTGACCGTGCGTAGGTCCATCACTGTGCGTAGGTCCATCATAAGATATCATTGAAAAAGTTGTTAAAGATTGTCAATATTTTGCAATACATATATTAATAGGCTTGGGATGAATACGTGGGAGCACCTATACCAGTTATAAATCTGTCAATAACATAAAAACACCAGTATATATGTCCCATCACTGTGCGTAGGTCCCATCACTGTGCGTAGGTCCCATCACCGTGCGTAGGTCCACCAGTAAAATACTTTTCCATTGGAAAGAACACGTTTGTATTTGTAAATCCTATGGACATATATAGTCCCACTGTATATCTGTTAAATGAATTGGAACATATCCATATTTATAGTCATACTTAATTATAATAGGTGCAATACTCCCATCGCCGTGCGTAGGTCCCATCACCGTGCGTAGGTCCCATTTGAAATCAACATAAATAGTTTATTTCTTAGAAATAATGTTCCCAATATCATGAGAATACTCCCTTGTTTGATAATAATGAACTATTAAAAAAGCTAAGCAATATCTATTATATTGGAATTTAGCTCGCTGTCTACCATGTGATCCATTTTCGTGAGAATCGACCATATGCCTTAAGGGGCAGGAACTCCCACCATGTCCTACTCTTTTATACTCTCCTGTCCTCTTAAACAAATGTGGGATCCTTCCTCATCCTCAGTCTCCATATATCACTCTATGCTATGCTGAGACTACACTATAGACCCAAGAGAAGGAAAATTGGTGACATAATCTAAATCAAAAAATAACGCTATCATTAGTTGCTACAAGAAAGATTACTTTTGATACTCAATTTTGAGATCTTTATAAATACAAATGATTTAATCCAGTTTTATTTGGTGTACTATCTACAAGGCAGTAATAGTTCCTACAAAGCAAAACAATACACCGAGATAGCCACAGACATAACCACAACTAAGCGAGTTATTAACTATGATTCACTAATCTTAGAGTGCATATTGCAAGTAGTGAATAGATAAATTAAAATAGCTTCAGTTCAGAATGAACCTAAAAAGACTGCAGTAGAACAGGGCAAGTCGGTAACCAACCTCTATACTCACTGAGAGCACACTGAACCTAATCTCTATGGGATCAGACAGTCTGAAAGAGACTCCTTTTAGGTCTCCAGCTTCCACCACCCTGGTAGGCCAGGTTTGTTATCCTCTTATACAGGCAGATAGATCAGGTAATACCCCATCCTTCTCCTGACTACAATCTTAACCCCTCACTCCCTACTCCTGTCACTATGCTAGCAACACAGCGAGGTACAGGAATTACTGCATATGTTCATGCTGTAAGGAGAGTGTTCTTATCAAGCATTGTGTTCTCCTTATAGTTTGGGTGCTAGTGCTTTTGGAACTTTCAGCAGGTCAAACAAAGGTTCATAAAGTCTCTCCTCAATGTGCACATGTGTATATTTATGTGTTGGTGGACATGATGTTTTTATGCTGCCATCCGTGTTGTTCTATCTGCCATCTACAACTTAGATGTGAAATATCTGGATGGTTTAAGATTCGGTGGAATAGAAAAGTCTTTCACTCAAAAACCCTTTTGAAAATTTCTTACTGTGGTGCTATGTTGGTAACCAACCTCTATACTCACTTCTGATGCCAATACTGTGCCCTATATTAGCCATTATAGGCTGGTACCTCCATGCTATAGATTATTTCCACATTTAGAACTACAATACCGTTTCTCACCAAAGTATTTTGCACAGTGTCTGTTTTAAAGCTAGGGATCCACAAGAGAGGCAGTGGGTATAGCCGAGATCATATAATGTATTGATGCTGTGATATTATGATATTATCATGTTAGGTGAAGCTTTGCAATATGGGTCACTTCAATGGTTTGAGAATTGAACAATTAGTGTCTGTACTCCTCTGGAATATCCAATACGATAGTCCAGCCACTATAATAATTGACTCTGGCTAAAAACAAAGTTTATTGTAGCCTGGAAACCTGCTGTTTATTCATTTAAGTTAATACTGGCCCTGATATTCGTAACATGCTTCAAACATTTAAACAAACCTCACAATTTAATCAGCTGGATATGAAATTACCCTTCTTGATAGCATGTTGAGAGTCATCATGCGACCTAAGCAGGTAGTTATCTGGACGTAATTTCAGTTTCGGTCTTGGGACACAAACACAGCTAAGATAGCTGAAATAGGTAAAACACTACATATAAAGAAGCCACCATTGTCGCATCAATATGAGGAAATATTTTAAAAGGAAATTAAATTAAAGAATTGAAATTTAAAAAAAATTTAAAGTCCACAGAATGTTGGGTAAGCAGTTAAAAGTGATCTTAAAGTAGCTATGAAAAAATACACCATCTGAGACTGATACCAGAGTTTGTAACAGAAATGGTGGTAGTCCTCACTCTGCACTGCCTGATAAAGATAGCATTGGTGATGTAGCAATAAATAAAGTAATATGGCACTGATACAGGACATTATCAGACACACTGCAGCATTTATGGCCTTGCCACGCGGCTCTTCCTCATAGCTAAGCGTAATGTATTTTCCTCAACATAACCTCCATGTTGGCTGGTATCCATCTCTGCCAAATGGTCCTGAATGTGGCACATTTTTTGCATCATGTGCATCATAAGATTTCCATAGATTGTCTAAACCTTATGTTTGGATAACCTAAAGTATAATTTGTTAAAACTGTATAAACTTTGTGTAAGAAATTAATCCAGATATAGCAGCTGCATATAGTCTGCTGAGAGATAGTAAAAGCAAGGACAGGGCTATTAAACCTACAGGAATTCAGTTACAATATCCATCCCTCCTCGCTCATTTTGGCTAGGCAGATATGGACTGCTATGCCTTAACTGTAAGGGTATGAGGTTTCAAGTCTGAACTTGATAGCATACTGTATAAGATGAGGGGGTCAATTTACTAAATATGATAATAAAGTTCTTTGGGGTTTGTGTTCTCCTGGGCTTCTGTGTCATTTACTATTAGACTGACTCAGTGTTAAGGGTACTAGCTATGTAAACCACAGTATTTCACATTTTATATATGTCTTGACATCAGGTGGGGGCTTAATTATGTATCTGAAAATTCTTTTTTTTTTTAATAATTGGGTGACATGTACAAGGGTTGAAAAGAATACACTTCATCTTAAACTTCCAGTAAGCAACAAATATTTTCTGTTGGGTAGTGATACACATAAATGACAGCGTATTTCATGCCTACTGTTTTTCCCCATAAATGTATTTTGCAATATTGTAATTGGGGCCTGTACCTATTACTGCCTGCAATTCAAGGATGTGGATAGACAGGCAACTCTGTACTTTAATCTAAAAGCTAAAATAGATGATGCCTTTAATGGTCCCTTTGGCACTTCTAAGAGATTGACTCTTTGTTATTGTATCTTATACACTCATGCTTTTTAGTGTTTCCAGATTCCTGCTGATTTCCAGCGTTTGATTTTGAGTTACAAATTGAGAAAATACCCCCCTGGCCTGTTTGTGAATGCATGTGGAGCCTAGATTGAACATTAGATAGAATATTGATACCCTGTACTTGGCATTGATCAAATAATATAAATGTTCACTACATTGGCGTGCATATCATAATACACACACACAATAAATGGCACCAGGGACTTGGTGTACATTAATATTTGGTCTAAAGCTTGCAAAGGTAACCTAGCCAAGTGATCTGATGCCAGGCATGTTATGACACTTCTGATTGGGAATGCAAATTGTTTTCTTAACTAAAGTTTTCTTCTTCTTGTGTCCACATTTAAGCAGAAATCAATATTTTACCTAAACCTTGTTGCATAATACCAGATGTGACTGAAGTGCCTGGGACAAGGTGTTGGCATGCTTGGTGTAGAGATCACAGAGCAAATGAAGACCACAGATGCAGGCACATATGACATGTTACGTAAGCCAACTTCTGCAGATATAAAAAGTGTAAGAGGCCAACATGAATGTAAAAATGATGTAAACAAAACACAACTCTTTGATATAAGCAGTAAGGAAAGCACCAAAACAGTTCAGAGTTAAATGAATACACTTTCGCTGCATTGAGTTACAAATACATTCTTTTGTGCAGGCTTCTGAAAATTGTTCTCAATGTTTTTTCATTTAATTCTCCGACAGTAGTACTTTTCCATTATTTGCAGAAATTGAACTTTTATGTGAGATTTGGCCATGTGCACAGTCAAATATCAAACACTTGTTTTGTAAGAGTCATGAACAATAGTTGTCATATAACCCACCCTTCTCAGGTAGCCTTAAAGTCATTGATCACCTTTGTTTAAAAGGGCTTAGCCTCTTTCAGATTCCCTTTCAAGCACATTGCTCTGGTTCTGATAACTTACAGCGTCAGGTGAATCTAGAGTTAATGTGGTATTTCATTAACTGAATTACTCAGCTCAGGTATGCATAATCATTACCCTTTACAGCTGAAGATACATATTGGTGTTCCTCTTTAATTGAGTGAATGATTTTTTTAATTTCTTTACATGAAACAGCAAACAATGTTTCGTGCAGTTAAAGACCAGAGAGACACATCTCTGGGCTAGTTAGAATACTCGGAGGTTTTAATGAACTGGTACAAAGAAAAGAAGACAAATTTCAAGAAATGACAGTCCCACATGTCATATTCCGATGGGCTTTCACTGAGATGTTTTAGTTGAAAGGAAAATGAATTTTTTAGACTGGTTAGTTTTATTGCATGCTTCCAGTCATTTGTCCAGAAGCTGCCATACTGAATCCATTGCATTTCTGTCCCTTAACCTTCCTCATGTTGATGAGTTTCATGCATATGCCATGCTTTTCAACATGTAAACCACAGTATTTCACATTTTATATATGTCTTGATATTGGGTGGGGGCTTAATTATGTATCTGAAAATTCCTTTTTTTTGAATAACTGAGTGGCATGTACAAGGCTTGAAAAGAATAAACTTCATTTTAAACCTCCAGTAAGCAATAAATATTTTCTGTTGGGTAGTGATACTTATAAATGACAACTAAAGATACATATTGGTGTTCCTCTTTAATTGAGCGAACAAATTTTCTTTTTCATTTCTTTACATGAAATAGCAAACAATGTTTTGTGTAGTCGAAGACCAGAGAGACACATCTCTGGGCTAGTTAAAATACTCGGAGGTTTAATGAACTGGAACAAAGAATAGGAGACACATTTTAAGAAATGACAGTCCCACATTTCAGTTTTCCAGGGGCTTTCACTGAGATGTTTTAGTGGAAAGCAAAATGCATTTTTTAGACTAGTTAGCTTTATTGTATGCTTCCAGTCATTTGTCCAGAAGCTGCCATACTGAATCCATTGCATTTCTGCTCCTTAACCTTCCTCAAGTTGCTGAGTTTCATGCATGTGCCATGTTTTTTCAACAGCTATGTTATATGATAGTACATAGTTCTACCCAAAATCTTGCACTTGCATCAAATAAAATGTCATATTTACTATCCTGCAACTCCTGTCTAAATGTACCAGTTGGCTCAAGCTGCATAGTTGGTAGATGAAAGGACCAAAGGAAGTTTGGGATGCAAATCTTGCCAAAATAGAATAGCCCTTGAAAATGAGCAGCCCCATTTCACAAAGATTTCATCATGATTCATGGAGGTCTTGTCCGGAGAAATCTGAGTAGTGCAGTCTCGTAAAATATCATACAGAACAGAGCTCTGGTTATGAGCAGATAGGTGGATTGTATTTTTGAGGCAAGGAAAACAAACAAAATCTAAATGTATATAAAAGATCTTGTGATATCTAGGCAGATACTGATAGATATATGTACATATTTAACTGGAAAACTGCTAAAACTACTAAAGCATCTGTCTACCTAGACCACTTCGATATCTTAGTTTTTTGATAGTATGTGACTCATACCAAAACTAGGGTCCTAATGATACCTAATGCTACCCCACCAGACATGGGTGAAATGATGGTATGTAGTCCTACCATTGCTTTCCAGTCTTCGTGTAATGTAATATTAGCAATGTTTGCTAGTCTTGCCAAAAGCATGCATACAATATAATATGAACACACCTACCTGGTCAGACCCTGTTGAATATCATAACTATATGCAATCTGCTGATCTGTAATTAGTCAAATTATTCTCACAGCCAAACCTTCCCAAGCCACATTGCTTCTCTGCAGTACCCGAGCAATGTATAAAGATCAAGCAAGGAGACACTGGATGAGTTTTTGGTCTGCATTTGTTATTCATTTGTTATTCATGATTGAGTTTATATTCATTTAGCTGCTTAGGGAGCTGCAATAACTGAGTCTTGTACTTCTTAAAGTGGACATTGTCTGCTGTCAGAGGGGTTATACATTCACATGGCTAGGAATGAGGCCACTTATTGGTCTGCTGATTTATTTATGAGGTGCGGTCATAACATTCAGTGATTGCAAATGGTTGTGATGCATGGGTTGGTCCCAAAAGCCACAGTCTCCATGTCTATTATAATGCAATTCATGGAAATCACTGAGTATATTGAGGGAACATTGCTATTCTACTTGTGACTTAAAGATGCCTTACAACCTTAGAATTAAACAGAATGATAAGTGCTACTTATACAAACAGCACTTTGCTGTTTTGTCTATACCAGGTGTATTGTGAAATAGGGCAGAAGGCACAAATACTGTGTTCACTAAGCAAAGAATTATGATAATTACTAAAGTTCAGGACATGTACTGCTTATTGGTTACAGTGGTAAATACAGGGAGCTTCTGCAGGGAGCAACTATTGATTTCTACTGACTAGTAACTTATTGGGTGATGAATCATTTCAAATGATAATTGCTCAATGTACAACATCTCTGCCCATTTTATAGGATTATTATGGTTAACTTGCAATAAATAGCCTTGATGGACAAATCATTTTCAAAAAGCTCAAAATTTTTTTTTTTGCTATTTAATGCTATAGTTCCTGTATGTATCTATCTGCAATCTCATTGACCAATATTCCACCTTTACCCTAGTTTTCCTCCTGCAGTTCATGCCACTCACGTCCTGCTCTGAGAGCCACCATTGTTTTTGTGTTGAGCTGGTGGTAATGCATCATGGGAGACTGACAGCTTAATTGGTCTTGGCTCAAAGTCAGGAAACTGGTGGTTTTCTACTCGGGGGTTTTTGCAGGTAGAATACTGAGTAGGTAATGAGGATTCTGGGAAGTCAGGACACTAGTAGTAATAAGCCCTAAGGTTCTTATAGAGAAAAGGGTTTTTGAGTAATCTGGTGGTAGTTGGTAAGCCTTGTGTACAGTGCTAAGTGTTCAGTATCCTCTCATGATTCTACAATTTTTATTCTAAAATCCTCAATAATTGTCAAGCGTTATAGCATTAAGAGACTGGCATAGAGCATTTAAAATGGTCTACTGATTCTAGTGGACCTTTATTTTGATTTTTTTTTTAAATTGCTTATTTGTTTGCTTGTTTAGCTAGTTTAACATCCAATAGACTGATATGATGTATCAATAATCTCTCCACGATAAACATCCATGAAGTGTATTAACAATTAACAAGACCTCCGCCATTTTAAAGACAGAGTTGACGGTAGCATTAAATTGATTTTGAATCAATATTAGAAAATTAAAATGAAGAGGTGAAAAAGTCATCAATATTTGAACAAGAATTGCGGTTGTTGCCACGTAAAAAAATGTCTCAGGCATTTTTATACGCGGCAACAACCGCAATTCTTGCATTCGAAGAAACATAATGTCTACATGGTTGGTATGTTTGAAGGGAGCCCATTCAAGACACCAAAAAAGCAGGGCCGGGAAGGGGTTATCAGGGGGAGGGATGATATTACTTCAAATATGGCATTTCCTATGAATTCCTTGGGTCCATGTAAGGTGTTAAGGAAATGTGTGTTGCTAGGCAGATAAGCAATTACAATAGATGTTGCTAGGCAACCAGCTGGATTAGCAACAAACTAATAGAACCATTGCATTTCTTGGGTCCAAATTAGGGGGGTAGGTATGATTATAATCAACCTCAGGACCATGGAAATGTGTGTTGCTAGGCAGATAAACAATTAGAATAGCCGTTGCTAGGCAACCAGCTGTATGAGCAACAAATGGATAGAAGCATTTAATTCCTTGGGTCCATATGTGGGGGGTAGGTATGATTATAATCAACATTAGGACCATGGAAATGTGTGTTGCTAGGCAGATAAACAATATGAATAGCCGTTGCTAGGCAACCAGCTGTATTAGCAACAAATGGATAGAACCATTGAATTCATTGGGTCCATATTAGTGGGGGAAGGTATGATTTTAATCAACCTCAGGACCATGTAAATGTGTGTTGCTAGGCAGATAAACAATTAGTATAACCGTTGCTAGGCAACCAGCTGTATAAGAAACAAACCAATAGACCCATTGAATTCCTTGGGTCCATATTAGGGGGGGAGGTATGATTATAATCAACCTTAGGACCTTGGAAATGTGTGTTGCTAGGCAGATAAACAATTAGAATAGCCATTGCTAGGCAACCAGCTGTATAAGCAACTAACTAATAGAACCAATGAATTTTTTGGGTCTATTCTAGGGGGGTAGGTATGATTATAATCAACTTCAGGACCATGGAAATGTGTGTTGCTAGGCAGATAAACAATTAGAATAGCCGTTGCTAGGCAACCAGCTGTATTAGCAGCAAATGGATAGAACCATTGAATTCATCGGGTCCATATTAGTGGGGAAAGGTATGATTATAATCAACCTCAGGACCATGGAAATGTGTGTTGCTTGCCAGATAAACAATTAGAATAGCCGTTGCTAGGCAACCAGCTGTATGAGCAACAAACCAATAGACCCATTGAGATCCTTGGGTCCATCTTAGGGGGATAGGTATGATTATAATCAAACTAAGAACCATGTAAATGTGTGTTGCTAGGCAGATAAACAATTAGAATAGCGGTTGCTAGGCAACCAGCTGTATTAGCAACAAACAGATAGAACCATTGAATTTCTTGGGTCCATATGAGGGGGTAGGTATGATTATGATCAACTTTAGGACCATGGAAATGTGTGTTGCTAGGCAGATAAACTATATGAATAGCCGTTGCTAGGCAACCAGCTGTATTAGCAACAAATGGATAGAACCATTTAATTCCTTGGGTCCATATTAGGCGGGGTAGGTATGATTATAATCAACCTCAGGACCATGGAAATGTGTGTTGCTTGCCAGATAAACAATTAGAATAGCCGTTGCTAGGTAACCAGCTGTAATAGCAACAAATGGATAGAACCATTGAATTCCTAGGGTCTGTATTAGGGGGGCTATGTATGATTATAATCAACCTCAGGAACTAATAAAGGTTGATTTATATTATTGCTATCACATAGCATAAATCTGTGTTGTGACACCTTAATCCAAGATGGCGGCACAATCCAAGATGGCGGCGCCCGTTCAGACTTCTGGCAAAGTCCAAATATCATATACCTACGCCACCACTTTGGCATTAAAAATCTCCCAGGTGTGTTTCTTGTGGATAAAGTGATTCAGTTATTGATGTATGGCACCTGTCTTGAAAACATGTTTGGGAGTTGTTCCAAAGATCATTATTTACAGTTAAAAAATAAAGTCATCATCACTCTACCACCTTGCTGCAATCCACAAGTGTCAATTATTATATATATCTTCACTGGCATGAATTGCAACAAACCTTTTTAGACAATCTGATCCCTAAACGCACCATTTGGAGAGGATGTAAAATATTTTGCATCCAATGTGAGCCTGTTTATGGTTAGTACAGTACTTATCCACATGTTTCAGTGTTGGACAATAGAACTATTTGATGATTTACATACATTGACTTAATTGTATCATTATATAGACTACTACCGTAAATTCTCGCGTATAAGCCTAACTCGCGTATAAGCCGCACCCCTAACTTTGACAAATTATATAAGCCGCAGAGGGGCTCTGAATATTACGATTTTGGTACTGTAGTATACTAATAAAAACTCTCGTATAAGCCGCACCCTATATAGGCATGTTTGGTATCAAAAGAAAGCTGAGTCTGACTCGCGTACAAGCCGCGGCTTCTACGCGAGAATTTACGGTAAGTGTCAAAAAAACATGTCATCCTAATCTATGTTTTATTCCCAAGAGGACTAGAACTCAGGTTGCACAATGTGCCTCAGATATCTAAATGAATCATGGGCATTTCATTCAAGTTATCAGGCCTACAACTTCATATAATCTATACTTCATCTTCTACAGGTTTGGAGTAATCTATAACACTACAGCTGTATACACTCAGTTAACAGATCCACTTTGGAAAGTCATTCACACTGTCTTGTTAGGCCATTTTCTAAAGAAGTGGTCTGTTTTGGGTTCTGTTACTGTCATTTCTGTGAGGGTTATCAGATAATATGCAGTCAAGAAAATACAGTTGGGAAAGTCAATAGATATCCTTTTACTGTCGGAGTTGTTGAACGCAAGATGAACAGTAAGCAGAGACAGCCAGCCCTGATTGTAAAGAATAGGATATTCATTAGGAATCTTAGCACACTTCACGGCAAGTTCTCGTGTTTTCTCTCCATTAACGTGAGCTGACGAGACTTGAATGATACTACTAAAGCAGCTGGCTGCAGGAAGGCAGTGAACATGGCTGATGGGGTCATCAGGGTCTTAATGTCACTGTGCATGTACTACTGTAGTCTATCTATTAAATATGATTGTGATGTAGAATATTGCCTGCTTTAGCACAATCTGGTAAAGTGTATACTGTTGGCTTAACAATGATAGACAGGATTTTAATTGACTAGAAGCAGGCCTGGACAATCCGGGACATTTTCCATTACAGGTATATTAGCCTACAGGGGAGTTTCTTCCAGCAAGGGGAAATCTCCCCTTACTTAGTGCAGCCCCAAAGGTCGGGCTCCTGCCCTTATCTCTGTAGAGATAAGGGCTGCCGGGAGAGATAAGGGCCGCCGCCAGTCTGCCCCACCAAGGGGGAATCTCCCAGTGCAGTATCTTATACAGGTGTAGTGGTAAGGGAGGGGTAAGGGGGGAGGGGAGTCCAGATATAAATGTACCTCATTTAGGCTATATTTTGACATTTAAATCATTATATCTCTAAAAGTACAAGATTGTTATAAACATCCATTCGCATCTATTTAGCTAATGATTTAGTCTACCTGTAGATGGCTTAATCTTTTTCAGCAAATAATGGTAAGATATCAGCAAATTCGATTTTCTGATTGAACCTCAAATTAAAGGTTATCGACCAAAATTCAAGGGAAGAAACCCCCTCACCCTACTTTCTCCCTCCAAGGTATTAAAGGCAGGATTTCCCCAACCTAAGAAGGTGGACAGATTGGTATATCCAAGATTGAGATTGAAAATAGATTACAGAAACATATCTGTATTGAGAAGTAGGCATTGGTAAGGATGCAGAAAGAAAGAAATATTAAACTTGACACTCATATTTGAATACTTGATTGACCTACAAAGTGTTGAACATATCTGTCTATATACTAACATTAAGAGCTACGCCACATTATCAACTGAGCAAGTACATCTTGAGACAATGTTACTTGCCAGCACCACATTAAATTGCATTCAGTCGAAGAAACCTCTGGCAACAGTAAGATGATAGAGCGACAGTATTATGCACTCCCCTATCCAAGAAAACTGTAAGCAATAGAGCTCAGAAGCTGCAGGCAAAGAGAAACTGAACCACAAAGATGACGCCAGCAGAATTCCTTTAACTAGCAGTAATTTTAACTTTCTTGGCATGTCTCATATGTTGAGCTATTAGTTTGAAATTCTAGTTTTTGGATAAGAAGTTAAGCTATAGAACGTACTCTCAGTTAAGTATTTAATATTAACTGCTTCAGTGTAATAGGAGTGCCAGTGGTGTAATAAAGGCCTCCATAGTGTAGAATACAGATTTCTGTACAGTAAATCATTCCAGGCACTGTGCAGTGATTGTTCCCAAAACACATATAAATCACTGCTACCACGTAGAACAAATGAAGCCCCTAAGAGCCTCATTGACTCTATGAGTCATTTGTTGACAGCCTGATACAATGATCTTTTATTTACAATTTAAAAATGTGTGCAATATCATTATCATCATTATCATTATGCACCAAAATGATAGCCTGCAAGTAATTTCCTAGTTAACCTTATATTCATTGCAAAAACAGATACATCTATGCTGATATGACAGTAGTACAGCCCTCAACATAATGCCTGTGAGCCAAATTCTATGGAGCTGGTCATCTATGAAATCATCTCGCTATATATCCTCACAAATAATCAAGTGGAATTGTTGGCTTTACAGCACAACTTTCAAAGTAGGTTGACATAATTATTGAACACTTTTTTCTGACACAAATGTCCAACTCATGTACATTGGTTCAGGGTTGGGAAGTCTGAGATTGGCAAACATCTCTTACAGCCCAAAATAAAACCCTAACACAAAGATCATACCCTACAAATATACCATACCTCTACAATAACAACACTTTCATCAAAGCCCAACTTTTTTCCTAATCTATTCACATGGGTATCTCTGTCGTCAGGTATCAACACTACTCCTCCAACATCCAAGACCACAAAACCACCAGGCATCACTGTGCCATACCCAGGATTTCTATCATCTGGTACAAGTGGTATTTACTGGCAGCATAATCCAATAATCAGAAGCCTTGAGTGTCGCTCAGCTCGGGTGAAACCCCGGAGGGAGATAATTAGTGTCTCCCGTTAATTCCCCTGTGGCAGGAGACACAAAGGGCAGAGACAGCTGGAGGGGGCTGTCAGATGTAAACATTGAGCGGTGGTATAGGGATTTTATTCATTGTTAAGGCAGTATATGTGAAGACAAGACTGCCATTTGCAGTGAATTCTCTTATTTTGTGGATTTTCGAAATTATTGTATGCTAATCTATATATTTGTATGCTAATTTATATGACTCATATGTTGTTTTACTACAACATATGAGTCATTAACATTAGCTGCATGACTCCTCTCCTACATGCAGTCGTATTAATGTGAAATGTTATCCATTAAGTGTCCTTCCTTTTTGGGACAGCCTGATGGAGGAATTGGATATGAGCTTAAAATTAGCAGTAAATGCACCTTTCCCGTACTATAGACTAATGCAGCAGGAAGCGATGACTTTTTCACAATAAAGTTGTGTTCACACTGATTTTAGTAGAAACCCTCATAATATTGTCTGCAATGCCTATGTTTGCAAACATCTGATACCAGGAGATTCACTTGGCAATTATTTTTACTGTAATGTACATATTGGAATGCAGGATTTGGAGATTTTGGAGTTGTCGGTCACACATATTCAAAAACAACTTTGCATAAGAGTCACCTTTTTTTGCATTCGTCTATAGGCTGCTCTCTGCTGTAATAGCATGATACACAAACCATCTGTCACCAGGAAGATAAGCTGTATGCAGAGGGCAAGTTAGAGGGTGTGGCTGAGGCGCATGTAATAACCACTATCGGCTGGTGAAACAGTATAAAAGTGGCCTTCGCTTGGTGTAGTTATCTGGTCCAGGTATTGTGACACACAGGTAACAAGTTCAGGTAGCAACACAGTAGTAGCGGGGTACATGCACAGCTCACCCAGCAGGAAAATATTGTCACACATACATGGGTATAGTTACCGCCCTGTTGTATTAAGTAATGTGATGGAATAAAGTTGCAGAACTGCTGAGGAAAGATCTAAAATGTATTATAATTAAAGATTAAAGCATCTTTCTAAGAAGTGGCGAATAGAAATAACAGTTTAGCTTCATGCAATACTATAATTTAACATAGAAATAATTACTTATCTGCCCCCATGGCATAGCTAAGTCACCTGGGAAAGTAATCCCTGTTTTCCAATACCAACTATGAAATCTTCTCAGCCATGCTTCCATCCAATCGCATTTGACAAATGCAAATGATTTCTTGATGATAACTGCATGACTAACACAACCTCCTATTCCTACTAAATAAATGAAAATAGAAACATCACAATGTTGGCCACATTCTCACTTACCTTGTAAACATATTTAAAATATTGATGCTGTAATTATCTTTTCACTTTAAATAACCAGAGGCGTAAAACAATGGCAAGGTGCATATTTTGAATACAAAAAAGTTATCACTTTAAAACATCCAGATATAGAGTCACATAAAGTGTTAAGGCTTTTGATTCTAAAATAGTGTTTTATAATCCTCAAGAACACTGTTAAAAGTTGTTGTTCGTCAACAGCAACATTTGCTGTAAATGTACAGTACTTTAGCTGTAAATAATAATACAGCAAATTCTACTGTACATGTACAATTCTGTTACCGTAGATGCAGGTTACGGTAGTGACTTGTAGATCTACAGTACTTTTCCCTGTAATATGTACACAAGAGGTCTTGGGATCGATCCTAGGTCTAGCAACCTCTCATCAGGGATCTTTAGCAACAAGGCTGTAGCTCATTCAATACAGACATGGCAGAGGTAGCTTATATCCCAATATGACCATTTGTAATACCGGCTCTGTGGCGCAATGGATCAGTGCCTGTCTCCAACACCACAGGTGGTGAGTTCAATCCTTGGTGGAGCCACTTCTCTTGTTTCACCTACATCCACCTAAAATTCGTTTTTTCCCTCCCATGGATGATTAAAGATATCACCAGCACTGGGAGGGGAACCCCAGACCTTTACAAATTATTATCAATCAGTTGAGAAGAAAAATAGAGACATATCCCAATATGAATGTTTGTAATACCGGCTCTGTGGCGCGCCGGATCAGTGCCTGTCTCCAACACCACAGGTGGTGAGCTCAATCCTTGGTGGAGCCACTTCTCTTTGTCTACCTACATCCACCTAAAATTCTTTTTTTCCTCACATGGATGGTTAAAAATATCACCAGCACTGGGATATGAACCCAGGACCTTTAAACTATGATTTACAATCAATTTTGCTGTACAGTAACAGAAGATTCGGCTGTCCCTATACAGTACATAGTGATGTAAATATACTAAAGCCCACTTGGTGTAGGTCTACAGCACAATCTACTGGAACCAAAGATGCCCCCAGTATTTGGTGTACAGGAACACTACTTACTTCTAACAGTGAAAGTTTCTCTGAAAATCGTTGACATGCTTTTTTCATGGCTCAGCCTCATTTGGAAGTAGTGAGTGGGAAGCAAGAGACATGTCTTGAGCATGTGAGATCGAAATGGCTGGTATGTAAGCTTAGGCCATTTTGAATAATAGGATTTGCTCTTTAAAGAAACGTAGTGAGGACAGTCCACATTACCATACTGACCCTTACATTGTATTATTTGCTTTTTATGGCCTAGTGTCCAAGCCTATGAAGATTCCCATTTTCTGCTGTAGCCATGAATTTAAGCTATATATTTTACTCCTATAAAAGTTCTACATATATGACCTCAGAACATCCGATCCTTGCTCTCCTAACCATTCTTACAATCCCTTTCTTCTCAAAGTTCATCCTCTGTTAATGCTTGTGAATGGAAAACGTTTTCTTGAAAGTTTACTTTCTCTGCTGCTTATGTGCAGACATTGTCCATGTCTATTTGAAACTATTTGCAATAGGAGACTAGCTTTTGTTGACAATGCAGACTGGTGCCTAATAGTTCGAGAGCCCAGGCACTTTTAATTTTGTTTTTGTGACCAAAAGGTTTGAGGGTGGGTTCTTATGTAGAATTTTCTGCTGAATTCAGAAATTCATTTCTTACAAAAATCCGTTGGTGCGTTCTCTCACAAAATGAGGTCAAAGTCGGGAACCTTTACATTTGTCGGGGCGGATTATCGTCTCTGTTAGTATATGAAGTTATCCATTTATTTACAGAATATGGGTAGCTATCACCATAATTTCATGGGTCAGCAATCTGTTTTAGACACTTTCTTGTTTACTAGTTTTATATTACTGAAAATTCCAAGATGGCCGCCATAAATGCTTAGATTTTTTACTTTTGAAAAAAAAGTTTTTTTAGTATTTCCAATATACATCTAATATCTATGATCTAAATCAACTTAATTATTCTATAGTATTTCCATAAAGCTTTATTGATGTTTGTTGAATACCTTATATCCAGTTTGTGTATTTTAATAAACAATAGATTACTCAGGAGGTGCCATAATGCTATACTTGGTCAATATGTTTACAAACTTCAGCCATCACATCAATTGTGAATCATCATTTCTGGCAGTGTTATTGTTGACTTCACACCAGATACCTGATATATATATTAAGATCAGTTTCATATGGTGTTATGATATGAATAAAGATGCAATAAAGATCATCTTATTGAATGGGTTGTCAAGAGAATAGAGAGATGTAGATACTAATCCTGATTGTTAGTCTGTATCACTGTCTTCTCCACAAGATTCATCCCTTCCAAATCGGTTTTCCCCATATGCCATCTCCTCCTCCTCATCAACTTCATCCACCTCAAGTGGAGATTGCACTAGGATGTCCTGTATTGCTGTGGGAAGCTGACTACAGTCATACCAGTTTATCTCATATTGGTCATCAGTCATCTTCCATCCATAGTCCACAGGGTCCAATCTTACAGGATTTGGACTCCACGCACGTTTCCACATCGATGTTACTAGATGGGCCCTCTCAACTTGCTTAAGTAGAGCAGCATGGCTAGGTGGAAAGTTGCTTGGGTTTGCACCTTTCACCAGGTGGAGAAGATCACCTTTATTCTTTGGCTGATACTTGGTCTCAAACACTGCAAGTCTAGCCTTATTGACGGACTTCAGTTTAGGCTTACCATACAGTGCACAGACCCATGGTTCAATTTCACATGTGAGTTCATCAAGGTTCACACTATCTTCACCAAGTTTTGCTAATGTCTCACTGTATTGGGGTGTTTTCAACATGAGACAGAATGGCCTTACTTTGCCTTTGTGGTTGAAAGCAGGTGTATAATCGCTGCCTGTGATAGCGTGTAATCCTAATAATGCATTTAACATGCTGTGCTCTAGCTCTTGTACCATATCTCCGATGCTAATGATTCTTCTAGAATTGTTACTAGACAGCCCAGCATCCAATAGAACTGTGCGTGTATGACCAGACGTCAGGCGGTACTGGTTCATGTGATACAGCAAGAGCAGAAAGATGTCCGTATCATTGGCTCTCACTGTGACAGTAGCTTGAAGATTGTATGCCAGTGCATGAGATAGGTGAAACATTATCCTTGTGTCAGCCTCTTGATGGGAGCATTCAAGCTCATCAACTCTTTCTCTGAGGATTCTCCCTTCTGTCACAGTGAATCTGAAACACTCGTCCTGGGTTGTAAGATACACAATGTGGTCATTCAAGATTCCTTTATACTTGTCTTCAGCCCACTCGCGCAGCAAGAATTTCACTAGAGAGGTCTTAAATGAGCCAGACTTTATTGCAGATCTCCAGTCCTTTGGTCGATGTTGTTTGGAACCACTTATTTGCACATTCATATCAGCATGTTTTTCTGCCTGTCTTCTCTTTGATCGTGTTTGGTCTTTGATTGTTGGTGTGTCATATCGATCTGAGATCAAATGCACTGTGTGCGACATCTGACACAACCTTACAAGAATTTCCTCTGCTATTTCACCATAGGTGATACCTGGATTGATAATTTGGTACAAAAAGAAAGACCCATCAACCAGAGTGATGTCAGTGCCTTCTTGTTCTGTCGTTGTTTGAGCCATTTCTTCCAGCTTGTGTTGTAGGGCTGCTTTATTTGTTGCATTCATGCAACCATCTATTGACCCCAGGGATAAAGGAACAGGGGTCAGCGGGTACTCAAAGACCCTTTCCAGATCAAGGTCTTCTTTGCTGCTGAGGTATAAGAGATTACCAAAGAGATCCCTTGTACCTTCTAGTTCTTTGATCTTGGCATCTTTTGATGTGATCTTCATTTTTACAGCTGTACTGGCAAAGTTTTTGATCTTCTGACGTTTTATTGGTTTCTCAAATCTATCTGCATCGGCAAGACAGCCTTCTTTGAAATCCTCTAACCACTGTTTCCCTTTGGCATTCCACTGCAGGATGTCATCCCTGACATCATCCGGGACCTCTTTACCTGTGGAGAGGCAGTAGAGTGCAGGGTCTGGAGGTAGATCAAAAGGATTCATGCACTCACATATCTGCTTTACTACTCTTTGCAGATCATCATTGTCTTTTTCTATCCTATAAGGCTTCAGTTCCTGTGTTATGTCTTCTTTTCGAGTCAAACCTGCTCCAGATAACAAGCATCCTACTACTGCACTCCGTGCTGTCTTGGTCACAGTCCATTTTGTTCGCGCAGAGGAAGAATGTGAAAAGCATGCAATACCTGTCAGGCGTGAGGCAGCATCTTTGTTTACTGTCTGCTCAAGAGTCATGTCGACTGCTGTGCGGGAAAATGGCTTTGACTTTCTCCGGATTGACAGGGCTCCATTCGTAAGCATTTCCTTGGCACCTGGATGGTTGGTTTCAACATTGATCAGATTCAAGTAGTAGCATACCATGTACCTGGCATAGTTTGGTCGGTTACCAGCAAAGAAGTGCTGACACATTTCTCCCAATGCATAGACAAACAAATCATAGTTGTTTGTTCTACAAGCACGATTAAACACAAGATATATGTTCACCAGTTGAACATAGTTGAGCCAGTATTGAGCTGTGCTCCCATGTACACCATCAAGTGTTTTGGAGAGATATACTTCATAATCTTTCATGAAGTTTGAATACACTTCATCTTCTTCAAGTCTTTCCAGCGACTCCGGGTCTGCACAATCATTTAAGTCATTTATAACTTCTACAAGTTGTGGTGGGATTGGTCCTCTTTCTGCAATGAAGCTTTTGAAGTGGAGAGCTTGCATGGCCGCTGCAAGGAGAGGGTGTATCCGCTTGCACCTGAAACATAATGGTCACATGGCATTGTAGTACCATATAGTAATTATGGTTGTTATTTTGTGTTTCAAGCACTATCCACAATAAAGAGACTAGATACTATGACTGAATATAATTTTGCCTATGGCATTACTAGTATTGTTAGTCTATAGCTATAGGAAATCATGCATATTGTTACCTGTTATAATGTTTTCCCTGGAGAAAGCCATGTAGTGATCCACTTGCCAAAACCTCAGCGTCAACAAGGATATCCTCTCCACCGGAACCATCGAGATAGTGACCCAGTGCACCAAAGTATGCAAGCAGAGTGTGGAAGGGTCCGAAGCAAATGAACAGATTGTCATACTTTGGTGCCTCAGTTGCCTGGATTTGAAGGGCAGGCTTAGCTATAGCCAGGTCATAATGCACTATCATACACTCTTCTCCGCATTCCTGGGCAACTTGTTGGGAGATCCGCATGGTCTCCACTACAACATCTAGTCTTGTAGGTGGCAGTCTTATATTTTCCATATATGCAATGGTATGTAGTGGGAGGCAGTCTGTTGTTAGTCTCGAATTCCAGCCCACCCACATGGGCACCTTCGTTACCAGTGTGGATAATACCCAGAGATGGTCTAGGTACCTAATCCGGGTCATATCTGGAGGAGGTGGTAGGTACTTAACATTGTATTTGAATACCTTTATCTTTGGTTTCTTTCTGTAAGGCTCTAATTTCTTGTCATTGATATGAAATGATCTTTTAGAGGTCTTCTTTCTTGTCCCTTCATTCAACGGTAGAAAGGCTGTCTGAGGACATGGGGTCACTGGTTCCATTGGACTTTCATTTGTGCTGCTCTGATTTTGATAACATATGCCCACTGTATCATGCAATGTTCCTTTTCCTGAAAGTGTTTGGGTCAATTCATCGTAGTTGTCCCAAGCAAGGGAAGTGCATCTCCCAGACTTTCTCTCAATGCCATCAGGAGTTACCAGTTTCTTTTCTGTGATCTCTGTAGCTAGCTCTGTCTCTCTCTCTTCTACAGCATGGTAGCTGACACTGTGTCCATACCTATTCAAAATTTCAACAACTTTCCGTGATCCTGTGATGCTTTTCATTCCCATCCCCATCAATAAATGTTTCATAGGCTTCACCCTGCCTCCTGTTGTGGCATATATAACATCAGCACTGACTGACTTTACAAGTCTGTCTGTTTTCTCACCAGTTGGCTTTGCATTGCCTGTGTACAGTATTCTGAAAAACATGTCAAGATCTGGTGGCAGATTCTGCTTCTCACTTTCGAGGGCCTCTTGTGAGTAGTCATTTGTCTGTTCTGGTATATTGTCTTTCATTGCTACAATCTGCCTTCGGAGAAACATAGCTGTTACAGAAAGAGAACTGTGATCAAAAAACACCAGCTTTGTAGCATCTTCTGCATTGAGTTGTGAACTGTAGAGTATAACACCTTTCTTCTTACCAACAGTGTGCTTCTTTATGTCACCATTATATTGCTTCAATAGTTTTGAACACAGTGTATCAGCAGAGTATGCTGAATTGCCCAAAAGGGTGAGATATTTGCTATGAATGGTGGTAAGGCGTTCAGCACCAGCATTATCAATTATCTCTTTCTGAATATACAGCTTCAGTTCATCAAAGGCCTTTTCATGATCAATCATCTTGCTTGACTTTTCTCTCTCTTCACGAGCTTTATTCAGGAAGTCCCTTCTACAAGAATGGTGATACCTAACTTCTTTAGACTTCATGTCGATACCACTTACTTTTGCCTGTATATCTGATCGTCCAAGTTTATCAGCAGCATCCTTTATCTTTCCCTCTCCCTCATCTGTTTCACAGCGCCCAAGTTTTTCTATCCTACCGTTTTTCTTTTTTCTCACATTGTTGCAGAATAAACAGACAGCTTTGAATACACCAGTGGAACTTGTGGCAGTAAGAGGCACATTTGATCGTAAAGTATGCTGCTGTTTAGATGAGAGTTCTGACTTACATTTTCTGCTGTCTCCTGCTTTCGGAATGGCTGTAAAATCTTTGTAACATTTAGAATGATATCCTATGTATGTATCAAAATCGTCAGGTAATGTGATACCAAAATACTTGGACCTCTTATAGCGCTGCCTTCTACTTTGATCAGCTAACTTTGCTGTCTCCCAATGGCTTTGATCAAATTCTATTATGTGACCTTTTTTATTGTCATTTTTCTTTGATGACATATGCAGTATGCAGCGTCTAGAATTCATTTCAGTTCAGTATGGAGCACAAATACCTGGAAAAGAAACTCATATTAGTGCCCAACACCACAGCATTTACCAATAGCATTAGTACAAGCAGTGTAGTCCTATGTAAAGTTAAGACTTCATTAAGCACATTGGGTAACCATAACTTAGGTTTCAGGAGAAAGGTACAGTGCATGCATTCTACATCACACCAGAACTACCACTAGCTAAAGGGGAGAATTTCATAAGCTGGATACATCATCACCTGTGGTGTCCAAGTAAGGGCTCCATCCCTTCATGCTAATACTTTGAAAGAAAAGACCAGCGTAATTTTGAGTGGCCTTATATCAGTGGTATTTGTATTGATTACCAATATTCCGAGATTCCGACCATCATAATATAGTAGTCATGTGAAACCTCCTCGGCTTCGCCTCGGAGGTTTTACTGCAAATACTACAGCTCCGTGGAGGTTTTCCATCACATACATGGGTGGTCATAGAATCGCTTCTAGTGGGAATATTTGAGAAATTCTTTCACTGTTGGAAAGCTGACGTCATTGCGAGTCCACGCGGCCTATGTGCGATAGGCTTATATAATTCTACAGTAGTTTTTCGCTATTGTTTCTGGAACCCACTTGTAACCTTCATTTAGTATGTGAGAGTACCTTAGTGTGTGATCTTCAAATGCAGCTGGTATCTGATATGTTGGCATTGGCCATTTATGTGTCCTACTTCATGCTGGGCACTCTAGATATGGTTGTGACTGTGCTTGCTTGTTGTGCTTTGTCCACCAACACAAGGTGGCAGCACTTCTAGTTTCGGTTTCATATCTCTTGTGCTTTATCTGTCTACCATAAGGTGGCAGCACTATACCTGATCTGCATCATTGCTTGGACATATAAATACTCATAGGATTTGTATGACTATAAATCACCTGTAAATATGATACACATGTATAACAATTTGATCCATTCAGATGAAGAAATCAAGGGATTAATGGCGGCCATCTTGGAATTTTCAGTAATATAAAACTAGTAAACAAGAAAGTGTCTAAAACAGATTGCTGACCCATGAAATTATGGTGATAGCTACCCCTATTCTGTAAATAAATGGATAACTTCATATACTAACATAGACGATAATCCGCCCCGACAAATGTAAAGGTTCCCGACTTTGACCTCATTTTGTGAGAGAACGCACCAACGGATTTTTGTAAGAAATGGATTTCTGAATTCAGCAGAAAATTCTACATAAGAACCAACCCTCAAACCTTTTGGTCACAAAAACAAAATTAAAAGTGCCTGGGCTCTCGAACTATAATGAGGATAGGGTGATTATTAGTCAGGTACACAGCTTGTCCAATTAGGTATAATTAGTAATTTCATCAAGGCTAGATGAAGGGTGAGTGGAAAAGGGCAAACAGTGATGGCACTAGGCAAACAAGAATAGGCAGCAATGCAAATTAAAAATATTACAATAATGAAAATAAAAGAAAATTGACTATACGGTTTTGGCCTGTTGTTAAAGGCCTGCTCCTTATCGATTCAAAATAACCTCATCCTAATTTCCTTCTGATCTGTCTGTACAGGGCTAACTGCTTTGTTGTCCCCTGACTTATAATACATGTAGGGATGTTGTTGAAGCTGCTTGAATTATCGTTCATGTCAAGGTGTACTGTATGAGCCTTAAGAGGCAGGAGCTCCCACTATGTCCTACTCTGTTATACTCTCCTGTCCACTTAAACAAATGTGGGGTTCTTCCTCACCCTCTGTCTCCATATATCACTTTATGCTATGCTGTGACTATGCTACAGGCCCAAGAGAAGGAAAATGTAGGATATAATCTAAAGCAAAATAAAAGCTACACTCAGGTGCTACAAGACATTACTTTTAATACGAGTATATGAATACTTATATATACTGATGACTTAATGCAGCTCCATCAGCAGTATAACCTATAGGTAGTGATGGTTCCTACAAAGCAAACTTATACACCGAGATGGATTAACTTTTGAAAAAGATGTGTTGCTGTTAACAAAATGCAAAATATGTTTAGATAGGAAGAGGTTATTAAGATTTACCTTCGTTTTTCTTTACTTGTAGGACAAAGGAACACTTTGCAGGCAAGTATTCAAGTATTGAGACTGCAGGAGGTTTGCACTGTTCATACCCAGAGACAAAACCTACCTAAATGAATGTTGCTCACTTATGGTAATAAGTCGTTTCTCAGGATTAGACAAGAAATTTAGTAGGCAAAACTATTAACTGATGAGTTAAGCATTTAAATTAATAGAATGATTTCTCTTGAAATTCTCTGAAAGGCATATAAAGAAGTCATATGCAGAATAAAAAGAAGCAGCAAATGGAGAGAGACATTCAGGATGAAGCACTCAGAGCAAACTGAAGATTGTCGACTAAATATTCAATGTGCCATAATTTTATCATCCGCGATAAATCACAGAAGAAATAATTCACATTGATAACCACAAAGATAACCACTGCGCTGCACCACAGAATACTGTGCCTTTTATGAAACTGTTTCATATAGGCCATCTTTAAATTGCTCTGAGGCTATTTGAATGAAGATGTAACAGATAAAGGTATGAATCATTGTTACACAGGAATCTCATACTGTAATCTTTGTTATCAGTACTGCTGTTATTGCCTGATGACATTCCCAAAAGTAAACTTAAAAGACCAATGTCTAACATACACATGCATGTATGAGCAAGATTAATACTTTTAATGACTGCTATTCACAAGATCTTGTTTACAGAGTATTCATTTTAGAGAAACAGAGCAGAAGAGACAGAGCGAGAAAGAGAGAGATGTATATAGAGTAGCATTTTATGGACATTACTTCATCAAAGTTGTTTTTGAGACTGTGGGCAAGAGAAACAAACAGAGAAACAAGCATTTCGACAATAAAAAGAATGTGAAGAGTTAAGAGGGCTTTCCCACAAGTCATATGAGTTTAGCTTAGGAAAAAAACTGTGAAGCTTAGACGGAATGAAACATACATTTACAAGTGCAGTTTCTCACTATGGTGATCGATAGGATCATTATCGATTGGGGACCAGGGAGGAAGTAAACAGTATTATGTGATAGGATTGTGTCATGTGACACCACGTGGGGAAAGTGGACTGGGCATAAGAGGTTTACGTTCCCCCTTTTTATAATGGTTGTGACAGGCAGATTCATGTTAGTGCTGAAAGGTAGGACACAATGATGGTTGAAGTGCGGCAATACAGAGCTAATAAGAACACTATGAGTAGGTATATGGGTAGTATGATGCCTCCATATACCATAAAACAGTCTGCATCTAGTGTTTTAGGAGTCATGCGAGATCACCTTTATCAGAATGAAAGACAAAAAGTAGGAGCGCATAGCAAAACAACACAACCTTTGCATGACCTGAATATTACAGAATGATTGCTCCTCTCTGTGTATTATTGGCAATATCTTCCTGTATCCCGTATGACTTTAAAAACATTTTATTGAGCAGAAAGTGTTTGCTTATAACCATGACATAGGAAATCACCCTAGGTTAAGATGATTCAAAAAAGATACATTTGTATGATTAATGTGATAGAAAGTGCTATTACCCAAAACTCAAACGTAGGTTATTGAAAGTTACATAATATTTGAACACTTATAGAAAATAATAGTTGATGTCTGATGTAAAATACTGATATGAAACAGATTTCTCTAAGCAGCTGTACGTAAATGTATAGGACTATGCTACATACAAAGAAAACCTCAGGATGGCAAATCCCCTAAAGGGAGCCCTTACAGTGCTTGGAGTATGCACCACACTAGAAGGAGGTATTCATGTTATTCTATCCACAGTTTATCACAAATAACTGTTAATTATCCAAGATGATCTTTATAGAAAGTGTTGTTTGCACTCATGTTCATATAACCATCCAGCAGCCAATATCTACAGTTAAGTATATATCAATTTCATCTTTAAAGTGAGAGCTTCAAGAGTGACCTACCTGATATAACAATAATATTGACAGTACAACCTGTTAACAGTATCTGTAAATAAGGCAGACATGCATTATAATGGGCTCTAGGGTGCATTTTGTATTGATGAGTGAGTTAATATTCATTGGGGGGGGGCAATAGGTTATGGTGTTGGTTTATTGTTTCAACAATCATACCCTGTCCTAAGGGTTGTAAACCTGGTAAAAGAGGACATTGGTCAGTAAGTTATGCACTCATGAATTGCATATTTGTCATTCAGGGCTTGCATTTACTTCCTGATGTCTCACAAATGGGTCCTTATAGATCTATATTGGGTGGATATAGATCTCACTGCTAAGTAGTTGACATAATTCTCATCTGACTTATTGCCAAACTTTCTGATGTTAAAGTATTGAAATTACACCAAAAAGGCATTTGATTTGGATTTGATGATGATTTCTGTCCACCATTCAAGCTGTGCATTGCCCATTACCTACACAGGTAACTGCTTGGGATGTCCCTTTCTCTCCACCTTGTGTTTTCCTGATTTTCCATAATGGCTTTACTTGCCTTGAATAAACTATGTCCTTCAAGTCTGACTTAGTTTCTTTGTTGAAAATACATGGAGCTCCTGCACTTGCCTTGTTAACCAGATGCTGACATTTTTCCTCAGACCCAATACTCCCGAAGATCACCAGTGGAACACCCTTCCATGATTTTTCTACCCCAGTTGTCTCATTTAGTTTAAACCACTGATGTCCTACCATGAGAGCCACCATTGTTTTTGTTTGAGCTGCTGGTGATGCATCATGGGAGGCAACAGCTTAATTGGTCTCCGCTCCAAGTCAGGAAACTAGTGGTTATTGACCCTAGGAATCTGCTGGGAGAATATTAAACAGCTGAAGAATGCTGTCCTGCTGTATGTTTGGACTAATCACAGGTGTTCTTTTCAGAATGTTGTGCGTGCTAAAATATACATGACACAAAGGGTATTCTAAAACCTTATTGCACTGCTGATGCACTCCACTCACTGAGTCGTTACGGTACCATCCATTCTAATAACCATAGAACAGGAAGTCAACAGATGTATTAGTTTGATATACATTCAGGCACTGTTGATGCTTTACTCAACCATATAGAACTAGTCGTCAGTTCCCAGACTACACTAGATGAACATGAACCAGTTTTGGTCTGAGGCTGGTCAGGAAAGCAGACAGGAATAGCCTGGGCAACATATGGGTCCCGCACCACTTCCTTATCTTGTCCCACAGCTTCGAACTTATCAACTGGAGACCAAACTGCCCTGAATATTCACTACACTAGGGAACAATTATTACCTTCCTCTACACAACTCAATGCGGATGTGTTAATTAGAGAAAAGATGAAGATATGAACAAACAAAGTTATTTCTTCAATATTTGCAAAACTCCATTGTTGGACTTGGTTTGGTTCTGAGGCAGTCATTTAGCTGGTAATGGTTGGTAATTAGTTTAAAGAACATGTTTTTGGAGGTCATTCACAGATTAATTAATCATGGCTGAAAGAAAAAGTAATTATCCCATTAACAGCTTCCTGCCATCCACAAGCTTCCGTCAATATTCAAGACTGCTTTGTCAGAACCAGAGTTACCCTCGATATGAAGTGCCATCAGTTTGTAATGCACTGTTTTTTAAGATAAAAATGTTTACAGCAAATTAATTACCATATTCATGGTTTTGCATTCAAATAGTTAAGATTAGTGAATATAGGTGATTTATACATTGTTTTTCCGAAACATCAAAAGCAAGGGCTGTTTGTTAATGTTACACCTACATGAACTCTTCCAGATACTGTGTCTCAGCAACTTGGGCCAATGTTTTCGTCTATGACCGGGTGCCGTCTATGGCCGGCCTCCTTAGAATATAAGATTTAGAAGAAATAAAAGTCTTCTTTGATATGCAAGGGATAAAATAAAGAAAATGACGTTGGTTACATATCCATATATATATATCTACACCTGCCCTAGATAAATCTCTCAGGAGGTCAAAGACGGCACCCAGTCAAAGACGTCACCTGGTCAAAGATGGCACCCAGTCAAAGACGTTCACATTGGCCCAAAATGGTGAGACACAGCCTGATGAGTCCATACCTTGATTATCTGTACTCTGTTTTTATGCAAATTCAATCTAGAATGATGACTGCCTTGCCTGTAAACTGACTTTATACTCCTGCACATTTCATAGGGTCTACTAAAAAAATGATGATCTTGTCAGGAGGCATTACCTCAACCTGCCTACAGCCCTGTTTGAGCTGTGATCTCTATGAAATCAAACAATTGGACAATACTAATACAAATAGTACACCTTTACTAGATCCATCCCGGATATTAATAGACTCAGGCTATTGTGGGCGACTCCAAATGAAGGTACGACATAGGCTGACTATCACTAATGTTTTTCACTTTGGTATGCGAGCACTTATGGAGACAAAAGACATTGTAAGGATGACATTTGCATTTCTCTTGGTTATACAAATATAAAGGAATGCAAATTTACCACTAAATCTATTCAACCAAACATTGGTTTGAGAATTGTCCTGATCTATATTCACTCAGTAAGAAAGCCAAACTCATGTGTCGACCTGCTGTTGAGGTACAGGAGTGAGGCAGGTGTCTTATACTATATATAGATTCATCTTTGCCTGTGTAAGAAGCTCTATATATGCCTTAACACCAAGTAAATGCTTTTAGAGAATACAGTATATTTTCTGTCCGAGCAGTAATTGACAATGTTAATTATTTTAAAATATCAATCAAAAAGGACTATCCTGCTTGTTTTATGTATTTTTCTACCTTTTTACAAATAAGTTTTCACATTCTGAAATATTATTATATTATCTCATTCCTCATCTCATCTCATCTGCTTATTTGAAACTCCTGTATAATATGTAAGTAATTGTCTACAACCAGTGATACAATTCATGACTTGATCAACAAATGCCCGTCATACTGTATTTATTGACATAATTGTAACAATGAACTCATCAGGGGTGCCAGCGGAGGGAAGGCAATGCGCCAATTTGCTGGTTATTAATACATTTCATATCTACTCACGTATGCAAAAATGCAGAAAACTACTCCTTCCGACTCAGGCCCACCTACTGTTAGTTAGTGTAAGCACCAGCTGTAGGGGATAGGGAATAAGGTAGGGTTCCTTAAAATTTATATACTGCAGAGTCACACACTCTCCCTAACTGCTGCAGTTATTGTTTTTCTGACAAATTACTCTCAGGGCAACACAAGCTCATATACAGTGATGAATAAGAGTTATAGGTGATATCAACCTGAACCTGAGATTACTCCCCCTGCATTATACACAAACCTGCACTGCAGATTAGGTATGTTTCACTCATGTTATACTACCCTTGATACACGCTAATCCGACATAAGTCTCCCACCGAGCTTTCCATCTATCTCTTTTCTTTTACCAATATACTGTATCATCCCCCCTCATATGCCCTTGTTTCCACATTATCCATCACTGCTTAAGGCTCTACCTTCTTTATGGCATCCTTCAGGGGACCTATTGTGGAGTCCTGTAACCCATGGCAAACCATGTTTAGTCATCAAAACTGTTTAAATTATGCACCAAATATGTTCCAGGCTTAATAAGGATGACTTTCTGGACATAAATGGACATTAGGCAGTGTATACATGGAAGCATAATGTGCTCGATATTTGGACAGATGTGGGTGGTATTATTCACAATAAACTTGACTGCTTAAGCCTTATTGAGTCACCTCTTTTGAGGAGAGGAGAAAATAAATTGAGGAATTCAATGATGAAATAAACATTATCTCAGCACTTTAACTTCCTGGGGACAGTCAAAAAGGAGTAACCGAAGATGAAGACATTCTCGATGGAACACTCAGAGTAAAATAAAGTTTTTGCACTAAATGTTCAGCATGGGTAAGTTTTATTGCCTCTGCCCTGTCATTGATCGTGAAGCAGCCATATCCATTTAGAGATTGCATCATCTAGGTATGGGTCCTGTTGATGACTGGTAATATTGTAAGGACTCCCACCATGGCTAGGTAATTGTCCCCTAGGTATCTACTCCTACCTAGACTCCAGTTACAATGAGGTAAACATCATGATAATAGTCCTAGACTGCAGCAACTGGATAACCAGGTAATGCTCCAGACCATACTGAGTCTTGTCAAGAGCCCAACCACAACTAAGTGAGTTATCAACCATGATCCACTAATCTTAGAATCCATATTACATGTAGTGAATGAATAAATTAAAATAACTTTAGTTCAGCCTAGACCTCCAAAGTGCAGTAGAACATGGCAAGTTAACGACCAACATTTCTATTTAGTAAGAGCACATGGTACCTAATCTATATGGGATCAGATAGTCTGAAAGAGAATAATTTAAGGTCTCCAGCTTCCACCACTCTGCATTGGTAGGCCAGGGTTTTCATCCTCTTAGACAGGCAGATAGATCAGGTAATGCCCCATACTTCCTCTGTCTACAGCCTTAACCACTCACTCCCCCCTCCTGTCACTATGCTTTCACCACAGAAGGTACAAGGCTCAGTATAGACCCATGCTGTAATAGAAAGCTACTTAACCTTACTTAAATAAGGGTTTATATATATCATCATTGTTTGATGTTTGAACGATGATGACAAAACAGTCATTCATTGTTATATCTGCTCTGTATTATTGCTGTTTGTGTACAGTTTTTCTAGCAAAACAGTAGATTCTTCTGTTGATCTACAATAGGTTCTACTGTGTACCTACACAAACTATTTAAAGTGTAGTGCTCAAGAGCTTTCAGCAGGCACATAAATCCTTACAAAGTGTTTCCCTGATGAGCACAGAATTCTAATCTGTAACCTATATCTCAGATCTAAAAAGTCTGTGAAAAAGCGACCCCCTCCTCTCTGTTTTCGTCTGGGCGGATGTTGTGATCCGCCATCTTGGTTGGCGCATGCGCGTCGAGCTGCTGCTTCGCGGACAGAGACGGAAAGCTTCGGTCGAAGTCTTCCCCGGGTATTGCGGATAGGTTGCGGCCGCTGGTGCCCTGGTCCGCGTAGTATAAGGCTGTTCCGCGGGCGCCCGCGGGCCCCTGCAATCCGTCTCCGCGTTGTCCGCCTTGTATGGCGTCAACAACACCGCGGAAGGCGGCCTCTGCGAAGTTAGTATCCCTCTCTATCCGGTTATTTGCTGCTCTTAAACCTGCCAGCTCCATCTCCGCTTCCTTCAGTCTCTGTGTCCGCTTAAGGTCTACCTCTCTAGCCTTTTCCTTTATTGTCAATGCTTCAATCCTGTCCAATGCCTCCTGGAGCTCTCCCTCACGGGCTGCGGCGTACTCTGCGGCCTGCTCGCTGTGTTGGCGGGCCGTATCGCCCGGGGGTGCCGGTGAGGCCGAGCTGCCCTGACCGGTCTCCTGCCGGCCCTGGGGGCCGCCATGGTCGTCCTGCGCCGGTGCAGGCTGGTCCTGTCCCTGTAACACCTTCCTGGGGGTTCCCTTGTCCGGGTTTGGGGCATTGCACTTGGGGCAGGAATTCCTGTTGCCATGGTACTCTGTTCCGCAAAAGCAGACCGTCATTTTGACCGAATTCTAGACCGAATCTAGAAAAAACCAAAGTCTCTGCTGGCCTGCTGCTGGCCTTGCTGCCTGCTTGCTTGCTGCTGGTACCTCCCCTCCCCTGGAGAAGAGTTCCGCGGCTGGTGCCGGTGGGAGGCACTAGGTGGCACTGGTATGTACACTAATATGGGAATAACTTCCCCAATGGAAGTTATGCCCGACAATAAATGAATCAACTAAATACAGGAATACTTATTAATGACAAATTGATATTGAATATCATTCAAACATGGCACATAGCACACTGACCTACTATGGGAATTTACGAATGCAGTTCATGTTGTAATAGATCACCCTTTGAGAGTAGCAGCACCATTACACAAAAGTTTGATCATAATCCATGGGCTTCTGCATTGCTTCACAGGTCATCCCCGGAGACATCTGGTCCTTACAGTAAATATTCATGCAGCAGGGCTCATCTTGCCAGGCACCCTGCACCCAAGACAAACAGTAGGAAGTTGAAGGTGGCTTCATAATTTATTGATGCCTGTTTGAAGGGACTATCATCATGCTTTCTTTGGGAATAGACATGTGTTGCCACTGTAACATGCTTGCATGTAATACTGCTCACTCATTTTGTATTCTGCAAATTGTCATACAATTCTCAACTGAAAATGTCCATTAACTACATTAATAACACATTGTCCTTCACCATAGAACTAACTAGTACTTAAATATAATAAAATGACAGAATTTGATTACACTATTTAACCCCAGAATAAACCTCTCTGCTCCATTAATTTTCCATTTAAATCTCTATAATGTTTGCTCTGGGCAACTCTTAATGGAGATAATGAAAAAGCTTTCCTCTGTTAGAAATACTAGCACCTACATATACCTGCAGGCTTTGATGAAGTCCTCACATTATCTCACTAACAGTTTTTGCTCATTGCAGGTGCTTCAAAGGAAAAATGAGAATATGCTATTACTACAGGGGTCACATTACTGTAAGAGGATGCTTGCAAAGGCTTCGAATTACAGTCTAATAATCCCTCAGATTTGATACTATGTTTCCACTGGCACCAATAATATGATGATAGCTTTAAGCTAGTGAATGTAAAAAGCTTTTGTTAGCTTAATTTATACTTTTAGATAATGATACATAATTCAGACAGATCCTAAAGAATGCTTGATAGTTGTGCACAATGGTTGTATGCAATTGCTGCAAATATGGTAAAAGAGAAGAATGGAAGAAGAAGGTGAAGAACAGAGTATGGAGGGGCTATAGGGCATGGTGAATCATGAAGGGTCTCTCTGCAGACACAACTCTATACCATGAGCACTATTGGACCACCTAACACTGCACACGTTACAGCACCACACATCCCTGTGTGCACCTGACTCTGGTGGGGGATGGGAGAGTGGTGAAGTCGGAGGGAGAGAGTTATGGCTTTTACAACACTTACTTGATACTATTTCCACAAATTTCTTGTTATTGCTTTTTACTGTCAATTGATAGGTCAAATTAAGGAGGCTAAAGTTCTCTGTTAACCTTATTTTGATAGAATCTCGTCAATCCATCAGAATGGTGAGAAAATTTGCATACAATATATATTAATACACTTACCTGGTCAGACCTATGTTGAATATCATAACTTTATGCAATATGCTGATCTGTAATTAGTAGAATTATTCTAACAGCCAAACCTACCTAAGCCTCATTGCTTCTCTGCAGTACCCGAGCAATGTATTTATATAGATCATGCAACGAGACACTGGATGGGTTTCTGGTCTGCAATTGTTATTAATGAATGAGTTTATATTCATTTAGCTGCTTAGGTTGCTGCAATAACTGAGTCTTGTACTTCTCCAAGTAGACATTGTCTGCTGTCAGAGGGGTAATACATTCACAGTGATTGGGATGAGGCCACTCATTGGTCTACTGATTTATTTATGAGGTGCAGTCATAACATTCAGTGATTGCAAATGGTTGTGATGCATGGGTTGGTCCCAAAAGCCACTTGGTAATGTCTCTGTGTCTATTATAATGCAATTCATGGTTATCACTATATTGAGGGATCATTGCTATTCTACTTGTGATGTAGAAATACCTTACAGCCTTTGAATTAAACAGAATGATAAGTGTTACTTATACAAACAGCACTCTGCTCAGGTGTATTGTTAAATAGGGTAGAAGGCATGACATAAAGTGTATTCACTAAGCAAAGAATTATGATAATTATGCATTGCTAAAATTCAGGACATGTTCTGCTAATCTGCAACAGTGGTGAATGCAGGGAGATTCTGCAGGGAGCAACTATTGATTATTTACTATTGACTACTGACCAGCAATTTATTGGGTGATGAATTATTTCAATTGATAATTGGTCAAGGTACAACATCTTTGCCCATTTCATAGGATTATTGTGGTTAACTTGCAATAAATGGCCTTGATGGACAAATCATTTTCAAAAAGTTCATAATACATTTGCTATTTAATGCTATAATTCCTGTATGTCTCTATCTGCACTCTCATTGACCAGATTCCTCCTTTACCCTAGTTTTCCTCCTGTAGTTTATGCCACTCATGTCCTGCTCTGAGAGCGACCATTGTTTTTGTGTTGAGCTGGTGGTGATGCATCATGGGAGGCTGGCAGCTTAGTTGGTCTCGGCTCAAAGTCAGGAAACTGGCGGTTTTCTACACTGCAATTTTGCTGGTAGAATACTGAGTAGGTAATGAGGATTCTGGGAAGTCAGGAAATGGTAATAAGCCCAAAGGCTCTGCCAGAGAAAAGGGTTATGAAGTAATCGGGCAGTAGTTGGGAAGCCTTGAGAATAGTGCTAAGTGTTCAGTATCCCTTTTCCGACAATGTGCAGTGTTATGTTCTCCTCTCTGGTGTTTATAATTAGTTTGCACTCAGTATTATTTGTTTGTTTTACTTCTCTATTCTACAATTTTTGCTTTAAAATTCCACAATAATTGTCAGGCTGAATAACATTAAAAGACTGGCATATAGCATTAAAAACCTTGTGGTGGATTAAAATATCAAAGGAAATAGGAAAAAAAGGGGTCATTTCAAACATCTATGTCATATCACGGTCTGTCTTTGCTTGATGTATTTAAAACTAATTTCTGGTGGGTCTTTTTTTTGATATCCTTTTTTTAAATAGTTTTACTTGTTTGTTTGCTTAGCTAGTTTAACATCCGATAGACTGATACAATGTATCAAATAATCTCTCCATGAAAACATCCATGAACTGTATTAACAAGACCTCCGCCATTCCAAACACAGAGTTGAAGAAAACATTAGATTAATTTGAATCAATATTAGTTTACTAGAAATTCAAAATGGAAAGGTGAAAAATTCATCAATATTTGAAGAATCTCCCGGGTTTGCTTCTTGAGGGGATAAGGTGATTCAGTTATTGAAGTATTGCACCTGTCTTGAAAACATGTTTCGCAATTGTTTCAAAGATCATTAATTACAGTTAAAAAATAAAGCCATCATCACCCTACCACCTTGCTGCAATCCACAAGTGTCAATTCATATTTAATTACAATAAAAAGGATTTACAAACTTTGAGAGGGTTTTTACAGCGTCACCAATGAATTGTTATTTGTTTTAAAAGTTATGTGTGAGATTCCATTTATTTCTGGACCCTCAACCCATTCTACTCTTAAACCTTTTTTTTAAACAGAGCTTTTCTTAAGCAGCGTCCAAGTTGCCTTAATTAAACTAGATTCAGAGGCCTTCATACCAGTTTCTACAGAACATGGGATTAAAACATATTATATCAGAACTGCCACAAAATGTGACAGTCTACTCATGGTAGTCCTCACTCAGTGCCACTGTCTGATTGAGATTGCTTCGGTGAGGTAGCAATAAATTAATATAGTAAAAAAACACTGATACCTCCATTATCAGCTACTCTGCAGCATTCATGGCACCTAACCATGCAGCCTGTGTTTATATATCAGCGTAATGTGTATCTGCTCCACAGAACCTCTATATGGGCTATATGGGCTTTCATAGTAGGCTTCCGATTCCATCAATAATAAAGGAAGATATTGACTTACACATGGTCATTGACTATACAAATCCTGTTTTTGTAATAATATATAAAGTATAAGTTATAATGAGTATCCCATCAGAAAGCTTTAGGCTAACCTGATTACATCCTGGAATGAACCATGAGGAGATCTAACACTAGGTTCTGCCAATACAACAATCTTCAAAGGGTTCCCTTGTTTGAGCAGTAAAAGCATAATAACTATACTTCAAAGCCTGCTGATACAACTGCCATATAGCACCACAGAGTCCAAGAACAATGGAATATAGAGGGATTGACAGATGAAGGTAATAAAGACTATATGATGGCTGAAATGCTGTATATGTTTTCTCTACACTTCAGCCTCAGGTAATTTATTGTTGTCTAAATGCCATCGCCTTTTCGTAGGTCCCTATGTATACTTTATATATATATATGCTTACCTATCTAGCTCTATCCTGTATTCTGAACAAATTGTTCTCATTTCCTGTTCACACCTTACCTATACTCAGGCTACTCTGTCATCCTCAATCTTATGTGTGCAATCATTTTGTATTCTTTTTCCGTATCCACACAGTCAAATATTAACTGACATAGTTATGCTGATTGGTCTTTGCTTAGTTCAAACTGTTCCTGGGGTGGGCAGCAGGGTTCCTCATTTAACCATTTATGGATGTATCTTGCTAAAAGATGACTTTTGTGGTCATGATGCACCAATGTAGCCCCAGCAAGTAAGTCACCAATGCTGTATTGGAGCATTGTGCTGACCCTTTCAAAGTGTATCAAGCCTAAAAGGTTTGAATGATGCTTGAATGCAGCTCTGGCGAGTCACTCATGAATCATGCATCATGATGAGTGAGGGCATGATGCATTAAGGCAGTGAAAACATCCATGATTTAACACTCATCTGCAGTAAACTGATATTCTTTGCTAAATGTTCAAAGTTAGTTACACTCAGAATCTGTCTATAAAGTCATTGTTTGTACAGTTTCCATTTGGAGCCTTGCTCCCTGTTTTTATGTTTCTAAGAGTAGTCTTCCTGCTTTCCCAATGGTGTGGTGATTTGTTAACCAAAGTATGACTTGTCACAAAGGATCTTTCTTTGCTGTAAGTTCTACTAGGCATATATTAGTAATATCTCAGTATGTTTATGCAGTGAATTGTCCAGTAATTCCCTTCCTTATCAATTTTGTTCAAAAACGGCAAAAAATCCCATATGGGTCTATATGATATATTATAATGACTGTCTAATTCAAAACATCATCTTGAGCACTACTTAGTACATGTATTAAAATCCATTAAGATCAAAGTGCACTGTCCGGATTGGCTTAGTCCTCTTTCATAAGAAATCAGGGATACACACTCAAGGGTTGTTTATGCTGTAAGTGGGCAGCCCCTTATCTGGCCATTATTGTACATTGCTTTTGCCTTTAATGTGCTTCTATCAACGGTGTCTTGTCATTTTACAATCCACTTTGGGGCAGCTTTTCATAAAAGCATGACTCATTAGTAGAGGTTTTATTTTTTGAGAATTGACTTATTACATTGACCTGTATCTTTGTATAGGTACAATGGACTTGTTCATCAAAATAGAATATATTGTGATGTTGTGCAGACACTATGAAGAATACAATAAAGTGTGCTGTATTAATGCAACATTATACAATCATCTTGTTATCAATTTTGTTTTTTATAACTAAACAATTACATGATTTAGAATGCCTTCAAAAATGAGGCCTGGCTAGGGTTCAAGGTAATTATGGAGTATGCATCCTGCTTTAGTTTTACTGCACATTTACTAATGTAAATTACAAGGAGAAGAACGTCATTTGTTATATTCAGAACTAATAAAACACAGTATGGAGCTTTCAAATGTTTGAACACATCAGTAATTTCCTGGCACACCTGGCTCAAGGTCATGTTAGGGATGATACAGACTGCTTTTTGTACCTGTTGTTTTGTATCGTCACTGGCATGAATAACAACAAACCTTTTTAGACAATCTGATCCCTAAACGCACCATTTAAAGAGGATGGTTTCCCATGTAAAATAGTTTGCATCCAATGTGAGCCTGTTTATGGTTAGTACAATACTTATCCACATGTTCCAGTGTTGGACAATAGAACTATTTGATGATTTACATACATTGAATTAATTGTATCATTATATAGACTTCTAAGTGTCATCCTATGTATGTTTTATTCCCCAGAGGACTAGAATTTAGGTTGCACAATGTGCCTCAGATATCTAAATGAATCATGGGCATTTCATTCAAGTTACTAGGCCTACAACTTCATCTAATCTATACTTCATCTATTAGAATTTTGGAGTAATCTATAACACTACAGCTAATTCTTGAATATAGATCTATACTCTCCTGATTACTCCCTTAAGGTTATATACACTCAGTTAAAAGATCCACTTTGGAAAGTGAATACTTAATTGACCTACGGAGTGTTTAACATATTGGTCTAGATACTAACATGAACAGCTACGCCACGTAATCAACTGAGCAAGTACATCTTGAGACAATGTTACTTGCCAGCACCACATTACATTGCATACAGTTGAAAAAAACCTCTGGTAACAGTAAGATGATAGAGCGACAGCATTATGTACTCCCCTATCCAAGAACACTGTAAGCAATAGAGCTCAGAAGCTGCAGGCAACGAGAAACTGAACCACAAAGATGATGCAAGCAAAAGATTCCACCAGCAGGTTTCCTTTAACTAGCAGTATTTTAACTTTCTTGGCAGGTCTCATATGTTGAGCTATTAGTTTGAAATTTTAGTCTTTGGATAAGACGTTAAGCTATAGAGCGTACTCTCAGTTAGGTATTTATTATTAACTGCCTCAGTGTGATAGCAGTGCCAGTGGTGTAATAAAGGCATCCATAGTGTAGAATACAGTCTTCTGTACAGTAAATTACTCCAGGCACTGTGCAGTGATTGTTCCCAGAACACATATAAATCACCTTGTAGAACAAATGAAGCTTCTAAGAGTCCCATTGACTCTAAAAGGCATTTGTCCACAGCCTGATACAATGAACTTTTATTGACGATTTAAAAATGTGTGCAATATCATTATAATCATTATCATGATGCACTGAAATGAGCCTGCAGGTAATTTCCTAGTTAACCTTATATTCATTGCAATAACAGCTACATCTATGCTGATATGACAGTAGTACAGCACTCAACATAATGCCTGTAAGCCAAATTCTACGGAGCTGGTCTTCTATGAAATCATCTCGCTATATATACTCACAAACAATCAAGTGGAATTGTTGGCTTTACAGCACAACTTTTAAAGTAGGTATAATTATTGAACACTTTTTTCTGACCCAAATGCCCAACTCATGTACATCGGTTCAGGTTTTGGAAGTCTAAGATTGGCAAACATCTCTTACAGCCCAATATAAAACCCCTACACAAAGATCATACCCTACAAATATACCATACCTCTACAAAAACAAAACTTTCATTAAAGCCCACCTTTTTTTATTATATAAACACAGGGGTATCATTGTCTTCAGGTATCAACACTACTCCTCCAACATCCAAGACCACAAAACCACCAGGCATCACTGTGCCATACCCAGGATTTCTGTCACCTGGTACAAGTGGTATTTACTGGCAGCACAATCCAATAATCAGAAGCCTTGAGTGTCGCTCAGCTCGGGTAAAACCCCAGAGGGAGATTATTAGTGTCTCCAATAAATTCCCCTGCGGCAGGAGAGAAAAAGGGCAGAGACAGCTGGAGGGGGCGGTCAGATGTAAACATGGAGCGGTGGTCCAGGAATTCTATTCATTGTTAAGGTGGATCGCTACCTCTTGAATATGGACCCACTGCACAGGTATCTGCGCATATAGCTAAAATGCATCAGAATGAGCTAATGTTACGTAATCTGATACGTATACATGCTGGCTAGGCCATGTTAAGAAATTGGGAGATTTCGAGCAAAATTGAGCATTTTATTGGACTTTGAATATTTGATATATTTGTAGCCCATGATATTTGCTATTTTTATCAAAAGTTCGAATATTGAAGCTATTTACCAATAAAACATTTTTTAGAATGATATAGATCTCTTTTAGTTACTTAAAAAAACTAAGGGTATAAATTGTAGCCATTTTCTAATTTGATTCTAGCAATTTTTCACTTTATTTGTAGCTTAAAATGTAAGATTTAGACCGATTTTGCTATATCAATTAACTTCAAAGGCCAAAAAAAATAAAAATTTACCCGGGACCCCCTATCAAAATCACTTTCATATCTTAGCAAATGATCTGAACTATTTTCTGAGAGAGTTCTGTTAATCCTGAATACTTTTTTTAGCCAATAAGGCTACAAAATAATAGAAATTTATTGCTATTCCTTCCCGAAACATCATGTCTTTACACAGGATAACTGTAAAAATATTTTTGCAGTTAAGTGGAACATATAGGCATTTAACATGTGAAGTTTTACATTTCTGTGCACAATGGTTGATATTTCTAAAAAAGATTAAAGTTTTCAATTTTTTTTCTCATTTTTAGAGAAAAAATTAAAATACTTAAATTTTTCAAAGTTCTGTATATAAAAATGTAGGTCGGGACCCCCCATGTCTCTTTTCATTTCCCGATTTGATATGATTCAGACTGTCCATAGAAAAAAAATAGAGACATTCTGTTAACTTTGATCAAAGGGTAGCAATCCACCTTAAGGCAGTATATGTGAAGACATGACTGCCATTTTCAGTTAATTCTCTTATTTTGTGGACGTTTCGAAATTATTGTATGCTAATTTATATGCTGCTCATGCATTACTACTATATGCTACTGTACACTTGCAGATGGTATGTACACTGGTAAGTGCATGTAGAAAAGCAACAACATATGAGTCATTTATTTAAGCTGCAAGACTTCTCTTCTCATGCAGTTTTATCAATATGAAATGCTATCCATTAAGTGTCCGTTTGTTTCAGGACAGCCTGATGGAGGAATCGGGTTTGAGGTTAAAATTAGCAGTAAATGCACCTTTCCTGTACTATAGACTAATGCAGCAGGAAGTGGTGACTTTTTCACAATAAAGTTGTGCTTACACTGATTCTAGCAGAACCGTCATAACATTGTCTGCAATGGCTATGTTTGCAAACATCTGATACCAGGAGATTCACTGGGCAATTATTTTTACTATAGTGTATATTGGAATGCAGGATTTGGAGATTCTATTTGAAGAGTTGTCGGTCACACATATTCAAAAACAACTTTGCGTAAGAGTCACCTTTTCTTGCATTTGTCTATAGGCTGCTCTATGCTGTAATAGCATGATACACAAACCATCTCCCACCAGAAAGAAAAACTGTATACAGATAGCAAGTTAGAGGGTGTGCTGAGGTGCATGTAATAACCACTATCGGTTGGTGAAGCAGTATAAAAGTGGCCTTCACAGAAGCTGCTTGGTGTAGTTATCTGTGCCAGGTGTTGTGACACACAGGTAACAAGTTTAGGTAGCAACAAGTTAAGGTAGCAGCAGGGTACATGCACAGCTCACCCAGCAGGAAAACATTGTCACACATACATGGCTATAGTTACCGCCCTGTTGTATTAAGTAATGTGTTGGAATAAAGTTGCAGAACTGCTGAGGTAAGGTCTAAAATGTATTATAATTGAAGATTAAAGCTTATTCCCAAGAAGTGGCGAATAGAAATAACAGTTTAGCTTCATGCAATACTATAATTTAACATAGAACCAGCGCCTTCGGCAACTGGATATTGAAGAAACAAATATTCTAGAACATAAACAGGAAAAAGGGGGAGGGTGGCCTAGGCCTACATGGTAAACTGGGGCCAATCCTCTCGGCACATTCGTACTTGTGACCGTACTCCCCACAGTTTGATCTGCCCGTCCGTAGTGACCCCCGTAGTGACCCCCCCCCACCTTCTTAGTCCGCCAGGCCCTTTCCATGTACCGGCGCGGGAAAGTGGGCCAACAGGGCGGGCGTCCCACTGCTCCAGATAGCGCTAGTTACATCACCTTAGTAAAGCTTCCTTGACTACCGGCTGGGCCGCGCATGTCACTCTCCCAGCACAGGCATACCACGTACCGTACCGGGCTCTACCATAGTAACAGCTGTGTGTCGATAGGGAAGTATTAACCATGATTTTATTGATAATTCAAATGTATTTTCTTTTTATATTATACATGGAACACTCTATAAGTATTTACTCAGGAAAACCGTTGTACCTGACCGTGAATAATGTACGATTATCTTATATTTTGCACCATTCTAGAGGTGAAAACAATGGCGGACTTTTGCATTTTTCCCTGTCTTTTGTTGCCAGGCACCGTGTGTGAGAATATGTGCATTATATATCGTTTTTCTTTAAAATACAATTAGATTATAATAATTAATCTGACAGGGAGAACACTTTTTGAATGTGAGCCCCTCTAAATATTAATTGAGGCAAATTTAGGATAATAATCGAGTTAGCTTTGAAAAAAGTAAATACTTTTATCTAGCCTCTTTTGGTTTATCTGTTCCTGTCAAGCACCCAAGCCTATTTCAATGGGATGTTTCGCTGGTGCCAAATAATGCCGTTTTATATATAGGGGAAATAGTTACTTATCTGCCCCCATGGCATAGCTAAGTCACCTGGGAAAGTAATGCCTTTTTTCCAATACCAACTATGAAATCTTCTCAGCCATGCTTCCATCCAATCGCATTTGACAAATGCAAATGATTTCTTGATGATAACTGCATGACTAACACAACCTCCTATACCTACTAAATAAATGAACATAGAAACATCACAATGTTGGCCACATTCTCTCTCACCTTGTAAATATGGTTTCAATAATTTGATGCTGTAATTCACTTTAAATAAACAGAGGTGTACGGCAATGGCTATGTGCATATTTTGAAAACAAAAAAGTTATCACTTTAAAACATCCAGATATAAAGTAACATAAAGTGTTAAGGCTTTTGATTCTGAAATAGTGTTTTATAATCCCGAAGGAGGTTTCTCATTTGGAACTAGTGAGTGGGAAGCAAGAGACATGTCTATAGCATGTGAGATCGAAATGGCTGGTATGTAAGCTTAGGCCATTTTGAATAATAGGATTTGCTCTTCAGAGAAACGTTATAAGGACAGTTCACATTACCAAACTGACCCGTGCAAAATTCATATAAACACTAGTAACAACCAGTAGCATTCGACATGTTTCAGTATTAGGCGATACTCCAGAAAAAGAGTTAGTACCGCCATGTATATTTAAAGGTATATTAAAAAACTAAATTTTGTCCATTTCAATAATGTGTGAACTAACATGCAACTGATATTGTTTATCTAGAGCAAGACATTGAGTGGGTTTCCCTTTGATTTTTTAAAAAGTTTTTCAATCAATATTGATGCAATTGAAGATGAGAAGATTTGCCTCTCAATGGTAAAAAAAAAAGTCCACTATTTGTATAATCCCATATTAGTTTTGAAACATAGGAATACTCAACGGGATTCTATAACAGCCATGCACTAACTATATATATATATAATATATAGGAAGGTACTGAGAGGCTTGTTCAAGTGGTAGAGGAGGCTATGAACTATACTGTTAGAATCATAGTGTGTGTAATGTTAGATGAAAAGATCTATTCCTGTACAAGGCAGTCTTTGATGAACGGCTGCCTCAAGGGCAGTCAAATACAGCATAGAGCATGCTAGAAAGCCACTCATCTATGAAACTGAAGGTCCTCGCTAAAGGTTAAGACTTCAGAGGTATTCAATGTCTATGTAATAAGTTGTACTGATGATGACAAGCTTCCCATCTGGGGTGATACACCAATTCTTTCATTTTAAGATATTAACTATTTGGAAATACAAGTTTTTTCCAAGGTTACACATAACCCACGTTGATTCTTCATCCTCAGCTTGTGAAAGGATGAACAGGTGTTCAGATGTGTATAAACAGGGATGTATTTATCTGTGCTTGAAGCTGAAGGCGTTTCACAATAGATATACATACACTATCTAGAAAATAAGACACACTTAGCTCCAGTACCTTTACCATGCTTATATTCAACTGTTCAGATTTAAATATTTTGTTCACTTGGCTCTCCATAACCATGACTGTTCAGAAGGATGTTTTATGAGACTGCACAACTCTGATTTATCCTGGGGAGACCTGTGAAGTAAACATGCTATTGAGAGAACGCGAACCAGTATTGGAATTATTAAAATTTATTACAATATATACTGAGCTCATATGTCATGGTTAAAACAATAATATCTGCCATTGGCTTTAATAAATATTAGAATCTTGATCTTAATCTTGAGGGATGGTGGGTGGGAGAGTCTCCTGTTTCCAATCCTCTCTGGCAGCAACTAGTTGTTTACTGGATGTGCTGCCCTATATATAGCTCCCTCCTGCTACACTGGAGCCTGCAGCCGCTTCTATGTGCACCTGCAGTTTCTTCAAACACTACAAAGAGAGAATCCTGAAACCAGGCCATACATGTGCCAAGGGTACCGAGGTACACTGGTCCCCACTGCTCCTTCACCTTCCTCTATAAGTTATATACATTGCGCCTGTGCTACGATATACATCAGGGTTGGTTGCGCGACTCTCACTTTATATCTAAATTATTTATAATATACATTATATATAATGCAGACCCCCATGGATCCTAAAGAATCTGTTGCATAAATTGGGTGCTCACTCGCAAAGGGCAATCTATTGCATCCTGGACTATAGTCCAGAACTTCCAATCCAAAGTCTCTGCAGTTTGTGCTACAAACACAATACATGGCTAGATAACTCAGAAATTAGGTATAGGAATAAACCAGTATGCAAACTAAGCTTGATGGTATATCTTCTCAAAAACGTGATCATACGAGGTCATTTTGAGAAAGTATGTTTGAGCAATAAGTACTGTGATCCTTTGGCATCTTTAATGTGCTAATATATCAATCTGAAGTTATAGTTTTTGAACGGACAGTTAAGCTGCAGAAGGTGCACTCTGCTCAGTAGTGAAAGCCATCAAGCTGTACATCAATTATAGCTTTCTGCACAGGAAATTACTAGCCCTATAAATTGGCAATCCCAAAGCACAATTACATTTCACTACCATGGAGACGAAGAAAGCCTACTAGTCTGACATTAGGCAGATGTGTAGAAACTGATTTCATCCTAGAGGAAGTCCCTTAGCAACATTATAATGTTGGAACACTTTCTTTGATGAGTTATCTGAAATCTATTAATAAAGATTGTTATAATCAAACTCCAACATTGATTTCGAACCCCATTGGCACCTTGAGTCTAAAAGATCTGTGACATCTGTTTTGTATAGAAAAACTAATTACGATTAAGACGTTTAACAAATATTACAGACCCAATTTAGGCCAATTCTTAACAGAATCACGCCTTTTTTTAATAACAGTCATCATAACACCGATACAAAACTTATGTTTTTTCACAAAATCAGTAACCAATAGCCATCCTTTTTCATGCTCACAAAAAGTCAACCTCCAGCTTTGTCCTTACCACAGAAAACACACTGGCATTTCTTATCAATCCAGGAGAACAAAGGCATCTTCACATTTTAAGAGCATGTCCCATTAGCTCATTGTGTAAATGATCCCCTAAACAAAAACCCAAGAGGAGGGATTATTACTGACCCTCTTTTCTGTAACAGGCAAAAAGGGCTGAGCCAGCTGTGGGCAACTGTCTTCTCCACGCTTCAACCTAAGATATTTTATTGTTGTCTAGATGCCATCGTATTCATTGTTTTCAGTAAGTGTTCCTGAGATTAATTATTCCAACATTGTTATGCTTGAGTTATGGTAGTGTAGTTCTTATAGAAAATGGTTCCCTCCTTGTACCTACCTCTATTGATCTAGTTCCTAGTTCCAATTAAGACATCAATAAAAGTTTAGTGCCACCTGAATAAAAATGTCCTAGATGACTGTTGGATGTGTGTAAATTCCTGCTTTGTCACTAACAGGAAGCAGGAAAAAGGCTGCCTTCAGTTTACATTGTGTAGTGTGCATTATAATTCCTTCTGATACACCACAGCTGAATACACCTAGCCAATGCATCATACCATGGTCTTAGATAAAACACCATCTTATCAACAGAATCCATCCATAACATTGCACCTACAAAACCTACCCAACCCTCTATCCTAACCACACTTTTGCCACAGTCTGTTCTTTCCTCAGACATCCACCAACCCCAAAAAAAAACACATGAGGGACTAAAGGCGGGAAAGTAGCTTTGATGACACATTATAAGGTAAAAGGGTGTCTAGCAGATTTTGGGTTATAGACATGTGAATTTGTATATCGTAGAAAACACAGCCTTTTTACCTGGATGATGTGGTTAGTTGTGATAAGTACAGGCTGTATGTGAGATTAGGTAAGCATGTTGGTTCTTCACAAGAATGTGTAGGGGCATTTTATTACCACCTTTTTTCCCTGTTACCAACATGGAATTTCTTTATGTTATGTGATTGTACAGTTATATTAGAATTCTCTAGTGATGGATCGTGAGAGGCAAACAGCTTAATTGGTCTCAGTTCTGAGTCAGTAAACCAGCAGTTATTAACCCTAGGAATATGCTGGAAGAATACTAAGTAGAAAAGGAACGCTCTCACTTTAAAGTGAGGCAGCCAGCAATAATTAACCTTGAGTCTCTGCTGGGAGAGTACTAAGAAGGTAAGAACTAGCCTCTTTGCAAGGTTGGAGAGCAGAAAGGGGAAGATAACTTGAAGGAATAAGTAGAAAAGAGAAAAGATGAGGAGAAGTGCTGCGGACGGACAGATCAGTCAAACGTAACATCATTGGAGAATGCTTTTGCATTGAGAGTCTTGCCATATTGTTACATGAGCTCTGCAATGGTTGTCTCTGTTTGATATTGAGCAAGGCACTCCGATATTGGTATATAACTACGCTAGATAGTGCTAGCCATCAGTTCCCAGACTACAGGAGATTGGCTGAAGCCAGATTAGGATCCTAAGGTTCAACCCAGATTAGAAAGTGACAGTTTGTCAATAAGGGTAGGATATGGGTCCCTGCCCTCTACCTTATCCTAGCCCACAACGCTCAGCAGGCTTACTCTTATCAACTGGACAGCAACCCACACAAAACACCCACCAAGCTGTACATCAATGTCCCTCCTTGAGGCAACACTTTGACTAAACAATTGCACAACACAGTGCATTATTTAAGAATAGAATATTAATGATATTATCTCTTTTATTCAGCATTCATTTTTCTCAATTCACAGCCTTTAAAAAAATTCTAATACATGCTTGAGATGAATATCAAGTTCTCCAAAAACAAAGTTGGTCGCCTAACCAGAAAAAAACATGAACTTATTCATCAATGCAGTGGTATAGAAATGACTTACATTTCCCCACTTTTAAAGATCAGTTAATTCTTAACCAATAAAATGTGGGTTTTGGCCAAAGAAACCTGTAAATTATCCTGTACATTATGGCCTGCGAGTAAAAAAAAAAAAAAAAAGCCTCCCTCGTCAGATTTTTCAGACCTTGGTAATGAGAAACTTTTTTTGGAGTGGCCTAAAAGGCAGTGATAGTTCCTACAAAGCAAAACAATACACCGAGATAGCCATAGACATAACCACAGAGCTGTACCACATAATTATACTGCACCTTTTTAATGAATCTCATATAAGAGATGTGGATTTTGCTCTGAAAATATTTTAAGAAAGATATAACAAATAAAGAAATAGATCAATGTTACACAGGGACATTATGCTGCTATCAGTGTTATCAAAACTTTTGTTACTGCCGGAGGACCTTCTCAGAAGTAAACTGATAGTGTCATGAGGGAATTCTCACATGCCATATAGTTTTAGCTTGAAGGAAAGAAACATACATAATACGTAGTGTTTCTCACTGTGGTGATTAATAGGATCATCATTGATTGGGGACCAAGGAGGAAGGAAACAGTATTATGGTATAGGATTGTGCCATGTGACACCACAAGGGGAAGGTGGGCCGGGCAAAATAGGGTTTTAGTTCCACCTTTTTATAGTGGTTGTGACAGGCAGACTGAGGTTAGTTTTGAATGGTTGGACCCAGTGATCTTTGAAATATGGTTACAGTTCGGGTTTAGTACTTAGCCACTGTTTAATCATGAAACAAGTAAACTGTGTTTGGCAAAAGACCCAGTAATTATAACCATAAAATGTGCAAACAGACAGTATTGAAAGCTCATGGTCAATATTGAGTAATCTATCTGCATCAGTTACTCTACATGTCTATGTGACTGAATTATTAGTACCGTAAAACCTTGCGCATAAGCCGCGGCTAGTACGGGAGTCAGATCGGAGGTGCGGCTTATAGCATTGGCCCATGGGCAGGGTGCAGCGTATACGTGAGTTTTTGTTACTATGGCTCAGTACTAAAATGTCACCATAATCAGATCCCTGGTGCGGCTTATACGATCGGCCTAAAGTCGGGGTGCGGCTTATACGCGAGTTAGGCTTATACGTGAGGTTTTACGGTACTATGTGTACATTGACGCCACATTGCATGCTTCTAACTGAGGGCCCAATAGATTCATGTCAGGATTGTGTAGCATATATACTTTGCTTTCCGTTCCTGTTTTGCTGGATCATTTCTGACATGCATTGTGAGAAGCTTTGCAAGCAATCTGATACTTGCATGCAATATAAAGATCTCATATACGGAACTAATAAGAGCACCCTGAGTGGGTATCTGGGTAGCATGATGCCCCCATATATCATGAAACAGTTGCATCTCATGTTTTAGGAGCCATGAGGAAGAAAGCAATAGCAAGCAACACAACCTTTGCATGACCATAATTTTGCGGGATAATTGCTTCACCCTGTGTATTGAATTGATTTAAAAAAATATTTCATTGAGCATAACCATGATGTATGAAAAACATCCTAGTTGGAAATGATCTGAAAAGATATATTTGTATGAGTGGTGTGATAGAAACAAGTTATTACTGTAAACGTAGATATTTTCGCTGGTACAAATTTTCGCGGATTTGCTTCAAAATACAATTTTGCTGGGATTTAAATTTGCTGATATTGAAATATTACAGTTACAGAGCTATATTGGATAAATTTTCGCTCTGTACATATTTTCGCGGATTTGAAAATCCGCGAAATCCGCGAAAATATGTACAGCGCGAAATAAAATACGTTTACAGTATTACAAAAAACTCAAATGTTGGTTATTGCAAGTAGTGTGATATTATAGAAGATGATACCAAATGTTAGACTAACACTACTGACATGAGAAACTCATTTCTCCAAGCGGCTGTCCGCGTAGCTGCAGCACTTGCCTTGCTGACCAGATGCTGTTGTTTTCTTCTCACACTCTTACTTCAAACAAATATTTTACTGGTGGTACAGCCATGAATTTTTCTGCGTTGAGCTGCTGGTGATGGATCATAAGAGGAAACAGCTCAATTGGTATTGCTTTGAAGTCAGGAAAGCAGCCGTTATTAATCCTAAGGCTTTGTTATAGACCATTGCAGCAAGAAAGGGTGACTTTTCAGAAAAGTTGTTGATCGATAGAAGAATACATAGCAGCTGAGAACTGCCCTTTCTGCTACATAAGAAAAATACAATTAGTATTACTGGGACTCTGCTTGGAGTTATACTAAAAGAGTAAAAAGCTCCAAGGAACAGTACAGCGTTCAATTTGCCTAAAGGTTTGCACTTGCACTTGCACACCATGTTTCAATATGAATATGCACCTGTGCATGCCGTTCCAATACAAATTTGCATATCATGGTGACTTGCCTATTTTTAGTGTAGCTAGAACATCCATGTTCCCTGAGCAGCCAGCAGGGGGCCTATTGTGAAGTCATGTATGTAATCCATGGTCAGGATATAGGTCCATGTCTGCAAGGTTCTGCTAACACTTAAATCATAGCTATCTAAATTGTGTGTTAAACATATTGCAAGATGTGCACAATATTTGTAGAGATGTGGATGGTGTTTTTCACAATAAGTTGGGATTATGGCTTGAGATGTTGGTGGAAATGTTGACCGAAAGACTTTAGCATAAACACAACACAAGTTTGCTATTAGCCTAATTGAGTCACCTCTTTGGAGGAGAGGAGAAAAAACATTGAGGAATTCAATGCTGAATTGAAAATAATCTCAGCACTTTAACTTCCTGGAAACAGCTAAAAAAGGAGTAACCAAAGATGAACTGAGACATTCCTGACAAACCAAGTAGAGAGAAATGAAGTTTGTGTACAAAATGTTCAGCATAGGTAAGTTTTATTGCCTCCCTGCTATCATCGATCGTAAAAAAAACTGTGTGCATTTAGAGATTGCAGCATATAGATATGGGTCCCGTAGATAACTAGTGTTATTATAAAGACTCCCAGCACAGCAAGATAACTTTCTCACAGGTATCTACTCCTTCCCAGACTCCAGTCATGATGATATTGTGATCATAACAAGTCCTAGACTCCTGCAACTAGAAATCTAAATAATGCTCCCCACCACACTGAGCCTTACCACAACTAAGCAAGTTATTAACTATGATTCACTAATCTTTGACTGAGGAGATTTAAGAGTAGGTATAGCCATGAACCTACAAGCGCCATGTAAGTAGAGCTATGCTATGTACAGGCCCCGTGGCCAAGTGGTCAAGGCTTCAACCCTTGTGGGTTCGAGTCACAAGAGTTTCCTGCTTTTACAACACTAGTTAGCATTTACAATATCCAGTATATCCCATCAATCTGATAGTAGTCAGTGCAAATCACCAAACTGCCACAACACTTTTCCACTTACACAGTTCTTTTCTTAAAATATTATTTCTTGTGCATACCTATGTAACTAACAATCCATATGGTGTATAACCATGCGTCACATAGGTCTGTCCCGGTGGCTGACCTGTTAGGGTGTAGGACTTTAGGTTGGAGCATTTACCAATCTGGGTTCGAGTCCCCAAGAAGTAGGGTTTTAAGTATGAGAGAATCTACAAAACCTCCTGAGGAGATTATGTAGCAAAACCTCCGGACAGCACCTACAAAACCTCCGGACAGCCCTCACAAAATCTCCGGACAGCACTTCCAAATTCTCCGCTCAGGGTAACAGAAATGGAATTTGGAAATAAACCTACTGTGAGAACAATAGGACAAACGTGTGAGCGGAGTATAAACCTAAAAAGACTGCAGTAGAACAGGGCAAGTCGGCAACCAACCTCTATACTCACTGAGAGCACACTGAACCTAATCTCCATGGGATCAGACAGTCTGAAAGAGACTTCCTTTAGGTATCCAGCTTCCACCACCCTGCATTGGTAGGCCAGGTTTGTTATCCTCTTAGACAGGCAGATAGATCAGGTAATACCCCATCCTTCTCCTGACTATAATCTTAACCCCTCACTCCCTACTCCTGTCACTATGCTATCACCACAGAAAGGTACAAGAATCACCATATATGTTCATGCTGTAAGGAGAGTGTTCTTATCAAGCATTGTGTTCTCCTTATAGTTTGGGTGCTAGTGCTTCGGGAACTTTCAGCAGGTAAACAAAGGTTCATAAGGTCTCTCCTCAATGAGCACATGTATATTTATGTGTTAGTGGACATGATGTTTTTATGCTGCCATCCGTGTTGTTCTATCTGCCATCTATGACTTAGATGTGAAATATCTGGATGGTTTTAGGTTTGGTGGAATAGAAAAATCTTTCACTCAAAAACCCTTTTGAAAATGTCTTACTGTGGTGATATGTTGTATGATTATTCATCAGGGACTGGATACAGAGGATAGGACAGAGTAGTTAAATGCCATGTGTTAGAGTTGATGCTTGTGATGGTTTCCTTTTTATGGTGGTGGTGACAGACAGTCTGCTGATGGTTTCAAATTGATGGTTCCAGGCAACACAATGCTGGTCAAATTGCTTCAATATGACATGGCAATAAGACATTTATCTTATCTCAGCATTTGATTGGTCTGCATCACAATGCATCACCATTTTATATGTCTATCATTTAGGCTGGTGAAACCGAATCGCTTCTGTTAATCAGTACAGCATAACTCATTTCAAAGCTAAACTAGTCTATTCTATGTAAAAAGAATTACCTGCTTGCATCCTAGCATCTCCCGTGTATCTTCCAAAAAGCAACTAGATTCAATTTGTGCCACTTCTGATGCCAATACTGTGCCCTTTATTAGTCATTATGCTCCATGCTATAGATTACTTCCAAATTTAGAACTACAATACTGTTTCTCACTAAAGTATTCTGCACCATGTCTGTTTTAAAGCTAGGGATCCACAAGAGAGGCAGTGGGTATAGCCGGGATCATATAATATATTGATGTTGCGATATTATGATATTATCATGTTAGGTGAAGCTTTGCACTTTGGGTCACTATAATGGTTTAAGAATTGAACAATAAGTGTCTGTGCTCCTCTGGAATATCCAATACGATGGTCAAGCCACTATAATAATTGACTCTGGCTGAAAACAAAGGTTATTGTAGCCTGGAAACCTGCTGTTTATTCTTTTAAGTTAATATAGGCCCTGATATTCGTAACATGCTTCAAACGTTTGAACAAACCTCACAATTGAAACAGCTGGGTATGAAATAACCCTTCTTGATAGCATGTTGAGAGTCATCATAGGATCCTTAGAGGGAAGTTATCTGGACGTAATTTCAGTTTCAGTTTTAGGACACAAACACAGCTAGGACAGCTGAAATAGGTAAAACACTACATATTAAGAAGCCACCATTGTGGCATCAATATGAGGAAATATTTTGAAAAGAAATTAAATTAAAGAATTGAAATTTAAAAAAATTTAAAGTCTCACCCACAGAATCTTGGGTAAGCAGTTATAAGTTGACAGTGATCTCAAAGTAGCTATGAAAAAATACACCATCTGAGACTGATACCAGAGTTTGTAACAGAAATGGTGGTAGTCCTCACTCTCCACTGCCTGATAAAGATAGCATTGGTGATGAGGCAATAAATAAAGTAATATGGCACTGATACAGGACATTATCAGACACACTGCAGCATTTATGGCCTTGTCACGCTGCCCTTCCTCATAGCTCAGCGTAATGTATTTTTCCTCAACATAACATCCATGTTGGCTGCTATCTATCTCTGCCAAATGGTCCTAAATGCGGCACATTTTTTACATCATGTGCATCATAAGATTTCCATACATTGTCTAAACCTTATGTTTGGATAATCTAAAGTATAATTTGTTAAAACTGTATAAACTTTGTGTAAGAAACTAATCTACATATGGCAACTGCATATAGTATGCTGAGAGATAGTAAAAGCAAGCACAGGGCTATTAAACCCACATTCAGTTACAATATCCATCCCTCCTCTTTCATTTTGGTTAGGCAGATATGGACTGCTATGCCTTAACTGTTAGGGTATGAGGTTTCTAGTCTGAACTTGACAGCCTACTGCATCAGATGAGAGGGTCAATTTACTAAATATGATAATTTAGTTCTTTGGTGTTTGTGTTCTCCGGGGCTTCTGTGCCATTTACTATTAGACTGACTCAGTGTTTAGGGTACTAAATATGTAAACCACAGTATTTCATACTTTATATATGTCTGGATAACGGGTGGGGGCTTAATTATGTATCTGAATTTTTTTTAAATAACTTAGTGGCAAGTGCAATTAAGGGTTGAAAATAATATACTTCATTTTAAACTTCAAGTAAGCAACATATTTTCTGTTTGGTACTAATACTTACATAAGACCGCATATTTCATGCCTAATATTTTTGCCATAAATGCAATTGTCATATTGTACTTCTAGATGCCTTGGTAGTTTCTGTCGGATGGGTAAACAGTATTTGGGGGCTGTAATTCAAGGATGTAGATGGACAGGCAACTCTCTACTTTTGAAAAAAAATACTAAAATCTAAATCAGATGATGCCTTAAAAGGTCCCTTTGGCACTTCTAAGAGAATGACTCTTTGTTATCGTATCTTGGACAGCCATGCTATCTATTGTTTCCAGATTCCCACAGATATCCAGCGTCTGATTCTGAGTTACAAATTGAGAAAGTAGGCTACCCCCTGGCCTGTGTGTGAATGCATGTGGAGCATAGATTGAACATCGGATAGTATTTTGATACCCTGTACTTGGCATTGATCAACTAATATAAATGTTCACTACATTGGCTTGTATATCATATCATGGCACCAGGGACGTGGTGTACATTAATATTTGTTTAAAAGCTTGCAAAGGTAACCTGGCCAAGTGATCTTATGCTAGGCATTTATGACACTTCTGATTGGGAATGCAAATTGTTTTCTTAACTAAAGTTTTCTTCTTCTTGTGTCCACATTCAAGCAGAAATCAATTTTTTACCTGAACCTTGTTGCATAATACCAGCTGTGACTGAAGTGCCTGGGACCAGGTGTTGGCATGCTTGGTGTAGAGATCACAGAGCAAATGAAGACCACAGATACAGGCACATATGACATGTTACATAAGCCACCTTCTGCAGATATAAATAGATTCACCCCTTTAGGCATACATAACCATTACCCTTTACAGTTATAGATACATATTGGTGTTTCTCTTTAATTGAGTGAATAAAATCTTTTTTTTTCATTTCTTTTCATGAAACAGCAAACAAGGTTTCCTGTAGTTGAAGACCAGAGAGACACATCTCTAGGCTTGTTAAAATACTCAGAGGTTTTAATGAACTGGAACAAAGAATAGTAGACAAATTTCAAGAAATGACAGTCCCGCATGTCAGTTTTCCATGGACATTCACTGAGATGTTTTAGTTGAAAGTAAAATGCATTTTTTAGACCAGTTAGCTTTATTGCATGCCTCCAGTCATTTGTCTAGTAGCTGCATTTCTGTCCCATAACCTTCCTCAAGTTGATGAGTTTCTATGCCATTTTTTTCAACAGCTATATTATATGATAGTACATAGTTCTACCCAAACTCTTGCACTATCATCAAAAGAAATGTCATATTTACTATCCTGCACCTTGAAAAATTAACATCTTTGCAATTGACAACTCCTGTCTAAATGTACCAGCTGGCTCAAGCTGCATATTTGGTAGATAAAAGGACCAAAGGAAGTTTTGGATGCAAATCTTGCCAAAATAGAATAGTCCTTGATAATGAGCAGCCCCCTTTCACAACAATTTCATCATGACTGATGGAGGTCTTTCCCGGAGAAATCAGAGTAGTGCAGCTTAGTAAAATATCATACAGAACAGCGTTCTGGTTATGGGCAGATAGGTGGATCGTATTTTTGAGACAAGGAAAACACACAAAATCTAAATGTCTATAAAAGATCTTGTGATATCCAGGCAGATACTGATACATATATGTACATATTTAACTGGAAAACTGCTAAAACTGCTAAATCATCTATCTACCTAGACCACTTCGATATCTAAGTGTTTTGATAGTATGTGACTCATACCAAAACTAGGATCCTAATGATACCTAATGCTACCCAGACCACTGTCAGACATGGGTGAAATGATGGTATGTAGTCCTACTAATGATATCCAGTCTTTATGTAATGTAATATTAGCAATGTTTGCCAGTCTTGCCAAAAACCTGCATAAAATATATATAAACACACCTACCTGGTTAGACCCTGTTGAATATCATAACTTTATGCAATCTGCTGATCTGTAATAAATCAAATTATTCTCACAGCCAAACTTACCTAAGCAGCAGTGCTTCTCTGCAGTACCCGAGCAATGTATATAGATCAAGCAACGAGACACTGGATGGGTTTCTGGTCTGCATTTGTTGTTAATGAATGAGTTTATATTCATTTAGCTGCTTAGGGAGCTGCAATAACTGACCTTGTACTTCTTCAAGTAGACATTGTCTGCTGTCGGAGGGGTAATACATTCACAGTGATGGGAATGAGGCCACTCATTGGTCTACTGATTTATTTATGAGGTGCAGTCATAACATTCAGTGGTTGCAAATGGATGTGCTGCATGGGTTGGTCCCAAATACCACTGTCTCCTTGTCTTTTATAATGCAATTCATGGTAACCACTGAGTATATTGAGGGAACATTGTTATTCTACTCATGACTTAGACATACCTTACATCCTTTGAATTAAACAGAATGATACTTATACAAACAGCACTTTGCTGTTTTGTTTATATCAGGTGTATTGTGAAATAGGGCAGAAGGCACAAATACTGTATTCACAAAAGCAAAGAATTATGATAATTATGTATTACTTAAATTCAGGACATATACTGCTTATTGGCTATAGTGGTAAATGCAGGGAGCTTCTGCAGGGAGCAACTATTGATTTCTACTGACTAGCAATTTATTCGATGATGAATCATTTCAATTGATAATTTTGTACAATGTACAACATCTCTGTCCATTTCATAGGATCATTGTGCTTAACTTGCAATAAATAGCCTTGATGGACAAATCATTTTCAAAAAGCTCAAAAAAAAAAAATTTGCTATTTAATGCTTTAGTTCCTGTATGTATCTATCTGCAATCTCATTGACCAATATTCCTCCTTAACCCTAGTTCTCCTCCTGCAGTTTATGCCACTCACGTCCTGCTCTGAGAGCCACCATTGTTTTTGTGTTGAGCTGGTTGTAATGCATCATGGGAGGCTGACAGCTTAATTGGTCTTGGCTCAAAGTCAGGAAACTGGTGGTTTTCTACTCGGGGGTTTTTGCAGGAAGAATACTGAGTAGGTAATGAGGATTCTGGGAAGTCAGGACACTAGTGGTAGTAAGCCCAAAGGCTCTGCAAGAGAAAAGGGTTATTAAGTAATCTGGCAGTAGTTTCGAAGCCTTGCGAATAGTGCCAAGTGTTCATTATCTCTTCTCCTGCAATGTGCAGTGTTATACTCTCCTCTCTGGTGTCCATAATAAGTATGCACTCAGTACTACTTGTTGTCACAGGTATAACACTACAATCTACAATTTTTGCGTTAAAATCCACAATAATTGTCCGGTTTTATAACATTAAAAGACTGGCATATAGCATTAACAAACCTTGCTGTGGATCAAAATATCAAAAGAAATGGAAAAAAAGGGGTCGATTCAAACATCTATGTCAGATCACTGTCTGTCTTTGCTTAATGTGTTTAAAACTAATTTCTGGTGGGTCTTTTCTTCAATATCTCTAAAAAACATATTTTTACTTGTTTGTTTGCTTATCTAGTTTAATATCCGATAGACTGATGCAATGTAATAAATAATCTCTCCATGAAAACATCCATGAACTGTATTGGCAAGACCTTCGCCATTTCAAACTCAGAGTTGAAGAAAACATTTAATTTAATTTCGATCAATATTAGTTTACTAGAAAATTTAAATGAAAGGTTGAAAAATTCATCAATATTTGAAAAATCTCCCAGGTTTGTTTCTTGGGTGTATGATGTGATTCAGATATTGATGTATTGCACCTGTCTTGAAAACATGTTTGGGAATTGTTCCAAAGATCATTAATTACAGTTAAGAAATAAAGCCAGGATTTACAAACTTTGAGAGGGTTATTACAGTGTTAGCAATGAATTGTTGTTAGTTTTAAAAGTTACGTGTGAGATTCCATTTACATGTGGACCCTCAACCCATTCTACTCTTAACCTTTTTTATTTAAACAGAGCTTTTCTTAAGCAGCCTCCAAATTGACTTAAATAAACTAGATTTAGAGGCCTTCATACCAGTTTCTACAGAACATGGGATTAAAACATATTATCTCAGAACTGCCACAGAATGTGACGGTCTACTCATGGTAGTCCTCACTCAGTGCCACTGCCTGATTGAGATTGCTTCCGTGATGTAGCAATAAATATAATAAAAAAGCACTGATACCTCAATTATCAGCTACTCTGCAGCATTCACGGCGCCTCACCATGCAGCCTGTGTTTATAGCACAGAACCTCCATATGGGCGGTTTAGCATATCTACACTCTGTGCCTCATTCCCATCATGATGGGCTCTTGAGTATATCCAAAACTAAAGTTTGACATGTTGTATTCAAAGCACTAATTTACTTTACATTTGGGCAGACACTTGTATATGGACTTAATTGATTTCTTAATTAAAAAGAAATGCTTTGAATGCTTGAGGAGTATAATGTTTCATAGACAAAGGATCAATTTTGCTTGGAATAATGGTTCGCAGGGTATGAAATGGAGAAGTTCGAAGCATCTCACTGGTCAGAGGAGAAGTTGGAGAAAGGTGAGAGGGATATCCGCTGGTGGTAATTTACAATATGCACTGCCTGAGGAGTAGAGATCATAAGGCTCCAACTATGAGATTATGAGAATGCAAGTCTGGATTTGACAACATAGAGTTTGATCTGAAAGAGTTCATCTACTGATCATTTGATATAATTTGCTAAGGCTTTGTACTGGTATAGCATGCTTAATATTATACATTTATATTGCAAATGGATAAAGGCCTGGTGTTTCACATGGTTACATATCTGAGTCCCAAACAAACTGTTGACTAACATGACCATTTTTGAATAACTAAAATGGATACCCCATCTCTAAAACTTAAAGAACAGTCAGACCTTTAACAAATCAAAGTGTCTTTACATGGTCTTCTTTCCTTGGGACACCATAATGACTGTAGGGGGTGGTTCTGGGACTGTCAGAACACCTAGGCATTCATCATAATCATAAAACTGTAGTAGCCATATTGCATTATTGATCTACACCACCCTCTAGTGGAACCCATATACACCAAGGCATGACACTGCTTAGCACAACTTGGAATAAGTTAAGAGCTAACTTCATACTTTCCAACGCTGTCTCTCAAAACAGCAGGTATTGCTCTGTGATGGGCTTAGGCATGTTAAGTTCATCTGCAACAATAATATGTTAGCCATCTCATCAATAAATTGATTGTAGTTTGGATTGGCTTTTGAGGGGACTATGGATTTATTTTAATTTAATTTGAATGCATAAATATCCTCAATACACAACCCATTGTGGTGTACAATTCAAACGCATGCATTTCAATGTAGTTAATTTCATTTATTTTGATATTAATGTGAAACTATCATTTCCAAAAGTAAAATACAATCACTTTTTGCAAAACAATGCCTAGATTATCTATGCCCAACTCAGCCCAAAATCGACAAGGTACAATTGGGCTTTTATAGTAGGCTTCAGATTCCATCAATAATAAAGGAAGATATTAACTTACACATGGCCAATGACTATACAAATCCTGTTCATGTAATTATATATAAAGTACAAGTGAGGGCGCAAACAGATTACATCTGTTTGCTAGCCCTCACTTGTTTGAGAAGATACTGGATTTACTATTTTGGAAGGGGTTGTGTTTGGAAACGCATTAGGCATTTGGAGGTGTGTTTGGGATTTATTTCAAAGCTGGTGAGAAAATTTGTTGACATAGAGGTTATAAATGACAACAAAGGAATTCCTTCTGTTATGATGGAAACTGATTTTATCAATAATTAAAAGGGCAGCAATCACTTGACTTGGATGAAGATTGATATATTGAAGAGTTCCTAGACTTTCTAAATGTCTAGTGGAATTCCTAGATATAGAGTTTCTAGACCCATTGATGAGTTTAGATACACATGTTGAAGAGTTCCTAAACATGTGGATGAGTTTCCTAGATATGTGGAACAGTTTCTAGATGGGTTTCACGCCCGACTTGTATCCGAAATTCCCTCTCATGAAGTCCATATTTAAAGGGCTAGTATGAGTGTTGTGGGGCCCCTAGTCATGTTGAATGCCGTGGAATGGAGCCCCTACACGTGTTGTGGAGCCCCTACATGTGTTGTGGGGACCCTAGTCATGTTGTGGAGCCCCTAGGCCTGTTGTGGAGCCCCTAGACGTGTTGTGGGGCCCCTGATCAAGGTTCTGAGTGCTGCGGCCACATAGCCAAGGCTCCTTCTCCTGCGACTCCGGCAACTCCCGCTCCCATGGCTCCCATCTGTGCGACTCCTGCTCGTACCCCTCACGTTCACTGGAAAATATAAGAATTTACATATAAAATGGCAGAAAAAGAACTTTAAACTTCTGAAGAACCATGGCCTTTTATTTAAAGTCACTACCGGGTATTTACATGTATTAAACCACAGACAGCTCTATTAACCTTTCTGAGTGTTAAATACCGGGTATTTACATCTTTTAAGGCACAGGCAACTCTAATAACCTTTCTGAGGCAGTACTGTGGAGTTTAAGGTCGGACATGTATCAAACCAGGGGGGGGGACAAAAGGTTACTAATATGCACCTAGCTCTGGAACTAAACATGATAGAGAGATAAATTGAACATTTCTGAACTCCTCTCGCCAAGACGCTTCATTTGGCACTATAATTGGCTCTGAAGAAAAATTTCAGAGACCCCCCCTGAAGTTAAAAATTGGGTAAATGACCTGGGAATAGATTTTTATATAAATTCAAGGTCTATATTTAGCAGTGCGTTAGTGGCAGTACTGAGAATTAGGCCTAACCCCCTGAAAGTATCCCATGAAAATTGGTCACATTGGGCGCTCAGTCAGTATTGTGGAGTTCATAATTGGCTCTGTAGACCAAATTTCAGAGACCCCCCTTGAAGTCAAAAATTCGGTAAATGACCTGGGAATAATTTTTTATATAAATTCAAGGTCTATATTTAGCAGTGCGTTAGTGGCAGTACTGAGAATTAGGCCTAACTCCCTGAAAGTATCCCATGAAAATTGGTCACATTGGGCGCTCAGTCAGTATTGTGGAGTTCAAAATTGGTTATATATAAAGTATAAATTATAATGAGGATCCTACCAGAATGCTTTACGCTCACCTGATTACATCATGGAATGAGCCATGAGGAGATCTAACACTAGGTTCTGCCAATACAACCGTCTTCAAAGGGTTCCCCTGTAAGAGCAGTAACAGCATAATAACTATACTTCAAAGCCTGCTGATACAACTGCCATAAAGCACCACAGAGTCCAAGAACAAAGGGATATAGAGGGATTGACAGATGAAAGTAATAAAGACTATATGATGGCTGAAATGCTGTATATGTCCTCAGGTGATTTATTGTTGTCTAAATGCCATCGCCTTTTGTAGGTCCCTATGTATACTATATATATATGCTTACCTACCTAGTTCTATCCGGTATTTTGAACACATTGATCTCATTTCCTGTTCACACCTTACCTATACTCAGGCTCCTCTGTCATCCTCAATCGTATGTGTGCAATATTTTTGTATGCTGTCTTCTCTTTCTGAATCCATACAGTCAAGCATAGACTGACATAGTTATACTGATTGGCCTTTGCTTAGTTCGAACTGTTCCTGTAGTGGGCAGCAGGGTTCCTCATTTAACCATTTATGGATGTATCTTGCTAAAAGATGACTTTTGTCGTCATGATGCACCAATGTAGCCCCAGCAAGTAAGTCACCAGTGCTGTATTGGAGCATCCTGCTGACCCTTTCAAAGTGTATCAAGCCTAAAAGGTTTGAATGATGCTTAAATGCAGCTCTGGCGAGTCACTCATGAATCATGCATCATGATGAGTGAGGGCATGATGCATTAAGGCAGTGAAAACATCATTGATTTAACACTCATCTGCAGTTAACTAATTTTCTTTGCTAAATGTTCAAAGTTAGTTACACTCAGCATCTGTCTATATAGTCATTGTTTGTACAGTTTCCATTAGGAGCCTTGCTCCTTTTTTATGTTTCTAAGAGTAGTCTTCCTGCTTTCCCAATGTCATGGTGTTTTGTTAACCAAAGTATGACTTGTCACAATAGGATCTTTCTTTGCTGTGAGTTCTACTAGGCATATATTAGTAATGTCTCAGTATGGTTATGCAGTGAATTGTCAAGTCATTCCCTTCCTTATTAATTTTTAAAAGAGGCAAAAAATTCTATATGGGTCTATATGATATATTATAATGACTGTCTGATTCAATACATCATGTTGAGCACTACTTAGTACATGTATTAAAATCCATTTAGATCAAAGTGCACTGTGTGGATTGGCTCTTTCATGAGAAATCAGGGAAACACACTCAAGGGTTCTTTAGGCCGTAAGTGGGCGGCCCCTTATGTGGCCATTAACGTTCATTGCTTTTGCCTTTAATGTGTTTCTATCAAAGGGTTCACGTCATTTTACAACCCACTTTGAAGCAGCTTTTCATAAAAGCATGACTCATTAGTAGAGATTTAATATTTTGAGAATTGACTGATTAATTTGTAGTGTTTCTTTGTATAGGTACAATGGATCAAAATAGAATATATTGTGATGTTGTGCAGACACTATGAAGAATACAATAAGAGTGCTGTATTAATGCAACATCATACAATCATCTTGTTATCAATTTTGTTTTATATAACTAAACAATTACATGATTTAAAATGCCTTCAAAAATGAGGCCTGGCTAGGGTTTAAGGTAATTATGGAGTATGCATCCTGCTTTAGTTCCACTGCATATTTGCTAATGTAAATTACAAGGAGAAGAAGGTCATTCCTTATATTCAGAACTAATAAAACACAGTATGAAGCTTTCAAATGTTTAAACACATCAATATTTTCCTGGCACACCTGGCTCGAGTTCATGTTAGGGATGTTAGAGACTGCTATTCATACCTGTGGTTTTGTACTGTCACTGGCATGAATTACAAGAAACCTTTTTAGGCAGTCTGATTCCTACATGCGCCATATGAAAAGGATGGTTTCCCATATATGATATTCTCAATCTAATGTGAGCCTGTTTATGGTTAGTACAATACTTATTCACATTTTCATGCAGCATTCACTGCTGCAATCTTGTATTTCATAATTCATGTCATGTGCTATTGGGATTCCTTTGTCAAATATCCAAGCATTCCAGTGTTGGACAATAGAATTATTTGATGATTTACATACCTTGACTTAATTATATCATTATATAGACTTCTAAGAGTCCAAAAACAGTTATCCAAATCCATGTTTTATTCTCCAGAGGACTAGAATTCAGGTTGCACCATGTGCCTCAGATATCTAAATGAATCATGGGCATTTCATTCAAGTAACTAGGCCTACAACTTCATCTAATCTATACTTCATCTTCTAGAGTTTGGAGTTATCTATAACACTACAGCTTGTTCTTGAATATAGATCTATACTCTCCTGATTACTCCCTTAAGGTTATATACACTTAGTTAAAAGATCCACTTTGGAAAGTCCTTCACACTGTCTCGTGTGGCCATTTTCTATAGAAGTGGTCTGCTTTGGGTTCTGTTACTGTCATTTCTGGGAGGGTTATCAGATAATATACAGTCAAGAAAATACAGTTGGGAAAATCAATAGATATCCTTTTACTGCAGGAGTCGTTGAACATAAGATGAGCAGTAAGCAGAAACAGCCAGCCCTAATTGTAAAGAGTAGGATATTCATTAGGAACCTCATCACACTTCACTGCAGATTCTCCTGTTTTCTCTCCATTAAAGTGAGCTGACGAGACTTGAATGATACTACTTAAGCAGCTGGCTGCAGAAAGACAGTGAACATGGCTAATGGGGTCCTCGGGGTCTTAATGTGACTGTGCATATACTACTGTAGTCTATCTATTAAATATGATTGTGATGTAGAATATTGCCTGCTTTAGTACAAACTGGTAAAGTGTATACTGTTGGCTCAACAATGATAGACAGGATTTTAATTGACTAGAACGTGGACAGATTGTGGTATCTCCAAGATTGAGATTGAAAATAGATTACAGAAACATATCCGTATTTAGAAGTAGGCACAGGTAAGGATGCAAAAAGAAAGAAACATTAAACTTGACACTCATATTTGAATACTTAATTGACCTATAGAGTGTTTAACATATCGGTCTATATACTAACATGAAGAGCTACGCCACATAATCAACTAAGCAAGTACATCTTGAGACAATGTTACTTGCCAGCACCACATTACATTGCATACAGTTGAAAAAAACTCTGGTAACAGTAAGATGACAGAGCGACAGTATTATGTACTCCCCTATCCAAGCACACGTAAGCAATAGAGCTCAGAAGCTGCAGGCAACGAGAAACTGAGCCACAAAGATGATGCTAGCAAAAGATTCCACCAGCAGGTTTCCTTTAACTAGCAGTAATTTTAACTTTCTTGGCATGTCTCATATGTTGAGCTATTAGTTTGAAATTCTAGTCTTTGGATAAGAAAGAAGTTAAGCTATAGAGCGTACTCTCAGTTAGGTATTTAATATTAACTGCTTCAGTGTGATAGCAGTGCCAGTGGTGTGATAAAGGCCTCCACAGTGTAGAATACAGATTTCTGTACAGTAAATCACTCCAGGCACTGTGCAGTGATTGTTCCCAAAACACATATAAATCACTGCTACCTTGTAGAACAAATGAAGCTCCTAAGAGCCCCATTGACTCTAAGAGGCATTTGTCGACAGCCTGATACAATGATCTTTTATTGACGATTTAAAAATGTGTGCAATATCATTATCATCGTTATCATGATGCACCGAAATGATAGCCTGCAAGTAATTTCCTAGTTAACCTTATATTCATTGCAATAACAGATACCTCTATGCTGATATGACAGTAGTACAGCTCTCAAAAATGCCTGTGAGCCAAATTCTATGGAGCTGGTCTTCTATGAAATTTTCTCGCTATATATCCTCACAAATAATCAAGTCGAATTGTTGGCTTTACAGCACAGCTTTCAAAATAAATAGACATCACATCTCTTACTGCCCAATATGGAACCCTAACACAAGGATCATACCCTACGAATATACCATACCTCTACAATAACAACACTTTCATTAAAGCCCACCTTTTTTTATTATCTATCCACAGGGGTATCTCTGTCTTCAGGTATCAACACTACTCCTCCAACATCCAAGACCACAAAACCACCAGGCATCACTGTGCCATACCCAGGATTTCTATCATCTGGTACAAGTGGTATTTACTGGCAGCATAATCCTATAATCAGAAGCCTTGAGTGTCGCTCAGCTCGGGTGAAACCCCAGAGGGAGATAATCAGTGTCTCCCATTAATTCCCCTGCGGCAGGAGACAAAAAGGGCAGAGACAGCTGGAGGGGGCTGTCAGATGTAAACATTGAGCGGTGGTACAGGGATTTTATTCATTGTTAAGGCAGTATATGTGAAGACAAGACTGCCATTTTCAGTGAATTCTCTTATTTTGTGGACGTTTCTAAATTATTGTATGCTAATTTATATACTGCTGATGCATTACTACTGTATGCTACTGTACACTTGCAGATGGTATGTACATTGGTTAGTGCATGTAAAAAAAAAACAACATATGAGTCATTTATTTAAGCTGCACGACTCCTCTCCTCATTCATTAAGTGTCTTTCCTTTTCAGGACAGCCTGATGGAGGAATTGGATATGAGGTTAAAATTAGCAGTAAATGCACCTTTCCTGTACTATAGACTAATGCAGCAGGAAGCGGTGACTTTTTCACAATAAAGTTTTGTTCACACTGATTTTAGCAGAACCCTCATAACATTCTCTGCAAATGGCTATGTTTGCAAACATCTGATACCAGGAGATTCACTGGGCAATTATTTTCAATATAGTGTATATTGGAAATAATTCACATCGATAACCACAGAGATAATGACAGCGCTGCACCACAGAATACTGCGCCTTTTATGAAGTTGTTTCATATAGGACATCTTTAAATTGATCTGAAGCTATTTGAATGAAGATATAACAGGTAAAGGTATGAATCATTGTTACACTGGAATACTATACTGTTATCTTTGTTATCAATACTGCTGTTATTGCCTGAGGACCTTCCCAAAAGTAAACTTAAAGCACCAATGTCTAACATACACATGTATGTATGAGTAAGATGAATACTTTTAATGACTGCTATTCACAAGATTTTATTTACAGAGGATTAATATTAGAGAAACAGAGCAAAAGAGACAGGGCAAGAAAGAGAGAGATGTACATAGAGTAGCATTTTATGGACATTACTTCATCAAAGTTGTTTTTGAGACTGTGGGCAAGAGAAACAAACAGAGAAGCAAGCATTTCGACAATGAAAAGAATGTAAAGAGTGAAGAGGGATTTCCCACAAGTCATATGAGTTTAGCTTAAGAAAAAACTGTGAAGCTAGGACGGAATGATACATACCTTTATAAGTGCAGTTTCTCACTGTGGTGTTTGATATTGCCAAACTTTCTGATGTTAAAGTATTGAAATTACACCGAAAAGGCAATTGATTTGCATTTGATGATGATTCTTGTCCACCATTCAAGCTGTGTGCGTTGCCCATTACCTATACAGGTAACTGCTTGGGATGTCCCTTCCTCGTCACCTTGTGTTTTCCTGATTTTCCATAATAGCCTTACTTGTGGCAGCTTTACAGTGTATTCTACCAAATATAAACTCTGTCCTTCAAGTTTGACTTAGTTTCTTTGTTGGAAATACATGGAGCTCCTGCACCTGCTAAGTTAGCCAGATGCTGACATTATTTCTCAGACCCAATATTCTTGAACACCCTTCGATGATTTTTCTACCCCAGTTGTCTCATTGAGTTAAAACCACTGATGTCCTGCGACGAGAGCCACCATTGTTTTTGTGTTGAGCTGCTGGTGATGCATAATGGGAGGCAACAGCTTAATTGGTCTCCGCTCGGAGTCAGGAAACCAGCAGTTTCTGACCCTAGCAATCTACTGGGAGAATAATACACAGCTGAAGAATGGTGTCCTGCTGTAGATTTGGACATGTCACAGGTTCTTGTTTTCAGAATGTTGTTGGTACTGAAAAGTACATGACATAAAGAGTATTCTAAAACCCTGTTGCCGGATGACCGTCCTGTATTGTACTTCTTGTATCAGTTAGATATTGATATCAATATTGATAAATGCGCTGTTGGTGCCCTCCAGTCCAATAACCATAAAACTGGAAGTCAACAGATGTGCAACATATTTGAAGTGCTATTTTCGCAGGCTAAATTTCATTTGAATGTCTTTTTTAATGTTGCCACAACTTTCAGCATTGAGCATACAACGAATTAATGAGAGTAATCAATTGATCAATAAGATATATCATCAGATGTACCTCATGTACTAGTTTGATATTGATTCAGGCACCGTCGATGCTTAACTTGACCAGATAGTTCTAGCCATCAGTTCCCAGACTACACTAGATGAACATGAACCAGTTTTGGTCTGAGGCGGGTCAGGAAAGCAAGCAGGAATAACCTTGTGACATTTTACAATGATTAAGATGTGACAATTGTCAATATGGGGAGCATATGATATGGGTCCCTCATCCCTACCTAATCCTACCCCACAGCTTTCACCTTGCTTACTCCTATCAACTGGAGACCAAACTGCACTGAATATTCACTACACTGGGTGAACAATTATCCCCATCCTCTACACCACTCAATGCGGATATGTTAATCAGAGAAAAGATAAAGATAAGAATAAACCAAGTTCTGTCTTTAACTTTTTCAAAACTCTACCACGGGACTTGGTTAGGTTATGAAGCAGTCATTCAGCTGGTAATGGTTTGTATTAAGGTTAACAGGCAGGTTTTGGGTGGTCATTCAGAAATTAATTAATCAAGAGCAAAAGTCTTAATCTTAAGAACTGCCTTGCTATACTGACTTTAGTATCCTGCACATTTCATAGGATCTACCTAAAATATGATGATCTGGTCAGGAATCGTCACTACAGCCCTTCATGAATTTTGATGAGATCTAACACTTAGACACTACTAACACTAAGAGTCCAGCTTTGCTAGACTCAGGACATTGGAAATTAAGGTCAAGTAAAGCCTGACTATCCCTAAAGTGTATGACTTTGGTATGCGAGCACTTGTGGCAACAAAGAACAGATGCAGGCTGATATTTATATTTTCTGGGTTATACAAGTATAAAAGAACAGGAATTTACCGCAAAATTTATACACGTTAAATGATAAATGTTCACGCAGTAAGAAAGCCCACCTTGTGTGTATACCTGCTGTAGACGAGGGAGAGTGAGGTAGGGGCCTATTACCATAAACAGATTCATGACTGAGTCAAACCCTGCCTGTCTAAAGAACTCTGTTTATGCCCTATCACCAAGTAAATGTTTTTAGATAATATAGTTTCTGCCAAAGCAGTAATGCAGCAAATTACTCCCACCTAATTAAGCTCATCTACTGTATGCACCAACTGTAGGGGATAGTGAATGAGGCAGGGCTCCTCAAGATATATATTAAGTGCATATTCACACTGTCCTTAACTGCTGCAGTTGAGTGCTTTTTCTGACAAATTACTCTCAGGGCAACACAAGCTGGGGTACAAAGATGGATTGAAGTTTTACGCGGTATGAACCTGAACTCAAGATTACTCCCACTGCTTTAGACATAAACCCACACTACAGATTAGGTAGATTTCACTCATGCCATATGACCCTTGATACAACTAACCCCAATCTCAGTTGCTAAGTCTCCCACCTAGCTTTCTGTCTGTCTCTTCTCTTTACTGAGATACTGTACCATCTTCCTCCTCATGTATACTCTTTCTCACCATATTCACCACTGCCTGAAGCTCTACCTTCTTTATAAGACAGCTAAACACCCACATTCTTCTAGCATCCTTCAGGGGCCTATTGTAGAGTCATGGAACCAATGGCAAACCATGTACAGTAATGTACAACATGGATTAGGATCAATGTCAGGGTCTGCATGTTTTTATCCCCACCGGATTTGAAGTTGGTTAATTTGTGTGTCAAATATATATCAGGGTCAATAAGGATGACTTATTGGGAAAAAAATGGACTCCAGACAGCGTGTGAAAGTGCAATGTGCTTGATATTTGAAGATACAGTTTTTATGTGGATAGTGTTATTCATGATAAGTTGAAATTATGTCCTCAGATGGAAATATAAGTGCTGATTTAAAGGCTGCAGCACCAAAGAGACCTGAGTATGCTATTAGCCTAATTGAGTTACCTCTTTGGAGGAGAGGAGAAAATAAATTGAGGAATTCAATGAGGAAATAAACTTAATCTCGGCACTTTAACTTCCGGGGAATAGTCAAAAAGGAGTAACCGAAGATGAAGTGAGACATTCTGTATGGAACGCAATAAAATCAGTTTTTTTGCACTTAATGTTCAGCATGGTTAAGTTTTATTGTCTCCCTACTGTTATTGATCATGAAGCTGCCGTGTCCATTTGGAGAGTGCAGTATCTAGATAGGGTTCTCTTGATAATTAGTAATATTGCAAGGACTCCCACCATGGTAACACTCCCGTAGTTCTTAAGTCCTACCCAGACTCCAGTCACAATGAGGTGAACATCATTATCATAACTAGCCCTTCATTCCTGCAACTAGATAACTAGGTAATGCTCCCAACCATACTGAGTCTTGTCAAGAGCCTAACCACGACTAAGTGAGTAATTAACCATGATCCACTAATCGTAATTCATATTACATGTAGTGAAGGAATTAATCAAAATAGCTTTGGTTCAGCCTAGACCTCCAAAGTGCAGTAGAACATGGCAAGTTGACAACTGAACATTATACTCAGTAAGAGCACATGGTACCTAATCTCCATGGGATTAGATAGTTGGAAAGAGAATCCTTTTAGGTATCCAGCCTCCATCACCCTGCATCGGTAGGCCAGGTTCTGTATCCTCTTAGACAGGCAGATAGATCAGATAAAGCCCCATCCTTCCCCTGTCTACAGCCTTAACCCCTCATCCCCTCCTCTTGTCACTATGCTTTCACCACAGAAGGTACAAGACTCAGCATAGACCTATGCTGTAATAGACAGTTACTTTCATAAAGGTTAATGCATATCATCATTGTTTGATGTTTGAAGGATAATGACAAAACTGTCATTCATTGTTATACAGGAATTTCAATATATACGCTTGTAGTATTACTGTGTGTACAGTTTTTTGTAGCTAAACAGTAGATTCTTCTGTTGATCTACAAAAGAGTATACTATGCACCTACACTCACTATTTACAGTGTAGTGCTCAAGAGCTTTCAGCAGGCACATAAAGGCTTACAAAGTGTTTCCTGATTAGCAAAGAATTCTAATCTGTTATTTATATCTCAGATCGAAAAAATCTTTATGACCTTTGCTTTTGTGCAATAGAGAACAACCATTTCTTCCTGTAGTCCTAAATCAGATAATTTTCCATGAGCAATCAGGGACAAAGCAAGATTGAATTATGAGTTAGGATAGCACAGTTTGATGCCAAATCTGGACATGGAGGCCGGTGGTGGTTTCAGTTATTTTTTTCATTGTTGTGGTGACAGGCAGACAACTGTAAGTTCTGAATTGTGAGACTAGTAATTGTTAAATTCAGGCCACAATGCTTATAAAATTGCTTCATTATGACATGCAGATGAGAAATGATTTTTGGAATCTTATACAATTTAGATGAAAGGATGTGCTAATGATGTGCTGCATTTTATTGCTGTAGATTAACATCCCCCCTAAAAGAACAACGTTGCAGAAACATTTTGCATGTCTTTCCTTTAGGTTCCTGAAAGTCAATCATCAATTTCTCGATGTAGTTAATGATTAAAACAAAATCCATTCATGCCTCTTAAGGCTAAATTGGTTTACTTCATACAGATATGTTTTTCACAGGCTTATTTGCAACACTATAAATATGTAGCCTGCTGTTTGCCTGCATGTGTCGTAGAGCCTCCCAAGTAACTTCCAAAGCAGCAACTACATTCAATTTGTGCCACTTCTGACGCCAAGTCTATGGATATATTTGCCATTATAGGATGTTGACTTCCAAATCTTGACCTGCAACACGGTTCCTCGGCACAGTGCTTGGTAGCCTGCTTTGTGCTAGAGCCTACAGCTAGGGATACACAATCTGAAAAGCCGAATTGTAGGAGTAATCAAACATATCAGAAATCAGAAATAAAACCCTTATTCAGAGATTAAAGCCATTTCTATGAGTTAAACCGCTGCTTGCTATTCATACACTTCAGTAACTGTTACAAAACATTCAACTGGATTTACAAATGGGTGAAAAGGTGCTACATGTAGTTGTAACCTTTACATCATCTGACACTGATACAATGTTTTACTGTAATATTGGTGGTAGTAGTATGTTATGACACTTCTAATTAGGGATGCGCTATATTAATTCTTATACCGTAACTTTCTTTTTATATCCAGATTTATAGGAAAATCAATCTTGTACCTGAACTGTCTTGCATAATACCAGATATGACTGAAGTGCCTGGTGGCAGGGATGGACTGTGTGGCCTTGAGATGACAGAGGGAATGGAGATCACAAGTGCTTGCACACCAGACCTTATCATGTAATGTATTACTTAAGCCATCTTCTGTAAATGTAAATAGTTCTATCAGACAACTACATAGAAATTAATGTAAGCAAAACGTTAGTGAATAGCCAGATAGGTAAACAACTGAGCAATTCAGCAATAAATGAATCAACTAAATACAGGAATACTTATTAATGACAAATCGATATTGAATATCATTCAAACATGGCACATAGCACACTGACCTACTATGGGAATTTACGAATGCAGTTCATGTTGTAATAGATCACCCTTTGAGAGTAGCAGCACCATTACACAAAAGTTTGATCATAATTAATCCATGGCCTTCTGCATTGCTTCACAGGTCATCCCCGGAGACATCTGGTCCTTACAATAAATATTCATGCAGTCAGGGCTCATCTTGCCAGGGACCCTGCACCCAAGACACACAGTAGGAAGTTGAAGGTGGCTTCATCATTCATTGATGCCTGTTTGAAGGGACTATCAGCATGCTTCCTTTGGGAATAGAAATGTGTTGCCACTGTAACATGCTTGCATGTAATACTGCTCACTCATTTTGTATTCTGCAAATTGTCATACAATTCTCAACTGAAAATGTCCATTAACTACATTAATTACACATCCTTCACCATAGAACTAACTAGTACTTAAGTATAATAAAATGACTGAATTTGATTACACTATTTAACCCCAGAATAAACCTCTCTGCTCCATTAACTTTCCATTTAAATCTCTATAATGTTTGCTCTGGGCAACTCTTAATGGTGATAATGAAAAAGTTGTCCTCTGTTAGAAATACTAGCACCTACATACCTGCAGGCTTTGATGTAGTCCCCACATTATCTCACTAACAGTTCTTGCTCATTGCAGGTGCTTCAAAGTAAAAATGAGAATATGCTATTACTACAGGGGTCACATTACTGTAAGAGCATGCTCACTAATGCTTCAAATGACAGCCTAATGATCCCTAGGATTTAATACTATGTTTCCGTTAGCAGCAATAATATGATGATAGCTTTAAGCTAGTGAATGGGAATAGGTTTTGTTAGCATAATGTTTACTTAGAAATATTGATAGATATTTCAAACAGCTCCTAAAGAATGCTTGGTAGTTGTGCACAATGGTTGTATGCAACTTTTTTATCCTGCCTTTGGGCATATATTGTAAAAGAGTATGAAGGAGAAAGTATGGAGGGTGTGTAGGGCATAGTCAATCATGAAGGGTCTCTCTGCAGACACAGCTCTATACTGAACACTGTGGGACTACCTCACATTGTACATGTTAGCACCACACATCCATCAGCCTTTTGTAGTGTGCATCTGACTGGAGTCCATATTGGGAAGGTAGTGGCGGGTGAGGGACATATTTATGGCTTTTACTACACTCACTTTATATCACAGCATCCTTGGCTACATAGGAATTGGATATAAATAGAAAGACTTCATAAGAAGGCCAAGTCTGTTTAACTGCACATATCCATGACATAACTGTTTCACCCTTGGAGAGGTATCCACTGCAAACTTCCAGTGTTTTTTGGCAGTCTGTTTGGCCTCTACACTAAGGGTTGACTAAATTCATCAATTAAGAAATTAGGTGATTTCAAGGACCCTTACAACAACAGTCAACCAATCCTACTCTAAACTGGGGTCATTTACTGTTGTTACCCACTGACTCTGGTGAAGACCTGGCTAAATGACTGTTAAATATCCTGACTACATCTAATCAGCAATATTTATCTATAATTCCTCCTGTGTGTACATTTGCATAATGAAATATAATGTTCTGGTTTCTATTTTAAAAAGCTATAGTTCCAGCCAAGACTAGAAGACTTTATTCATGAATTGCAGTCAGGACAACTAGTGCTTGCAAACATTTTGTGATGTATGGATGGGTCCCAAAGGGCACTTGGTAATGTCTCTGAGCCTATTATAATGCAATTCATCACAAATGGGGCATGGTAATGACTGAGTCTATTGAGTAAACATGCCTGTACTACTCAGGACATACTTTACAACCTGTAGGTTTATTTTCATAAGTTGGAATCTGGACACCAATATGGCAAAAGCAGCAATGAATGTTGATATGCATTACTCAATTTGAATAATGGACTGCTATAGTGGTAAAATGCAGACTTGGTGTCTAATGACCAGCATTTTATTGGGTGATGAATGATTTTAATTTATAACTGTTCAATGTGCTACATCTCTGACTATTTCATAGGGTTATTGAAGGTTACTTGCAATAAAAAGCCTTGATGAACAAATTGTTTTGGAATAGTTCATATCACATTCACTTTTTAATGCCATAATTCCTAAACATTTCTATCTGCACTCTTTATTAGTCTTATTGACCAGTATTCCTCCTTTACCCTAATTTTCCTCCTTCAGTTTATGCCACTCACATCCTGCTCTGAAAGCTGCCATTGTTTTTGTGTTGAGTTGTTGGTGATGCATCATTGGAGGCCGACAGCTTAATTGGTCGCAGCTCCGAGTCAGGAAACCTCTGGTTTTCTACTCTGCGCTTTTCCTGGTAGAATACTGAGTAGGTAATGATGATTCTGGGAAGTCAGGACACTAGTGGTAATAAGCCCCAAGGCTCTGCTAGAGAAAAGGGTTATTAAGTAATCTGGCAGTAGTTGGGAAGCGTTGAGAATAGTGCTGAGTGTTCATTATCCCTTCTCCAGCAATGTGCAGTGTTATACTCTCCTCTCTGGTGTCCATAATCATAATGCACTCAGTATTATTTGCTGTCACAGGTATAACAATAATATTGACAGTACAACCTGTTAACAGTATCTGTAAATAAGGCAGGCATGCATTATAATGGGCTCTAGGGTGCATTTTGTATTGATGAGTGAGTTAATATTCATTGGGGGGGGGGGGAATTGTTTATAGTGTTGGTTTATTGTTTCAACAATCATATCCTGTCCTAAGGGTTATAAACCTGGTGAATGAAGACATCAGTCAGTAAGTTATGCACTCATGAATTGCATATTTGTCATTCAGGGCTTGCATTTACTTCCTGATGTCTCACAAATGGGTCCTTATAGATATTGGGTGGATATAGATCTCAGTGCTTAGTATTTGACGTGTTTCTCATCTGACCTATTGCTAAACTTTCTGATGTTGTAGTATTGAAATTACACCAAAAAGGCATTTGATTTGGATTTGATGATGATTTCTGTCCACCATTCAAGCTGTGCATTGCCCATTACCTACACAGGTAACTGCTTAGGATGTCCCTTTCTCTCCACCTTGTGTTTTCCTGATTTTCCATAATGGCTTTACTTGCCTTGAATAAACTATGTCCTTCAAGTCTGACTTCTTTGTTGAAAATACATGGAGCTCCTGCACTTGCCTTGTTAACCAGATACTGACATTTTTCCTCAGACACAATACTCCCGAAGATCACCAGTGGAACACCCTTCCATGATTTTTCTACCCCAGTTGTCTCATTTAGTTTAAACCACTCACGTCCTGCTCTGAGAGCCACCATTGTTTTTGTTTGAGCTGCTGGTGATGCATCATGGGAGGCAACAGCTTAATTGGTCTCTGCTCCGAGTCAGGAAACTAGTGGTTATTGACCCTAGGAATCTGCTGGGAGAATATTAAACAGTATTTATTTACAATTATTACCTTCCTCTACACAACTCAATGCGGATGTGTTAATTAGAGAAAAGATAAAGATATGAACAAAATAAGTTATTTCTTCAATATTTGCAAAACTCCATTGTTGGACTTGGTTTGGTTCTGAGGCAGTCATTTAGCTGGTAATGGTTGGTAATTGGTTTAAAGAACATGTTTTTGGAGGTCATTCACAGATTAATTAATCATGGCTGAAAGCAAAAGTAATTATCCCATTAACAGCTTCCTGCCATCCACAAGCTTCCACTAAATCTATTCAACCAAACATTGGTTTGAGAATTGTCCTGATCTATATTCACTCAGTAAGAAAGCCAAACTCATGTGTCGACCTGCTGTTGAGGTACAGGAGTGAGGCAGGTGTCTTAGACTATATATAGATTCATCTTTGCCTGTGTGAGAAGCTCTATATATGCCTTAACACCAAGTAAATGCTTTTAGAGAATACAGTTTATTTTCTTTCCGAGCAGTAATTGACAATGTTAATTCTTTTAAAATATCAATCAAAAAGGACTATCCTGCTTGTTTTATGTAGTTTTCTACCTTTTTACAAATACGTTTTCACATTCTGAAATATTATTGTATTATCTCATTCCTCATCTCATCTCATCTGCTTATTTGAAACTCCTGTATAATATGTTAGTAATTGTCTACAACCATTGATAAAATTCATGACTCGATCAACAAATGCCAGTCATACTGTATTTATTGACATAATTGTAACAATGAACTCATCAGGAGTGCCAGCGGAGGGAAGGCTATGCGCCAATATGCTGGTTATTAATACATTTCATATCTACTCACGTATTTTGGATGTATTATAAGACCCAATAAAAACCTTAAAAAAAAAAATGCAGAAAACTACTCCTTCTGACTCAGGCCCACCTACTGTTAGTTAGTGTAAGCACCAGCTGTAGGGGATAGGGAATAAGGTAGGGGTCCTTAAAATTTATATACTGCAGAGTCACACACTCTCCCCAACTGCTAATTGTTTTTCTGACAAATTACTCTCAGGGCAACACAAGCTCATATACAGTGATGAATAAGAGTTATAGGGGAGATCAACCTGAACCTGAGATTACTCCCCCTGCATTATACACAAACCTGCACTGCAGATTAGGTAGGTTTCACTCATGCTATACTACCCTTGATACACGCTAATCCGACATAAGTCTCCCACCGAGCTTTCCGTCTATCTCTTTTCTTTTACCAATATACTGTATCATCCCCCCTCATATGCCCTAGTTTCCACATTATCCATCACTGCTTAAGGCTCTACCTTCTTTATAGCATCCTTCAGAGGGCAAACCATGTATAGTCATGTGTGAGGATCAGTATATAGATCAGGGTCTGCATGTTTCTGTTCACACTTGAATCAAAACTGTTTTAATTATGCACCAGATATGTTCCAGGCTTAATAAGGATGACTTGCTGGACATAAATGGACATTAGGCAGTGTATACATGGAAGCATAATGTGCTCGATATTTGGAGAGATGTGGGTGGTGTGATTCACAATGAACTCGACTGCTTTAGCCTTACTGAGTCACCTCTTTTGAGGAACGGAGAAAATAAATTGAGGAATTCAGTGATGAAATAAACATAATCCTAACACTTCAAAAATGAGTAACTTAAGATGAAGTGAGACATTTTGGATGGAACACTCAGAGTAAAATGAAGTTTTTGTACTAAATGTGCAGCATACGTAAGTTTTATTGCCTCCGTCAGGTCATTGATTGTGGAGAAGCAGTATCCATTTAGAGATTGCAGCATCTAGGTATGGGTCCTGTTAATGACAGGTATCTAGTCCTACCTAGACTCCAGTCCCAATAAGGTAAACATCATGATCATTGTCTTAGACTTGTCAAGAGCCTTACCAGAACTAAGTGAGCTATCAACCATGATCCACTAATCTTAGAATCCATATTATATGAAGTAAATGAATAAATCAAAATAACTTCAGTTCAGCCTAGACCTCCAAAGTGCAGTAGAACATGGCAAGTTGTCAACCAACAGCTCTATTCAGTAAGAGCACATGGTACCTAATCTATATGGGATCAGATAGTCTGAAAAGAGAATCCTTTTAGGTCTCCAGCTTCCACCACCCTGCATTGGTAGGCCAGGTTTTTATCTTCTTAGACATGCAGATAGATCAGGTAATGCCCCATCCTTCTCCTGACTACAGCCTTAACCCCTCACTCCCTCCTCCTGTCACTATGCTAGCAGCTCAGAAGGTACAAGAGTCAGCATGGACCCATGCTGTAATAGACAGCAACTTTCATAAAGGTTAATGCATATCTCCATTGTTTGATATTTGAATGATAATGACAAAACAGTCATTCATTGTTATGCAGGAATTTCATTATATATGCTCTGTTGTATTACTGTAAAAGTTCTATTATCGGTGTACAGTTTATTGTTGCTAAACAGTAGATTCTTCTGTAGATCTGTAGTATATTCTACTGTGTACCTACACTAACAATTTACCGTGCTCAAGAGCTTTCAGCAGGTACATAAAGGCTTATTCATAAAGTCTTTCCTCTATGAGCCTATAATTCCTATCTGTCATCTATATATCAGATCTTTAAGATCTGTATGGCCTTTGCTTTTGTGCAATAGAAATACCATTACATAGAAAAATACCATTTCTTCCTGTAGTCAAATATCAGATGATTATTCATAAGCGATTAGGGACAGAGGGAGATGGACTTGTTGGATAGAATATCACAGTTTGATGCCTAATCTGGAAGTGGAGGCCGGTGGTGGTTCAAGTTAATTTTTCATTGTGGTGGTGACAGGCCGATGACTGTTAGTTCTGAATTGTGGGACTAGTAATTGTTAAATTCAGGCCACAATGCTAATTGATTCGCTTCATTATGACAATCAGATGAGTAATAATTTTTTGAATCATAAATTAACATCCCCCCTAGAAAGGCGATGAAATCTAAATTATAAAAAAACTTTGCACAAACTAAAAATCTGTAGCCTGCTGTTTGCCTACATGTGTCGTAGAGCCCCCCAAGTAGCTTCCAAAAAGCAACTACACTCAATTTGTGCCACTTCTGACGCCAATTCTTCGGCTATATTGGCCATTATAGGTTGATACCTTTAGGCTATGGAGGTAACAGTAGTCAGGATGTTGACTTCCAAATTTAGACCTACAATATGGTTCCTCGCCACAATACACAATATGCACAATCTGAGAAGCCTAAGTAGGAGTAAACGAAATAAATCAGAAATAAAACCCTTATTTAGGGATTAAAGACATTCTAAATGAGTTAATCTGTTGCAATTCATACACTTCAGTTACTGTTGCAAAACATTGAACTGGATTTACAAATGGGTGAAAAGTTTTTATATATGTAGCTGTAAGAAGTACATAATCTGACACTGATACAATGGTTTATAGTAATATTGGCGGTAGTAGCATGTTATAACACTTCTGATTAGGGATGCACTATATCAATTCTAATACCGTAACTTTCCTTTTATCTCATCCAGATTTATCGGAAAAATCAATCTTGTATCTGAACCTTCTTGCATAATACCAGATATGACTGAAGTGCCTGGTGGCAGGGGTGGGCTGTGTGGCCTTGAGATGACAGAGAAATTGGAGATCACAAGTGCTTGCACACCAGACCATATCATGAAATGTATTATATAAGCCATCTTCCGTAAATGTAAACAGTTGTATCAGACAACTACATAGAAATTAATGTAAGCAAAACGTTAGTGAATAGCCAGTAAGGTAAACAACTAAGCAATTCAGCACTTAATGAATTAACTTAATACAGGAATATTTATTTATGACAAATTGGTATTGTATATCATTGAAATATGGCACATAGCACACTGACCTACTATGGGAATTTACGAATGCAGTTCATGTTGTAATAGATCACCCTTTGAGAGTAACAGCACCATTACACAAAAGTTTGATCATAATCCATGGGCTTCTGCATTGCTTCACAGGTCATCCCCCGAGAAATCTGGTCCTTACTGTAAATATTCATGCAGTCAGGGCTCATCTTGCCAGGGACCCTGCACCCAAGACAAACAGTAGGAAGTTGAAGGTTGCTTCATCATTTATTGATGCTTGTTTGAAGGGACTATCATCATGCTTCCTTTGGGAATAGAAATGTGTTGCCACTGTAACATGCTTGCATGTAATACTGCTCACTCATTTTGTATTCTGCAAATTGTCATACAATTCTCAACTGAAAATGTCCATTAACTACATAAATAACACATTTCCTTCACCATAGAACTAACTAGTACTTAAATATAATAAAATGACTGAATTTGATTACACTATTTAACCCAGAATAAACCTCTCTGCTCCATTAATTTTCCATTTAAATCTTTATAATGTTTGCTCTGGGCAACTCTTAATGGAGATAATGAAAAAGCTTTCCTCTGTTAGAAATACTAGCACCTACATATACCTGCAGGCTTTGATCAAGTCCTCACATTATCTCACTAACAGTTTTTGCTCATTGCAGGTGCTTCAAAGGAAAAATGAGAATATGCTATTACTACAGGGGTCACAATACTGTAAGAGGATGCTTGCAAAGGCTTCGAATTACAGTCTAATAATCCCTCAGATTTGATACTATGTTTCCACTCGCACCAATAATATGATGATAGCTTTAAGCTAGTGAATGTAAAAAGCTTTTTTTAGCTTAATTCATACTTTTAGATAATGATACATAATTCAGACAGATCCTAAAGAATGCTTGGTAGTTATGCACAATGGTTGTATGCAATTGCTGCAAATATGGTAGAAGAGTATGAAGAACGAAGTATGGAGGGGGTATAGGGCATGGTGAATCATGAAGGGTCTCTCCGCAGACACAACTCTATACCATGAGCACTATTGGACCACCTAACACTGCACATGTTACAGCACCACACATCCCTGTGTGCACCTGACTCTGGTGGGGGATGGGAGAGTGGTGAAGTCGGAGGTGGAGAGTTATGGCTTTTACAACACTCACTTGATATTATTTCCACAAATTTCTTGTAATTGCTTTTTACTGTCAATTGATAGGTCAAATTAAGGAGGCTTAAGTTCTCTGTTAATCTTATTTTGATAGAATCTTGTCACCCCATCAGAATGATGAGAAAATCTGCATAAAATATATATTAATACACCTACCTGGTCAGACCGATGTTGAATATCATAACTTTATGCAATCTGCTTATCTGTAATTAGTAGAATTATTCTAACAGCCAAACCTACCTAAGCCTCATTGCTTCTCTGCAGTACCCGAGCAATGTATTTATATAGATCAGGCAACAATACACTGGATGGGTTTCTGGTCTGCATTTGTTATTAATGAACGAGTTTATATTCATTTAGCTGCTTAGGTAGCTGCAATAACTGAGTCTTGTACTTCTCCAAATAGACATTGTCTGCTGTCAGAGGGGTAATACATTCACAGTGATGGGAATGAGGCCACTCATTGGTCTACTGATTTATTTATGAGGTGCAGTCATAACATTCAGTGATTGCAAATGGTTGTGATGCATGGGTTGGTCCCAAAAGCCAACTGGTAATGTCTCTGTGTCTATCATAATGCAATTCATGGTAATCACTATATTGAGGGAACATTGCTATTCTACTTGTGACGTAGAAATACCTTACAGCCTTTGAATTAAACAGAATGATAAGTGTTACTTATACAAACAGCACTCTGCTCAGGTGTATTGTGAAATAGGACAGAAGGCACAAAAACTGTATGCACTAAGCAAAGAATTATGATAATCATGCATTGCTAAAATTCAGGACATGTACTGCTAATCTGCTACAGTGATGAATGCAGGGAGATTCTGCAGGGAGCAACTATTGATTATTTACTATTGACTACTGACCAGCAATTTATTGGGTGATGAATCATTTCAATTGATAATTGGTCAAGGTACAACATCTTTGCTTATTTCATTGTTTTATTATTGTGGTTAACTTGCAATAAATGGAGTTGATGGACAAATCATTTTCAAAAAGTTCATAATACATTTGCTATTTAATGCTAAAATTCCTGTATATCCCTATCTGCACTCTCATTGACCAAAATCCTCCTGCATCTTATGCCACTCAGGTCCTGCTCTGAAGCCACCATTGTTTTTGTGTTGAGCTGGTGGTGATGCATCATGGGAGGCTGACAGCTTAATTGGTCTCGGCTCAAAGTCAGGAAACTGGTAGTTTTCTACTCTGCAATTTTGCTGGTAGAATACTAAGTAGATAATGAGGATTCTGGGAAGTCAGGACACTAGTAGTAGTAAGCCCTAAGGTTCTGATAGAGAAAAGGGTTTGTGAGTAATCTGGTGGTAGTTGGGAAGCCTTGTGTACAGTGCTTAGTGTTCAGTATCCTCTCATGATTCTATAATTTTTATTCTAAAATCCTCAATAATTGTCAAGCGTAATAGCATTAAGAGACTGGCATAGAGCATTTAAAATGGTCTACTGAATCTAGTGGACCCTTCTTTTGATTTTTTTTTTTTAATTGCTTATTTGTTTGCTTGTTTAGCTAGTTTAACATCCAATAGACTGATACAATGTATCAATAATCTCTCCACGATAAACATCCATGAAGTGTATTAACAATTAACAAGACCTCTGCCATTTCAAAGACAGAGTTGAAGGTAGCATTAAATTGATTTTGAATCAATATTAGAAAATTAAAATAAAGAGGTGAGAAAGTCATCAATATTTGAAAAATCTCCCAGGTGTGTTTCTTAGGTGGATAAAGTGATTCAGTTATTGATGTATGGCACCTGTCTTGAAAACATGTTTGGGAGTTGTTCCAAAGATCATTATTTACAGTTAAAAAATAAAGTCATTATCACTCTACCACCTTGCTGCAATCCACAAGTGTCAATTATTATTTAATTACATTCAACAGGATTTACAAACTTTGATGACAGGGTTTTTACAGCGTTAGCAATGAATTGTTATTTGTTTTATTTGTGTGAGATTCCATTTAGTTGTGGACCCTCAGCTTCTTTTTTTAAACTTCTTTTTTAAACAGAGCTTTTCTTAAGCAGCCTCCAAATTGACTTAATTAAACTAGATTCATAGGCCTTCATACCAACTCCTACAAAACATGGGATTGAAACATATTATCTGAGAACTACCGCAAAACGTACCATTTAAAGAGGATGGTTTCCCATGTAAAATATTTTGCATCCAATGTGAGCCTGTTTATGGTTAGTAGAGTACTTATCCACATGTTCCAGTGTTGGACAATAGAACTATTTGATGATTTACATACATTGACTTAATTGTATCATTATATAGACTACTAAGTGTCAAAAAACATGTCATCCTAATCCATGTTTTATTCCTAAGAGGACTAGAACTCAGGTTGCACAATGTGCCTCAGATATCTAAATGAATCATGAGCATTTCATTCAAGTTATCAGGCCTACAACTTCATATAATCTATACTTCATCCTCTAGAGTTTTGGAGTAATCTATAACACTACAGCTGTATACACTCAGTTAACAGATCCACTTTGGAAAGTCATTCACACTGTCTTGTGCGGCCATTTTCTAAAGAAGTGGTCTGGCTTGGGTTCTGTTACTGTCATTTCTGGGAGGGTTATCAGATAATATGCAGTCAAGAAAATACAGTTGGGAAAGTCAATAGATATCCTTTTACTGTGGGAGTTGTTCAACGTAAGATGAACGGTAAGCAGAAACAGCCAGCCCTGATTGTAAAGAGCAGGATATTAATTAGAAACCTCAGCACACTTCATGGCAGGTTCTTGTGTTTTCTCTCAATTAACGGGAGCTGACGAGACTTGAACGACACCACTTAAGCAGCTGGCTGCAGGAAGGCAGTGAACATGGCTGATGGGGTCCTTGAGGTCTTAATGTCACTGTGCATGTACTATTGTAGTCTATCTATTAAATAAAATTGTGATGTAGAATATTGCCTGCTTTAGCACAATCTGGTAAAGTGTATACTGTTGGCTCAACAATGATAGACAGGATTTTAATTGACTAGAAGGTGGACAGATTGTGGTATCTCCAAGATTGAGATTGAAATAGATTACAGAAACATATCTGTATTGAGAAGTAGGCACAGGTAAGGATGAAGAAAGAAAAAAACATTAAACTTGACACTCATATTTGAATACTTAATTGACCTACAGAGTGTTTAACATATCAGTCTATATACTAACATAATCAACTGAGCAAGTACATCTTGAGACAATGTTACTTGCCAGCACCACATTACATTGCATACAGTTGAAAAAAAAACTCTGGTAACAGTAAGATGATAGAGCGGCAGTATTATGTACTCCCCTATCCAAGATTACTGTAAGCAATAGAGCTCAGAAGCTGCAGGCAATGAGAAACTGAACCACAAAGATGATGCTAGCAAAAGATTCCACCAGCAGGTTTCCTTTAACTAGCAGTAATTTTAACTATCTTGGCATGTCTCATATGTTGAGCTATTAGTTTGAAATTCTAGTCTTTGGATAAGAAATTAAGCTATAGAGCGTACTCTCAGTTAGGTATTTAATATTAACTGCTTCAGTGTGATAGCAGTGCCAGTGGTGTGATAAAGGCCTCCATAGTGTAGAATACAGTCTTCTGTACAGTAAATCATTCCAGCCACTGTGCAGTGATTGTTCCCAAAACACATATAAATCACTGCTACCTTGTAGAACAAATGAAGCCCTTTAGAGCCACTTTTTTCTGACACAAATGTCCAACTCATGTACATCTGTTCAGGGTTGGGAAGTCTAAGATTGGCAAACATCTCTTACAACCCAATATAAAACCCTAACGAAAAGATGATACCCTACAAATATACCATACCTCTACAATAACAACACTTTCATTAAAGCCCACCTTTTTTTATTATCTATCCACAGGGGTATCTCTGTCTTCAGGTATCAACACTACTCCTCCAACATCCAAGACCACAAAACCACCAGGCATCACTGTGCTATACCAGGGATTTCTATCATCTGGTACAAGTGGTTTTTACTGGCAGCATAATCCAATAATCAGAAGCCGTGAGTGTCGCTCAGCTCGGCTGAAACCCCTGAGGGAGATAATTAGTGTCTCTCATTTATTCCCCTGCGACAGGAGACAAAAAGGGCAGAGACAGCTGGAGGGGGCTGTCAGATGTAAACATTGAGTGGTGGTATAGGGATTTTATTCATTGTTAAGGCAGTATATATGAAGACAAGTTCCATTTTCAGTGAATTCTCTTATTTACCGGACGTTTTAAAATCATTGTATGCTAATTTATGTGCTGCTGATGAGTAGTATAGTATGTATCGGAACGGGACTATAGTTAAGTACTGTTTATTACTCAATCGACATGCAGCCAATCAGAGGCCTCCATTTGGTCACGTGACCCGTTGCCATGGTAACGTGACCTACTTAGGGCTCTCAGCCAATCAGAAGCCAGCATTCTGGGTGACCTACTGACCTACTTAGAAGCTCTCAGCCAATCAGAGGCCGGCATTCTGGTAACCATGGTAACGTGACCTACTTACGTCACGTGACCTACTTAGGCTCAGCCAATCAGAAGCCGGCATTCTGGTAACTAGGGTAACGTGACCTACTTAGGGTTTGTTTGTAAACAACACCACGTGGCTCTCTTGTTTGTAAACAACACCACGTGACACGTGACTGTTTGTAAACAAACAAACAAAAAAAAGTTATGTAACTTATATATAGAAATAAAAACACAACAAGATAATTTCTTTTCTTTTCATTTTATTCTTTATTTTCATTTCAATCAGAAAAAACACACAAGTTTATGCTTTTTTAGCTTGCTTCTTCGATTTGCAGCAACTCAACAGGCCGCAAAGTCTCACGCCGCCGTCACTCGCACCACCACACCCCGGACGACTTCTCTCCAATAGACATTGCACGACTTTGGATAAATCCAACACCATTTCGGCAAGGCAGAGAATCTTTGCCTCCATGAAACGGCCGCCATCGCAACAACCCGTCACAACAGCATCATCGATAGCTTCTGACTCACGGCCCGGTCGCTCAGCTTTGGGATTTTGCTCATGCGCATGACGCACTTCTTGGGGTTTCTTGTTCGACATGCTTCAATTAGGAAATGAACGCAATGAGGTCCACAGGTGTCAGCAGAAGTGTCTTGTAGTTGAATGCGGTTTCTTTGCCACTTGAACGGAGCAGAGCGTTCCACGAAAGACAAGAACTCCGCACTCAGCGGCGGTAAGCCGAAGGAATCAAAGTAGTACACTTCACCCGTGCTCGACACGTAAAACGCCACCCAATGCTGACCTGGTAAATGTTGCGGATCTGTGTTGCTCACGAAACAAGTGTCTTTGATAGGGTGCTTCGGAATAGTGTCACAAGAGAAAACGCCCAGGAAACGATGTTTTGTGTGAACGTTTTCCTTCAACACTCTGCTTATTTCAAGCGTGTTCATACGATACGCCAAGTACCGCCGTCTTGTCTTCAGTTCATGTGGTAGTCGGTGACGGGGTGTCGATCTCGGGTCAGCTCGACGACGTTGTCGTACACCAAGTAGAGTAGCACCGTTGTTGTCGCTTGTAGCGCCGAGCGGAAACTGACTTCCACCCTCAGCTGACCCGCTCTTATAAGGTTCACGCGACACCCGTCGTGCGATCTGTCTGGGGTTAAGTCGAGGGGGAACACCGTGTAACCGTTCAGGAATTGATCGTATGAAATACCGCAGGAGCGCGCGCCCTCGTACATCCCCGTTTCCGTGTGTAGCGCCAAGTACTCTCTCACGGCCGCTTTGGTCTTAAAGTCGGGCACGTAGGCGTCGTTCGGCACTTTCTGATCGTTCACTATCACTTGAAGCGAGCTGATGTCGTAATGCTTCATCTCGAACGGGTTCTTGGTGTAGCTACCGTTGAAGGCGTCGTGGTCAAGGAAGCAAATCATCATCGACTTGGGAAGCTGGCCTGTGTTGGAGTGCGTGTAGCTGTGATCTCTGTTACCTTGAGGGATGGCGTACGTCGTCACCTCCACTCTGTTCACCGGGTAGTCGAAGGGCCCGTGTTCTATCACCGCTCTCTCGTGCGTTTCCGCTACAGCGTCCGCCACAAGCACGCGTCGCACGTAGAGCTTTGCTTTGTAGATCTTCAAGCTGTAGCCTCCGTCAGCGGCGCACATCAGATAGAAAGAGGGCGCCGCTTGTTTCAGAGTGAGATTGATTTCTGTCTCTCCAACGATGAGCTTCGGTTGATGAGCCAGGTCAAAGTGCAGTCGCGCCATCAGCGAAAAGCGCTTGTTGGAGATTAGCTTCTTGCGCGCTTTGTACCCCGCATTCGCGTCAGTCAACGTGTCAAACTGACCGGGCGTATCTTCATGCCACCCCTGGGCGCTCATGACGCCGTCCTTCACGTCTTTGTTGTAGTTGAGTAACCCTTCCAAGTAAGCTCGGTAAGGGTAGGTCTCGGTGTTGCCAGACACTTTGAAACCGCCGATGGAGACTTGGACGTCTTTGAAGAGCGAGTGAGCCAAGTTGTTCACCGGAGCTACCGCGTCGGTGTCCTCGATCGCCGCTCCGTTCGCTTTCAGCACTTGACATTCCAGATGAAGGTAATTCTCGTTCAGGTCTGTGTACTCTTGCGACTTGTTGATGGTGAAATTTATGTTACCTCCATCCTCTAAAGAGTTTTTTGTTTCTATCCCCAGGAAAGACGACTTTAAGATAGTAGTCTGAGTCGGCGCTACGGTGTGCAGGTCGAGCTCAGAGAGCGCGCACTCGTTACTGCTCTCGTGTACGTAAGCCATTGTGTTCTCTCTTCACGCGGCCGACAGACTGACGCCGGCCACCTCCAGTCTTTTTATTTATACCTGAACGCCTAGGCGCTTACCAGTCGAATACATCCCCTCTACGTCTCTTGCAAGAGCCACCGCCCGGCTGAGGAGAATGCCGGCGACGTTTTGACCCTTTCTTAGACGCGACAGGCGTCTTTCCTCCCGAGAACGCCGTACTCGCCAGTCTCTTCAGAGCGCCTGCGCCTCGGTCTTTCACGCTGCTCTTTAAAGTCCGACCCGCCAGCACATCTTTAGCTACGCCCACACCGGCGCGGAGCAGCGTTTTTCCCACCGACTTCAATAGCGGGGTAGCCGAGCGCATCAGACCTAACAGAGCGCTGCCCAAACCGTGCCCGCTCTGGAAAGAGCCCCCGCTGTACACGTTGACGCCGTTGCCCAGCTGCCCGTTGTAGTAATCGCTGTACCCTCTGCCGACGGTGCGCCTGGGTGGAAAGTACAGAACGCGTTGACGCATCATTTTTCTCTCTTTCAGCGCTCAATAGGTCTCAGATGAAGTGTCACGGTCACCTCGCCTCTACCGAATGGGATGGAATGACCGGATCGGTCTCTTAAATAGATGCCGACCTCGGTAAACCTCTTGGATTTCAAGGGGAAATAATCCAAATGGGGAAAACTGATAGCTTGCACGCCACCTCGACGCTTTCCGCCTCTGTCCACCGCCACGCAGCGCAACAGCGGCACTTGCATGTCGCCCACACGTCTCTCCTGGATCATGTCGGTGTATATGTACACAGAGTGCACGTCCCCGTAAACATCCATCGAGTAGGCGCCGGTAGTCGGCGACGCGAAACACGTCTTCTCTCCGAAGCCTAGAACGCATGCGAGATGCTGACTCAGCAGGACAGCACAGTGTCTCGGCGGTTTGATGGTGACGCGTTTCGTCTTGGCGTCGTACGATAAGATCCGCATCGGTTTGAGCAAGAAGCTGTCGCCCTCTAGTCTGTCATCTCGCAACGTCTCACTCAAGCGCTCGATTAGGGTGTGGTTGCTTCCGGTGAAAATAGGAGGTATCTCGAATATGTTTGGCATGAAACTGCGCACTCCCATGTCCTTCTCCATCTTTTCGATCATCTGTCTTGCTTGATCGCTGATCGCCTTCTTCTTCACCGCCGGGGACAAGAACTGCTTGTATACGGCATTCGTCTGTCTCAAGTCGACCTCTCTCTTGAACCTTTTTGTTTCCGGTTTCAATTGCTGCTCTTCCGACGTGTCTGATATCTCTTCCACCGTTACATAGCTCGCTTCCTTCCAGCTCAGCGGGAATTTTAAGCTGAACGTTAGCTTGCTCAGACCGTTCGCGTTTTTCATTCCCCTCCAGTCTACCTGTGGTTTTTTTCCTTCGGAGAATTTAGTTTCTTTTAAAACCTGGATCGCCTCCTCTAGCGAACCTTTGGTGCGCAGAGGAACAATGATGATCAAGTCGTCGTCGTGCACGTTAGTCCATTCTGTAGGGAGGATGATCTCAGTCAGAGCCGCTTCGTACGCTTCGGGCAGAAGGAGCGGCGAGTCGAAGTGAGTTCGGAAAGACGTCAAGCTGTTGTCAGGATAATACTCCATAGAGCTGTTGCTAGGTAGAGTGATGTTCATTTTTTTTTTTTTTTTTTTTTTTCTACGTTATTTTTTTGACGGGGATCCACTCGTTGAACTTGTCGTCGTAACCTAACCAACGTACGAAAGCTAACTCTTTACCGTCGACGGTCTTGCGGCGCAACACCTCGTCTATCAGGTAGTTGTTGTCGTAACGACTCTTGTACACCTTCTGAACCTCTTCCGGGTAGAAGACGCCTTTTATCTCCTCGCCCTTGTCGTCTTTCAGCTCGAACCCTCTGCTTCCCAACGTCTTAGCAACGTCGACCACTTCCTCGCGCCAGTTTCCCTCGTACCCTTTGTCGAAGGCGCCTTTAGTTCTCAACATCCTCACTCTGTCACCCGGAGCGATGACGTCGACGGCGGACGTCTTTGTTTTTTTCTTCTTTTTCCATATTTCGTCGATTTGTTTGTTAGTTGGGAGATCTTGTCGGTAGAAAACTGTTTCGCTGTTTTCCGAGCTGACTTGAGCCGGCGCCATTTTCAACGTCTTGTGGTGAGTGCGATTGTAAGAAGACACTACATGGTGCAGTACGTCTACGTAGCGATACGTGCGCTTGTGTGTGAAATAACGCCACAGCTTCTCCTTCAGACTGCGGTTCAAGCGCTCCACTAGACTAGCTTTGATGTCGTCGTTCTCGCCAGTGAAGAACTCTATGCCCTCGCTCTTCAAGTGATCTTGAAAGATCTTGTTCAAAAACTCTTTCCCCTTGTCTGTCTGAACAGTGCGCGGTCGTCTCTCGCCAGTGCCTGTCATCTCTCGGAAGGCCTCGGTGACATCAGCGCCGCTCTTGGATTTAATGGGAACGGCCCACGCGTACCTAGAGAAAACGTCGATCGCCGTCACCACGTACCGGAAGCGGTCGTTGTGAGACGCCAAAGCTTGCATGTCCATCAGATCTATCTGCCACTGCTGATCGATTGCGCCGGTTATAGTCTTGTTCCTTGCGAATTTTCTCCGAATGGGTTTATGTTTAGTGTAGGCGTCCAGCGACACTAAAGCATCTCGGATGACGGCCGGGTTCAGGTGGCGAAAATGATGTTTCTGGAGTTTAGTCACGCTAGTGAAACTGGAGGGCGCTTTGACGTCGGTATATCTAGCTACTACGCGCTTCTTTTCTTTTTCCTTCTTGGTCAGTCTCTTCACTGGTTTGCCCATGGTGGGCCTGTTGAGGGCGTGAACGACGAGCTTGCCGCTAGGCGGTTGCGCCCTCTCCTTTTCTTACTCGCCATGCTCCTATAGGAAGTCGGAGTTTGGAAAAGTTCACTGTCGTCCTCCTCGTCGTCAGAGGATTGATCGTCCACCTGGAGAGAAGAGTCTGCTGCTGCTACTGCTGCTGCTTCTGCTGCTGCTTCTCCTTCTTCCGAGTCGAAGCTCGGTCGTTTCCGACCTCTGTCAGCAAGCCGTGTGTCCAAACTTCGGCCAGGTCCGCTCGCTTTATACAGATGGTTTCCGATCAAGGAGTCTGTGGGAACTGCTTCGCGCAGCGCTTTCGTGAACGGCGAGTAGCCCGCCGGTCTGGCAGCGTCGTTCAGTAAGTCCACTATGTTGATGCGATGCTCAGGTGGTATTCTCCGACCCGACATCTCGCGCACCCCACCGTCCTCGTTCCACTTGATCACACCGGATTTCTCCAATTGTTTGTACAGCGCCACGGTCGGAGTGCGATTCCTCTTGGGAACTTGGTTCACCAACCGCTCGAGTAGGGACGCGCTGGCCTCTTCAGCAGACTGACGGAGGTGAGCCGGGGGCGAAGAAGAGTAGGACGAAGAGATGTTGCTGTTGTGGGGATTCGCGAGAAAAAATTGCAATCTATTCAACAACCTTCGGTATTTCAACATTTTCTCGCGCGATTCCAAAGTGGGGTCGTTCAACACTAAATCCAAGTCCCTGTAGATAAACTGTAGCACCTGGTGCAAGGCCGCGTCGGGATGAAGGGACTGTTCTGCCTGCTTGTGGTAATAGGCCATGTCGGCAGGTAGGCGGGCGGCGGTGGCAGGAGCGGAACTCTCGTTCTTTTCAGTGCGCTCATCAGGAAGAGGAGGAAGGTTTGGAGCAGTAGAAGTACTAGCAGCAGCGACTGCAGTAGTAGCAGCGCTAGTAGTAGCAGCAGCAGCGGGCACATGATGAAGTAGACCTGCTCGTGATGATTTGTAGAGCGTCTCAGGATCCACGAGCGCTAAACGTTTGTAGTGTTGTTGCTGCTCTGAGTCCGTCATGGGGACGACGGTGGCAATGACGCTGGTGGTGGCGGTAGTGGTGGTGGTGGTGGTGGTGCTGTCGGCGAGTAGGTGTCGAATGAGGTGTCTCATATACGGAGAATGCTCTTTATAAGCGGTAAGGCCATCCCTATGAGAGCCGGAATGAGGAAACCTCCCTCTTGTACCAAGACGTGTCTCTTTTTTTTGATGGGCGTAGATTTTTTGCCGACCTCCCTCAACACGTCAGCCGATTCTCGAAGCTTGTCCAGTTGTTTGTCGCTGAGCGGGATGTTCCCTACCAGTAAATTGTGACAGATCTCACTTAACGCTGCGATCAGATCGTCGCTTCCAGAGTCTATTAGATGCGAGCAGTCCTTTGGCGAGCACTTAGCTAAGTGCTTGAGAGTACCAAAGTGTCTTTCGAGTAGATGAGAAGACATTTTTTTGCTACTGCTTTCTCTTGTTCTTTTTTTTGTCTAGCGGTACGAACACTAGCTGAGAGTGTATGGACGTCAAAGAGGAGCGTATTCTCAGATCGTCAGGTGTTGACTGCTTGAAGTCCAGAAGGAGGTATGAGTGAGGTCGCTTGAGTTCATGGGTAAATATACTAGAGAGGGCTGCCGCGTTGGACGGAAACACCTGGCGAGACAGACTAGCTATTTGCCCCATGTCGCGCGGGTTCTTGAAAACGATCATGTCGTGAGCGTTCAGACTCATAGTTCGAAAGTCGGGTGATTTCTGGAATAGGTTCTGAGTGATGTATATGACGCTCACGTTCCAGTGATGCGAGTATTTAGTAAAGATGTCGGCTACCACTTGCTGATTGGAACTGCTCATCAGATCGTCCAATATCAGTAGAGTGTGGGGTCGTAAAGCGTCTTCTGCTACTTCCACGTCTCCCGCTATAGACTCTTTGCTAGGAAGACCTTCTCTGAATTCCACACCGTACTGATTTTGCATTTTTTCAAACAGAGGTTGCCACTCGCCGTAATGGTAAAAAGTCTTTTCCACCGGCGGCGTGACCAAATTGTTCACGTCGCTCAGAAATTGATCCACCAAGCGCGATTTTCCACAACCCGACGGACCGCTAATGATACAACTAAAGGGTCCTTGTAGTCGAGCGTCGAAATGAATTTCTGTGAAGAGTTTGCTTTTACTACTGGACATTTTTTTTGTTTTTTTTCAGGACGCGTCAGAGAGCGGTTGTGTGTCTGACTGTCTGCTGTGTTTCTCACTCGAACGGTCGGCAGTGAATGGTTGTGGAAAAAAGTCAGCCGACCTTTTTATTGATACCGGCGGGTGTCACAGTAGCGGCGGCAGAAGTGACTTTTTTTTCTTTTTTTTTTTGCGATAAAATTCTATTTTCACTCAATAGTCATAAATGTTTGTATCAGACTTCAGAGGAGTCTGATACAAATATTTATTTTTTTTTTTAAAAGAAGAAGAGGAGGAGGAGGAGGAGGAGGAGGAGGAGGAGGAGGAGGAGGAGGAGGAGATTAATTTTTTTTTTTTTTTTTTTTTTTTTGATCATTTAGGCAAAGCTCGTCGCTTTGCCGCTTTTTTTTCTATTTCTGTGTTGTGACACGATCGTCTCGAAAAAGCAATAAGGCGTGTGAGCGCGGCGGTGACAAATACATATTGGAGCGTATGGTTTAAAATAGTGCGTCCCTATCTTCTTCAATTCGGCTGCGTTGCAATATGCGGGATAACAAGTGACGACGTCGAAACGTTTAGAGACCGTGTTCACGTCGGCCACAACGCGCGCCCACCGAGTGGGAGCTGCAGTCGCTCCCAAGAAACCGATCGGCTTGTCGAATCGTTTCATAGCACTTATTCTCACTTTATAAGAGGAGGCAGGGTGAGGAGAGTAGCGGCGCTCTTTCTTTTCATGAAACGCCCAACGAGTGGGGGCGCTGAGAGCGGCTGTTATGCAATAGTAGAGTAAATGCTGTTCTGAGAAGACGGCTCTCGGCCATGTCGCTACGTTTTCCTTTTCCGCTCTTGTATAACGACGATGGCGCTCAGCTTTGCATTTCTCGAGAATTCGGTACGCTTCAAGAGAAGCGTGAACCTCAACTACGTGACGCTCTCTCCTTTGAGATTAAAAAATAGCCGGGCAGTTGAGGAGAGCACTTTGTTCGCGCGACCGTCTTTTAGAAACTCGCGCCCTCTGCAGCGCCATATTTCTTTCCTCCGAAACAAAAAAGACTGAGTGAAAATAAAAAATTTTAAAAAACAAAAAGCTCAAACAAAAAAAAATAAGCAATAAGCAGACTCAGCTCGAAATTCCCTGCTGGTGTGATGGCGGTGACTGCAGGCGGTGGCGGCGGTCGGCTGGCCGGCGGTGGCGGTGTCGGCGGCGATGGTAGAAGGGTGTGTGGAAAGAGAGACGCATCTCAGTCTTTTATAGGAGCGGCGAGTCTGACATTTTCAGCTGTCGCATGCTGACCTGCTGCTATCATAAGAGAAACAAAAGCCCTAATCACGCTTTTCAGCTGGATCCTTCCACCCCGCCAGACATGGATCCAGATGGGAAGGTGGTTTAAAATTAAATCCGTGTACCGACTGTCATACAATAGAGTAATTAGTTGAACGCGTGTTACCTGTATAAAGGATTAGCGGGTCATGGGCTCAGCGTGTGTATAGAAAAACAACTACAGGTAGCGTGAACAAAGCGACCCCCTCCCTTTCTGTCACTCTGTCTGTGACTAGAGGGTGTGCGTGTGGTAAGCGGCTTAAATCTAAAGAAAAACAAATCACCCTCTCCTGTTGTCAGCAGTCAGCCGGCCGGCGGCTGGAAAATGCGATTAGAGGGATGATGAGCCGCGTAGTAAGCGACTTAAGGCTGATCTAAAGACCTGCCGTGAGGGGGCAGCTGGCCGGTGGCTTGAAAAAAAAAGGGGGGAGTAAGGGTATATAAGGGGGAGTGAAACCGTATTCGGCATCGTCATCATCGTTCACGCTACTACTACTACTACTACTACTACTACTACCACCACCAGCACCCCGCCTCAATTTGCAGATCCCCATGATGGAAAGTTGCTACCGTGACATGAAGCGGAATGACGAAGCGGCGCGCGAATGTGAAGCTGATGCTGTAGCCTCTGCTACTGCTGCTGCTAGTGCTGCTCAGCGTGCTACTGCTGCATTTACTGCGGCTGTTAGTGACGCTGGTTGTGATGACGTTGTTGTTGTTGCCGCTGCGGCTGTGACTGCAGCTACTCATGCCACCGATGCCGACGCTGCTGCTGCTGATGCTGTTGCGGCTGCCGATGACGCCGCTGATAACGCTGCTAGTGCCCGCTCTGCCGCCCTTGCTACTGTCGCTGCTGCTGTTGTTGCTAATGCTCACGCTACTGCTGCTACAGCTGCTGCTACTGCTGCTACCGCTGCTGCCGAGGCTGCTGCCGCTGCTGCCGATGCTGCTGCCGATGCTGCCGATGCTGCTGCCGATGCTGATGTTAGCAGTCGCGTCGACAAAGAATCGTCATTTGTCACTCTTAAACCTCCAGTTGAACGCGCGACGAGTAGTAGGGCTACCAACGCGACGGCCGGATGGTGCAACTGGTGTCGTCGCTTCTGCTCGTGCGCTTGCTTTTCTTCCAGTCCTACCTGCTGCTGCTACGGTATGATAGTGTTATAGTGTTTGAATGAGAACGCGCGTAGTTACACATAGACGCTGTAACAGATGTGCTTTTTTTTTGAAAATATAATTTTAACATAACATGGAACTTGTTGTGTTTATTTTCTATATATAAGTTGTTTGTTTACAAACAGTCACGTGTCACGTGGTGTTGTTTACAAACAAGAGAGCCACGTGGTGTTGTTTACAAACAAACCCTAAGTAGGTCACGTTACCCTAGTTACCAGAATGCCGGCTTCTGATTGGCTGAGCCTAAGTAGGTCACGTGACGTAAGCAGGTCACGTTACCATGGTTACCAGAATGCCGGCCTCTGATTGGCTGAGAGCTTCTAAGTAGGTCAGTAGGTCACCCAGAATGCTGGCTTCTGATTGGCTGAGAGCCCTAAGTAGGTCACGTTACCATGGCAACGGGTCACGTGACCAAATGGAGGCCTCTGATTGGCTGCATGTCGATTGAGTAATAAACAGTACTTAACTATAGTCCCGTTCCGATACATACTATACTACTCTGATGCATTACTACTGTATGCTACTGTACACTCGCAGATGGTATGCACATTGGTAAGTGCATGTTAAAAATCAACAACATATGAGTCAATTATTTAAGCTGCACGACTCCTCTCCTCATTCAGTTGTATTAATGTGAAATGTTATCCATTAATTGTCTTTCCGTTTCAGGACAGCCTGACGGAGGAATCGGGTATGAGGTTAAAATTAGCAGTAAATGCACCTTTCCTGTACTATAGACTAATGCAGCAAGAAGCGGTGACTTTTTCACAATAAAGTTGTGTTCACACTGATTTTAGTAGAAACCCTCATAATATTATCTGCAATGCCTATGTTTGCAAACATCTGATACCAGGAGATTCACTGGGCAATTATTTGTACTATAAAGTATATTGGAATGCAGGATTTGGAGATTTTATTTAAAGAGTTGTCGGTCACACATATTCAAAAACAACTTTGCATAAGAGTCACCTTTTCTTGCATTTGTCTATAGGCTGCTTTCTGCTGTAATAGCAGGATACACAAACAATCTGTCACCAGTAAGATTTAAGCTGTATGCAGAGGGCAGGTTAGAGGGTGTGGCCGAGGGGCATGTTATAACCACTATCAATTGGTGAAACAGTATAAAAGTGGCCTTCACAGAAGCCGCTTGTTGTAGTTATCTGCGCCAGGTGTTGTGACACACAGGTAAAAAGTTCAGGTAGAAATAAGTTAAGGTAGCAGCAGGGTACATGCAAAGCTCACTCGGCAGGAAAACGTTGTCACACATACATGTTAAAATTAATATGGTATAGTTACCGCCCTGTTGTATTCAGTGATGCACTGCTGATGCCCTCCACTCAATATTTGCAAAACTCCCTCATTGGACTTGGTATGGTTCTGAACCAGTCATTCAACCAGTGATGGTTGGTTATCAGTTTAAGGAACATGTTTTGGGAGGTCATTCACAGATTAATTAATCATGGCTGAAAGCAAAAGTTATTATCCCCTTAGAGCTTTCTGCAATCCACAAGCTACTCTCAATATTCAAACACAGTAAAAAAGGCTTCCAAACCGCTTTGCCAGAACCAGAGTTACCCTTGAGATCGAGTGCCATGAGTTTGTAATGCACTGTTTGTACGATGAAAATGTTTACAGCAAATTAAAAGCTTACCAGTCATTTCCGTGGTTTATGCATTGTTTTTCTTAAATATTGCGGACTTTATCAACAGCAGGGGCTGTTTGTTAATATTACACAGATGACTGTTAGTTCTGAATTGTGAGACTAGTTATTGTTGAATACAGGCCACAATGCTTATCAAATTGCTTCATTATAACATGCAGATGAGGAATGATTTTTGGAACCTTATACAATTTTGATAAAAGATAAGTCCTCTTGACAAAGGATGTGCTGCATTTGATTGCCGTGGACTAACGTCCCCCTAAAAAGACAACTTTGCAGGAACATTTTGCATGTCAATTCTTTAGGTTCCTGAAAGTCAATCATAAATTTCTTGATGTTGTTGATGATTAAAACAAAATCCATTCATGCCTCTTAAGGCTAAATATGTTTACTTCACACAGATGTGTTTTCACAGGCTTACTGGCAACACTACAAATCTGTAGCCTGCTGTTTGCCTACATGTGTCCTAGAGCCTCCCAAGTAACTTCCAAAGCAGCAACTACATTCAATTTGTGCCACTTCTGACGCCAAGTCCATGGCTATATTGGCCATTATAGGTCGGTACCTTCAGGCTATGGAGGTAACAGTAGTGAGGATGTTGACTTCCAAATTTTGACCTGCAATACGGTTCCTCGGCACAGTGCTTGGTAGCCTGCTTTGTGCTAGAACCTACGGCTAGGGATACACAATCTGAGAAGCCTTATTGTAGGAGTAATCAAACATATCAGAAATCAGAAATACAACGCTTATTTAGAGGTTAAAGCCATTTCTATGAGTTAAACCGCTGCTATTCATACACTTCAGTTACCGTTGCAAAACATTCAACTGGATTTACAAATGGGTGAAAAGGTGCTATATATGTAGCTGTAAGAAGTACATGATCTGACACTGATACAAAGGTTTACAGTAATATTGGTGGTAGTAGCATGTTATGACACTTCTGATTAGGGATGCACTCTATTAATTCTTATACCCTAACTTTCTTTTTATCTCATCCAGATTTATCAGTTAATCAATCTTGTACCTGTACCTTCTTGCATAATTCCAGATATGACTGAAGTGCCTGGTGGCAGGGGTGGGCTGTGTGGCCTTGAGATGACAGAGGGAGTGGAGATCACAAGTGCTTGCACACCAGACCTTATCATGTAATGTATTACATAAGCCATCTTCTGTAAATGTAAATAGTTGTATCAGACAACTACATAGAAATTAATGTAAGCAAAACGTTAGTGAATAGCCAGTAAGGTAAACAACTGAGCAATTCAGCAATAAATGAATCAACTAAATACAGGAATATTTATTTATGACAAATTGATATTGTATATCATTCAAACATGGCACATAGCACACTGACCTACTATGGGAATTTAAGAATGCAGTTCATGTTGTAATAGATCACCCTTTGAGAGTAGCAGCACCATTACACAAAAGTTTGATCATAATCCATGGGCTTCTGCATTGCTTCACAGGTCATCCCCGGAGAAATCTGGTCCTTACAGTAAATATTCATGCAGTCAGGGCTCATCTTGCCAGGGACCCTGCACCCAAGAGAAACTGTAGGAAGTTGAAGGTGGCTTCATCATTCATTGAACCCTGTTTGAAGGGACTATCAGCATGCTTCCTTTGGGAATAGACATGTGTTGCCACTGTAACATGCTTGCATGTAATACTGCTCACTCATTTTGTATTCTGCAAATTGTCATACAATTCTCAACTGAAAATGTCCATTAACTACATTAATAACACATTGTCCTTCACCATAGAACTAACTACTACTTAAATAAAATAAAATGACTGAATTTGATTACACTATTTAACCCCAGAATAAACCTCTCTGCTCCATTAATTTTCCATTTAAATCTCTATAATGTTTGCTCTGGGCAACTCTTAATGAAAAAGCTTTCCTCTGTTAGAAATACTAGCACCTACATATACCTGCAGGCTTTGATGAAGTCCTCACATTATCTCACTAACAGTTTTTGCTCATTGCAGGTGGTTATAAGGAAAAATGAGAATATGCTATTACTACAGGGGTCACATTACTGTAAGAGGATGCTTGCAAAGGCTTCGAATTACAGTCTAATAATCCCTCAGATTTGATACTATGTTTCCACTGGCACCAATAATATGATGATAGCTTTAAGCTAGTGAATGTAAAAAGCTTTTGTTAGCTTAATTTATACTTTTAGATAATGATACATAATTCAGACAGATCCTAAAGAATGCTTGGTAGTTGTGCACAATGGTTGTATGCAATTGCTGCAAATATGGTAAAAGAGTATGAAGAACCGAGTATGGAGGGGGTATAGGGCATGGTGAATCATGAAGGGTCTCTCCGCAGACACAACTCTATACAAAGAGCACTATTGGACCACCTAACACTGCACATGTTACAGCACCACACATCCCTGTGTGCACCTGACTCTGGTGGGGGATGGGAGAGTGGTGATGTCGGAGGGGGAGAGTTATGGCTTTTACAACACTCACTTGATACTATTTCCACAAATTTCTTGTTATTGCTTTTTACTGTCAATTGATAGGTCAAATTAAGGAGGCTAAAGTTCTCTGTTAACCTTATTTTGATTGAATCTTGTCACCCCATCAGAATGGTGAGAAAATCTGCATACAATATATATAAATACACCTACCTGGTCAGACCGATGTTGAATATCATAACCTCATGCAATCTGCTTATCTGTAATGAGTCAAATTATTCTCACAGCGGAACCTACCTAAGCCTCATTGCTTCTCTGCAGTACCCAAGCAATGTATATATAGATTAGGCAACGAGACACTGGATGAGTTTCTAGTCTGCATTTGTTATTAATGATTGAGTTTATATTCACACCTATATATATATGCTTTTGCATTGTGAGTAATGCCACATTGTTACATGAGCTCTGCAATGGTTGTCTCTGTTTGATATTCGCACTTCGATATTGGTATTCAAGTTAGCAATCTAGTGCTAGCCATGAGTTCCCAGCCAGTTGGTAAATCAAACTGGATTAGGATCCTGAGGTTCAAGCCAGATTAGAATGTGACAGTTTGTCAATAAGGGTAGGATATGTGTTCCTCACCTCTACCTTGTCCTGGCCCACAATGCTCAACAGGCTTACTCTTATCAACTGGACAGCAACCGCCACTAAACACCCACCAAACACCCATATAGCACCATAGAGTCCAAGTACAAAGGGATATAGAGGGATTGACAGATGAAGGTAATAAAGACTATATGATGTCTGAAATGCTGTATATGTCTTCTCTACACTTCAGCCTCAGGTAATTTATTGTTGTCTAAATGCCATCGCCTTTCCTGTAGGTCCCTATGTATACTATATATATATATATGCTTACCTACCTAGCTTTATCCTGTATTCTGAACAAATAGTTCTCATTTCCTGTTCAAACCTTACCTATACTCAGGCTACTCTATTATCCTAAATTGTATGTGTGCAATCGTTTTGTATTCTCTTTCCATATCCAAACAGCCAAATATAAACTGACATAGTTATGCTGATTGGTCTTTTCTTAGTTCGAACTGTTCCTGGGGTGGGCAGCAGGGTTCCTCATTTAACCATTTATGGATGTATCTTGCTAAAAGATGACTTTTGTCGTCATGATGCACCAATGTAGCCCCAGCAAGTAAGTCACCAGTGCTGTACACTGAAAATCCATAGATTGAAAGGGTTAGTCAGTACAGACTATCCTAGGTTGGTCATATGAGTGTTTGTCACAATGGCAAAGTTATATTCAAAAATGTCCGAGGGGTCAGTCAGTAGTGGCTAACCTAGGTTCATTATTGGTGTGTTGTATTTGTATACCAATAGTTGGGGCCACCTGTCATGACCACTCAGTGGCTCCCCCTGGGAAAAAAAAGACTAAGGTAAACTGATTTTCTTTGCTAAATGTTCAAAGTTAGTTACACTCAGCATCTGTATATATAGTTATTGTTTTTACAGTTTCCATTAGGAGCCTTGCTCCCTCTTTATGTTTCTGAGAGTAGTCTTCCTGCTTTCCCAATGTCATGGTGTTTTGTTAACCAAAGTATGACTTGTCACAATAGGATCTTTCTTTGCTGTAAGTTCTACTAGGCATATATTAGTAATGTCTCAGTATGGTTATGCAGTGAATTGTGAAAAGTAATTCCCTTCCTTATTAATTTAAGAAAAAAGGCAAAAAGTTCTATATGGGTCTATATGATATATTATAATGACTGTCTGATTCAATACATCATGTTGAGCACTACTTAGTACATGTATTAAAATCCATTTAGATCAAAGTGCACTGTGTGCATTGGCTAAGTCCTCTTTCATGAGAAATCAGGGAAACACACTCATGGGTTCTTTAGGCTGTAAGTGGGTGGTCCCTTATGTGGCCATTAACGTTCATTGCTTTTGCCTTTAATGTGTTTCTATCAAAAGGTCTCAGGTCATTTTACAATCCACTTTGAAGCAGCTTTTTATAAAAGCATGACTCATTAGTAGAGGTTTTATATTTTGAGAATTGACTGATTAGATTGTAGTGCTTCTTTGTATAGGTACAATGGATCAAAATAGAATATATTGTGATGTTGTGCAGACACTATGAAGAATGCAATGAGAGTGCTGTATTAATGCAACATTATAGAATCATCTTGTTATTAATTTTCTTTATATAACTAAATAATTACATGATTTGAAATGACTTGGAAAATGAGGCCTGGCTAGGGTTCAAGGTAATTATGGAGTATGCATCCTGCTTTAGTTCTACTGCATATTTGCTAATGTAAATTACAAGGAGAAGAACATCATTCCTTATATTCAGAACTAATAAAACACAGTATGAAGCTTTCAAATGTTTGAACACATCAATATTTTCCTTGCACACCTGGCTCAAGTTCATGCTAGGGATGTTAGAGACTGCTTTTTGTACCTGTGGTTTTGTATTGTCACTGGCATGAATTACAACAAACCTTTTTAGACAATCTGATCCCTTAACGCACCATTTGAAGAGGATGGTTTCCCATGTAAAATAGTTTGCATCCAATGTGAGCCTGTTTATGGTTAGTACAACACTTATCAACATGTTTCAGTGTTGGACAATAGAACTATTTGATGATTTACATACATTGACTTAATTATATCATTATATATACTTCCAAGTGTCAAAAAGAAGTTATCCTAATCTATGTTTTATTCCCCAGAGGACTAGATTTCAGGTTGCACAATGTGCCTCAGATATCTAAATGAATCATTGGCATTTCACTCAAGTTACTAGGCCTACAACTTCATCTAATCTATAATTCATCTTCTAGAGTTTTGGAGTACTCTATAACACTACAGCTTGTTCTTGAATATAGATCTATACTCTGCTGATTACTCCCTTCAGCACAATTGAGGTTGTATACACTCAGTTAACAGATCCACTTTGGAAAGTCCTTCACACTGTCTTGTGTGGCCATTTTCTATAGAAGTAGTCCGCTTTGGGTTCTGTTACTGTCATTTCTGGGAGGGTTATCAGATAATATACAGTAAAGAAAATACAGTCTGGAAAACCAATATATATCCTTTTACTGCGGGAGTCGTCGAACATGAGATGAGCAGTGAGCAGAAACAGCCAGCAATGATTGTAAGGGGTAGGATATTCATTAGGAACCTCATCACACTTCACCGCAGGTTCTCGTGTTTTCTCTCCATTAACGCGAGCTGACGAGACTTGAATGATACTACTAAAGCAGCTGACTGCAGGAAGACAGTGAACGTGGCCGATGGGGTCCTCAGGGTCTTAATGTAACTGTGCATGTACTATTGTAGTCTATCTATTAAATACAATTGTGATGTAGAACATTGCCTGCTTTAGCACAATCTGGTAAAGTGTATACTGTTGGCTCAACAATGATAGACAGGATTTTAATTGACTAGAAGGTGGACAGATTGTGGTATCTCGAAGATTGAGATTGAAAATAGATTACAGAAACGTATCTGTATTGAGAAGTGGGTATAGGTAAGGATGCGGAAAGAAAAAAACATTAAACTTGACACTCATATTTGAATACTTAATTGACCTACAGAGTGTTTAACATATTGGTCTAGATACTAACATGAACAGCTACGCCACATAATCAACTGAGCAAGTACATCTTGAGACAATGTTACTTGCCAGCACCACATTACATTGCATACAGTTGAAAAAACCTCTGGTAACAGTAAGATGATAGAGCGACAGTATAATGTACCCCCCCTATCCAAGAACACTTTAAACAATAGAGCTCAGAAGCTGCAGGCAACCAGAAACTGAATCACAAAGATGATGCTAGCAAAAGATTCCACCATCAGTTTTCCTTTAACTAGCAGTAATTTTAACTTTCTTGGCATGTCTCATATGTTGAGCTATTAGTTTGAAATTCTAGTCTTTTGAAAAAGAAGTTATGAGCGTACTCTCAGTTAGGTATTTATTATTAACTGCTTCAGTGTGATAGCAGTGCCAGTGGTGTGATAAAGGCCTCCATAGTGTAGAATACAGATTTCTGTACAGTAAATCATTCCAGGCACTGTGCAGTGATTGTTCCCAAAACACATATAAATCACTGCTACCACGTAGAAAAAATTAATCTCCATAGAGCCCCATTGACTCTAAGAGGCATTTGTTGACAGCCTGGTACAATGATCTTTTATTGATGATTTAAAGATGTGTGCAATATCACTATCATCCTTATCATGATGCACAGAAATGATAGCCTGCAAGTAATTTCCTAGTTAACCTTATGTTGATTGCAATAACAGCTACATCTATGCTGATATGACAGTAGTACAGCACTCAACATAATGCCTGTAAGCCAAATTCTATGGAGCTGGTCTTTTATGAAATCATCTCACTATATATCCTCACAAATGATCAAGTGGAATTGTTGGCTGTACAGCACAACTTTTAAAGTAGGTAGACATAATTATTGAACACTTTTTTTCTGACACAAATGCCCAACTCATGTACATCAGTTCAGGGTTGGGAAGTCTAAGATTGGCAAACATCTCTTACAGCCCAATATAAAACCCTAACACAAAGATCATACCCTACAAATATACCATACCTCTACAACAACAACACTTTTATTAAAGCCAACCTTTTTTCCTAATATATCCACAGGGGTGTCTCTGTCATCAGATATCAACACTACTCCTCCAAAATCCACAACCACAAAACCACCAGGCATCGCTGTGCCATACCCAGGATTTCTATCATCTGGTACAAGTGGTATTTACTGGCAGCATAATCCAATAATCAGAAGCCTTGAGTGTCGCTCAGCTCAGTTGAAACCCCAGAGGGAGATATTAGTGTCTCCCATTAATTCCCCTGCGGCAGGAGACAAAAAGGGCAGAGACAGCTGGAGGGGGCTGTCAGATGTAAACATTGAGCGGTGGTCCAGGAATTTTATTCATTGTTAAGGCAGTATATGTAAAGACAAGACTGCCATTTTCAGTGAAATCTCTTATTTTGTGGACGTTTCGAAATTATTGTATGCTACTTAATATGCTGCTGATGCATTACTACCGTATGCTACTGTACACTTGCCATTGGTAAGTGCATGTAACAAGAATTGCGGTTGTTGCCGCGTAAAAATATGCCTCAGGCATTTTTATACGCTGCAACAACCACAATTCTTGCATTTGAAGAAACATAATGTCTACATGGTTAGTATGTTTGAAGGGAACCCATTCAAGACACCAAAAAAGCAGGGCCGGGAAGGGGTTATCAGGTGGAAGGATGATATTACTTCAAATATGGCATTTCCTATGAATTCCTTGGGTCCATGTTAGGGGGTAAGGAAATGTGTGTTGCTAGGCAGATAAACAATTACAATAGCCGTTGCTAGGCAACCAGCTGTATTAGCAACAAACCGATAGAACCATTGAATTCCTTGGGTCCATATTAGAGGGGGTAGGTATGATTATGATCAACCTCAGGACCATGGAAATGTGTGTTGCTAGGCAGATAAACAATTAGAATAGCCGTAGCTAGGCAACCAGCTGTATTAGCAACGAACCGATAGAACCATTGAATTCCTTGGGTCCATATTAGGGGGGGTAGGTATGATTATAATCAACCTCAGGACCATGGAAATGTGTGTTGCTAGGCATATAAACAATTAGAATAGCTGTTGCTAGGCAACCAGCTGTATAAGCAACAAATGGATAGAATCATTGAATTCCTTTCGTCCATATAAGGGCAAGTAGGTATGATTATAATCAACTTCAGCACCATGGAAATGTGTGTTGCTAGGCAGATAAGCAATTAGAAAAGCCGTTGCTAGGCAACCAGCTGTATATGCAACAAACCTATAGAACCATTGAATGGCTTCGGTTAATATTACAGGGGTTAGGTATGATTATAATCGCCCCCAGAATGTTGTAGTCGTAAATAGTGCCAATGAAAAACGGTACTATTGTGTATATAATCAGTGGTAGGAGGCCTTAAATTTGTCACAGAAACATAATCTGCGGCCCAAATTGTTCCCAAAGACCTTGGCAAAAAAAATATAAAAAGTTGGTTGTTGCCATGGTAACCCTGGGTGGTGATTGGAGGGGTCAAAGGTCAAGGTCAAAGGTCGCTGGGCACCTGTAAAATTTCTCCAGTTTGGGTAAGTCAGTTTCCATGGCAACTAGTGCAAAATCGGAACACACCTTTTTATGCCGGATGCAAATAAAAAAATCAGATATGTGTTAAGCTTTAATTTAAGGGGTCATTCATTACTGCACACTCAAAAGAACCCAACCTTTTGCCCGTCTGAAGGAGAAAAATAGGGTCAGAACCAGAGATTTTGTTGGCTATTTGTACCGTGACACCTTATCACATAGCATAAATTTGTGTTGTGACACCTTAATCCAAGATGACGGCACAATCTAAGATGGCGGCGCCCGTTCTGACTTCTGGCAAAGTGCAAACATCATATACCTCGTTCTGGTGGTGCCTGGCGGCACCACTAGGTGGCTACGCCACCACTTCGGCATAAAAAAAACTGCAACATATGAGTCATTTATTTAAGCTGCACGACTCCTCTCCTCATTCAGTTGTATTAATGTGAAATGTTATCCATTAAGTGTCATTCCGTTTCAGGACAGCCTGATGGAGGAATTGGATATGAGGTTAATCTGTCAGGGTTAACCGCAGAGCAGACTATCTAGATGTCAGATACAGCCATTTCATCTTCACTCTAGGGAGTCTATGTTTGCTACAATAAGTATGTGAAGATGGACTACAAGGGTTCACTTAAAGGTTATAAGGATGAACACTCTCAAATTAACTCAAAGACCATCCTCTGAAGAATGAAATCCTCTGATTCAATACTTTCAAATCCAAAGTGTAACTATCACAATGAAGAACTTGGATGAGTTTCAAATGAGAATTCTTTAGTGTTCCTATCAATGTTGAAGCAATTATAAATGAGAAACTTTGCCTCCCGATGAATATATACTTCCTAGATTCCTTTAATCTCATCTTGGTTGTGCTACATGGAAAGATTTGTCTGATCAAGTTCGTGGATTAATACCCTAACTTTGTTTTGTAAGGAGTCTTAACAGGATTCTATAACAATCACTAACAGCTACAAGAAGTTACAGAGAGGCTTTAGAATATAGTGTCAGAGGAGTTTATGATCTATAAACTGTTAGCCTTATAGTGTGTGCAATGTAAGATGAAAAGATCTATTCCTGTACAAGGCAGTCTTTGATGAACGGCTGGCTCAAGGATGGTCAACTAGAGCATAGGGCATGTTAGAAAGTCATTCATCTATGAAACTAAATGTCCTCACTAAAGCTTAAAACTTCAGAGGTATTTGATGTCAATGTAATAAGATGTACTGATGATGACAAGCTTGCCATCTAAGGAGATTTTAAATAATCAACTATTTGGAAATACAGTTTTTCCAATGCTACACATAACCCAAGTTGAAGTTCTTCCTCAGCTTGTGGAAAGATACACAGCTGTACAGTTTGCTTTAGATGGTGCTGATTAACACTGTGCTCAAAACTGGAGGCATTTTTGAATGGATCTGGACACTATCTAGGAAATGAAACAACTTAACCTCAAGTACCTGTACCAGATTAAGATTCAAATGCTCATATCTAAACATTCTGTACACTTCACTTTTCATAACCATGACTCTGTTTGGTTGGATGTCTTATTAGATTGCAGAACTCTAATTTCTCCTGGGAAGATCATACCAGCCCAAACCTTTGATGGTCAATGTGGGTTTCTCTTGCCGATTCAATCAAAAAATGAGGACTGCCTAGCCATACACCTGTATACTAACTTTAAATCCTGGATATTTCATAGGATCTACCTAAAAGTTGATGATTTGGTCAGAAAGCATTACTTTCACATGCTATAGCCCTTTATGAATTTTGATGAGATCTAACACTGGGACAATACTAAAACTAAGAGTCAAGCTTTGTTTTCCGTTATACAGATATGCAGGAACAGGAACTTACAACAAAATGTATAAATGTTAAATAATAAATGTTTACACAGTAAGAAAGCCCACCTTGTGTGTATATCTGCTGTGGACGTGGGAGAGTGAGGTAGGGGCCTTTTACCATAAATAGATTCATTACTCAGTCAAATTCTGCCTGTGTAAGGAGCTCTATTCATGCATTATCACCAAGTTAATGTTTTTAGAAAATATAGTTGTTTTTTCTGCCAAAGCGGTAATGCAGCAAATTACTCCCACCTAATTAAGCCCATCTACTGTATGCACCAGCTGTAGGGAATAGGGAATGAGGCAGGAGTCCTTAAAATATATTTAGTGTTGAGTCACACTCTTCCTAACTGCTTTTGTTGATTGCTTTTTCTGACAAATTACGCTCAGGGCAACACAAGCTGGCATACAATGATGGATTGAAGTTTTATGCAATATGAACCTGAACTCAAGATTAGTCCCACTGCTTTAGACATAAACCCACACTACAGATTAGGTAAGTTTCACTCATGCCATATGACCCTTAATACAACTAACACCAACCTCAATTGCTAAGTCTCCCACCTAGCTTTCTGTCTGTCCCTTCGCTTTTACTTAGACACTGTACCAACTTCCTCCTCATGTATACTCTTTCTCACCTTATTCATCACTGCCTGATGCTCTACCTTCTTTATAGGACAGCTAAACACCCCCGTTCTCCTTGTATCCTTCAGGGGGCCTACTGTGGAGTCATGGAACCAATGGCAAAACATGTACAGTAAGATAAAAAATTGATCAGGATCAATGTCCCCACCTGATTCAAAGCGGTTCAATTTGCGCGTTAAATTCCAGGCTTGATAAGGATGACTTATTGGAAAAAAATGGACATCAGACAGCATGTGAAAGTACAAAGTGTTTGATATTTGAAGATATGTGGATGGTGTTATTCACGATAAGTTGAAATTATGACCTCAGATGGAAATTGAAGTGCTGACTCAAAGGCTGCAGCACCAAAGAGACCTGAGAATGCTATTAGCCTAATTGAGTTACCTCTTTTGAAGAGAGGAGAAAATAAATTGAGGAATTCAATGATGAAATAAACATAATCTCAGCACTTTAACTTCCTGGGAACAGTCAAAAAGATGTAACCGGAGATGAAGTGAGACATTCTGGATAGAACGCACTAAAATCAGGTTTTTGCACTAAATGTTCAGCACGGTTAAGTTTTATTGTCTCCCTACTGTTATCGATCGTGAAGCTGCCATGTCCATTTGGAGACTGTAGCATCTAGATATGGGTCCTCTTAATAACTAGTAGTATTGCAAGGACTCCCACCATGGTAACGGTCCCGTAGTTCTTAATTCCTACCCAGACTCCAGCCACAATGAGGTAAACATCATGATCATAACAAGCCCTTCATTCCTGCAACTAGATAACTAGGTAATGCTCCCAACCATACTGAGTCTTGTGAAGAGCTTTACCACAACTAAGAGAGTTATTAACCATGATCCACTAATCGTAAAATCCATATTACATGTAGTAAAGGAATGAATCGAAGTAGCTTTAGTTCAGCCTAGACCTCCAAAGTGCAGTAGAACATGGCAAGTTGACGACTAAACACTCTACTTAGTGAGAGCACATGATACCTAATCTCTATGGGATCAGATAGTCTGGAAGAGAATCCTTCTATGTCTCTAGCCTCCACCACCCTGATATGGTAGGCCAGTTTGTTATCCTCTTAGACAGGCAGATAGATCAGGTAATACCCCACCATCCAACTGACTACAATCTTAACCCCTCACACCCTTCTCCTGTCACTATGCTATCACCACAGAAAGGATAAGACTTAGTATAGACCTATTCTGTAATGGACAGTTATTCTCATAATATTTTGTGTTTATGGTGTTTGATTCATGAGAATTATAAACTGCCTTGTTATCGTCAAACTGGAATGTGATTGTGTTCTCATAGTAGTATCAGTGGTAGTGCCTCACAAGTTTTCAGCAGGTACATTCAGGCTTATTAGATCCCCCTGATGTAAACATGTATACATATGTTGCCATTTGCATTGTGTTGTCTTCAATTTATAACTTATTATGTTAACAATCTTTTTTTCCACAAATATAACAGTTTCTCACTGTGGTGATATGATGGATAGTTGGTGAAAAGCAACCAGGGAAAGAGGGAAACGGGATTATCGGATAAGACAGTATAGTAAGATGTCATGTGTGGAAAGTGAGACTGATGGTGGTATTCGTTTCCTCTTTTTTGGTGGTTGTCACAGGCAGATTGCTGTTTGTTTTGAATGGTCGGACTGGTTATGGTTAAGGTTTGGTAATTCAGACCTGATGATATAAGTCAAATGACTTGAATACAACATGAAATTGAAAAATTATCTTGGAATCTTATACAATTTGTATATAATTAGTAGAAACAAGATACAGAGGATGAGCGACTGATGTGTAGCATTGCATTGATGTATATTACTATGTACCAACATTTTATCATTCAGGTTCTTGAAGGTCAACCATCAATTTGTTGATGTTAATGAGTAAAACACGATCCATTAAGCCCTTAAAATAGCTAGATTTGTTTATTTTATACAGATATGTTTTTCATAGGCTTACACTCACTAAACATCTGGAGCCTACCATTTGACTGCTTGTGTATGAGAGTCTCCAAAATAACTTCAAATCAGTGACTACATTTAATCAGTGCCACTACTGATGCCAATCCTGTGGCCTTTATTGGCCATTATAGGCCAGTACCTCCAGCCTATAGAGGTAGTAGTAGTAGTAATGTCATGTTTACTTCCAGATTTAGACCTACAATACTATTCCTCACAACGGTGCTTGGTGGCCTGCGCTGTGCTATATCCTACAGCGAGGGAGGCACAGTCCGAGATGCTAACAAATGGAGTAAAAAATGAATCAGAAACCAGAAATATAATGTTTGTTTAGAGATTAAAGGCATTTTTATGTTGATGAGTAAATCCAGTCATAACTGGAGCTATTCTGGTTGGCGATTTTTAGAATAGTTTAAAAAAATTATTATTGCCTTAACTGCTGTAATTTATACTCTTCAGTTACTGTCTCAATACAAGAATCTGCATTTCATATTGCTGAAGGGGTTTAACAGGATTATTTATTCAATAACCCTGATAATCCCAAAAGCAGGACTCAATTTCAAAAATTTAAACAATTGAATCAGATTGGGATGAAAGATAAACAGAATGGGCTTTATTTTCCTTTAAAACTGCACCCCTGACCGCCCACGGGAAAACCAGCCTTATTCACCCCCTACGTAAGGCTGGTTTTCCCATGGACGGATAGTGATAAACATCATAACATGAGGTTTGCTATATTACAAAGACACCATGGCCTCACCAGGAAAAAACATGAGAGAAAGAATAAATTATAATGAAGAGCCTCAAACGCAGAGCAATGGATTAACAGTTAAGAGATTCAGGAAAAGTAAAATGCAGACTTTTTGAATGAGCAAATTTTAAAGTTGGCAGTGATCTCAAAGTATCCTGATGCCTGTATCTATAAGAAGTACACCATCTGAGACTGATAGAAGAAAGGTTTGCAGTGATATTGGTGGTAGTCCTCACTCCCCACTGCCCTACAAAGATGGCTCCAGTGATGTAGCAATAAATAAAGTAATACGGCACTGATACAGGACATTATCAGACACACTGCAGCATTTATGGCCTTGCCACGCAGCCATTACTCATAGCTCAGGGTCTTTTTCCTCAAAATAACCTCTATGTTTGATAATATCTCTGCTTGTTGTTCCCTTACAATGTCATCATTATTTGAGTCAGTACGTACATTCTTTGCAATATCGTATTTTATAATAAAGACCCAGAGTTCTTGTAAACTTGAATGCTTGTACACAATTTTTTTCTGAAACTTAAATTTGTACTTAATCTACCTGTTTAGTTTGGTTTCATCATGACCCATGTCTGCACAGTCTCAAAGGTCCTTCTGGGAGGAATCAGAGCATCGAAGCCTCATAAGATATCTTACAGAATGGTGGATGGAATTTTGTAAATAAAGAACATAAAATAAAGTGCATGTCCTAAGATATACATGTGCTTGTTTTGGGAAAAGAAGTTTATTGTCACTGAAACATGATCCCTAAACTATATCCCTATCCCTACACATTATCTTTTGTGAAACAACTGGTTCCTGTAAATATAATAGAATGAAAATAACTTAATTTCAATATTTAATAAACCTATCCTCTACATTTATTTCCATTTAATTCTCTGTAATGTCTTGGCAACTCTCAACGACGAAAAAACAAAGATTTCAACTGTTAGATAAAATAGGAGCTATCTCCTGCAGGCTTTGATGTATTCGCTCCATTATCTCACTTACATGTCAGTGAGACTCCTATATGCCTGATGCATAGAGAGGCACCTCTTGCTCATTGCAGGTGCTTCAGAAGAAAATGGGAATATGCTGTTACTATAGCTTTAATCATCTAGTCTAAGAAACTCTATAACCTGACATTATGTTATCTAGCAGCCAGGGGATCACATAACTGAAGAGGGATGCTCCTTATTTAAATCAAAGAGTCTAATAATCCCTATAGCACAAAACTTTGCCCTAGCAGCTATAATGTGACAATAGCTTAAATATTCAAGTGAATGTAAAACACCTTAGTTAGCTAAATATTCACTTAAAAATGATTATATATAATTCAGCCAGTTTGTGCAGAATGCTGTTTATTTGTTCAAAATGACCTACTGGATTATCACATTAAGATCCTGCATTTGTGCCTAAAATGTAGGAAAGGGATTGAGGAGAAGGAGGTATGGACAGGGTGTAGGGCCTACTCTATCATGAAGGGTGTCTCTGCAGACACAGCTCTACGCTGAGCACTATGGGACCACCTAACACTGTACACGTTACAGACTCACACATCCATCAGCCTATTGTAGTTTGTACCTGACTAGGATGGGTACTGGGAGGCTAGTAAAGTTGGAGGGTGAGAGTTATGGCTTTTACTACGCCAAGTTGATACTGCGGCATCAACAAGCTTGGCTGCACAGGGATTGAATATGAATAATTATTTGCAGTCCAAAGTCAATTTCCCACAGGTTTACAGATATACACCACTTTTTTACAGATTTCTTGACATTTTGATAGTATCTTGTCACCCCATCAGAATGGTAAGAAAACCTGCATACAACATATATAAATACACCTATCTAGTAAGACCCCTGTTGAAATAACATAACTTTATGATCACAGGAAATGATGAACTGGGTTCAGGGGTTTAGGGATTTGTACCCACTGCTGAATGAGTGGAAGCTGCACTGAATGAGAACTGTAGGGTACTTCATACAAAGGTTTACCATTTCAGAGGCATGAGTGTAGCCTAAAGCTCCTTGTATTGAAAAGGGTACTATGATGGTTTTGAAATCCGACTAAAGGCTTGATCCAACAGGGTGTACCCAGTGTATACAAAAGAGGAGTACATAGCAGGACCACCTACAGTGAGAGCCTGCTTCCCACTAATTCTACCAAGTTGAACAACCAGATGCTATACACCATGAATTAGGAATAAGGCATGCAGTGTTGCCTGGAAAAACGATGACAGGTTAGGATCACCATTAAATTGACTTGTGTATAAGGATTCAGGGTTGGATTATGTTATCGCAGGATGAGGAAATGGAGTGAAGAAGACGGGTAATGATGATAAGTATGTAAGGGAACCCAAAAAACAGTTAGATGGTAGGTTTTGAGTTCCCGGGTCCCTTTCATTAATTCAGTTCTCCTATGAAACCAGATTTCCGAATGTTAATCAGGAAGTCCATCTAACACTAGTGCCGTCTGATGGCAGTATTTGGTCTCCCCACTTTCACTATGCCTGTGCCAAGCTAACTGTTAATGGATCCTGAGGGAACACTACTTTTCTTCCCCTACCCCCTGTTCTTTCCTCACAATAAGGTCTTTGGGCATTACAAATAGCACAACAGCCTGCCTAACTCCCTCACAGATACACATGCTTGCGCCACCAGTGCACTGTCAGCTGTTTGGGTGAGTAGAGCAGCGGGGATTTAATTCATTGGTTGGTTGGTTGGTTGTTTTATGCCCTAATTTAATTTCAAGGTGGTGATTGTGATCGGATCTATGAGGTAGAAATCGTGTCCTTACACTCTTACCGCGACAACAGTTCTTTTACATCCCACACAACATAGGCACAGTGTGAGATGGACAGGCCTTTGATGTGCTGTATATCTAGCACTGCAGGGGGGAGGTCGCAGCTCTAGCAGCAGGGCGCTGCTGAGTCCCAAACCCATGTTCTTGTGAGTGCCAGACAAATGCTGTACTGCCTGAGGTATCTCCCCAACCCCTTTGATTTATTGGTAATTTATGGGTCTCAGGAGCAGGGTGTAGGGCATGGCGTCAGCGTGTTTACCTCACACATCATGTTCCCACTTGTAAGTCGCTGGTATATATATATCACAAGAAGCAGTGATGGATGATCTCATACCTTCAAAACATATTGTAAATGTCTACCCTTTACGAAATAACCTTCTCCAAACTGAAGAAACAACTGAGAAAGAATATCCATCTAGACTTGAATAGGTCGGTATCGAACCCTAAAAAGAGAAGCCCTTCTCAGAGCACCTATCTTAACACCAGCATCCTCCAGTATTGATCTTAACTCTCTGTAATTACCTCACCATGTTACACAGGAAATGGACAGAGACAGGCGCAATGCCTAAAAACAGACATCTTAAGATTGATTTCCGGTGTCGGCAACATGACAGTTGCATGCTAGGATGTGACAGCGGTGAGCAGGAAGTGAAGAGGAAGTAACAAATATGAATTAATAAAAAAAAAGAATATTTCTTTACTTTTTATACTATTTTTATATGTTTAACAAATTGCATCTAATTTTAAGATTGCTCCTTTGTAAAGTTGTTTAAAGTCCCTAATATTTTTAGAGAAATACAAAAAGATTGCAAGAAAAGACATCACTTCTCATTGCCGTAGGTTATGCTGGACCAAGATGGTATGGCCATATCAAGACAGTGCTAGCAGTTCAGAGAACTATAGTCACCATAACAAGTTAGTACATAGGCAAGGTTAAGTATTTTTTGTCTATTTATAAACTCACTTTTAATCACTGGATCTCTTAGTTCTGATTCAGGATTCATTTCAATGTTATTAACTGGTCCTTGTGCTTACAGTGCTTAATATATTCATAGAACCTCACAGACCTACAGACCTAAATGTTGCTGTTTTCCTGTCTGTATTTTCTGCAGCCCTGACTGTGCATGCTGCCCCTGCTGTTACCTGGGGTGTTGTACCTGAGTGTCACTGACCTGGCACAGATCACCTACAACCACATCAACATGATCCTGATGTTTTTGTACAGCTTCCAAAAATTGCAGTAAAAAGGTAGATGAGGTATGGTTCTACATGTATGCCTCCCTAGAAAGAAGCCTGATATATCTCATTGTAAAGGTAACAGGTGTAGGGACATGCAAGGTAAGTGAGGGGGAAGGACTAACCTACAAACATGACTCGAGAATGACACAAGATAATATCTTGTTTATTTCTTGGGAAAAGCACAAGTTTAATGTACAAAATATACACACAAAATTCTTAGAGTGGTGAACCTTTCTAGAGTCAGGTGCACATTTATGATGTGTACATAATGACATACTAATTAAAAGCTGTTAAAAGTGGATTCAGAAGTAATGATTAATCTTAATCTTCCCCCTCTATCCATTACTGCTCAACCAAACTAAAAGATCCATTTTACCTCCTACCGCTGGGAAATTGTAGGTAACCACTAATCATCCCTATCTGGGGGTTTGGGCTGGGCTGTGCGACACTCTGGGCTTTTGGTGATCAGATCATCCTGCCCATAAATACCACTTCTATCAGATGCCAGACAGCAAAACATGCTGCTGTGATATGATGTGATGTGATGTGATGTTTTTTAACTACCGGATGTTGGAGGAAAAAGCAGACCTAGTATAGTCCTTGGCACCAAGAAAGGGACTATTGAATTAGGCTTGTTTTCTATGTGAAATAACATCTAGTAACAATTCAAATGGGCACAAAATATTTCCCGCTGAAGAACTAAACACATACACATCAGAATAAATGTTTACAATCAGGGAAATTGTTCATTCTCTTGCTTGTTAAGTGCAGTTTCATGACAATATTAGTAAACACTCTTTATTGCACACTAGAAGTATAGGGAATATCATCAAAACTTCCCCAAAATGCTGATTTTAAGCAATTTTTGAATATTTCGATCTCACTTTGTGGCAAGGCTCACATTTGCATTTCTTTAACCAGAATGTTCTAAATGGTATCATTGTGAAGAAAAAATTGTTCCCTCATTTATTCGATGACTAATTCCATCTCTGACAATGTATTTCAATTTCTATAGGTGCTAATGCAAATCAAAGTCAACTAAAATACAACATTTCAGAAATGTTTCTAGGGTATTTACAAATTTCACAATAACCCACATTTCTCCACAGAAACATGACATTGTCATTACCTTACACTACAGAGTCTCTGCTAAAAAACGTTTTTTACATGAAGATGATGCGACTACTAGTGCCAAAGTAGTGGATCATGAGGTGAAATGCAAAAGGGCAAACATAGTTTGGCAGTCCCTTTCTTGGTGCCACCGACTATAGAGCTGTGATTAATGTAGCAGGGTGGTTAGGGTTTTTGTAGGTTTCATCTATGGTGGTATTGGTGCCTTAAAATATGGCATTTTGAGCATAGTCTAGTATTTCATATCAGCAATCATCTGCCTTGCCTGCTGTAGTGCTGGATACAATGAAGGGAGCTGTTAACAGTTTCTTGCTGCCAGTAATGTATGGCCATCCAGTAGTCACCAATAATATATCAATGTGAATTTACTTAACCTTTGTATAAGGGTTGAAAGGAGTCTAGGAGCAAAGAAATTACAATTCAGAAATTACAAAGCACCATTGAGTTGGACAAAAACAGATGTGACAGAACTGTCTTTGAATGAAGAGAGAAGGCTTTTGGTAGGCGTGATGTACTGGAGGTATTGGTGTTTAGCAAAAAAAAGCCTGCCATCGGTATCAGGCTGTCAGGGGACTGCCCTATGTAGTTAATATGTCTCTTCCCATGTGCCTTGTGTTAGTCTTCTTGTTCTCCATTTAAGTGCATCCTAATAAATGCGCTTTGATTAGAGGTTGTCACTGTTTAGTGACTGGTTAAAGTGCCTCTATATTAGGGAGTATTCCACTGACGGAATAGGCTGTGATTTTGTCTGTTGGACAAGATTCACTCATATATTTAACATTATAGACTTTTATCGGATGACAGAATTATGGCCAACCGACATCAATGGAAAATTCCCTATAGAGATGTACCCCACACCTTGAGGACTTCAACAACCGAGCCTACTATCACACTTTAGGCATACATAATACATAACTGACTGACTGCCTTAACTTCCTTTACAGAAACTACAATTTCACACTGAAAGTAATAAGTGTCAACATTATAATGTAAGAATAATTATTCACAGATAATGTCTTGTTCAAGAAGATAACATCAGGAATAGTGACAAATTATTATACCTTGACTCCTGGCACATTGAAAATGTACTATGATCTAACACAGCACACACTGCATAAAACTAGCAGTGTACTGGCAGTGTGTGCTGTGTGGCAGGGATTCCGGCTGTAATAGATCACCCTCCCGGAGCAGCCAAATTATGCAGCACTTTAATAGTGATCTACAGGGGTCTGCATAACCTCAAGGGTCTTCCCGGAGAAATCAGAGCAATGTAGTCTCATAAACCATCCTACAAACTATGGCTGTGATGATCATCATCTAATGGTTGCATAGCTTTTGGAAAATGTTATTTTCTTCAGATATGGAGATCATGCCAATATAGTTATCTTCATCAAATTTGCTAGTCCCCTTCACTTTTGTTATCTTAAGTATATCTAATACAAAATATAATCAATGCCCAAACACAATACGGAAGTGAAGCCAAATTAGTAGTACATATATCCACAGAATCCTTACAGTAAATATGGGACATCTTCATTTTACCCATGTTAATATTCTACACCTTTGTATTGTTATTGATCTTATTTGGAAGGGAGTGTATGCTGCGAGCCTTAGTAGGAAAAAAGTCTTACAGGTTATACAACTAAGATGAAATAGAAATATAAATCATCACCGATTTCAAAACCCCAATAGTGTTGGTAAGAACAATGAAGTAATTTCTAAACTTCAGGTGCTCTTAATGAGTTTGAGGCATGTTTATTAAAAAGGGCACAGCCTCTTTTTTTTTACCTGCATGGTTAAATGTGTCTTGAAATGAATGGCATTGAAAGCTTATGCAGTAATCTTGTTGACCAAGAAACAAAGTGTGTTAATTTTGTATCTATAAACACTCAAATTATTTAGATGAATTAGTTATTTTCATATTGATTTGCCAACATAAATATGAGGCTAACACTGCACTGTATCATCTTTTAATAATTTGAATTCAGTACGTTAAGCGTGGTAAATTTGATGTATCAGGAGATACAACTGATCAATGAATACAGGTGGCCAGACATGTCCTTGGGGAAGGTGCATCAAATCATTGACACTCAATGTCTTCAGAACAGAACCGAGGATGATCTTACAAGGCCACCTATAGTATGCTTTCTTTATACAGCATGATAGCATGGTTAAGCATATATAAGAAATCAGTCTTCGCAAAAACTTTTTCAGCATGCAGGAGATTAGGTCCTGCAGTTTGCCAATTTTGCAGGACCAGTTAGATTTCTGCAGGACCGCATACCAAAATCAAAGTCTTGCATGCAATTTAGGATAATTTATTATCTTATCACAGTTAATGCTAAAAGAAAATTACTTTACACTGCTTAGAATATTTGGGTGTACTCTTTGGCTTCTAATGTCAGTTCTACTTGGAATATTTGAAAAATTCCTTCAGTTCTGAAAAGCCCAGAATCTGCAGGACATCTGGTCCAGCTACACTAGTCATCCTGCGTGACCAGAGCCATTCTAAGCGGACATTGCCACTGTCCTGCAGGATTTGGCAAATTCTATGAGCATTGGTTGAGCATGAACAATATGGATGTGGCTGCATGCTGCTCGTTATGCGACCCTTTATTGTTGTATAGTTTTAACGTAAAACACCATGCAATTCGCACATTGTCCTATATTCAATGGGCCCCTGTGCCCCACAAGTGGCCACAAGTGGGTCAGAGGAGCTCTTGGTATGGCGTACAATTATGTGCTAGATGCAAATCAGGTGATGATTTTGATTTATTCTACCTACTTGCCTGTGGCACGCCCCCCTCAAACCAGTGTGGTATACCACCATCCTATGACCTGCATACACTGTTGGTAGCATCAATGCTATATGTATATGTCATCTGTATGCTTTTATGTAGTAGGTAGAATAAAACTTGGTACTGAATGTCATGCATTGCATGTTATGATATTGCATGTGTTACCAGTCTCTCTAAAACATGGATTGACATGGGGACTGTGGTCTACCGTGTCATGTCAGGTAGGTTTACTATGACTCATCAGGATATGTACAGCACATGACTGAGTCATGTTTAGATTAGGAACGTTGTCATGAGCAATGTGAGGGTGCAAGTGGCTCATATCCCGCATGATCCACATTGTCTACATCCTCATTCTGATGTTTTCTACCTGATGTGCAAACCTTGACCTCAAGTGAATGCCACCAAAAAGCATATACAAAACCCTCATTGGGGAAACACTATAGACTATATAGGGGTGTGGTTCTGGGACTGACTGTGAGCTCGTTCAGGTTTTTATCCCATCATAAAGCTGTAGCTGCCATATTGCATTATTGATCTGCACTGCCCCCTAGTGGGGCCCATATAAACTAGAGTTTAGTCCTGTTTTACACCACCAGGAGCAGTGCCTGAACATTCTAGCTCAGTATCTGCATCGAGAAAGGGTGACTTTTCAGAAAGGTTGTAACAACTTGTTGATCAATTATGTACACCGTTTGAAAGAAAATTGTCCTCTGAGTCTCCTGATATGAGACGTTTGCACACTTAGACATTACAGACAATGTTCTGAGGATTCTGCTAAAACCAATGTAAACACAACTTTATTCTGCAAAAGTCACCCTTTCTTGCTGCATTGCATTATAGTAATGAGGGTCTGTTAGCTATGTCTATTCCAAATGAACAAATAGTTAAGCACACAAGTATTGTTTATAATTTGACCTGAATTATGCAAACATCTGCGTTATAGACAACAAGGAATACAAATTGCTACCGGTATTTTGACTAAAACCTTTGCTAGAGCAACCTGTCTCAAACCCATATCCATCTTAACCTCTTGTGGACTGTGGGTTTCTATGCCAGCTCATTCCCTAAGTAATGGCGAATATTATTGACATAAACCAGTTTCCTGGCTATAGGAAAAGGTACACGTACTTCCACTCCCTGACAGGCCTGATGAACTATAGCAGTGGGACATGTTCTATCAATACACCAAGGTAGATCAAAGCCTAACCTTGTTGGTGTACGGAAGCCGAGGAGGGCCACAATTATATGAAATAAGAAAAATAAAAAGATGTGTTTATTAATTTTTTAAGCCTTTTTTTTGCTGTCAACATTGATTTCTCAGCTGTCAAACTGTCAAGTTGGAAAAAAAGTTGCTGTCAACTTTGATTTTTCACCTGTCACACTGTCAAGTTGGAAAAATAAGTTGCTGTCAACATTGATTTTTCACCTGTCACACTGTCAAGTTGAAAAAGAATTGCTATCAATATGGATTTTTCACCTGTCAAACTGTCAACTTATGCAAACCACTTTGTGACAGGTATCTTTTAGCGTTAGTGCTCAATACAGAGTCAGTAAATGGTCATGCTGGGAGTGTATGAGAAGGGGAATGGGCGGATAGGAATGTAGGGGAGTAGGGAAGTGAGGCATGGCATGGCAGGGCAGGGCTCACTCCCTCCCTCCCTCACTCCCTCCCTCCCTCCCTCTCTCCCTCCCTCTCTCCCTCCCCCCTCCCTCCCCCTCCCTCCCTCCCTCCTTCCTGCCCTCCCTCGCTCCCTCCTTCCCTCCCTCCCTCCTTCCCTCCCTCCTTCCCTCCCTCCCTCTCTCCTTCCCTCCCTCCCTCCCTCCCGCCCTCCTTCCCTACCTCCCTCCTTCCTTCCCTCCCTCCCGCCCCCAGTAAATACTGTCATGCTGGGAGTGTGTGAGAAGGGGAATGGGCGGGTAGGAATGTAGGGGAGTAGGGAAGTGAGGCATGGCATGGCATGGCAGGGCTGGGCTCCCTCCTTCCCTCCCTCCCTCCCTCCCTCCCTCCCTCCCTCCCTCCCTCCCTCCTTCCTGCTCTCCCTCCCTCCCTCCCTCCCTTCTTCCTGCTCTCCCTCCCTCCATCTTTCCTGCCCTTCCTCCCTCCCTCCTTCCCTCCCTCCCTCCTTCCTTCCTTCCCTCCCTCCCTCCTTCCTCCCTCCTTCCCCCTGACTATACCTTCTTCCATACCCCTCTTACATCCCAGGCCTAAAGGATACCTGTCAGAAGCTTCAATAAAAATTGTTGACAGACAGACAGCGTTTTTCCCCCTTTGACAGCAAGCTCAATTACAGAAGTTGACAGACTGACAGCACATTTTTCACTGTTGACAGCAGTAGAAACATGCATATAGTATTTCCTGTAGAGTATTATACATGAGCCTATATACAAAAGTACTAAGAGACATAGTACATGTATATGGCCCTCGTCGGCTTCCATAGTTGGTGGGGCCTCCTAGAGGGAGGGGGTACATGGAGTAGGGAGAATGGGGCAAACGCTAGGAGGGAGCACAATGTGATGAACATATTGCAATACATATGGACATGGCATCAGATATAACTGCAGAGCCCCACATAACCAAAAGGAAGAACAATGACAGAGAAAAAGGACAGTTATGTTCTAAGATAAATAGCTGATACCATTGCAGAGTCTGACATGAAGCTAATCATATCATCAGGGCAAAGACACAGAGTGCACTACTAATTCATGTGTCTCCAAACTACCAAACTGTTTTTCTGGGTTAAGTCTACCTGGAAGACAAGACTGTACCTAATGAGGTAAGGTAGGTTAAATACTGCCTACAGTAAAGGGGAGGGGGCTTTTTGGCAAGTAGGCCAGTAGTCGTCACCACCCTGTCCAATAGGCCTCTTGGATTATTAACACATTTCATAGAACCATAGTGAAAAAAAAGGAGCGGAGATATTTAGTCTTAGTTCAGGGCTTTACACCTAAAGTGTAGTCCTTCGCCCTTTAACCCATAGCAGCACTGCGCTGGGGATTAATAATCTTGACCCTCTGTTACTGGTCCCATCTGTCAGCCCCCTGTACCTGTCTCTGCCCTTTTTACCTCCTACCGCTGGGGAATTATAGCAAAACATTGATGATTCTCCTCTAGTGGTTTATGCTGAGTGGAGGTAGCACTCATGGTGCATGATTATTGGATCAGTAAAGCATGCTGCTGTGATGTGGCTGGTTTTTAGTCTGGTGGATATGGGGGGAAAGAGGGTCTGTGGTACAAGTGTGGTTAGGATAGAAGAGTTGGTTGTTTTTTGTTGGTGTAAAGTTATGGATGGATGGGTCTGTTGGTGAGCTGGTACTTCATGTCAAACTTTGGTATGCCACATTGGCAAATTGTATTCAGCTGTGGTATATCTGTATTAAATAGAATGCACACTACACAATGTAAACTGAAGACAACTTTTTTCCTGCTTCCTGTTAGTGACAAAGCAGGGACTTACACACATCTAACAGTCTGGCCACAAAGGACCTTTAAATGAGATGGCACATAACTCATATTGATGTATCGATTGGAAGTGAGAGAGATTACATGAAACTGTAAAATAGATCTATACAGGTAGGAACAATGAGGGAACCATTTTAAACCAACAAAGAATATCATTACTCAAGCATAGCAATGCTAGACTTATACATTTCTCAGGAACACTGGATGGATGAGATACCTTCATTCAAATGCTTAAGGCCCCAATTTGCTAGTTGCCTTCAGCTGGCTCTGCCCTTTTTTAATCCTGTTACAGGAAACTAAAGAGGTCAGCACTGATCCCCGTCTTGGGTTTTGAATTTGGCTGACCCCTCTTTACTGGATCATTTACACAATGAGATAATGAGACAAGCTGCTGCAATGTAAAGAGGCCTTTGTTCATTGGGATTGGAAAGAAATGCCAGTGTGTTTTGTGTGGTAAGGACACAGCTGGAGGTTGCCTTTTTTTTAGTAGGAAAAAAACGGATGGTTATCGTATTGGCTGATTGTTTAAAAAGAAGTATTTTTGTGTGAAGTGATAACTGTTGTTGAGAAAGGCATGCTTTATTAAGTCTTTGCAGAAATTGTTTCCATGGTAAGTGTTAAATGTGTTAAACAATATGTAGGTTTCTATAAAAAATGATGGGCATGACCAAATGTCACAGATCTATTTCATTTGTGGTGCCAGTTGGGTCCAAAATCAATGTTGTAGTCTGGTTAGAACATTTCTCCAGATAATGTATAATTGTCAAGGATCAGGGATAGGGCTCCATATATTATGACTATTTGCCTCCACTGTTCATTATCAGATTTTGGATAACTAATCAAAAAAAGTGTTTCAACACTAAAAGGTTGCCAAGGTACTTCCTCTTGGATCAGATCACTCTCTGCACATCTGCCTAATGACAGACTATGCTTTCTTCTTCTACATGATCGTGAAATTTATTTATGCTGTGGGATTCCCAATGTGTAGTGCGTCAGTAATTTCCTGTACAGAAAGCTGTAGTTGACGGACAGCTTCATGGCTTTCATTACACTACTGGGACAGCTTTCACACTTTAGCCATACATAATACATTTTGGACTAAAGCACTCTCTACAGTGTAACTTTCAATTCAAAAACTACTCTTGAAACTAATATCAGCACATTGAAGATGCACAAGGACCACAGTACTTACCTCTCATGCCTGATAGCTTAGATTGACCTTTCACTGATGATCACTTGTTCATTTAGCTTGGTTTGTACACTAATATGTTCCTTTATCTATTTCATGGGCAATTACAAAATACATTAAATTTGTAGCAGACACAGCAGGGTATTTTAATGAGAAGTTCTGAACTTCAGCCTTGGATGTAATAGATATTCCTTTGAGACTGAGCATGTCAATCTGCCCTGGAGAAAACAAAGTTGTGCATCCCCCTAAAAAATCCAAAGAAATAGAATTGTGGTTAAGGAGAGTCTAGTGTACAGAATCTCAAACTAAAGATCTAAACATTGGACTGGAGGCAAAATCTTAGTTTCTAGATAGTGTCTATCTGTTCCAAAATTCATCAAGTGCTAAGCACACAGCAATACAGCACAATATGATATATTATATGTAAACATATATTTAGATATATATTTGACTGACATTCATTTGATTGCAATGCTGTCAATTCTTCCATAAGCTCAGGAAGAAACATCAACCTGGGTTATGTTCATCATTGAAAAAACCTTTTTTTTTCAGATAGCAAATAGCTTCTAATAAAAGAGTAAAGAAGCTTGTTATTATCAATACCCTTCCAATTTTGTTGATAACACCTCTAAAGTTTAACCTTTATTCTCTAAACGTCAACAGCTTTAATTTCATAGATGAGAGCCTTTCTAACATGCACCATACTGTAGTCGACTGTCCTTGAGGCAGCCGTTTATCAAAGACTGCCTTGTACAGGAATAGATCTTGTCATCTTACATTAGACACACACTATGATGCTAACAGTATATAGTTCATAGTCTCCTCTGACACTATAAATCAAAGCCTCTCTGTACCTTCTTGTAGCTTTTAGTTATTGTTATAGAATCCTGTTAAGACTTCTGACAAAGCAAAATCAGGGTCTTAATATCTTTTCCAGGAACTTGATGGGACAAATTATTTCCATGTAGCATAGGAGGCATCGGGAGGCAAAGTTTCCCTTTTTTTAATTGCTTCAACACTGATAGGAAAACTAAAGAATTCTCATTTGAAACTCATTGATGTTCTTCTTTGTGATAATCATTTTTAGTTACACTTTAAATTGTGTATTGAATCGGAGGATTTCATTTTTCAGAGAATGGTCTTTGAGTTAATTTGAGAGTGTTAGAATCTTTAACTGTACGCTTGTAGTCCATCTTCACATACTTATTGTAGCAAACATAGACTGCCTACAGTGAAGATAAAATTGCTGTATTTGATATCTAGATGTTCTGCTCTGAGGTTAACCCTGACAGATTAAGTGGGTTGGGCTGGTTTCAGTACCCACATTTACCACTGTGGCTTTTAAGGGTGGTTCCCAATGGTCCTTAGAGGTGGCAGAATCGGGAACAAATTGAGTGCTGTTCTGGAGTATCAGCTAATGAGAGACATGTAGAGTGTTGGCTGAAACAAGTCAGAGGCTGCATCCTGGTTATTGTTACTAGTGTATACATAAATTCTGTGAGGGTTAGTACAGTAACCATACTAGCTCTTCTCATTAGGTTCTTTGAAATTCTTTGTATTCTAAACAGCCAAACTAACATGCCGGCCAGTAATATTGTAATTCACATGGTGGAGACACTTCAATGGTTTCTTACTTTGAAAGAATACATGAGTAAAACACTTGTATTTTTGTGAGGGTGCCTACTTATGCTACTATACTGGGTAACAACCATGTCAGCCTGTTACAAGGACGGATCAGGGCTTCAGGTAGTTAGAGCCTTGCCAACATAACCCAAAGTAGACCTCAAAGGTTAAGCAGCACAACCCATAGTAATTGCGTAGCATCACCCTTCCGCCTCCAATATCCCTTTATCTTTTGTGGTAAGCATGTTACTTCAGTAAGCATCTTCACATTCAGCCTGTGTCTCATGACCTTGGGCGAATGTTTTTGTCTCTGACCGGGTGCCAGCTCTGACTGGGTGCCAGCTCTGACAGGCCTGAATAAAATCGGGTTATTTAGGGCAGATGGAGATAGAATTTGGCTGAAAAGGTTAATGGATGTTATAACTCTCTAAACTAGTCATTAGTTGTCCATTTTTATCATCATCTGCCCTAAATAACCCATTTTTATTCAGGCCGGTCAGAGCTGGTACCTGGTCAGAGCTGGCACCCTGTCAGAGCTAGCACCCAGTCAGAGACAAAAACATTGGCCCGAGGTCGTGAGACACAGCCATCACCATTTCTGTAACCTTGGAGCTTAAATCGAAAACAAACTTTAGCCCTTCATGTAGAAAGCCTCAGACAATAAACACATGTATTATTTACCAGAGGCAGTCTACAATGAGAAGGTATCAGCTCGAGACACATGACACCAAATTTAAGGAGTCTTGTATGCTATACATATGTCCTGTCCACAGCTGTAAAGAGCATACAAAACAGTGTATTAAAGGTACTACTAGTTGTAACCAGGTGCTACTCCATTAGCGGTTCCGCACCTTTATTTCAAAACATTACTGATTACAACAGGGCGGTAACTATACTGTATTGATTTTAACATGTGTGACAATGTGTGACAATGTTTTCCTGCTGGGTGAGCTGTGCATGTACCCCGCTACTACTGTGTTGGTACCTGAACTTGTTACCTGTGTGTCATAATACCTGGCACATATAACTACACCAAGCGGCTTCTGTGAAGGCCACTTTTATACTGCTTCACCGACCGATAGTGGTTATTATATGCGCCTCGGCCACACCCTCTAACCTGCCCCCTGCATACAGCTTGTCTTGCTGGTGACAGGTGGTTTGTGTATCATGCTATTACAGCAGAGAGGAGCCTATAGACAAATGCAAGAAAAGGTGACATTTACCCAAAGATGTTGATAAAGTTTTTGAATATGTGTGACCGACAACTTTTTAAATATTATCTCCAAATTCTGCATTCCAATATACACTATAATAAATATAATTGCCCATTAGTCTATTGTACAGGAAAGGTGCATTTACTGCTAATTTTGACCTCATATCCAATTCCTCCATCAGGCTGTCCTGAAACGGAAGGACACTTAATGGATAACATTTCACATTAATGCAACTGCATGAGGAGAGCAGTCTCGCAGCTTAAATAAATGACTCAAATGTTTTTTTTTGTTTTTTTACAGGCACTAACCTATGTACATACCATCCACATCTGTACAATACCATACAGTAGCATATAGATTAGCATACAATAATTTTGAAACGTCAACAAAAAAAATTTATTCAAGAATTCAATGAAAATGGCAGTATAGCAGTATTGTCTGCACATGCACTGCCTTAACAATGGAGAGAATCCCTGTACCACCGCTCCATGTTTACATCTGACAGCCCCCTCCAGCTGTCTCTGCCCTTTTTGTCTCCTGCCTCAAGGGAACTAATGGGAGACACTAATTATCTCCCTCTGGGGTTTCAGCTGAACTAAGCGACACTCAAGGCTTCTGATTATTGGATTATGCTGCCAGTAAATACTGATCGTACCAGATGACAGACATCCTGGGTATGGCGCTGTGATTTGTAGTGGTTTTGTGATGGTGGATGTTGGAGGAGTAGTGTTGATACCTAGTGACCTAGCGACAGAGATATCCCTGTGGATAGATTAGGAAAAAAGGTGGGCTTTTATGAAAGTATTGTAACTGCAGATGTACGGTATATTTGTACTGTATGTTAGGGTTTTATATTTGGTTTTAAGAGATGTTTGCCAATTTTATACTTCCCAACCCTGAACCGATTGAACAAGTTGGGGGTTTGTGAGGATATATCGCAAGATGATTTTATAGGAGACCAGCTCCATAGTTTCTTGTGTAGAGCAGTTCCTACAGCTTCCCCCTGTGCTGGCACTACATTTATAATAGGGCTGGCCAATACTCTATTTACATAAAGGATTAGCTTAAGGGGCTGGGGAGCTGAAGAGAATGTGTGCCAACCAAAGCTATTGTCACATCATTTTGTACCCTTTAAAACAAGATAAAGCTGTCTGTTTAAACCCAATACACACTTAACTTTTGACCAAGAAACTAGAATTTCAAACTGATAGCTAAACATATGAGACATGCCAAGGAAGTTAAAATTACTGCTAGTTAAAGGAACCCTGTTGCTTTAATCTTTTGCTCCCGTCATCTTTCTGGTTCAGTTTCTCGTTGCTTGCAGCGTCTGAGCTCTATTGCTTACAGTGTGCTTGGATGGGGGAGTACATAAGGCTGTCTATCCCATCACCTTAATATTACAAGAAGCTTGTTCAACTGTATGCAATGTAATGTGGTCCTGGCAAGTAATATTGTCTCAGGATGTACTCGCTCAGTTGATTATGTGGTGTAACTATTCATGTTAGTATATAGACCAAGATGTTAAACACCCTGCAGGTCAATTAAGCATTCAAATATGATTGTCAATTTTAATGTTTCTTTCTTTGTTGCATCCTTACCTTTGCCTACTTCTCAATAAGGATATGTTTCTGTAATTTATTTTAAATCTCACACTTGGAGATACCACAATCTGTTCACCTTCTGGTCAATTAAAACCCTGTCTATCATTGTTAAGCCAACAGTATACCCTTTACCAGATTGTACTAAACAGCCAATGATGTACATCACAGTTATATTTCATAGATTACAATAGTACGTGCACAGTAACATTAAGACTCTGAGGACCCCATCAGCCAGGTTTAGTGCCTTCCTGCAGCTTGCTGCTTAAGTGGTGTCATTCAAGTCTTGTCAGCTCACGTTAATGGACAGAATACATGAGAACCTGCCGCGAAGTATGCCTAGGTTCCTAATGAATTATCTTTTCTTTACAATCAGAGCTGGCTGTTTTTGTTTACTGCCCATCTTATGTTCAACGACTCCCACAGTAAAAGGATATCTATTGATTTTCCAAACTGTATTTTCTTGGCTGTACATTATCTGATAACACTCCCTACTCCAGCCAGAGATAAAAGTAACAGAACCCAAAACGGACCACTTCTTATAAAATGGCTGAACAAGACAGTGTGAAGGACTTCTTTTGTTCAACACTGCATTGGGTTGGATATCTGACGAAGGAATCCCAAAAGGACATGACATGACTGATTGCAGCAGTGCATGCTGCATTAAAATGTGGATAAGTATTGTACTAGCCACGAACAGGTTCACATTGGATGCAAAATATTAAATATGGAAAACCATCCTCCTCATATGGTGCATGTAGGGATTAGATCGCCTAAAATGGTTTCTTGTAATTCATGCTAGTGACGATACAAAACCACAGGTACAAAGAGCAAAAATATTGATGTGTTCAAACTTGTGAAAGCTTCATACTGCGTTTTATAAGTTCCGACTAAAAGGAATGAGGTTCTTCGACTTGTATTTTTCGTTCCCAAAGATGCAGTTTGCTAAAGCAGGATGCATACTCCATGATTAGCCTGATTTGAACCTAACCAGGCCTCATTTTCTGAAGGCATTGTAAAGCACGTAATTGTTCAGTTATATAAAACAAAATTGATGACAAGATTAAGCCATCGAAAATGTAACTATTCTTTAACAAAGAGAGCTATGGTATAATGTTACATGAATACAGCACTCTTCATCGTATTCTTCATAGTGTCTGCACAACATCATAATATATCCTATTTTAATGAACAAGTCTATTGTACCTTTACAAAGATACAGGTCAATTTTATTTCTCAAAAGATAAAACCTCTACTAATGGGTCATGCTTTTATGAAAAGCTGCTTCAAAGTGGATTGTAAAATGACCTGAAACCTTTGATATAAACACATTAAAGGCAAAAGCAATGTACCTTAATGGCCAGATAGGGGGCTGCCCACTTACAGCATAAACAGCCCTTGAGTGTGTATCCCTGATTTCTTATGAAAGAGGACTAAGCCAATCCGCAGGGTGCACTTTGATCTTAATGGATTTTAATACATGTACTAAGTAGTGCTCAACATGATGTATTAAATTAGACAGTCATAATAATCTATTATATAGACCCATATAGAACTGTTCGCCTCTTTTTAAATTGATAAGGAAGGGAATTATTGGACTATGCACAGACATTACTAATATATGTCTAGTAGAATTTACAGCAAAGAATGATCCTATTTTGACAAGTCCTACTGTGGTTAACAAAGCACCATGACATCGGGAAAGCAGAAAGAGTACTCTTAGATAAATACAGAGGGAGCAAGGCTCCTAATGGAAACTGTACAAACAATGCCTATATAGACAGATGCTAACTTTGAACATTAGCTAAGAAAATCAGTTTACTGCAGATGAGTGTTAAATCATCGATGTTTTGACTGCCTGAATGCATCATGCCCTCACTCATCATGATGCATGATTCATAAGTGACTCACCAGTGCTGCATTAAAGCATCATTCAAACCTTTTAGGCTTGAGACACCCTCGAAGGGTCAGCACGATGCTCCGATGCAGCACTGGTGACTTACTCGCTGGGGCTACATTGGTGTATCATGATGACAAAAGTCATCTTTTAGCAAGATACATGCATAAACGGTTAAATGACGAACCCTGCTGCCCACCCTAGCAACAGTTTGAACTAAGCAAGGCCAACTAGCACAAACAGGTGTCTATACTTGACTGTGTGGATGAGAAAACATGCATGCAATATGATTGCAGGCATAAGAGTGAGGATGACAGAGTAGCCTGAGTATATGTAAGGTGCACATGTGAGAGTGAATCAGATCATTCAGAACATTGGATGGGGCTAGGTAGGTAAGCATATAATTATAGTAGGAATAGGGACTAGATGAAGGGCTAAGGTATTTAGACAATTAAAAAAATAAATAGAGAAATGCCAACGCCCGTTGATACTGTCTCTTTTGTATTTCACGAGTGGGGGCTGGGGCCACTGCGGCTTCCTGGGATATGCCCCAGCCCCCACGAGTAGATGGTTTTAATGTAATTGGCATTTGTTATTTTGAAGCTATTGTATATTTAATGAAGTAATACAATCGTTTCCTAGCCCATTGAATACGGCCTGATTATATTCAATAGGGGCCATTGAATACGGCCCTTCAATGCTAAAGCATAGGACATCTTGTATTTCAAAAGAAAAAATCAAAGTATTCAGAAAACATGTACAGTATTTCCGCCGAATTACAAAAGAGCAACACCTCAGCTGGGTCTCCGACCTGAGAACCATAAACTAGTTGCATAAGGGAAGGGGACTGAATCCTGATAACGATAGAGAAAGGTACTGCAAAGGAAAAGAGCAAGTAGATAGTATGCATGAGAGAGTGACAACAGTAAAAGCAAAGATGAGAGGAGGCTTGACATATTTGTTATATAGTATGGTCCTTATTACCTACATCTGTCAATCCATCTATATCCCTTTGTTCTTGGACTCTGTGGTGTTATTATATGGCAGTTGTATCAGCAGGCTTTGAAGAATAGTTATTATGCCATTACTTCTCTTACAGGGGAACCCTTTGAAGATGGTTGTATTGGCAGAACCTAGTGTAAGATCTCATGACTCACTCCCGGATGTAACTAGGTGAAAGTAATGCTTTCTGATAGGATCATCGTTTTAACGTTCATGTATATACAGGATCTGTAAAGTCAACGGTCATCCGTAAGTCAATATCTTCCTTTATTATTGATGGGATCAGCAGCTTACTATGAAAGCCCAATTGTATCCTGAAGATTTTGGGCTGACCAGTTTGAGTTGGGCATAGACTGTTTGGGCATAGTTTTGCAAAAAGTGATTGTATTTTATCATTGGAAAAGATAGTTTCATCTTAATATCAGAATGAATGAATAACTATATCAACAATGGGTTGTGTAGATGACCTACTGAGGATATTTATTCATTCAAATTAAATTAACAGAAAGCCATAGTCCCCTAAAAGGCCAATCAAAACTACCATCAATATATTGATGAGATGGCTAACTATTGTTGTTACAGATGAACTTTACATGCCTGAGCCCATCACAGAGCAATACCTGCAATCAGCATTGGGAAGTATAAAGTCATAAGTTTTTCCAAGTTGTTTTAAGCAGTGTCATGCCTTAGTGTATATGGGTCCCACTAGGGGGCATTGTAGATCAATAATGCAATATGGGGACTACAGTTTTATGCTTTGATGAATGCCTAGGCGTTCTGACAGTCCCAGACCCCTTTACAGTCATTAAGGTGTTCACAGGAAAGACAACCTTGTAAAGAGATTTTGATTTTGTTAAAGGTCCGTCTGTTCTTTAAGCTATGCCAAAGCTTTGTTTTCAAATGTTAATCTAATTGAAAATTATCAAGTTAGTCAACACTTTGTTTAGGCTTCAGATATGTAACCATGTATACATAACATCAGGCATTTCTCCATTTGCAATATGTATGTATAATAGTAAGCATCATACACCAGTATAAAGGTTTAGCAAATTCTATCAAATGATCAGTAGATGAACTCTTTCAGAGCAAATTCTATGTTGACAAATCCAGACTTGCAACCTCATAATCTCACAGTTTGAGCATTATATGCTGGACTCCTAATAAAGAGGCGATGCATGTTGTAAATTACCACCAGTGGATATCCCTCTCACCTTTCTCCAACTTCTCCTCTGACCAGTGAGATGCCTTCAACCTCTCAATTCAATAGCATAAACACGGCTATTCCAAACAAAATTCATCCTTTCTCTATGAGACGATATACATGCATTCAAAACATAATTATAATAAAAAAATATATTAAGTCCAAGTCTGCCCGAATGTAGAGTGAATCAGCGCTTTAAATGCATAATGTCAAACTCCAGTTTTGGATACATTCAGGATGGGAATGAGGCACAGAGTGTAGATATGCTAAACAGCCCATATGGAGGTTCTGTGGAGCAGATAGACATTACGCTGAGCTATAAATACAGGCTGCATGGTGAGATGCCATGGATGCTGCAGAGTAGCTGATAATGGAGGTATCAGTGTTTTTTTACTATATTTATTTACCTCACCAAAGCAATCTCAATCAGACAGTGGCACTGAGTGAGGACTACCATGAGTAGACCGTCACATTTTGTGGCAGTTCTGAGATAATTTGTTTAAATCCCATGTTCTGTAGAAATTGGTATTAAAGGTCTCTGGATCTAATTTAGTTTAATCAAGTCTATTTGGAAGCACTTCATTGCTGATGCTGTAAAAACACTCTCAAAGTTTGTAAATCCTGTTGAATGTAATTAAATCTTAATTGACACTTGTGGATTGCAGCAAGGTGGTAGAGTGATAATGGCTTTATTTTTTAACTGTAATTAATGATCTTTGGCACATCTCCCAAAACATGTACAGACAGGTGCCACACATCAATAACTGAATCACCTTATCCACTAAAGAAACAAACCTGGGAGAATTTTCAAATATTGATGAATTTTTTACCACTTAATTATGATTATTTAATAAACTAATATTGATTCAAAATCAATTTAATGTTACCTACAACTCTGTTTTTGAAATGGCGGAGGACTTTTTGATACAGTTCATACAGGCTTTACTATGGAAAAAGTATACGGTGCAAACAAGTAAAAATGTTTTAAAAACAATATCAAAAGAAAAGGCCAATCAGAAATTAGTATCAAATACATAAAGGAAGGGCAGACCGAGGGCTGTGGCAGACATAGATGTCTGAACCAACCCCTTTTTTCCATTTCTTTTGATAATTTGATCCACCACCATTTTTTTAATGCTATATACCAGTCTTTTAATGTAATAGCCTTGACAATTATTGAGGATTTTAGAGCAAAAATTATAAAATAGAAAACAAAAACAAAAAAATAAAGTGGTATACCTGTGACAACAGAGGCTGCCTGGAAAGGAATACTGAACACTCAGCACTCTTGTCAAGGCTACCAAACTACAGCAATATTACTTGATAAACCCTTTCTCAAGCAGAGCCTTAGGGGTTATTACTACTAGTGTTCTGGATCCCCACAATCCTCATTACCTACTCAGTATTCTACCAGCAAAATCACAGAGTAGAAAACCACCAGTTTCCTGAATTGGAGCCGAGACCAATTAAGCTGTCAGCCTCCCATGATGCATCACCAGCAGCTCAACACAAAAACAATGGCAGCTTTCAGAGCAGGACGTGAGTGGCATAAACTGCAGGAGGAAAACTAGGGTAAAAGAGGAACATTAGTCAATGAGAGTGCAGATGGAAATATACAGGGATTATGGTATTTGATAATAGATGTGACATGAACTTTGTGAAAATAATTTGTCCATCAAGGCTATTTATTGCAAATAAACTGCAATAATCCTTTGAAATTAGCAGAGATGTTGTTCACTGACTAACTATTGATTGAAATGATTCATCGCCCAATGAATTGCTGGTCAGTGGGAATCAATAATTGCTCCCTGCAGAAGCCCCTGTATTTACCATAGTAGCCAATAGGCAGTAGCCTGCATGTCTAACATACAGAAGGAGTCCCTTCTGCCCCATTTGACAATAAAACTGATATAAACAAAATGGGTAACTGGTGATGTGCTAGAGTCAGGATATTCAACAGTCATCTGGCCAAGATTTTACCATAGTCATGGGGTGACATCATCACTCACCCCACTCTCGCTGCTACGAGGGCTCTAAGAAGGGCTGATGAGGATTGGTTGACTGCTGCTGTAAGGGTCCTTGATATCACTTAATGACATAAGTTCATGGGTAATTGCTGTTAAACAGACTTAGCCTCCATTTAGGACTTCATATTTATATTCAATTCCTGTGCAGCCAAGGTCTTTGATGCTGTAGTATAAAGTGAGTGTATTAGAGACCATAAATATGTCCCTCACCCTTTACTACCCTCCTATTATCTACCTCAATCCAGTACACACTACAATATAATAATAGATGTGTGCTGACACTAAGTACAATATGGGGTACTCACAGTGCTCAGTCGGCAGAGAGCCCTTTTGTAATAGAGTATTCGCTACACCCACTCTATACCTCCTTCTCCTCAATTCCTTTACTATCCTTTATCCACAAAGGCGGAATGTGAATGTGATAATCCAGTAGATCCAATAGCAAATAAACAGTGTTCTGTGAAAACTGACTGGTTCATATATCATTATTATTAAGTAAATTCTTAGCTAACTAGAGCTTTACATATTCACTGGCATTAAGCTTTTATCATATCATAGCTGCTAGCAAAACTATTTTCTGCTATAGGGATCATTAGACTTTTTGAATTAAAGAAGGAACATACCTCTACAGTTATGTGACCCCCTCACTGCTAGTGAACAACGTGTCATGTTATGGAGTTTCTTAGACTGGATGATTAAAGCTTTAGTAGTAGCAAATTTTCTTCTGAAGCACCTGCAATGAGCAAAAGGTGTCTTGCTATGTGTTACACATGTCAGAATCTTACTGCCATTGAGATAATGTGAGGCTTATATCAACGCATGTAGCTGCTAGTTTATCTAACAGTGGAAAGACTTGTATTTTCTTCATTAAGAGTTGCCATTATAGAGAATTAAATGGAAAGTAAATGCAGAAGATAGGTTAATTAAATATTGAAATTATGATTTTGTCATTTTATTATATATAGTGGGACCAGTTGTGTCACAAAGGACAATGTGTTATTCATGTAGGTTAGGGATATTCATTTCAGAATTATATGAATTAGAATATGTCATGCATGAGCAGCACTTCATGCAATCATATTTCAGTGGAAACAAACTTCTATTCCCAAAAGAAGCATGCTGCTAGTACCTTAAAACAGGCATCCATAATTGATCAAGCTACCTTCAACTTCCCCTTTTTTTGTCTCCAGTACAAGGTTCCTTGTATGTAGCTGCTAGTTTATCTAACAGTGGAAAGACTTGTATTTTCTTCATTAAGAGTTGCCATTATAGAGAATTAAATGGAAAGTAAATGCAGAAGATAGGTTAATTAAATATTGAAATTATGATTTTGTCATTTTATTATATATAGTGGGACCAGTTGTGTCACAAAGGACAATGTGTTATTCATGTAGGTTAGGGATATTCATTTCAGAATTATATGAATTAGAATATGTCGTGCATGAGCAGCACTTCATGCAATCATATTTCAGTGGCAACAAACTTCTATTCCCTAAAGAAGCATGCTGCTAGTACCTTAAAACAGGCATCAATAAATGATCAAGCTACCTTCAACTTCCCCTTTTTTGTCTTCGGTACAAGGTTCCTGAGGCCTTGTACCTGAGAATTTTACTGTAAAGACCAACTGGAATCTTAAATATTTTTGTTACAAATTAATCATAGGCTTTCTGTAATCATGTGGCCAGTCCCTTGGTAACACATTCAGAAGCCAGGATTACAGTCACTGCACATATATAAAGGAGCCTAAACTGTTCATCTCCTATTACTTTAAGAAAACAACATTTCAACACTTACATTATTATGGTAGGATGAGGAATCTTATAAATCCATGTCTGACAGGGGTCTGCACAGGACAAGGCAGCATCATGGCACTTAGATGTAGAAGTGGGCTGGGCAGGACAAGGTAGCACTAGGACCCTTAACACTTTGTAGTGGGAGCTTTAGCAGAACCATCAAGGTACCTACATAGCTTTTGACAGCCAAAAACAAATATAAGAAGGTATAGAGAGGCTTCAAGAAGTTGTGTCTGAGTTGCCCTTTAGTGTTTGTAGTGTAAGATGACAAGATCTATTCCTATACAGCCAGAGTTTGATGTACGGCTGCCTCAAGGAAAAATATCTCAAGCAAACCGGAGGTTGCAAAGCCTTTCATCCATGAAGCTGACGGATTACTATCAGGATTATTTGAGCACTATTCACTATCAGAGTTAAGTGAAATTTTGTCTTGTCAATGTTCTTGTATACCCTTAGTTGATCTAATTAAAATCTGTGTATAAGCATTCAGATTTAGAAGAACACTGGGTAAATATTGCAAAAATGTACTGCATAGAAGAATCATGACATTGTGAGGGAACAGCGACCAGAGAAACTTTCCAACATGGAGGTTATATTAAGGAAATATGACCCTGAGCTATGAGTAATGGCTGCGTGGCAAGGCCATAAATGCTGCAGTGTGTCTGATAATGTCCTGTATCAGTGTTGTATTACTGTATTTATTGCTACATCACTGGAGCCATCTTTATAGGGCAGTGGGGAGTGAGGACTACCACCAATACTACTGCAAAGCCTTGTGTCAGTCTCAGATGATGTACTTCTTATAGCTACATGGAGAAACTCTTCACCAATTTGTAAGTCCAGTTCAATGTTTTGCAACAGTAACTGAAGTGTATGAAATGCAGCAGATTAACTCTTCAATCTCTAGATAAGGGTTTTATTTCTGATTTCTGATATATTTAATTACTCCTACAATTAGGCTTCTCAGACTGTGCATCCCTAGCTGTATGTTATAGCACAGAGCAGGCTACCAAGCACCTTGCCGAGGAACAGCATTGCAGGTCTAAATTTGGAAGTCAACATCCTGACTACTATGACCTCCATAGCCTGAAGTTACCGACCTATAATGGCCAATATAGGCACAGAAATTGCATCAGAATTGGCACAAATTGAATGTAGTTGCTTTTTGGAAGTTACTTGGGAGGCTCTACGACACATGTATGCAAACAGCAGGATACAGATTTATAGTAAATACATATCTCTATGAAGTAAACCAATTTAGCCTTAAGAGGTATGAATGAATTTTGTTTTACTCATTAATAACATCAAGAAGTTGATGATTGACTTTCGAGAACCTAAAGGATAGACATGTAAAATGTTTGTGCAAATCTTTTTATATTTTTTTCATTTAGATTTCATCGCCTTTCCAGGGGAGTGTTAATCTACAGCACTCAAATGCAGCACATCACTGGCACATCCTCTGTCAAGAGGACTCATCTTTTATCAAAATTGCATGCGATTCCAAAAATCATTTCTTATATGCATGTCATTATGGAGCAATTTGATTAGTATTGTGGCCTGAATTTAACAATAACTAGTTCCACAATTCAGAACTAACAGTAGTCTGCCTGTCACCACCACAATAAAAAAAAGAAAATTAAACCACAGACGGCCTTTATTTCCAGATTACGCATCAAATGGGGCTATCCTATCCAACAATTCAATCTCCCTCTCTCCCTGATGGCTTATGAATAATCATCTGATATAGGACTACAGGAAGAAATTGTATTTTCTGATGTAAAGGGGTATTTTTATTGTCCAAAAGCAAAGGCCATACAGATCTTATAGATCTGAGATATAGATGAAAGATTAGAATTATGTGCTCATCGGGGAAACACCTTATAAATAAGCCTTCTGAAAGCTCTTGAGCACTATACCTTAAATAGTTAGTGTAAGTACACAGGAGAATCTACTGTAGATCTACAATTCATGTTGGCAAATCAATGTGAAGAGAACTCACCCATCTAAATGCTTTGAGTATTTATAGATACAAACTTAGCATACTTTGCTTTCAATGCCGTTCATGTCAAGAGACCATTAAGCCATGCAGGTAAAAAAAAGAGGCTGCACCCTTTTTAATGAACATGCCTCAAACTCAATAACAGCCCCTGAAGTTTAAAAATAACTTCATTGTCCTTACAAACACTATTGGGGTTTTGAAATCGGTGATGATCCAAATTTATATTTCATCTTAGTTGTATAAAGTGTAAGACTTTTTTTCTACTAAAGCTCTCAGCATACACTACCTTACAAATGAGATCAATAACATTATAAAGGTGTAGAACATAAACATGGGTAAAAGTAAAGATGTCCCATATTAACTGTAAGGATTCAATTCTTTGGGTATATGTACTACTAATATGGCTCATTCAATCACTTCCATATTTTGTTTGTTGATTATATGTTGTATTAGATATACTGGATATCCATGTAACAAAGTGAAGGGGACTAGCAAATTTTATAGAGGTAATTATTTTCGCATGTTCTCCATATCTGAAGAAAATATCATTTTCCCAAAAGCTATGCAACCATTAAATGTTTTAGAGTTGACAGTCCATGGCAGGTGTACAGAGTCAATGTTGCAGTACTCTACCATTTGCAGATGTACTCTTCACTACAATATTCTGTGCACTTGGCTTTCCATCATCACAGCCATAGTCTGTATGATGTTTTATGAGACTACATTGCTCTGATTTCTCCCGGGAAGACCCATGAGGTTATGCAGACCCCTGTGGATCATGATTAAAGTGCTGCATAATTGGGCTGCTCTGGGAGGGTGATCTACTACAGCCAGAATAGAATGGCTTCCACATTTCTATTGCTAGTTCTATGCAGTGTGTGCTGTGTTAGATCACAGTCCATTTTCAAAGTAGAATGGTATGATAGTGTGTACACTATGCCTAATGTTATATTAGAATCTTCTTGAACAAAAGATTATCAGTGAATTATCATTTTCACATTTCAATAGATGGTGACTGTATTTGATGACATCCTGATTCAGTTTGAAATAGTAATTTTTGTAAAGGAAGTTAAGGCAGTCAGTCAGTGATGTATTATGTATGGCTAAAGTGTGCATTAATTAGGAAGCACTTGAATGAAGAACAAGAAGACTGACACAAGGCAGATGGGAAGAGAATTATTAACTACATAGGGCAGTCCTCTGATGGCCTTATACTTTTGACAGGCCTATTACTGCTAAACGCTAATACCTCCATTACATCACACCTATAAGAAGCCTTTTCACTCTCTTTATTCAACCACAGTTCTACCACATCTGCTTTTTTGTCCCACTTTATGGTGCTTTTTCATTTCTGAATTGTCATTTCTTGGCTCCTAGATTCCTTTTAACCCTTAGACTAAGGTTAACTAAATTCACATTAATAGGTTATTGGTGACTACTGGATAACCATACATTACTGGCAAGGCAGGTGATTGCTGATGTGAAATGATATAGACCAATGCAGCAAGAAAGGGTGACTTTTCAGAAAAGTTGTTTATAAGGTTTTTGAACATTTCTGAAGTGTGGCCAACAAATACATAAATATATCCTCAAAATCCTGCACTCTAATGTACACTATTTGAAAAATAAATATCCTGTGAATCCCCTGATATGAGATGTTCACAAATGTAGCCATTACAGACAATGGCATTAGGATTCTGCTAAAGGAAACATGCACAGAACTTCATTATAAAAAAGTCACCGTTTCTTGCTGCATTGGTCTATAGAACCTAGAAAAACCTTACCCACTCTTCCACCCTAATCATATTTCTACTAGGTCTGCTTTTTCCTCCAAAATCTGGTAGGTGAAAGGACATCACATCACATCACATCACAGCAGCATGTTTAGCTGCATGGCATCTGATGGGAGTGGTATTTATGGGCAGGATGATCTCATCACTAGAAGCCCAGAGTGTCGCTCAGCCTGGCCCAAACCCCCAGAGAGGACAATTAGTGGCTACCTGCAATTCCCCAGCAGTAGGAGGTAAAATGGATATTCTGGTTAGGTTGAGCAGTAATGGACAGAGTGGGCAGATTTAGATGAATTATTACTTCTGAATCTAATTTCATCAGCTTTTAATTAGTATGTCACTATATACACATCATAATTGTGCATGTCACTCTAGAAACGTTCATCACCCTCAAGGATTTTGTGTGTCTCTTTTGTATATTAAACTTTTGCTTTTCCCAGGAAATAAACAAAATACTACCTTGTGTCATCCTCGAGTTATGTTAGTAGGTTAGTCCTTCCCTCTCACCTACATTGCATGTCCTTGCACCTGTTACCATTACATTGAGATATATCAGGCTTCTTTCTAGGTAGGCATGCATGTAGAACCATACCTCATCTACCTTTTAACTACTTCTTTTGGAAGTTGTACAAAACCATCAGGATCGTGTTGATGTGGTTGTAGGTAATCTGTGCCAGGTCACGTGACACTCAGCTACAACAAACCAGGTAACAGCAGGGGCAGCATGCACAGTTAGAGCTGCAGAAAATACAGACAGGAAAACAGCAACATTTAGGTCTGTAAGTCTGTGAGGTTCTATGAAGATATTAAGCACTGTTCATAAGCATGAGGACCAGTTGATAACATTGAAATATATCCTGAATCAGAACTAAGATGTCTACTGTAGATGATTAAAAGTGAATTCATAGATAGACACAATATACTTAACCTTGACTGTGCGTAAACTTGTTATGGTGACTGTAGACAGCTGAATATAGTTCTCTGAACTGCGAGCACTGTCTTGATATGGCCTTTCCATCTTGGTTCAGCATAACCTATGGCAATGAGAAGTGATGTCTTGTATTGCCATCTCTCTGTAATTGTCTAAAAATATTAGGGACTTTACACAACTTAACAAAGAAGCAATCTTAGATATAGATGAAATTTGTTGAAAAAAAAAGAAGCGAGAAATATTCATTTTGTTTCATTAATTCATATTGTTTACTGTAAGTGTAACATAGTCATGGTTTCAGCATTGCCTTCCAGTCAGCCCCAGAATCCCCTTCTTTCACTTCCTGCTAACTACTGTCAACTCTCAGCATGCAACTGTCATGTAACTGACACTGGAAATCAGTCTTAAGATGTCTGTTTTTACCCATCAGACATTGCGTCTGTCTCTGTTCACTTCCTGTGAGACATGGTGAGGTAATTACAGAGAGCTGAGATCAATATTGGAGGACGCTAGTGGTAGGAATGAGGCTGTGAGAAGGGCTTTACTCTAGTTGGATATCCTTTCTCAGTTGTTTGTTCAGTTTGGAGAAGGTTCAATCAGTAAAGGCTCACTCTCACCAAATCGATGCAACTAAAAAGTGGCCGTACATGATCGGTGGCCATACATGATCGGCTGCCGTACATGATCGGAAAACAACAAAATCCCCCTAAGGCCACATGTACTCTGCTATTTAACCTTTCTAACCACACCTATTGGCTGTAATGTATTTTTGGGTAGTTTATTAGGAAAAGAAAACTCCCAAAATATTTATAGGGGCCAAAAGGGGAGTGGCTCAATGAACAACTGATCATGTATGTCACATGACGTACATGATCAGTTTGGAATGTCCTGTAAAATTTTCTTATTACCCACTGCTGCACATGTCTTTGATAATACATGTTAAGACGTACATCATATGCGCACCTTGCTATGGTTGATTTATGTTTTAAACATGGTCAGAAAGGGTAATTAAGGCAGTCAATAGATAACAGCCGATCATGTACGTCTATGACATACATGATTGGTATTGAAAAAAATTCTCTTACTAGTCGCATCTACACATGTCTAACATATTACATGTCAAGACACACATCATATGTACACCTTGGTAAGGTTTATTTATATTTTATCTCGGTCAGAAAGGGTAGGGCAGTCAACCAATCATGTACGTCACCGATCATGTACGGCCACCGATCATGTACAGCCAGTTTTTAGTTGCATCGATCTGGTGAGAGTGAGCCTAAAGGGTATTTTTTGCACATGGTTGTTTTAGTCAAGGGCACATTTTGCTTATAAGATTCAGGCCTACCATCATGAGAGTTTTCTGATGATGATTCATGGGTCAGGTGCCTGAGGGAATCAAGTATCTGAAACCTCCAGTCAAGGGCAGACATTTACAATATGTTCTGAAGGTATGGGATCATCCATCAGTGGTCCTTGTGATATGTGTATGACAAGGATGTGACAACACACTGTGTTAGGTACAGACATGCTGAAGCCACACCCTACACCCTGCTCCTGAGACCCCATACATTACCAGTAAATTACATCTCTGCTGCTCTACCCACCCTAACACCTGACAGTGGACTGGTGTGAGGAAAGAGCAGAGGGGGTAGGGCAAGGAAAGTTGTGCTCCCTCAGGATCCATTAACAATTAGCTTGGCACAGGCATGGTGAGAGTGGGGAGACATAGTGGTTAGGCCTCCTGCTAGAAATAGCTTATGGCAGCACAGTGTACTCTGTTATGGTATGAGGAAAATATTGGATTGGGCTATTAAACCTTTAGTGTTGGCATATAGAATCAGGGGGACTGAACCCACCTGCCTTTGTGCCTGGATATTATATTTTATAAATGAGTGACCATGGTGGACCATTTGGACCATTTGGACCATTTTGAAGAGGAGAATGTGGGTCATCATTGAAATTTATTTTATTTAATATATATAGTTACATTTTAGCCTAAGGGCATTACTTACTAACAGCTAGATGAGGTGTTCACAAGTAAACCAACAAAATGCCATCCTATACAAATTATATAACCTGTAGAGGGGGGGGGGGTAGATGGTGTGTCTCTTGTTATTGAACATGTTCACTTGCTAGTGTATACACTTCCCCAATTAGATAACCTCTAATAAAGAAACTACTGCCATCAGACAGCAATACCGATACATTAGAGGGACTTCCTGATTAACATCGGAAAATCTGGTTTCAAGGTGTTGCATTAGCCACCAAATTAGCCAGCTAGTAAATGGTGCACCCGTTGCAGGGAGATGGCTACTAGAAGTTAAGTAGGTGGTGCTGTGCCCACTGGGATGATTTCTGCATTTCAAGTATAAAAGAGTTTTGTCCATTAAAAATACAATTTATTTGTAATCATTTATGGCCAAATCGGGATAGATCTATAGTATTACACAGTATATTGACATACATATTTCAGCTTTAGAAGCCCAACTGAATTCTTCTAGTTCAGAAAAGCCTAACATGCGACTGGACATTTGGTCCTTTAACACTTGTAAATCTGCTGGACCGGTGGCATTTAAAGTGGACATTGCCACTGTCCCGCATGTTTTTGCAAAGACTGGTTTCAACATTTATCTCTGCCAACAGACAAGCTTCAGTATACTAGGAGGTTCATAATGGTAGGATGGGATAGCAGAAAAGTCAAAAGGGTGCACATGTGTGAGGGGGATAGAGTGTCGTATCAGTCAAGTGTACTCAGCTAAATAATAATAAAAAGTTTACTAAAAATTGATGGAAATATGTTCTTACCAGTTCTATTAACAGCACTCAATGTAACATCTCTATGTGACATCTCATAATCCATTTGTATTGACAAAGAATGTTCAACGAGAAGCCATAGCAACGCCTCATTTCAATTTTATTCATAGTGTTTTTAATTCTTCGCAAAAATGTAGAGAAATCTGGCAGTGGGAGGGATAAGGGTATCATGACATAAAGTAGGTAGGGGGATGAGCAAGTGAAGTAAGCAAGTGAAGCTGGAGTGGTAACATAGATGAAGGATCAGAATCAGCTGAGAACAAAGACAAAACAGTTTTTTTGCCAACGCTGAACTCTATGTTCATGGTCTGAGAATAGATTTATAAAAATAAATCTTTAGATTGGCCCTGTAGTGCAACCATCAGCACGGGAAAATTATCAATTTTAAGGACAAAACAGATATACAGATAGAAGGTAACATAAGCAAGAGAAAGCAGTAAGTAGACAAGCTGGCAGGCAGAGATATAAGGAGACACAGCAGGAGATGGGGCAACCATAGGAATGTCAACTATTATATTACAGTGCTGCAGCCAGCATAAAACAACAAGAATCATCATCATTCCCCTACATACTTTGAGCATTGTTGAGTCAAGTTCCCTACAAAAGTGATTATAGATCTATATCATACTAAAGCTTAAAATAAATGGGTATCTTTTTCACATGGAAACCTTTGGCTTCTTGCGCTGATGATAAATGAGTAATTCATTCACGTTTCTAGCAATGATATTGGCTGTTTATCATCACATATATATCTATCAGGCTCCAGTCTTTATGTTCCCCACTAATCTCTTTATACCTATAAGATTTAGGTCACTGCATTGCTGCGGGAGAACAGGGCTTGTCATGTAGATAGGGCTGTTATGTCAGTGGTCCTTGAAGTGTGTCAATTATTGCAATAACTATGGCTGTGTTTATTAAGCGTGATTTCGGCTGTATGACTAGTGCACTCCCAATCTCTCTCTTACTCTCACTACCTTTCTCTCTCTCTCTCTCTCTTGTTCCAACTGCCTCTTTGCCGTCCCCATGATCAATGAGGGACCACCCTTTGTAGAAGTGGGTTGTATTGGCAGAACATGTCACAGTGTTTGATCTCATTGTGGCTCATACAGGGATATGAGCAGGTGGGAGTAATGCTTCCTGACAAGATCATCATCGTGATGTAGACACTGTGTGTGAGGGTTTGTGTAGGCAGTGTATTGGTGTATATCAATAGGATTCTCAAAAATTCATTTTATTAGAGGTCCGTCTTACAAATCCATGCTGTGCATGGCTGGTTTGGGATGGGTTTAGGTAATTTTGCAAAAATGCTGATGGTTGTTTCTGTAGTTTTTTTCTGTGTTACAGTTGTATTGAAGTACATAAAACACATGCTATGACTTAAATAGGTACACATTTAGTTTGAATTGCAGGCCTGAATTGGTGATATATTGATGCATGTAGAACAAAATTCAAATACTAATAGGGCAAGAGATGCATTGCAAAACCTTCATCAACTGGCGTTTTATTATCGATCAATTCATATATATCTTTTTCATACTAAGCATTATCCTTATGGACAAAGTGGAATACATTAATTTGAATTTCTTCCTGCAAAAATAGCATTTGGTTCGAAGTATACTATAACGGGCCTTACGTCAATCATCAGGTAGGAAAAAAGAGATCCAATCTAGGCTGACTATTCTACTTTGATATCTAATTCTAAAGGCCTAGAAAGGTCACTAAACCTCTCACACAAATGTGATATGTGTCACATCTCATTGATGTTCTCATTCATCTGATAAAAAAAAGAAAACACCTCCAGAGAGTGACCTTTACAAGAAGCAGCAGGACTCACAAGTTTTGTGTTAAGTTTCTCATGTCATATCTAACACTCTACGTATATGTTATGTACTGATGAATTAAAATGTAATTTCTACAAGCGCAAAGGTACTACCTTCTAGTTAGTCTAGTCTTGGTAACATGTTTGTATTTTATTTATTCATACTGTCATTGAACAGGCTCAAGGAATTGTAAGACCTCTTGCAACAATAGCATATAGTTTATATTTTTTTAAGGCAACAATTTAGTCCCTGAGGACAGATGTATGTTACATTTAATCAAAAACCGCCAGAATGGTGTGTCAGGTGTTGTGACAATGGAGAGAGAGATTCTGTTTATTTGAATGAAAAATTACTCATCATTAATCATAACTCATTGATAAACTATGTACTGTCTTTCTATTATCTTTGTAATCAGTTTCAAGTATAAATGTAAAACTGTTTTTCTCTTAGCACCTGTTACATGGTATGTGACCTTGATGTGCAGATGCAAGTGGAAATTTTCCTGACTTTAAATCTTAAGCCAAACAAAGAATGTTAAGTTCAATCCCATGTATGAGCCTTAAGTATTTTCTATTTCAAATACGTATACAGGATTTGTTTAAGTTCTGTATTTCCCCGACAGATTGAAATCGAAAGGCCCCCTATTTCGTTGAAACCCTTGATAAGGGTTGAAACCAGTTTCCAATCAGTAGGTCACCTCTGACTACGATGCACCCCCTCCCAGCCCTGTATGTGTCTTTAACCAGTTAAGGATGGCATACGGCCAAATTTAACATTTGTGGGCATGATGCACCAATGCAGCCTAGTTAGTAACTTGCTGGTGCTGTATTGGTGTGTTACGCTGACCCTTAGGCCAATAAAAAGGAGGTTTGTTTCAGGTAACATGGCATGAAAATGTAGGGTCGGTACGTCGGATTTTTATTTTTTTTACCTTTTTTTTTTCAACATGAAAGTACTACCCCGCCTCTCCGAAGACCCGAAAATTGACCGAAAAAGGCTAAAAATAAGGAAATTTCTTCAAAATTGCAAAAAAAACACGTAGGGTTGGCCCTCTTTTGATAGGGTCGGTCGGGTGACCTGAAACAAATCTCTTTTTTTTGGCCTTAGGGAGTGTTGTCTCAACCCCATAGGGTCGGCATGATGCTTTAATGCAGCACTGGCAAGTTATTCGGCAGTGCTGCATTCACAAAGGGCATGAAATGATAGTTGCATTAACAGATGGTTAAAGGGAGAAGGGGTTAGGGCTCGGTTTTCTGATCCACTTGCACAGCTGTTAGAGTGGCACTGCAGTATTGCTCTATGACTGCTGATATAACCGCTTCTGACACCATATCCTATATTTAGAGCAATGACTATCAGCATACCTGATGTTACTGTTTCAAACTAATCACTGTGCCAAACCCATGCCAGCCCTAACCTCTAATGGGTTTTCCTATGAATAGCGGCTAACTCCATGAACATAGGGGGATGCTATTGACATGCACCTGTGCACGGCCTGCACAAAACCTACAGATACTGGGTTCATATTAAGATAATGATGATATTATTGGCATGAAGAACTATCCTCATCTCCTGACAAACCCTGAATGATAACACTTCAAAGACTGCTGATAACTGCCCTATATCAATGGGACAACTAGTTCTCACCCATCACTGCACAGGACAAAGGGAGATACAGTAACGGGACTGTTTGATAGAAGCAGATGACAAAGCAAACAATGTACGTTTCAGTCAGAATTCTTACCATAGAGAGAACCTGACTAAATTATCAGAACAAGGAGCATACAGAGCTGAATGTACATATGAAGTGAAACATTTGGCAAATAAACAATGGACAAAATTAAAAGATGATTAGATAGTCTCAAGAGTTGTAAGCTCCATACAGGCCAGACAGTTATTACATGTCAACATAAGGAGCGCTGATATGCCTTGTGTGTCAGTTATACTGCTATATGTTCAACAAGCAGGGTGTATTCACTACTGGTCTCGTCTCCTTTAACGATAAATCAATCTACCAACTTATAAGAGGCTGCTTTGGGATTACATTACTACGACATGTGACAGAAAGTGCTGGAAACAGTCTGAGGGTGGAGGATTGGGGAACAATGAGAGAGGGAGTAGGGATCACAGGTGCAGGCACACACCTGACTTTATCGCATAATAGAGAACGTTAGTAGTCCTGTGATATAACACTTTGCCGAGGCAAATGCTTATAAATGGCATGATCTGTTATAGCTACTGTTAAAGGTAGCACTCTTGTTATTTAACCTCAGAAAAGTGAGCGGCACTGCCTGTCTTTCAGGTGAGAGAGCTTTTTGCGACAGTGATAGTGATACTCACTTTTCTGAGGGTGTTGGCATTCCCATAGCACTTACTGTACTGATGCTGTTCTCAATTTCATGCTGAAAATCCGAGACTTCAATAGGAAGATTTTAGCTATCTCATATGTAAAGGTGTGTGAGAGATTACTCCAGGTCTGTAATCCTATAACCCAAGGTATATCGCATCAGTCTGTGCAGGCAATTCAGGGGCAAGAGGAGAAGGATCCTTAATGCAGCAAACGGGGTGTGTATAGACATACAGGCAGTCTTTACGAAAATATGTAGGACAGTGGCAATGTCCTTCTAACATGTAGCAGGACCGAATGTCCACTCACATTTTGGGCTTTTCTGAACTAGAAGAATTCAGTTGGGCTTCTAAAGCTGAAGTATGTATGTCAATATACTGTGTAAAACTATATATCTATCCTGATTTGGCCATAAATTGTTTTTTTAAAGGACAAAACTCTTTTATACTTAAAATGAAGAAATAATCAGATATGTGGCTATCCGGTCCTCCAGAGATGTAGCAGCTCCTTCAACATTGAACATTTGCAGGACTGAATATCCTGTGGGATGAAAATGTTTTCACAGAGACTGAGGGCCCGCCATAACGAGCTAGCAAGAGGAGGTTTAGTCACAAACAGAATAACCAGCACCCACCTCAGTAACTGCAGACGGATCTAAGAACGCAGTGCAGCAGGGGGGATAGGCTTAGGCTCAAAGCACAGCTGTCTTTACTATGCTGTGTTCTTAGCAAATGGGTTTCTAAAACCTGAAATAGATAGGAAATTAGACTGAGGCAACACATGCATCAAAAAAGGAACTTTGATTCAGACATCAGAGAAGCATGAATAGGGTTGCAATAATGATTGGAATTGCAAGAGAATAATTATAATGATATTAACCTTTTGAACAAGGCCATTAAATCATTTGATACCTTTGGTACATAATTCTGCCTTGCCTGAAGCTGTGTTATTCTGAAGTACAAGATAGCTTACACGTTTATCAAGTATTAAACATGAATTGATGCAAATGTCATTTGAATAAACACAATTCTTGTTTAAAAAATAGTGTACTACTGTACCAGTCAATATTACAAAACAATATTTCAATAACAGAGCAGCTACCGAATTCCTTCTCCCTTAGTCAGGTAACTCGTCGTAAACAGGTAGTCCAGACAGCATAATATTTTTTGTAGTGCAAGGGACATCCATTTAATTTCTACCAGCTAACAACAGAGCAGTGCAGTTGGAATCCACAGTTCTGCCACTCAATGTGCCAATCTGTCGTTACCCTCCGGCTATTTATGTCCTTGCTGTCTCCCTCTGCACGGCTATTACAGAGATACACTAATCATCTCTCACGGGTGGTTTGAACCGGGCTGAGCGACACTCATGCCTTCTGATTATTGCATCATCCTGCTGGTAAATACTACTTGTACCAGATAGCAGACAAGAAAACATGCTTCTGGGATGTCGGTGGGTTTTCTGCTCCCAGATGTCGATGGAAAAAGGGGTGGTGTACCTGTGTGGTTAGGGTATGAGTGGTATTTTTGTTGTGTGGCCTGACACATTTGATTTAACAGGAAGATGAGGTATCCCTGCAAAGAAAATCTTATGTTGAATAACTTGAGTATTTCAGAATGTTTTATGCATGTATTTCTTTTTAAATTTGCTTGTGTCATTTTCCCTGTCATATCTTGTGGTGAGCCCAAGAAATACACATCTTCATTCTACTTGTCGAATTTCTGGTTATCTGTACAAGTCAATGTACAAAACTCGGGAAATACACATCACCATTGAACATGTCACTAAGATAGTTCACTATTCCCGAAAATCTCCCATGTCTATCTCGGGTATACAGCTTGTGCTTTTCGCCTAGAAACACAAACGTTTCTAACTTGTGACACTCTTGAGTTCTGTCTGGAGGGATGCTTTTACCTCAGCGCAGGCTTACAGGCACTTGGTATATGGAAACACAATGAAATGAAAAAACAACCAAATTTAGCTGGTAATGTATCAGCATTAACTGCTGGAAGTTTAATTACACTTCAGCCATACATACTAATAGCTGACTGAACAGCTCAACTTCCTTTTTGGGTGTCTAACTTGAGTATTTCAGAACGTTTTGTCTAGGCTGACTATTCTACTTTGATATTTAATTCTAAAGGTCTAGAAAGGTCATTAAACCTCTCACACAAATCTGATATATGTATGTCACATCTCATTGATGTTCTCATTCATCTGATATAAAAAAGAAAACACTTCCAGAGAGTGACCTTTACAAGAAGCAGCAGGACTCACAACTTTTGTGTGAAATTTCTCATGCCATATCTAACACGTATATGTTATGTACTGATGAATTAAAATGTAATTTCTACAAACTGAAAGGTACTAGCTTCTAGTTAGTCGTCTTGGTAACATGTTTGTATTTGATTTATTCATACTGTCATTGAACAGACTCAAGGAATTGTAAGATCTCTTGCAACAATAGCATATATAGTTCATATTTTTTTAAGGCAACAATTTAGTCTCTAAGGACAGAGGTATGTTACATTTAATCAAAACCGCCAGATGGTGTTTGAGGTGTTGTGACAATGAAAAGTGAGATTCTGTATATTTGAATGAAAAATTACTCATCATTAATCATTTCTCATTTATAAACTATGTATTGTCTTTCTATCCTCTTTGTAATCAGTTTCAAGTATAAATGTAAAACTGTTTTTCTCTTAGCACCTGTTACATGGTATGTGACCTTGATGTGCAGACGCAAGTGAAAGTTTAAAATGATAGTCTGGCACTGCCAAAATAGTTTCTGATGTGCCTCTTTGTGTCTGATCTGCTTGGCAGAGGCTGTCAGAGTCCCCCATGTTATGACATGCCATCAATTCGACCCCTGTCTATGCCATTAACATATTGCAATGTCCCTACCATCCTCCCCGTCCCACAGGCCCCGTCAGCCCATCCCTCTGGGTCTGTCATGTATAGTTACCATGATACCACACACGCAATATCTGATGTAATGAAGATATAAAGTCTCTGTGTGAAGCCTGAAGTCCCAGGATACATCTAAAACACCAGTTTCCAATCAGTAGGTCACCTCTGACTACCATGCACCCCCTCCCAGCCCTGTAGGTGTCTTCAACCTGTTAAGAATGGCATGTGGCCAAATATAACATTTGTGGGCGTGATGCCCCAATGCAGCCTAGTTAGTGAGTTGCTGGTGCTGTATTTGTGTATTATGCTGACCCTTAGGGAGTGTTGTCTCAACCCCATAGGGTCGGCATGATGCTTTAATGCAGCACTGTCAAGTTATTTGGCAGTGCTGCATTCAAAAATGGCATAAAATGATAGTTTCACTAGAAGATGGTTAAAGGGAGAAGGGGTTAGGGCTCGGTTTTCTGATTCACTTGCACAGCCTGTTAGAGTGGCACTGCAGTTTTGCTCTATGACTGCTGATATAACTGCTTCTGAGACCATATCCTATATTTAGAGCAATAACTATCAGCATACCTTATGTTACTGATTCAAACTAATCACTGTCCCAAACCCATGCCAGCCCTAACCTCTAATGGGTTTTCCTATGAATAGGGGCCAACTCTCTTAACATCTAGGAGGATGGTATTGACATGCACCTGTGCACTGCCTGCACAAAACCTACAGATACTGGGTTTATATAAAGATAATGATGATATTCTTGGCATGACGAGTTATCTTCATCCCCTGACAAATCCTGAATGATTACACTTCAAAGACTGCTCATAACTACCCTATATCAATGGGACAACTAGTTCTCACCCATCACTGCACCGAACAAAGGGAGATAAAGGGACCGTATGATAGAAGCAGATGACAAAGCGAACAGTGTACACTTCAGTCAGAATTCTCACCACAGAGAGAATCTGACTAAATTATCAAAACAAGAAACATACAGAGCTGAAAGTATATATGTAATGAAACATTTGGCAATCAAACAATGGACAAAATTAGAAGTTGGTTCAATAGTCTCAAGAGCTGTAACCTCCTTACAGGCCAGACAGTTTTTACATGTCAACATAAGGACCGCTGATGTGCCTTATGTGCCAGTAATATTGCTATAAGTTCAACAAGCAGGGTGTATTCACTACTGGTCTTGGCTCCTGTAATGATAAATCAATCTAACAACTAATATGAGGCTGCTTATAGATTACATTATAAGGACATGTGACAGAGGGTACTGGAAGCAGAGTGAGGGTGGAGGAGTGGGGAAAGATGACAGAGGGAGTGGGGATCAAAGGTGCGGGCACTAACTTAACCTTATTGTACAATAGAGCGTGTTGGTAGTCCTGTGATATAACGCTTTGCCGAGGCAAATGCTAAAAAATGGCAAATCTGTTAATGCTACTGTTAAAGGTAGAAATACTGTTATTCACCGTCACAAAAGTGAGCCTCACTGTCAACAAAAAACACTCTCATCCAAAAGTCAGGCACTGCCTGGTTTTCAGGTGAGAGAGCTTTTGGTGACAGTGATACTCACTTACCTTAACTGCATTGATGCTGTTCTCCATTTCATGCTGAAAATCCAAAACTTCAATATTCTCATATTCAAAGGTGTGTGAGAGATTACTCCAGGTATGTTATCCTAAAACTCAAGGTATATCGCATTAGTCTGTGCAGGCAATTCCAGGGCAAGAGGAGAGGGATGCTCAATGCAGTAAACGGGGTGTGTACGGTAGACCACCCATGAGATGACTAGCTGGCCTGTTGGTACCTTGAGTAGACCGGTACATGGAGTAGGAGGCCTATGCACAATAGGTCCTACGGCGATAGGCCCTAAGGATGATCAACCCAATGTCTATAATAACCCTGTGGAAGATTGGCTCCATGATTAATGGCACCCTGATTGAGACATAGCAGTCTACTCATGGTACCAACAGGCCAGCTATTCATCTCATGGGCAGTCTACCCGATAAACCCACAATCCGCCATAACCATCTATCAAGGGGAGGTTTAGTCACAAACAGAATAACCAGCACCCACCTCAGTAACTGTGGACGGATCTAAGAACAGAGCGCATCAGGGGGGGGGGGGTAGTCTAAGACTGAAAGCACAGCTGTCTTTACTATGCTCTGTTCTTAGCAAAAGGGTTTCTGAAACATGAAATAAATAGGAAATTAGACTGAGGCAACCCATGCATCAAAAAAGCAACTTTGATTCAGACATCAGAGAAGCATGAAAAGGATTGAAAATAATGATTGGAATTGCAAGAGAATAATTATAATGATATTGACTTCATAACGTTATGAACAAGGCGATTGGATCATTTGATAGCTTTGGGACACATTTGTTTAAGTCTGACTTGCCTGAAGCTGTGTCATTCTGAAGTTTAAGATGGAAAACATGTTTATTACTTTCAAATCTAAGTTGGCCTTAGACACTAAATCCTGCACTCATCACTGCAATTAAAACCCTCTTGATGCGAAGCCTTTGATTATACTAAACTTAGCTCAGAACAATTTCAAGCACATTCTGAATAGATGGTTACCATCAAGAATTGAACATGAATGAATGCAAATGTAATTTGAATAAACACAATTCTCGTTTAAAAAACAGTGTACTATTGTACCAGTCAATGTTACAAAACAATATTTCAATAACAGAATACCTACTGAAATCCTATTCCCTTAGTAAGGTAACTGGTCGTAAACAGGTAGTCCAGACAGCATAATATTTTTGTAGTGCAAGGGACGCACATTTAATTTCTACCAGCTAACAACAGAGCAGTGAGGTTGGAATCCACAGTTCTGCCACTCAATGTGCCAATCTGTCGTTACCCTCCGGCTTTTTATGTCCTTGCTGTCCCGCTCTGCACGGCTATTACAGGGATACACTAATCATCTCCCTCGGGGGGTTTGAACTAGGCTGAGCGAAACTCATGGCTTCTGAATATTGGATCATCTGGCCAGTAAATACCACTTGTACCAGATAACAGACAACATAACATGCTGCTGGTATGTGGGTGCTTTTTCGCCGCTCTTTTGCTTTTTCGCCGACAGATGTCGTGGGAAAAAGGAGCAGAGTATATGTGTGGTTAGGGTATGAGTGGTGTTTTTGTAGGAGTAAAGTAATTTTGCCTGATGTATTTAGAACTGAATCAACAGGAAGATGAGGTATCCCTGCAAACAAAATCTCATGCAGAACTTGTGCCAGTCAGAAACTCACATCTTCACTTGTGACATTTCTGTTTATTTGCATGAGTCAAACTCGGGAAATAAACATCACCATTGAAAATGTTGCTTGGAAGTTTCACTATTCTTGAGAATCTCCCGTGTCCATCTTGTGTATACAGCTTGTTCTTTTCCCGGGAAACACACATTTCTGACTTGTGACATTCTTGAGTTCTGTTTGAAGGGATGCTTTTACCTCAGTAAAGGCCTGGAGGATGACATGTTAGCTACCTAGGATTAATCAAAGAAAGCATTTCACCAGTCACCAGCCTGCCTTATTTAGTGACTAGGTCTCTATGCATGTACTTGTGTCATCTTTCTTGTTCTACGTTGAAGTGCTATACAAGTAGGAATTGTCACTGTCTAGTGACTGCACTAATTCCCCAACATAAAGCCATGTTTTACACTGTGAGGAATTTTGTTATGAAATGCCACACTGAATGTAAAGCTCTCTTGTAGACCTATCGATTCACATTGGTTTTGATTGTTTATAATGCACTCCTTGCTGGATTTCATTTGTGGTGGCTGACAGTTATGTAGTTTACAGGCTATTATGGTCGTTTTTACAGGTTAAACGAGAGAATTAACAGGCTCCAAATTCCTCATATAGACTTACAGGCACTTGGTATATCAACAAATAATGAAATAAAAGAACACCCAAATTTAGCTGGTAATGTATTAGCATTACCTGTTGGGAGTCTAACCACACTTCAGCCATGCATACTAATAGCTGACTGACTAGCTCAGCTCCCCTTTTGGATGTCCCCAAAAACAGAAACGTTCACTAGATATCCAAATGTGAAGATAATCATTGACTGAAATTATACAGATAAATATGGCTTACATACTAGCATATCCTTATACCTTGATTCATTGTGTATTGAAAATGATAAATGCATTATTAATATCACCAAACGCAGCACTTACTGGGTAGATCCATAATATAATGCAGGAGCCATTCTTACTGTAAAAGAGCACACTCCAGAGCAACCTGAATATAAAACAGTTCCATCATGATCCTTGGAAGTCTGCATAACCTTACAGGTTCTCGCAAGCGAAATCAGAGCAGTATAGTCATATGATAAGCTAACAGTCTACAGTACTACAACTACTCAGGCACTACATCTTAAAGCCTCAAACATGTTCTAAGAGTTGTCAGAACCCTTACCCCTTACACTTTAAAGCCTTTGTGTACCTTAATCTAGCTATTATTGGCTGTTGCAGAATAGTAGAATTGTTAAGACTCCTGCCAGAACAATGTGAGGGTCCTCTTAGTACCACAAGTAGGTAAGGCTTTTTGATAGTTCTAGATCCTACCGCAACACCTGAACCTTTACCCAGAAAGTGTTTGACTTAGGTATGTGAGTGCTTTTGGCGAAAAGGCAGTGTCAGGCTTACGCCCATATTCATCTGAGTGTAGGTGTTGTTTCTGTTGGTACCTAGGTCTACCTAGACTCCTGTCCAATCAAGTTAAGGATCTTGTTAGAACCTACTCTAAGCTATACTTTTTATCAAAAATGGTGAAATGGCCTTCAGGTCAGGGTGTGACCTGATAGTTTACACATACTGTGCAAATGTACAAAGTAAATGGTACCTCATCGAAGGCTGTCAGGCATACTTGTATACTTGTGAGGCAGCCCTACATTAAGCACTAACTTTTTGCAGGAATAGACGTCTTCCTAATTGTCCTCATGTAACGAACTCTATCAGTAGCAGCTGTTGTAAAGTCTATTGTAAACCTTCATACGCTGTTACCGATTTTCCTATAGGATGGGACGGGAAACAACATTGACCATGAGCGTTGGGTCAGATAAGGCCAAATAAGAACCCAAATAAGGTCAAATAAGAACCCATCTAGAATTTCCAAGCGTATATCATGCTAGGAGATCAGAACGGGTAGGGGACAACTGGAATTCTAGGCAAGTCGATACCCGAGGAAGAGGGAAGAACATTCACACAAGAGAAGATAGGTTTGAAACCATACTTATATACTTGATTGAAGTCCATAGTGAAGCACCCATAGATGGGTCATTTGCCCAGTAGGGGCTGAAAGGTCTATAGGGTCAATGTTACTCCTACCAAGGCAGCTACCCTGCTATTCTTTGTATTCAAAGTCTTTTTGCAGTACTGATCAACTTACTAGTACCTTTTTGGCTCCCTATAAGACCAACCTAGTTTAGTTAATATTGATAGGCTGGTCAGCACTGACCAACTCACCTAGGTCTTTGCCATTTCAATGAGTATCAGGCTAAGTCATTATTCATACATTGTTTTGCTTCAGTCATTTCTGAATAGCACTGACCAATGTCCCTATGACTAACCAAGGATAATCACTACGGGCTAAGGACTGCAGCAGTTAGATTATCTGTGTATGCAGTGAATGCAACGTGACATGAAAGGAGGCTGGATTTGTTCCCTGACATATTCACACCTTCTAGTGATTCAGCATCAGTCCATTAGTCCACCAGTCATTCAGTTCCCTTTACCTCCTGCCCTTTTACCAGCTCTTTCCCGTACTGCCCCTTTCAACTGTGTAAGATACTTGCAGCTATAGACCTACACCCGTGTCACCACCACCACCCCCTTTCCAACACAGCCCCTCCACTCCAATAGAGAATCAAGCGGTAGTACCCACTTGAGTTAAACATAAAAGCATTATGAGCTTAGGTTGGGAGATATCAAGGAAAGCAAAATGGGAAGTTGTCCATTGGTGACCTCGCACAAATTAGTACTGTATTTCACCAGTGATATATCCCAAATCTCAAGGCACAATCATGCTACATCTGTCATTCCATATCAGTTATAACTGCTGATCTCCATATCCTCCTTATGAATGGGTCAGAAAGCTGGTATTGAATAGAAAAGGGTAGTGGTATTTTGGCAAGTGGGTTATTGCAATATATGTTTGTAGTATCAGTGAGAACCACTGAACTCAGTATAATATGTTTTCATGATTACCCTACAGAGGATATAGAACTGTTAATAGTACAGGGCTTTGCCTGTGGTAACAGTAGTGTCGGTTTGTTGTAACCTCCTACAAAATGGTGCTGTAACTCACCGGACCCCACACCAGACCAAGGTGACCTTCAGTGATGCATCCAAACTAGAGACAAAATCATTCTACATCCGCCACTCTATATCAGGCCACTCAAAAAAAAGTATTTTTCTCATCACTGCGCGCATCATAAAAATCATGATTAGGAGAAACTATTTTTTACATTTTTTTTTCACATTTTTGATGAAAAATATGTTAAGATTTGAGAAATATAGGCAAATTTGGTAGCAAATTAAAGCTAATGCTACCAGTCATGCAGTCAGCTAGAAATAAGTTATAATAACTTTTGCTGATCAATAAACTCTGAATTACAAAAATGCAAAAATTGATTGTGAATATCCAAAATTGCCTAATGTATTTATGCCCCAAATTAAAAAATAAAATAAAAGTTACGCCCTCATCATTTTTTTAAACTCCTTGGTTATAAGAAAATTGTATTTGTTTGAGTGGCCGTAGGTGTAACTGCTGATCTCCGTGTCCTCCTTATGGCTTGCTTAGAAAGCAGGTATGGGGGGAAGAGGGATAGTGTTATTATGGCAAAATAATGGCTGCAGAATATCTATAGTTACAAAATCAATAATAACCAGTGGACAAAAAATAATGTTTTAAAAAAACTCCACTGCTAAGGGTGTAGAGCTATGCCTTTGGTGACAGTAGTGCCGCCCAATAGGAGAGTTGAATACCAACACAGAGAAGAAAAGTAGAGTAAAAAAAGAGAGTCCAGGTTGCCTCTAGAATGACTCCCCTCTTTAGGGGAGTCTGGGTCATCTATGGGAACTTAGGGGACTCTCCAGCTGACCCAAAGGAGTCACCCAGGGGAGTCATATAGCTCTGTGGGTCATATGACTCCCCTAGGTAACTACCTTAGTTCAGCTAGAGAGTCACCTATGAACCCTTAGGCGACCTGGACTCACCATAACAGGGGAGTCATTCTAGAGGCAACCTGGACTCCCTTTTGACACTGTTTTTTTTCCCTCTGTGAACTGTTACTATAACTCATGTGAATTAACATTGTGGAGTGTTGCTTAAAACTCAGAGACTTTCATGGCAGGGCGGGATGGGTTGGATTCACGTTTGAATCCATAAAGGGATGGAGAGCATCACACTGAGACCCTATGTCTTCATTACATGAGACATTGCGCTGGTATAACTATCCATGATAGAGCCAGAGGGAGGGATTACCAGGGGCTGTTGGGAGCAGAGGGTGGTGAGGACATTGAAATATGTGATAAGCATAGACAGGGGATATAATTGATGGAATGTCATTACAGAGGGACCCTGGCAACCTCTGCTACATTGATAATCTTTAGACTTTAGAACTTAGTCACTGATATCTAACCTAGTCATTATCTTTCTGGTATTCTTAATGAGCAACCTAGGTTATTAAATACTGTCGGGCTGGTCAGTACTAGCCAACCAATCTTAACCTTCAGTGAGTAATAGGATAGTTCCTCTTGAGTAAGGCAATAGTCATATTTTGTTTTGCATTAGTTATTTTCAAATAGCACTTTGTCATGCCTAACCAATGTCCCTACCACTAACATGGCATAGCCACCTTAGACTGAGCTTTTAAATCATCTGTGTGTACGTGATATTCATTTCAGGCAGATCATACATTCAAAGAGACACATCAGACACTATTTTGGCAGCACCAGACTATTGAAGTCTATGTTCACTTGTATCTGCATTTCAAGGTCACACATCACGCATCAGGTGCTAAAAGGAAAACAGGCTCACACTTACATTTGCAACTGAGAACACAGAGGTCTATGCGCTGTTGTACAGCAAACAAAATATATCTTCAGAATAAAACAAAAGCAACATTGAAGATCATCATGCTATATTTCAAAACTATCATTGTGTAGGTACAGATGACTGATTTTGACTTCTGAAAACGAAATTCAAAAATACTCTCTTGAAGCTACATTAATGGAAAACTGCTGTTTTGGTGGAAAGTTATTGAAACTAGTGTTAGTTCATAGAGATAATGCTTATTAATCAATCAGATATAAAACCAATTGATAAAATGTTGTGTAATGCATCTCCTGCCGTATCAATATTTGAAAACATGTTCAAAATGAATCAGTATATATCATCAGTTCAGACAAGCCTGGCTTACCTATACCATACAATTCTAACAGTCAGTTCTAACATGTAAACAGAAGGAGATGACTTGGACAGACACAGGGGAGCGAGTTGGGCAAGATCACCCTCCTGAGGTTCCACCCAGATTAACATGTGGCAGTTTGTCAATATGGGCAGTATATGGGTCCCTGACCTCGACCTTATCCTCAGCAGACTGTACCTTAGCAGCAGGACATCATATTTGACTGAACACTTACCTCACGGTACCACCATAATAGCCCCACACTACACCATTACTGTTTTTAACTGAAAGTAGAACACAACTGGTTTGGTTCCTCTATGAGGCTATTCTAGTTATTCATGGCTGCAATTGGCTTAAATAACATGTTTTGTGTGGTTAATCCTAAAATAAAAGATTAGTTAATTACAAATAAAAAAAATTATTATTGGCTTAACAGCTCACTGAATTGCAGCTGCTTCAGTAAATATTGTATTACATTTAACAGGATCTAAAAAATGATGAACGGCTTCACAAGGAACTCAACCAAACCGTCGGTTGACATTTTCAAAATGTATAAAATTGACTTAAGTGAATTAACAGTTTACCTGAGAGCCGGTGAGCCTTTTTCAATTGAAGTAACGTAAAACGTAAGTCAGCTATGACAATTTCTTTAATAATGTGTGCTAAATAGCAATGCGGCTCCTACACTGACAAGGAAGTCCTGATTAGCTGTCACTCGTGTCAACATACACCAAAACACTGCTTACACAAACCCTCACACACAGTGTCTACATCATGATGATGATCTTGTCAGGAAGCATTACTGCCACCTGCTCACATCCCTGTATAAGACATGATGAGATCCAACACTGTGACATGTTTTGTCAATACAACCCACGTCTACAAAGGGTGGTCCCTCATTGATTCATAGGGACGGCAGAGGGGGGAAGAGACAAAGAGCTGGTGGGAGGGAACGAGATAGATAGAGAGAGAGAGACAGCACTTGTAAGGCAGCAAGAATGGCATCATCACTCTGTATAAATATACCCATAGTTATTGCAATAATAAACATACTTCAAAGACCGCTGACATAACTGTCCCATATACATGACTAGCCCTGTTCTCACCCAGTGATGCAGATACCCAGATCGAAGGGGGGTGAATGGATCATTTGACGGGTGCAGAGAATAAAGAGTGAAGTATTATGCAAATACATGATTTGATAAATAGCCTATATTAGTGCCAGATACAGTAGTCAGTTATCGATATCACAATTACAAGAAGCTAACCGGGTACAATTGACAAGTGCCATGATATAACAACTAAGTTGGACAACATATGACGATGGCTACAAAGAAACAAGAAAACTATTGCTTCAGAAAGTAGTCTCTAAATCTGTGTCTTCCGAGTATATGTCTCACCACTGGGCACAGAAATGTTTCTGCTTGCCTAGAAAATTCACGTTTCTAACTTGTTTCTGACTGGCATGGTTTTCACGCGCTTCTACACATTTGTTTTTCTCTACCAAAAAAGATAAAAATGAATGTATGAAGGTAGTTAATGAGGCAAGTCAGTACATGTATCCATCCTGCTCCTCCTAAAACCGTGCCTGCCTCCTAACCTCCTACATATCTCTATCATTTTAAACCCTCAAGAATAGAAAGCAGTGTGTACAGTAGGTACTGCAGGTACAGTAAGCTACAGTAGGTACTGCCCCTAAGGGTTCTATAGTATGTGGTATAAAGAGAGTAGGCCATAGAACATGTTCAATAGGACTGTGATATCTGACGCTACTGACATTATCATTGTGATCGTGGGAAATGATGTATTGGGTACTCAGCTTTAGGCTATGGGGATTATCCATGTGGCTAGGGATTTGGAGCCACAGCTGAATGTGTGAAAGCGGCACTTCATACAAATTGTTAGCTTTGCCGCAGGCGCCTTGTATCAAATAGGGTTGTATGATGTCTTTGAAATTTGAGCACAGGCTAGATACAACAGTGTATGCCCATTCTGTATAGGAGGACGGTATCGCCGAACATGGATACAACAGAACAATGATAACCTACAGTACGACCCTGGTTCCCAATAGTTCTACCCTGCTGAAACCACATGCTTTACACTAGGCAGTAGGTGTATGACATGTTATGTATGAACAATCTCCTTGTTACACACAAGGTGTGCTTTAAGAGTTACCTGGAAATCTGATGAAAAGTTAGGTTTGATAATAAATGGGTGCGTTTTTAAGGATACAGGGATTGACTTTCAGGTGACAGTGGTTTTAGCGACAATGATGCTGACTGTTCTGAGTGTGTATAACGGTAGGTTGTCCCCTGTTGGTTCTACTATGCGCTGCATGCAGTAAGCCATATAGCATGGGGACACTGAGAGTTGTTATCCTATTCAATAGGTCTTCTGATATCTGACACCATTCACATTACTATTTTGGTCACATGATATGATGTATTGGGTACTAAGCAGAACACCTAGGAGATTATCCATGTGGTTAGGCTTTTGGGGCCACAGCTGAATGAGTGAAAGTCTGCCTGAAAGAGACCTGTAGAATACCCGATACAAAGTGTTAGCTTTGTCACAGGAGTGGCAAGCACAGAGCTCTTTGTATTGAATAGGGTACAATGATGTCTTTGAAATTTGACCAAAGGCTACGTCCAACAAGGAACGCCCATGTTGCACAGAAGAGGACTACACAGCAGGATAACCAACATTAAGAGTGCTCCCTACTTGTTCTACCCTACTGAAAATGCCACTCAGGATAGTGCATGTAATGTATTTACCATCTCTCACCCTACACATTGACATGTTTAAAGTAACCTGGTTTTAAGGATTCAGGGAAATACAAGATGTTATACCTGTCATAAGCAGGAGGCCAGGTCTTTCTCAGAAACATATAGATGGAATTTTTTGGGTACCCTTCTTGTTTTCAGTTTTCCTTATAAAATTTGTTCTTTCATATGCCAATCAAAGGCTCACCTGATATGTAAAGAGCTCTGCTGTTGTTAGTAATAGTCCTCAGGGGCCTGTTAGTTTGTTAACGTAAAGCCATTTATTCTAGAGGCTGTTGTAGCATAAGGACCACTAGTCTAAGCTTTTAAAGTTGCATGGTCTGTTTTTTTTCCATATTTTGAATTATATTCAAATATGTTCAAAATGGCGGTGCAATGTCATGTTTAGAGGATGGGATACAGTAAAATATCATTCATACCCAGCTAACAAAAAAATGTTATATTACGTCAAAATAACGTTTTATTAATGTAAATAACGTTATGCCGTAGTAAGGAGCCTTAGAGAAACGTTATATAACGTTATATAACGTTATAACATGTTGTCTAACGTTTTTTGTTCACTGGGTAGGCAATAAAAGGCAATTAAAATGGTCCCATCAAACACAGGTATAGCCGTTTACAGTGTATTTTCAATGGGCTGAAGTATAGCTTACACTCCAAAAGTCTCCAAAATTGAGCAAAAAACTGATTATTAGCTTAAATATAAGCTAAATTACGGGGAATAATGTTTAATAAAGTAGGTAGGACATAAGGTATGACCATATTTAACATTCTGGCTCAATTTTAGCAAAATCAATTTTTGAGTCCTAATTATCGGGACTATGCCACTTTAAACTGTTTTAAAAACGGTCCCTTTGATACTTCTGAGAAACTCCTTGCCATGCCATTTGGTGATCCTAGATTCTTGCTAACTTCCATAGTTTGCATCAACAATTTGAGAAGGTACATTGTCACCCTGCAATTTACTTTAATATTTTCAGTTAGAATATGCCAGACTAACATTGTGGGATAAATCAAGTATATCAAGCAAGGCAGTCCTGAGTACACAGTCTAATACTGCAATGAGGTGCAGAAGTTATAGAAAGCTTAGACTAGCCACCATTGTGTTGCACCAGGAAAACAGAGCAAGAGATTGCATAACCGACCTCTATTCAGGGATGCCATGTTATTTTTTCCTTCTCCAAACTCTTCCCTTTTTAACCATGAATCAATCTTCCACTGGAGGCTGGTGATGTATTACAGGAGGTGACTGAAGTGCCTGGGAGGTGTGTGAGGAGGCAGGGTGGGGGAAGGATGACGGAGGGAGATGGGATCACAGGTGCTGGCACACTCCTGACCTTAGCATGTAATTCAGCTCTTTAGCTGATATGTTGTCAGAGGCATATGCTTGTAATTGTTAGATATGTTGTTAACTCCATACTGTCCCCAAATGCACTTAGTACTGTTTCCCCTATGTATATCTTTCCCCTTTCCTTACGATGCACCCATTTTGAAAATATTATTTCCAGATCGATTTGAGGAGTGGATAGAAGTTTGCAAAATTGGAACATCACTCACAATCAAAGTCTAAATATCAAGAGGTTGATACATATGTGCTTTCATATTGCTTTATTCGTGCAAACTTGCCATTTAAAAAAAAAAAAAATAATAAAGTAAAAATATTGATTACAGGTGTCTCATCAATCTGGATGGTTACTTCAGGTGTATCATATTGTACTATGCATAGAGATGTGTGGTGACAGGTATATGTGCAGGTGGGCCGGGAGGGTCCCTAGATGCTGCCACGTCAGTGTGAAAATACCCACAACTTGGAGATACCTTACTAGTGAGTACAGGATATAAGATCACATATCTGTCATATAGACTCACTGTATCCAGAGTCTGTCTTCAGAATATGTCATTACAAATGCTGTGATATGCTATGTAGCATAATGCGTCCATATGGACCAACTCCTTTATTGATTATATTTGTGAACATCTTATCTGGATATTTGTAATTCATGGCCTACACATATATGTAGCCATGGCAGATTAAGAAAACTGATTTCAATTTCAACTTCAGTCTCCCTGCTTCTACACACTAACAATGTAGGCATACTGGTCAAATAGCTGTTTGCTCCATACTATGGGAATCGTGTTTCTAACAAAGTAACTTTGCTGCCACAAGATATTTCTGATAGGAGCCTAGGCACTATGTCTCCCTCCTTTACCATTTGTGCCAAATTCATTTTTAATGGACCCTGAGGCCCCCCTACTTTCTACCCACTACACGCTGCCCCTTTCTCACTATGATGGGGCCTGGGGCACCATTAATTATCAAACACCCTTACTCCATCTGCCATCAGTGGTCTTGTTGCCTGACAATGTGTACCTCACACTTTCTCTTATTAGGTCCAAGTCACATAAATGTTACAAGGAGCAGAGATGGATGATCCCATACCTTCAAAACTGGTTGTCAATGTCTGTCTTTAAATGTAGGTCATGAATACAATGTTAACTTAGACACTGGACGCATGCACGATCATTCCAGAACTGTCATGATCCTAAATCTAATTTAACCGCATGCAAAACAGTGTCCTTCTATTAAATGGAAATCCAACCAAGGGAAAATATCCAGCCAGCCCCTGTATAGAGTAAAGCCTTCTCAGAGCCTCATTTACACCACCAACTCCAGTATTGATATCAGCTCTAATTTATCTCATTTGATGCTCCTCTCACATCACACATTTTCCTAGACCATCTGTATTAGTATAATCTATACATAAACCTACAGACATGCAGACATAAGTGTTGCACTTTTCATATATGTTTTACTTGCACTGCTCTAAGGCTCCCCTGCTGGTACCTGGTGTTTTGTACCTGAGTGTCACGTGGCCTGGCACAGATTACCTAACTGCATTAACAGGATCCGATGGAAGTAGTGGAAAAAGGTAGATATAGTATGGGGTTACATGCAGGTCTATACCAAGAAAGAAGCCTGATCTATATATAAAGGGGGATAAAAGGTGCAGGGACATGCAAGGTAGTTAAGAGGGAGCCCAGTGTATACCTGTTATCAGTTAAGGACTGCATCTATCTCATAGTAAATTAGAAAGGCCACTCTAATGTATTTCTGACTATTATTTAGGGTACTGGATGGAGCAGAGTAGCAGTCAATATTGCCACAAATCAATGTTTGTCTTATCAATATAAAAGCAGCTACCAAGTAGCTTCTCACTTTGTTCGGCAGTTTTTCACAAAAAAAGTCCAGACAGTACCTTGTTTTCTAATGTAAGGGACAACCATTTACAGTTTAACAACTAGCAGCACTGTGGTGTAGATGAATACCCTGTAACACTGCTCAGTGGTCTTATCGGACACCCGTCAAGCAGTATCCGCTTGCCACAGGTCAATCATTGGGAGGCACTTATTATCCACCTCTGTGGGTTTGAGTTGGGCTCTGTGACACTCCGGCCTCCTGGTTTTTAGATCATCTGACCTATAAATACTTACTCAATCAGTTTTTTACCTGGTGGATGTCGTTGGATAAAAGTGGTGGTGGTACAAGTGTGGTTAGGATAGGAGAGTGGGTAGGGTATTTGAAAATGTGACGTAATGGAGGTATTGGTATGTTGTTTTTTGTGATAATAATGTCATCTCGTACCATACCCATTTTCAATGAGGATAGCTCTTATCAGTTTCATGCAACAAGCAACCCAAGGTTATCTAGCAGTAATCAATACAATATCAAAGTGCTAACACTTAGTACATTGAAGGGTCAAAAGAACCTTTAATGGTGTTATAACATTGCCTTTACCTGTAGCACACTTGTCCGAAGGGTAAATGATACTCCCACATTTGTAATGCTCCTATAGTTCAGCCATGCGCAGCTCTCTCTGCCTTTTTTGCTGCCAACAGTATGGAAGTTGAAGAGAGACACTAATACTCTCTGGAAAGAGCAACCTTCACAGCGCCTGATGATTGAATACTACTACCAGAAAACTTGTGCCAGGACGATGGACAACCAAGGCTTTGATGGAGAGGAAAACATGTTCTCTTTGGGTTTGGTTAGAGGTAGAATTTGATGCAACAGTACTTGGCCATATATCAGGTACATCTTTTGAAAATAGCAGACTTATTTATGTTTTGCCATTGTGACAGTTGGTATCTTTGTAATTGTTTACCACCATTTTTGTTGATGATTGATGGAAATGCATTGGTGCATAATAATGACTAAATAAGCTCTAGCTTTGCGGTGGTATAACATCCTCAAAGAAAACTAAGGTTGAGACCCTATGTGCTTTCCTACAACTTGAGTGATGCAAGATGCAATATCACATGACAAGACTTGCTGGACATTATTAACTTCAACTGGCAAGGCAAATTTCTGTGTTCAATAATTAACCATGGAAACCATTATCAAACTGTCTGGGGACTGCCTCCTACAGTGGATAGGTCTCTGCATATGCCCCTAATGTCAAATCTTGGTTTCTTGTTCTACATGGTAGAAGTCTTTTATTTGTGCTTTAGGAATCTTCACTATTGAATGGCAGAACTAATTGCCTCTACAGAAAGCTGTATTTTATACTTTGCAGACTTCAACCCCACGCTCCGGTATATCGTCTGAGTACTTGTCCTGGCTCCACTCCGACTGTCAATGGAGGGGAACCGGAATCTGTGCAATTTAACCACTGAGACTGCTAACTCCTGAGCCAAGCATAATATATCACTGAGTGACTGGCTGAACCTCCTGTTCAAAAACTATAATTACATACTGATAGGTGATACGCTATCAACAGTTACTTCACTCAAATGATCAAATGTCAGAAAAGTTATTCACTGATGACATCTTGTTCCCAAATATGACTATATAACATATAGCATAGTTGTACAGTGACAGATTCCTAAACTTTAATTTCTGGCACATTGAAAAGGTGTTACATTCAAACAAAACACTTACTACATAGACCTAACAATAGAAAAGTGCCAGCCATTCTGGCTGTAAAAGACCACACTCCCATTTATGCCGCCGTTTCATCATGATCCATAGGGTTAACCTCGAAGATCGTCCCGGGAGAAATTAGAGCGATGTAGTCTGATTAAACTTCTCACAAACTATGGTTCAAATTATTGCAACGAAGAATTAAAAATGGCAGGTTACTGTGATTTTGTCTCTGTATCGTGAACTGTCAACTATAAAACTTGTTTTCAAAAATTGAAACACACTATTTTATGTAAGGAGTGTGAACTCTGGATATATGCATATATATAGCATTGTAAATATAATGATCGATAATGTCAAATATCTTGACAACGGGGAGAGTGTCCCTCAAAATGAGAAACCTCACACCAATAGTTCAGTTTAATTTTATGATTTAGTATATCCATATATGGATATCCAATAGTTCTGGATGTATCAATGCTCTTGTGTTTGATAAATGAGAGGCTTTCTAACATCCTGTTTGGTGAAGTTATTTATCCTTCAACTAGCCGTACATCAAACATTGCCTTGTGCAGGAATAGATCCTGTCATCTTGCGCTTTAAACAGACACAGCATGATATAAGCTAACAGGAGAACAGACACAACATGATATAAGCTAAAAGAAGAACAGACACAACATGATATAAGCTAACAGGAGAACAGACACAACATGTTATAAGCTAAAAGAAGAACAGACACAACATGTTATAAGCTAACAGGAGAACAGACACAACATGATATAAGCTAACAGGAGAACAGACACAACATGATATAAGCTAACAGGAGAACAGACACAACATGATATAAGCTAACAGGAGAACAGACACAACATGATATAAGCTAACAGGAGAACAGACACAACATGTTATAAGCTAACAGGAGAACAGACACAACATGATATAAGCTAACAGGAGAACAGACACAACATGTTATAAGCTAACAGGAGAACAGACACAACATGATATAAGCTAACAGGAGAACAGACACAACATGTTATAAGCTAACAGGAGAACAGACACAACATGATATAAGCTAACAGGAGAACAGACACAACATGTTATAAGCTAACAGGAGAACAGACACAACATGATATAAGCTAACAGGAGAACAGACACAACATGTTATAAGCTAACAGGAGAACAGACACAACATGATATAAGCTAACAGGAGAACAGACACAACATGTTATAAGCTAACAGGAGAACAGACACAACATGTTATAAGCTAACAGGAATACAGACACAACATGTTATAAGCTAACAGGTGAACACACACAACATGTTATAAGCTAACAGGAGAACACACACAACATGTTATAAGCTAACAGGAGAACACACACAACATGTTATAAGCTAAAAGAAGAACAGACACAACATGTTATAAGCTAACAGGAGAACAGACACAACATGATATAAGCTAACAGGAGAACAGACACAACATGATATAAGCTAACAGGAGAACAGACACAACATGATATAAGCTAACAGGAGAACAGACACAACATGATATAAGCTAACAGGAGAACAGACACAACATGTTATAAGCTAACAGGAGAACAGACACAACATGATATAAGCTAACAGGAGAACAGACACAACATGTTATAAGCTAACAGGAGAACAGACACAACATGATATAAGCTAACAGGAGAACAGACACAACATGTTATAAGCTAACAGGAGAACAGACACAACATGATATAAGCTAACAGGAGAACAGACACAACATGTTATAAGCTAACAGGAGAACAGACACAACATGATATAAGCTAACAGGAGAACAGACACAACATGTTATAAGCTAACAGGAGAACAGACACAACATGATATAAGCTAACAGGAGAACAGACACAACATGTTATAAGCTAACAGGAGAACAGACACAACATGTTATAAGCTAACAGGAATACAGACACAACATGTTATAAGCTAACAGGTGAACACACACAACATGTTATAAGCTAACAGGAGAACACACACAACATGTTATAAGCTAACAGGAGAACACACACAACATGTTATAAGCTAACAGGAGAACACACACAACATGTTATAAGCTAACAGGAGACAGTGAAGAAGCCCCTCAGACACAGCACTTTAACCGTTTAAAGTTAGTACATCCGATGTTTGGGACCAAAAGAAAGATTGTCCTAAAAGTGAGTCAGAATGTTCACAAACAACATATTTGACTTCTTATTTGCTCCATCCCCCCTAATTGTGCCCTAATTCGATTTTATTGCCCAATTTTATCATATGGTCATTTTGGAATATAAGCTTGCACTCTTTTATTCACCCCATTGAAAATACTGTAGAAAAGCCCATGGTGACTTATTACCACCCATTGATGACATCTAATCAACCTCTATTCTCTAAATATTATACTTTTACAGTTTATGGAATACATTCAAGTAAGATTTAGAATTTGAGGAAAAATCAGATATACCAACTTTAACAGTTGTTTAAGGACGCATGTCACTTAAAGATATTTGTCATCAGATGCCTCAATGCAGCCTCACAAGTAACTCGCCTGTGCTGCAATGGTGCCAACCCTTTGGGGTTGGGATCATCTATGAATACAGCACTAGCAAGTTGCTTGCCAGTGCACTGCATTCATGCCGACCATGGCATAATATGCCAACCCAATATACTGACTAAGGTGTGTTGGTCAGGACTGACCTACTCAATGTCAACTAACCGAGGTTGGTCGTATAGGAGGTAAAAAAACCACTTAGTTAGGCACTATAGTGACAGAGATTCATCGCATAGGGAGCCAAAGAATATAAGTGTGCCTGAAAAGTCTAGCCTGTTTCTGATAGAGACCTTTGATACTGTGTAAATAGTTGATGCCTAACACTGTGTCTCTATCATCTCACTGGAAACATGAACCGTTAGAGGGTTTTAACTTATTGCAGGAATTACGAAGATAAAGCAAAGTCCTTTCATGATACAGAGGCTTACTGCAGCAACTACATCTAATCCTTGTAGCAGAACATTTTTCTGCTCAACAGCCATTAACATATGCATTTGCTAGCTGTATTTAGCAAAATAATTATCTAATAATGATAATATCACTCAGTATCATGAGATTGATGAATTTCCCATTCCTATGCGATCTGCCAAAAATATTCTCAAATTATATACTTATATATTATATATTTCAACTACCCAAAGTGGCCAATAATTATTGTTTAGCTATTCCCGTAACTTTCTGCCAATTTATCTTCTTTCTTATTTTCTCCCTTTTTCTCTACCACACTCACTGACTGCTAAATGTGTGAGTCGTTATTTTGATTTTTTTCTTTTTCAATATCACAAACTCTTAAATAATGCTTTAATGGGATCCAGCTAAGGACATATAAGATGTGATGTTGTAACCCTAAATAGAGGGATTTATGCAATTTTACATGTGAATTAAACTTTGTTCAGGTGCTACTGTATGTATGCTTTATCAATATAAGAGCCTCACTTTCGCGTATAAATTTTGTTTTCCAATTAAAATTCTTCTTTCAATTAAAGACATGTTTCACCAGCCATGGAAGATGATGGTTGGATATTTACCTTATCTACTGTATTTACATCTATCAAAGATTGTTACAGACCCCGACACTAAACTGGGGAATACTTAAAACAGACCCGCGGCCATTTGTAATACTCTCAGTATAAATTAAAGAAGACCTACTTACTTACCTGTTAACAAAACAACATTTGCTTTAAGTCATCAAAGCATCCATTGATAACAATAACCACCTGCCAGCCAACCATTTGTGTCTTTTCGCTCTGCTCTATATAGCATTCCGGCAGGTGTCAACCTGGTGGAGAGGGAAGGAACTAGTGGTGACAGGTTGGCAGCAGGTAGTGGAGATGGTTTCCTGTGCTGGCACCAAGGACCACTTCCTGTTGCTGTCCAACACTTCCTGTCTGGCCTGCCCTACTTCCTGTGCCGAGGGCTTCCCCCGGGCCTCTGTGTCTGTCGGCATGGCAACTGCCTTGTGTAAGAGGTTGGACCATCTACACAATAAGTTAAGAACAACGGAGGGGTGGCTGAAGGCAGCAAAGAGGCATTGGTAAATCCAGGGGGTCCCTGATTGGCTCCCATTTCCTATAATTCAAAATATGGATTGGAAATAACTCCCAGGAATCGACTTAGTTCGAAACCCCTGTATCCTCGCTTCCCAACCATATCCTTCCCCCTCTCTTTGTTCTGCCCTCCCCACAATGTCCTGCCCTTCCCATTATCATTCAAAGAAGTGTGACAGGTCGCAGCATCAAGTCTAGAGCTATATTACAGCTTTTGACAACTGTGTGATCTTTGCTACAAAAGGCATAGCGGCTGCAGAATAACAAAAACTAGTATCAGCCCGCTAAACACTGCACATATTGACAGATTACAAAGAGCACATAAAGGTACTGCTAATACTACCCTTCATCATATTTCCATTCAAAGGCCGACCTAAATGCTACATGGTACATTGGATGTATCAGAACATATAACTGATCAATACACACAGGTGGGGAGACTTGTCCTTGGGGAAGATGTGTTGAATCATGTGACACTCAGTTTTATATGGATCTCTTCTGAACTGAACCAGGGATGGTCATACACAAGGTTACCAGCAGTAGCCTTGGTTCAGCATAGACAGGATTGGATCTGGCATCATGCCGCTATGTAGTACATTACATACAACTCTCTATGGTGTCACATGGTACTGCCTGGCACTGATGTCATGTAATACTATTGCATGTGTTACAAGTTTATTTATAACACAGGTTAAAGCCTGTTGTTTACCTAGTCATGTCAGGCAGGTGGACTTTGACTCATCAGGATGTGTCCGGCTTCTAGCAGACTAATGCTTGTGTTAGCATCAGGGTTAAAGCTCTCTTGGGGGAATTCACTAGATTTTTTTCTAAAATTAGCCCTGAACCAAAAAAGACCAGCGGAGTTTCTAAAGATTCTAAGAACGTCCACCAGGTAGGGTAATTTGGAATATCCAAGCTTGTTTTTTTTCTGAAGTGCATCCCTTGAACGACCTCCAGGAAATACCAAGAAAGAACCTAATATACAACTCTGACTGGGGACACATAAGGACCATATAGGGGTGTGGTTCTGGGACTGACTGTCAGCACACAAAGACATTCATCACATCATAAAGCTGTAGCCGCCATATTGCATTATTGATCTGCACTGCCCCCTAGTGGGGCTCACACACACTAGAGCCTAGTCCTGTTTTACACCACCAGGAGGCATTGCATGAACAATGCATTGAGCTGAGAGGTAACCGCAAGCTTCTGATGGTATTGCTTGCTCATAGCAGGTTCAGATACTATCAACATAGCTTGCTGTGTGTTAGTTAGTTATGATAATCTGTTAGTTACATCCTCTTGTGACCTTTTGATTTCCTCTTGGATCGAATCACTCTCTACATATCTACCTGATCTCAGGATGATCTTTCTCATTACATGGTAGTGGAACTTATTTGTGCTTTTGGATTCCCAATCTGTAATATGCTGTACAGAAAGCTGCAGTTGACTGACACCTTGAATGCTTTCATTACACCACTATTCAGGGCCCATTTTAAGAAAATCAAAATTATTTAGGCATTTTGTAACAGAATTGTTTTTTGAGTTGGATTAAGATAATTTGGGTGTGCTGAATCCAAATCTGCCATATAACATTTCATATCTTGATGTTATCTGGCCGAAACTCCAAAACAAAATGGCTGCTAATTTTGATTTTGAATTTTCATACTTGCTGGATATAGAATTCATCTGGTCATAGAGGTTACCAAGTAAAAGAGGTCATCCGATAATAGACTCTCTACTTGTTTTGATCTGGTGAGACTTAGCCTGTAGATCTACCTGCTGACAGAGTGCTGCTGTAATGTAGCTTTGTTGGGTGGATGTGGAGAAAAAGGGAGACTGTGGTACAAGTGTGGTGAGGCTAGAGGAATGGGCAGGCTTTTTAGGTGTAATATTATGGATGGATTTGTCTGTTGGTGAGATTGTGTTTTATCTCAGACGATGTTATACTGCATTAGCAGTGTATTCAGCTGCTGTAAATCTGCAGCTGCATTTAGCAACCAGCGTTCATTCTGTACAATAAAAGCAACTCTTCTTTGCTGCATCTTACTGATGAGGCATGGTCTTACCTTCATTGAACAGCCTGGCCAGCAAGGACCTTTCAATATGATGGCAGCTTACCCTAGTAGCTATCCTAAGGAAGTAGGGAAGATACTACATACCTGTGTAAAATATCCGTTGAATTAACTACAAAAAGCACCCATTGTAAACTGACTACAATGCCTTCACTAGAACATACCGATGCTAGAAAAAACCCTTGCTTAAGGTTGATCGCTACTCATGGCATATGGACTAATGCGCAGCTTTTTGCGCATATAGATTAAACCTGTCAGAATCAGCCAATATTAGAGGACTGGATACATATACATAACATGCCCACTAAGCCATATTCAAATATTGGACAATTCCAAGCAAAATTGAGCACTTCATTGCACTTTAAATACTTGATATATTTGGAGCCAGTGATGTAATTTTAACATATTTTAAAATGTTGGAATTATTAATCATTATCGAGATTGATATATATCTCTTGACTGTGCTTCAAACAAACAAGAGTATAAAAAAATTTACAATTTTGACCACAATCCTAGGCTTTTAACACATTATTTTGGCCTTCAAATATGAGATTTAGACAGTTTTTGTCCTTTTTTTTAAGGCCCAAAACCCGAAAAATATGCACGGGACCCCCTATCAAAATTACGTTTTTATGTTAGCAAATTATCTAAACTATTTTTTGAGAAAGTAAAAAAAAAAGTCTATGGATCTTTTTTGCTAATATTTAAGATTTTGTTGAAAAATTTAGCATCAAATTTAGTCAATCGTCCTACAACCACCACTTTTCTTTCACAAAAGGGTTGATTTTAGACCATAATCTAATTTTTCCCATTCAAGGACACAATATAGGATTATTCATTTGAAATAAAACATTGATGTGGGCAGTGGTTCACTTAGAAAAGAAATCGTGAAGATTTCCCAATTTTTGGTATTTTTTGCCAAAAATAGAAAAAACCTTTTTTTTTTCAAAAATCTGTATAAAAATTAATAGCTTGGGGCCCCCACTTTTTTTACATTTTCCATTTCTAAATGATCTAAACTACCATTAGGCAAAAAATTAGGAAATTCTATGGATGAAAAGTTAAGAGTAGCGATCAACCTTTAAGAACACTGACACACCTACATGACTGCTTAACGCTTCAATTTGTCAGGTCCCAGCAGCTGTCTTTGCCTTATTTGTCTCCTGTCAGAGAGAGTTAAAGAGGGTCAGCAATCATCCCTCTCTGGGATCCCAGTTGGGCTGACCACACAGGTGGCACCTGGTGATTGGATCTTTTACCTAATGAGATAATTGAGCATGCTGCTGTGATGTGATGAATCCTTTGTTTTCTTGGATTGAAAAAATACTGTGTGTTTTGTGAGGTTAGGGCTCAGCTGGAGGTTCACTTTTTGTGAGTATGAGAAGAGGGATGGCTTTTGGTAGTGGGTGGTTAGAAAACAGAAATGTTCCTTGGATCGGATAGTTGGTGTCAAGAAAAGGTTAATTCAGTGTAGAATAGGCAAAATTGTAGAATATCAGTTTTAAACTTGATTCAATTTTGAAAAACAAAATTTGTTTTGGGTATCAGTTAAGTGCACTGGACGCTAAATATATCTCATACATCAACTTGGTAACCTGTATACATCAGTATCATCATGCATGATATAATGGCAACACTGGTGAGTTACTTGTTGGAAATCCTTCGGTGGGTAAAAGCCCAGTTTGGCTCAAGGCAGCCAAGAGTGTCTAAGGGCTCCGATTGGACCAGAATAAGGTCTGGCCTTTCCCAATGCGATACATATACATCATGACAATATAACCGCTTTAGCTTTGTGGTGGTTTATATACTGTCCTGAAGGAGGTAATTTCCTAACCCTAATGCAGATTTCTCTACAAAGGAAAAATATATGTCCAGATGTTATAGTCTGGATTTGACCTTCTAGAGGGTAGGGCGAAGATCCCAAATTGATGTTAGACTAGGGTCAAACCTTTTCTGCACACTTATTATAGGTGTTGAGGATTAGGCCCCATACATCATGAAGTCCAATATGATATGTATACATACTATTGGACTGGAACTGCCTTGACTGTTCAATATTTGTTGTTGGATAGTTAATCATAGAAAGGGTTTCTACATTATAAGCTAAGCTATGCATATAACATTACTGACTAGAGCATGAACCTACAGCTTTAAAATGAATATAGCTTCACAATGATATCCTACCACAGATGCGCAAGAAGAAAAGTACTTATCCCACCAAGATTCTAGGGATTTTTAGTAAGCTGAACGTACAAGTAGACGTAGCTATTACATAACATGTAACGTAGCAACCATTCTAATGACGTCATCAATGTGTGTGCTCTTTGATACGTCCAGTGACAGCTACGTACGTCAAAGTCGTGGCAAATCAGTTTGCTACGTTCACCACTACATATCTAAATAATTGGGCCAACCTATCTTTATGAAAATTGATGAGAGTCATGTTCGAGTATATGTGGCTATGCTCAGTGAAAATGGCAAAGATTAAAAAAGTGGAACATGTAGAGAATTAGATTCAAATAGAGACATAATTTTCATTGCGCAACCACTATGCCAGGGAGGGCCTGGGTGCAAAAACTCATTTTACTGACATACGTAGAGGGTCACGTAGCTCTCCCTATGTGTAGGTCTACGTCTGTGTTCAGCTTGCTAAAACTCTCTACTAGCTTAGAATTATGAGGAGCAGTTGTTAAATGATATACAACATTAAGCTTATTGTGTACACTGGTATATTCTTATACTTATTTGATGAGCAATCTGTATTGCACTCACAACACACACTGCAATGATTTACCATGGGAACTTCTGGACTGCTGTCCGGGTTGTACAGTGTTGTAAAGGATTGCCCTTTGAGAGTTCATACCCTCAATATGCAACTGTCTCACAATGCTCTATGGGGGTCTGCAATACTTCACAGGTCTTCCCAGGAGAAATCAGAGTTTTGCAGTCTCATTAAACATCCTTCTGAACAGTCATGGTTATGGAGAGCCTAGTGAACAGAATGTTTCTGAAAGGATAACCTGCATATAGTTGGCTGTCGAACTCATCCATTCACACGCTGAGGTAGAAAAACATCCATTTGGGTCATTTGGGTAACATTGGAAAACATACATTTGTCTTTAAATTGCATTAATGCAAAAAAAATCCTTATGAATGATGTTCATGGTGAGTAAGGTTTGACATTTTTATCTTAAATATTAGTCCAGTGTGCATTATATATATACAAGATGTTTCACACAAACTGTAATTACATATAATTGCTCAAGCAGCTTAGTTAGAACCAAAATAGATCACATATATTCTCCTTTGAATTTTGACTCGAGCATGTACATCAAAGCTGTACATGCTTTATCCTCTTTGTCAACTGTCTGAGTATGGTCATGAAGCTAATCACAAACTTTGTTTGACTTGTTTGCTGACATCTTATTTATCATATAACTCTTTTAAAACTTTATACAACTTTATGCCATAGTAAGGAGCCTAGGGGAAGCCTTATGAAATGTTGTATACAGTTTTTTGTTGACTGGGATAAAGTATTAGTGACATGCAAGGTTGGACAGTATTGAATTGGAAGAGATTTAACTCTTCAAAGGATTGACATTGGGTTAGTTTCTGTGTTCACTTCTACAACTTTTAGGTTTACCCTGGTAGTCCTTTCCTACATCCTGATCGTATACAACATAGACTGCCTGAAGTGAAGGGAAATGGGCCTCATCTGACATCTAGATATACTACTCTGAGGTTAACCCTGACAGATTAAGAGGGTTGAGTGGGTTTTGGAACCACATTTACCACTGTAGCTTTTAAGGGCGGTACTCGATGGTCCCTAGAGGTGGCAGAATTGGGAACAAATTGAATGTGGTGCTGCAGTATCAACCAATGGGAGACAGGATGTGTTGGCTGAAACAAGTCAGGGGTTGCATCCTGTGTGGTGTGACCGGTGCATATGTAAGTGCTGTAAGGGTTAGTATAGGGACTCGACTAACGGTCGTTATTAACTTCTTTAAAGAGGGAAGTGATAGTTATCATATAGGTAGAAAGGAGGGTTTTATAAGTCTTAATGAATCAAATTAGGACTGTGTGGATAAATATGGAGTTTGATATCATAGCTGCTTGGGATCACCTAAAGTGACTAAGCTGTGGCTAGGCGACAGATTAATCGTGAGCAGTATCTGTCGCTATGCTTACACGACAACCAGTGGATCTCTACATGGAGGAACACAACCCATAGTATTTGAATAGCATTGCCATTCTGCCTCAAACACGCCTTTATCTTTTGTGGTAAGCATCTTACAAGTAATCACCTATCCCTTCATCACTTCTTTGGAAAGAGCTTAAATCTAAAACACTCTTTAAAGCTTCACATAGACAGCCTCAGGCAGTAAACAGCTACATTATTCACCATAGGTAGCCTACAGCCATGAGCTATGAGACACATCACACCTAGATACAAGAGCCTCATATGTTATACATGGGTCGCCCCATAGCTGTGATGGCAATGTATACACAATACTATCTGATACAGCTAATTGTCCTACACAAGTCAAGGTAAGGTCCTGCATTAGCTATTTAGCAACCTACTTTGCAGAGAAAACTGAAAGCAATTTAATTTATACTAGAAACAGTATGTACGGTGGCCGACAAGGCTCACTTAAAAAAAAGTAGTATGAAACCCTTTGCTGATGGCAGAATGTGCTTAGAGAGCAGAATGTTGAAAAAGTTGACAGTTGACAGCAACGATTTCCGCAGTTGACAGTTGACAGCAAGTTTTTTCTATGTTTAAAAAATTCCAAAAAAAAATCACTTCTGAAAAAAGAAAAAACTTTTTTTCCCCCATGTTTATAGTGAATTTGTTTTGTCTTTTAAATTAATAATACTTTTTTTTGGAGTGAGCCTTGTCGGCCACCGTAAGTATGGGTTCTTTCAGCATAGATATGTATGTGTGCCTCCTCCCACTGCTTCTACCTGAGTGCCATGTGCTGCCACAGATTCCCACAATGAGGGCATTCTGGGAAGGCTGGCTATATACTGCGCTAATTAATACTAGTTATTACCTGTACCACACCTGCCAACCTGCCCTGTGCAGACAGCTCAGTGTCATATGACCTGCCACTTCTCACCCTTCTGGGAAGGCTGCTTTTATACAGTAAGTCTGCCACACCCGACACTGTAAGAAGTTACTGTATTTAAACAGCACAATGTGTTGTACATTTACAGCACTTTTTGCTGTAGTTGGTATTACAGCACTATTTGCTGTATAATTACAGCATAATATACCGTAAATTGGGTCTCCAGCAATGTTGCTGTACATTTACAGTACATTGTGCTGTAGATTTCCGCCACTAGGTGGCAGCAGTAGACTATTTCTGTATTAATTATTCCACCAAACCCTTTCCCAGGTCAAATAAAGCCTCACAAACTCTCTAAACATCGTAAAATAAGAATGGATGAGAGAGATTGAATGCAGTTATCATTAAGTGTATTTATATTTGCATAATTGTGTTGACTAATACAAAAAACAGCAAAAGTATAGAATAGACACCACATTGGTGGGAAAAGGTAAAAACTTTAGTACCCGGACTGGGGAAAAGCTGTTATCAAATACGGTTCAGCTGTATTGAAGCAGGATTAAACCATTATATTGTGTAGTGTGTATTATTCTAGCTGAGATTGAACTATTATACAGGAAAGTACTCTCCATACATGTGTATTAATTGATATAAACTGACGAGAACAACAATATGAAACCTACAGTAGAAGTTGCTGTAACTGTACAGCACCCAGTTGCTGTACATGTACAGCAAAATCTACTGGAACAAAAGTTGCCAGCAACTTTTGCTGTAGATGCACAGTAGAAGTTGCTGTAAATTTACAGTAGATGTTGCTGTAAATTTACAGTAGAAGTTGCTGTAAATTTACAGCAAGTCAGTTGCTGTACACCTACAGCAAAATATACTGGAACAAAAGTTGCCAGCAACTTTTGCTGTAGGTTTACAGTACTTACTTCTTACAGTGTATAACTGGCCCTACTTATACAGCCTAGTACTAGGAAGGTACATTCACTGCCAACGTTATCCTCCTTCTGGCTGTCCTGGAAAAGGAGAACACTTAAAGTGGCATTCACACCGAGCATGTCCCATTCATATTTTCTAATACTGTTCTAGTCTACTGTAATTTATAGTTAAGTATGAGTGGTGATATTGCCCCTTTAAGGTGTGACATTTCACAGTGATATACAACTTCATGTAGGTGAGGGGTCCTACAACACAGGACTCATGATTCATTAGCAGCTAAGGTTTTAACAAGACCTCAGCTTGGAGAGTGTGTAGGCTATAGGGTACCATGGGAAGGTGTGCAAATAAATGTCCACTCTCATTTCTGCAGGCCCCAGGACTCTACAAAGAGGTGGTGCCATCTAAGGTATGTTGTGTACACTACCTCTTTGTAGAGTCATGCTAAGATGAAAGTGGATATTTAGTTTCACACCTTCCCATGGCACCCTATAGTCTACTTACTCTCCAACAGAGGTCTTGTTGAAACCTGTGATTAGCAGCATGTAAATCAGCATCATATCCTATATGAGAAATATATTAGATATGAAATTTAATATTGTCCAAACAATAATTTTTGATGTGTCCATTCTAAAGAGAGTTCAATATAAATTGCAGCTAGTGGTGTAGTCCTCACAAGTCTACAGCACTACACTGTAAAAATATTCCGTTGAATAAACGGAGAATCAATGCAAAACTTAACAGTGGATCATCGTAAATGTGATAACGGTGCGGCAATGTAAAGTCAACCAATTTTACTGTGAATATCTGTAATCCAGTACGGTGAAACACAGTTTATTCATTTACGGTGAAGCTTTGTCTTGTGAAAATATTCCGTTGAATTTACAACGAATCAATGTAAATTTTAAGGTGGATCTTTATTATATATCATTACAGTGGGGCAATGTAAAATCAATCAATTTTACTTTGAATATCCGTAATTTAGCACATTGAAACACAGGTTTTTTTAACGGTGAAACACAGTTTATTTATTTCACGGTAAAGCTTTGTTTAATTGTTAATGTTAAGTTTTATCACACCAGTTGGCAGTTCGGTTTATGAGGAGATTTTCATCATTGCTAAAAACAGTGAAATTACAGTGAACTTGAAATAGCAGTGACCATTATTTTAACGGTGAAAGTCTCCGTTATTTTGACAGAATCTTTTTTACAGTGTATCTTCTAATAATAAATGAGATCCCTGTCCCTCTGCTCAATGTTCCCATCTGACAATTACCTTCAGCTGACTCCTACCGCAGGGGAGTTCATGTGAGACACAGATTATCCACCTTTGGGGTTTTAGCCTGACTGCATGGCACTCCCAGCTCATAATTATTGCATCATCAAGCTGGGGAATACCAGTTATACCAGAGTAGAGACATCCTGGCTATGGCACTGTGATGTGTAGTGGTCTTTGTTTTTAGTATAACATAAAATGTCCTTCAACAGTTAAACAAGTCTGCAGTATCAGGCTCTCGAGAGACTGTCTCAATCGGGCCCTTCGCAGCTTTCTTGCTCTTCCTGGTAAACCATTGGATTAAACCAGTCTAGCATTCCCCATATAGATGCATATATCCTCTAGTAATTCTAGGATGCATTATATTAAATTTCTGGTAGCAAGTTGTCTAGCTCATTCTAAATATGTAAGCTAATCGCCACTCTACCCTGATCTAGATGTAGTTGCATATCACTGGAGCTAAGAATAGCTCCTCCACGTTAAGGAGAAATTAGTGAGGCCAATAGTGTTCAGCACTGTATTCTGCTGTTGCGGTATGATTAGAGTAGGTCACCATTATGGCTATCCATCTAGTCACCACAGACCAACTCACAAAATCCCTTGGATGAGATTGGGGACCATATGCTTTAGCATGTGGTGAATGAATAGTTCTCATGTAGGGGAGAGAGGGGCACGTTGACCACCTGGGCACATTGAACTACTCCCTTTCTGGCTCAGTCTCATGAGTTTGTAACATTTCAAACGTCTTTGACCGGTGCCGTCTTTGACCGGTGCCGTCTTTGACCGGGTATGTGATTAAAATGAAGAAAAAAGTACTTATATAGTAAAGAAATTTAAGCTTCAACTTCTTCATGTAATAAACATTCTATGGTTGTTTTACCCAATTAAAAAAAATAAAAATAATGCACATATTAAGGGTTCCTTTTGGGCTTTTTTTCTTCAGCAGGTCAAAGACGTCACCGGTCAAAGACGCCGCCGGTCAAAGACGTTTCAACTGTTACAAACTCATGAGACTGAGCCAGTAACATAAATATATGAAATATATCAATTTTAAATAATGCCTCGAAATGATGTGTTATAGAATATCATACAAAAAATTTACCCATTTCTTTACTATACACTACTTTTTTCTTCATTTTAATCACATACCCGGTCAAAGACGGCGCCGGTCAAAGACGCCGCCGGTCAAAGACGGCACCGGTCAAAGACGTTTGAAATGTTACAAACTCATGAGACTGAGCCTTCTTTGCTATTCCTTTGGGAATTTTCCACCAGTTTTCTTACCACATCACCCCTTTTTATAGACAGTTCAGAGCAGCAGCATCATGTTTGGTTTGGAATGCCTGGGGAAAACTAGACAACATTAAAGGATTTATGCCCTTGAAAGTAGATATATGCAATTGTTGAACTTTTGTCCTCATGTCATAGAAAAACATAGCTGGCCTAAGATCTATATACAGGTCAAAGTATACATCTCAATGCTTGAGTAGAACCTGATTTTACTCCTGAGTGTGTTATGTAATCTGAATTACATCAACCTTATCTACAATCTTCGGCATGGGGTACATTGAACCACAAAAATTGGGGCACCTTGAACCATGCTCAAGGTGCCCCAACTTCTGCCTTGAAGGACTGGTTCCATTATTTAACACAATGCACCTGATCATTACAGTGCATAGAGGCACAAGGTATCACTGCTCCTCACCAGAGGGCAGCCTAACCTTGTCAGCTTGTAGGTAAGAGATGAGAAGATATTACTTAGTTCAACCTCTGGGTCTACCATAGCATAACCTAACAAGTGGGCCCTCATATTTACAAACCCATAGTTTATCAGAATTAGGGCTCACAGAGAAAACATTTAAAGAAGTTACAATTTGACTCTACAGTTATGATAAAATACATAATTTGCTGATTGTGGTAATAGATTCTTTTGTAGCATATTCATAGTGTCTTTATTCCTAGATATATCATTTTTTCAGAAGCAGGACAGCCTGTTACATCATAGAAGAATATAATCAAAGATCTATATAGACCTTGCAAATAACAGCAATCCTCTTAAGATGGTTTATATTGACCTAAAGGGAAACATGTAACGCACCTACACAGTCACTACTCTTGAAACTATAATTGACTGACTTGTGTGCATTAGATAAGTGTTTTTTTACATTCAGTCCTATGCAAAAGTATCAACAGCAAATAATTCCACCTAAACTTTCAATAATTTATCCATATTACTGATTGTTTGAACTATTTAATACAAGTGGTTCAATGTGCCTCAGTGGGTGGGTCAACCTGCCCAGGGCATGGGGCAAATTGAACCACCCAAAGATTTAATTTTCAAAAAATCAAAAGAAATACAAAAGATGACCCTAATTGCTCTGCCATAGGTCTGCATATAGCACAATAATATAAGGTAGCTGCTAGATGCAACATCAAAGTTCACATGACCTTGATATGGTCAGGAAAAAAATAAATGTGCAGAAGTGGTTCAACGTGCCCCTCTCTCCCCTAACCTGAGATCCATCCCAAGACTTCATGTGTAGCATACAATAAACATTTTTTATTGCTCAGCATGGAATCGAAGCCAGGACCCCTGCCCCCCCCCCCCCCCCCCGCGCATTCATAAATCAGTGTCCTAACCAGTACCCCAATCCAGACAAAGGACACATGGACTGTTCATCTACCAATCATTCAAAAGCTTATCATCCCTGAAATGCCCGATTTGGGACATGCCAGCTGCACGTTAAGCTTGCATTTGTAAATGAGAAAATCAAATCATGGATGTCAAATATCAATAGAAGTATTTCTATGTAGCATAAGTAATGTCATACTGGATACATGATGGGGAAATATCTAAGAGTGGTAAGAGTCAATGTGCACAATTTAAATCTTCTTTTCAATGTCTGATAGTTCAGCAACATTGTCTGCAAAACTAGAATAAATCGTTGAGCATAATTTCTCAGTAATTTGACCCACAACCTTGGATGCAACCGCTAACATACTTTACCCTTTTCTCTCCCACTGGGTAAAACTCCAACACAGAGACTGCATTCAAAATGTGCCTGATTCTGCTGCTTTCAGGGGCCATTGGGGGCTGTTTGGATGAGGTAAAGTGGTCAATTTGGTTCCTGTAACTCACTAAGGCTCCTCATTTTTCCAAGTCTGCCTTCAAGTAGAACAGCTAGATGTCCAATACAGTTCTTTTCCCTCTAGGCAATCTCTATTTGCTACAATTAGAAGGGAGGGAAGGAGGGTCCCCTCTGCAGAGTCATCCCCCACTGTACACTGTGGAACCCATCCGTCTTTCTATTGTAGTCTTGGCCTGACTATGGCGGAAAACGTATTGGGAGGGGAATATATGAAGTGAGTTTCATGCCTTTTTAGCCTAGCTTAGCTATGCTGGAGTGAAAGTCGATAAGGTCAGTCAGAATATTAATATGTAATGTACGTTGATGTCCACAGAAGGTCACATGAAACCTAGCAACCTTTCCATCCAGCGTTAAATTAACAGGGGTTAGACATCATGTTTCATGGAATTAAATCATAAATGTCAGATTTCAATAGTAGCATAACAAATGTCAGATTCGATGCATAAGGTAAAACATTTATGACTCAACATGTTAGTTTATTTATTGTATTTTCTTTTTCAATGAGACAACTATTCTGGCTGTGCTCTCATGAGTTCTCAGGATGAGTTCTATCTTTCCAATTAGAAACACAATCTCTTTAGAGTTTCCATCTAATTATTCTTTGCTTTTGGATTCATCTATCTAGTAATACTCATCATTGTGACAATGTTGACTAATAGAGCATTATCTAAACGTTTTTATACCCCTGAAATCCACAATATGTTAAACTTTGAGTTTTATGTTGTTTGTTTTAGTCAAGGAGATGATGCAAATAGCAATGTCATTAAAGTATAAATCCATGTACATTACGCTTGCTACTTAAGATCATTTACAGCCCCATGAACGATACACACAGGTGCTTGCTTTCCTTCAGCTTGTACTGTGCATGCCTCCGTGTTGCCACCCTATGGGAAATACTGCAAATACTGCAAGTATATACTACAGGTGGTATAAACAATATTTTACCTACAATATCATGAACCCTTTGTATGTGAGTATGTTTTACTGCAGTGTTCACTGTGTGTGCTGCCCCTACTGCTACCTGTGTCCTACCTGTGTGTCACATGACCTGGCACAGATTACCACACCCAGTGACTTCTGGGAATGCCACTCTTATACAGCTTCATTCACTGGTAGTCAATGGTTCATGTAACGGTCGTTGACTGCAAAGCAACATCAACGAGACCCAGTTATCTCACCCCTGAATACACACTTTATCTAGAATTGAATACATCTAGTTTAACTAACACCAGCGCCTTCGGCGACTGGATTCTGAAGAAAAACTGGGCCTATTCTCATGGCTAACAGGGTTCTCACGGCTCACTGTGGCCTGTTCTCATGGCGGGAAACCATGCGAGTGGCGCCCTCTGACGGGACACAATGGAACTGCTTAGTGACGTGATGTTGCTTAGTGACGTGATGGTGCTTAGTGACGTGACGTGACCTGACCTTTGACCCTCCTGTCCCTGGTAACAGGGAGCGCCGACTGAGAAGTTTAGACTCGATTATCTCAATCATTTTGATGTTATAGAATACAGGGGTTTTAGAATACCTAATTACAGGGGAATACTCTCGAATCCCGTCATGTTTGGTGGCCAATGCTTTAAAATCATCTTATTTTAGGGCCATTGTCAAGTCCGAATCAATGGCGGATTTTTTGTGGAACTGTCCGTGATTGTTGCCAGGCACTCTCTGCGAGAGTAGGCCTATGTCAGTTCATATCAGTTTTCTTCTAAATGTAATTACTATTCTAAAGATTAGCTCAATAGGAAGAAGAGTTATTTAACATGGACTCATTTAAATATTAAATAAAGAAAAATGGGGACAATGGTCGAGTTAGCTTTGGGAAAAAAACATAGTTTTATCTAGCCTCTTTTGGTTTATCTGTTCCCGATGTCCTCAATGCTATTTCAATGGGGTGCTTCGCTGGTGCCAACTAATGCCGTTTTATATATGGGGTAATGACTATAAGTAAAACAAAGCACATTTATATTTTACTGTTTGGAATAATGAGTATACCTGCCACCCATTCTCAATGAAGCACATAGCAGACTACCATTACACAGTCTATAGTGAGCAACTTTCGTATGGTCAGAGAAGGTTGCATGCTATAGGCAGTATATGCCCTGCTGTCGCTTTTTTTGGGGACAATGCTCTACCAAAATAATTGTCAACTATATATATGAATACAATATGAATACGGTTCCGTAGTGAACACTTTCCTAGCAAAAGGCTCCCTGGTGGCCCTGTTTACTGCCTTCCGGCTGGTTGGAGCTAAATTGGTTACCTTTTGAGCTTTTGCGTCTCAACAAGGTGTATAGAGCCATCTCTAGAGTCCAAACTCCAGCCTTAACAACAAAAGTAGCATTAATTTAACACCTTACACCCTTATCTACATTTCTATGTTATTGTGGGTGCGGCACTCAAATCTAGTAGCTAAAAAAGACAATTTTGTGATGGACTGACAGTTTTTTTACTAGACAACAGCAACAATAAAGGCCAAAGTGGTCATCCTAAAACTGGTCTGGTCATCTCATTCTGATAGGATGACCACAGGCCAACTGAGTTCATACAATAACATGTCCTAATATCGAACATCCAAACCTGAATATATTAGTATTTGGGGGCTGCGCAGACTACATCTGACAAGCGCAATCCAGGACACTCATCCCCTTTTGTCTTCCCCCGCAGGGGAATTGATGGAAGACACTTATTATCTTCCTCTGGGGGTTCGAGCCTCGCTGATTGATACTCATGGCATCTGATGATTTGATCATCCGGCCAGTAAATACTACTTTCACCAGCTGACATAGGAGAAAACTGACTAAATTGGCATCATTTGTTCTACTGCTGCTTATTTTGAAATGTTTTATAGACAACATTATTTCACATAGCAAAGACTTGCATGACATTTCTTTAGCAGAATAAATTTGCAGTTCTCTAGTACGGAGAAAATATCATATGGTAATAACTATGTATAAACTTAGGCTCAAACATAAAACTTGCTGTTGCAATATATTGCCTATATGTTGATACAATTTAAAGACGTTGTTAACACCCCCACACTAACGAAGCACCTCAGTATGGTAGCAAACTTTTGTACCATCTCTCATTGATCCATGATTCCCCCCAGCTGTTTTTTCACATGTTTATTATCCCTTACCGCATGTGGATTTATGACAGTAATCATCTCCTGTGGGGTTTTGAGTTGTGGCAAGCACGACTCACAGCTCCTGATTATTGGATCATATCTGTAGTAAATAACAGTGATATCATGTTATGACAGACCGCAGAGGCTGAGGTGATAAAGGGCTGTGTCTCACCAAATTAATAAAAGTTAAAAGTCTATGACGTGTATCATGATAAAAAAGATAAAAATTTAATTAGTATCATAAAGTCTTAAAACATCCATTAACTTTTCCGAGCTATTTTCATGAACATCTGCCCTAAATTTCCGCTTTCTTATGTTATTTTCTTGCTTTGTGGATCTGCAAGTAAAGAGTGGGCTAGGCTAGAATTGCGTCATGTCTCACCAATTCGATACAAGTTCGGCAAATGTAAATGTCTCTGACCGGGTGCCATCTCTGACAGGGCGCAATATATGACCGGCCTGAATAAAAATGGTTTATTTAGTGCAGATGATGATAATAGTGGGCAACTAATTACTACTTTAAAGACTTATAATATCCATTAACATTTTCAGCCAAATTATATCTACATCTGCCTTGAATAAACCGTTACGATTCAGGACGGTCAGAGATGGCAGTGTAGAGATGCACCCGGTCAGAGACAAAAACATAGGCCAAAGTTCGTGAGACACAGCCTTGAGACACAATTAGAATGCATTATATATTTAAACACAATCTTCCTAGTGGAAGTGTATCTGTACCATAGCCCATCACTGCTATCCGACACCCCCTCCCCCACCTCACCAGCTACCTCTGCCAGTTTTTACCACCTTCCACAGGGGAATTAATGGAAGACACTAATGATCTCCCTCTGGGATTTGAGCTGGCCTGAGCGACACTCATGTCTTCTGAATATTGGATCATCCTGATGTTAAATACCAGCTTTTGTGTTCTACATGGTAGCAGTGCTTTATTTGTATATCGGGAACAATCACCGGACAGTGCCTTGAGTAATTTCCTTCACAGAAAACTGTATTTCACACTATGAAGGCCTTTATTACACCACTGGCACTGCTATTACACTGTGTTCATACATAATTCATTACTGACTGACAGTACTGTGTGTTGCTTAACTTTAGATTTTAAAAAACCAGATCTGTTAAGCTTAACATATTAGAGATGCTCCGGAAAGTCTCCGATGACTAGTGACCATTGTACAAATATACCAAGGTATTAATAACAACCCTCATTATTAATGATTGCTTGTTCAAAAGGATTTCAATATGACACTTTTCTTAGTTGACACAGTATTATATTGGCCTATATCAAACATATTGGGAATTTTCCAATTCATTGCATTCACAGCAAACCCACCCTGGGTGTCATCTATTTTTTGGGCTCCAGTTCTGAATGCACTAGATTGCCCTTGGAGAGTGAAGACTCTCATTATGCAACAGTGATCCATGGGGGTCTGCATTACATCACAGGACTTCCCAGGAGAAATCAGAGCAGTGCAGAATCATCAATGTTGCTGAGAGCCAAGTGAACAACGTATTAAAACATGAATACTGCAGTTTACATCACCTCAGACACAACCAAGGCATTATAGTATTGTAGGCTGTGTGAGCCTGTTCCTGACTAGGGTGGGCAGTGTAGGTGGTAATGGTGAGGGGCCTGAAACAAAGACAAGGCTTTTCCATATCACTACCTGTACTACAGAGCAGCCTAAACCCTAATTGTGTCAGGACTTATTACAGTGCATTTAGAAAAAAAGAAAAAAAAACCTTTTACATTTCTATTTTTAAAATGCACGTAGAGAGGGATCTAGTCAAATTGAAATGAGGCCGTGTGCAGTGTGCGACCTAACGAGCAGGGCATGGGCACCCCCAGTGCCCTCTGTATTGCTTTTAGTTTGTTATTCCAGCAGCATGTCTTAGTTGTATATTTACAATCCCATAAAGGGGGTTCTTTATGTGATCCATAAATATAAATTGGAAAAAAACAACACGCCAAATTTCTCAGTGGATTTACCCACCACAGTGAATGCAGCTACTGACATGTTTCTCCAATTCTCCTTCACTGACAATACTCCTTCATAGAGACTGCATTCAATTTATGCCCAGTCCTACTAACACTAGGCGCCATCAGGAGCTCTCTACAGCAGCTAAAGTGGTACATTTGCTCCCTGAAACTCCCTCAAGCCCCATCATTATTCCAAGTTAACCTCCAAGTAGCACATCTAGATGTGCGGTACAGCGTTGTTCCCCTTCACTCGAGGCAGCCTCAGTTTGCTACACCAAAAAGGTAAGGAAGGACACTGAATCTTAAAGCAGTAGGGATTAAGGTAACTCAATTTAATTGAGGAACCATCCTATAAAATTCTTACATTACTGAACCTACTATACATAGAAGCTAACACACATGCAATGACCAGATACTTAGTATGATATTGTGCTATAGAACGACATTACATATTTTCAATTTCAAAAAGAGTGTCATCCTTGTCTTTTGTTGATCAAAATAATGGGAAATGGCTAAATCATGATTAGTTGCATTCAAAATAGCTTGGAAACATGTTAAAGCCTGTACTTCATAAAACAGTACAGTACGCAACCTGAATGTATACACATGTATTTTAAACTAAAAAATGTAATACAATCCAGCAGTAAACCTGAATTGAAGAGAATTGATGTCAGCTGTTCTTAGATGAATGGTTTATTTTTGTGCCTTGATGTGCTTGAAACAACATGAATTATCAATAAAATATTAATAAACCTCTTAAAATCAGCCCTGATAGTCATACTGTTAACTAAAAAACGGACCCCCTGGAAGTTAAGCTTTTTCTTAAGTGGAATCCTGAGGCCAAGATACTGGACATTCAAGAAAAAAACTTATTTCAGGAAAAATTGAGGTTTTGCAAAATTCCATGTTGCGATTTTTATGGACCGGATCAGGTCATACTTAGGAATTCTGACCCATATATGAATCAATAAAATATTAATAAACCTCTTAAAATCAGCCCTGATAGTCATATTGTTAACTAAAAGCTTGACCGTTATGGTTAAAGTGAGGCCAAGAGCACCCTTGGACATAGTTCAGTTTCGATTCACAAGAGGGCCCCTAAAGGCAGGGAGCTCAGCTCTTACAGACACAATATAGGGTGAATATGTTGCAGCTGGACAATGCTAATCGCCCCCTGTCCAAACACTGCTGCCCTCTGGTGGATCTGTTATTTTAGTCTATGTATTGAAAATGCTGAACTTATTCCCTGACGGCCCAGCTTTAGTTACTGAAAATATATCAGCTATATACTGTAGACTCATCCTGGTTCGTATTTAGAGATGAGCCAGACCTGACTAAATAGACCGAAGGGTACTTGAATAATACATAGCAGGGATTGTATGCCTGCGGAAGACGGTCCCTTTACAGAGACCTCACACTGTTTTCTGTAGAACCACTCCGTCAGCCTAGTCTGTGGCTGAATCGGGTGGACAATGTATGGGGAGGGGAAAATGTGGAGAGAGTTCCACAATGCATCTTTTGTTAAGCTTAGCCATGCAGACGTGATGCATATGTGAGTTCTCTGGTATAAAGTGTTCAAACATGTGCTTAAATATTACTGTTAGTAAATATTGTAAACTACATAAAGAAAGGCTCTAGCAATGGGAATCAAAATATGAGCAAAACTTTCCCTAGGAGCTGGCTGTTATATCACTGTGGCCTCTTCATTCAACAGCTTAAACATGATATATGGCAGTCTGTGTACCTTCAAAGGTCTTCCCGGGAGGAATCAGAGCAGCCTGATCCAAGGAAACAGGCCATAGAAAAAGGCTGCAGTTATGGAAAGTCAAATGTACAATGTTCCATGTCCAAAGAGGAAGGGCATGGCTGAAAGCAACTGCACATACATTTTCCTTTTTTTAAAGTGTTTTATTGAGTTAAAATAAAACTATTACAAGAATGCATTTTATCTAGCTACCGCTGATGCTTTTTTCACGCTAGGGCCCTTTCATATACTATTTCATATTACATATTTCTATAAAATGACGGTATGGCTAGCAATATAGCTGTAGCATTTTTTCTATTAAGTAGAGCACATTAAGTATTTACCTAGTAGCAAAGAAATGGGGAGATCAGATTTGTCCATAGGGTAGATTCACCCAAAGACGGACACACACCTTAAGTCGGACAAGTTTAGGCCTATATTTTCATAACAATGCCTATGTCTATGTATGTGTATGAATGGGGAAGTAAAATCCAAGTGTTCTCCTTGAAGCTAAAAGTGAAACCAAGTATCCAGACATAATGTATACATGTGTAATGATACCTTCAAGTGGCCCTGTTTTGCATTGAGGAGCTGGTGGGCAATGTCTGGATTACTATGGTACCACTTGTCGGACACCTTTGTTCTCATGCTATATTTTGAGGATTATGGATAGCTGGGCTATCTATATAAGACCTAGGCAATAAGCCTTATATATTTTGGATTCTATAATAGAAAATACATAAGAATATCTACAGTAAATAAATAAATGAGACCCTTTAAAAGACGTGCTTCATTTTCACCTAAAGTCGGACACCCATTTCCAATTGGTTTTCATCATCCTACAGATAATGGAGTATTAATATTTATGACCTTGATACAATATATATCAAATCTTATTTGGTGTTCTACCATGAAAATATGAAAATGTACTGATCCATTGTTTTGTAAAGTGAGAAAATACAGTTTTCTGGTATAAGTTAGGTTCAGGGTAGATAAGCACACATTTTCTATGGAAACATCTGATATATCTTTAATTAGAATCGTACCCTGAAACTATGGGATCATCCCTGTCCAATTAATTAGGCGCTCTATCTTTTATCTCCTTACAAAAAGAAAAGAAAACTAAAGTGTCCGACTTCAGGTGAAATTAGCCTTTCTAATTTTCGGTTTTTGAGTGACAATATTTAGGTAAAAAATACTGTAAAACCTTTATTCTATAGATGAGTCATGAAGTGTAGACCCTCTCCTATCCATTGGTATGACACAATCAATTGTAGGTGAAATAGAGCCTTGTCTATACTCAATGTAAAAAGGCTTGCATTAGCAGTGACAACGAGCGTCCGAAAGTGGTGAATCTACCCTAGATAGACAGTTACTTCTAATAAGATGACCTGAGACATTCCCACTCTAAATCATAATATTGAAAAGGTGTAAGCTTCCTGTAAACCAAATCTCAACAGGCCCTATTAAATGTCCTATAATTGTATGGTTATTGTTTATATTTTGAAGTGGAGACTGCTGATACATTTTCCCATGATGGGTTGAGCTGTCAGATATTCAATAATGCTGCTTATATTCTTGTTCAACCAATGCTAGTGTAGCCTTTCTATGCCATTTTCGTGCTGCTGCTGAGGATGGGACAGCAAACACAGTAGGCACAAAATCTTGTCCAACGTTGAATCCGCGTTGATTCAACATTGAATCAACATTGACAACCATTATTCAATGTTGATTCAATGTTCTGTGCCTGCTGGGAAAGAGTCTTTGCTTATCTATACAACAGCCTGTTCTAGGAGGTGGACCCCATTACAGAGCCCACTTTCAATTTTCATTCAATTCCTCTATCTATAGGTTCAATCAGGAGTTACCTTTAAAAGCTGAAGTGGTGAACGCAGTCATTGGAACTCAATTCCAATCAATCAGTCAGTAACCCTTAGGGTTGAACATCTAGTTGTTGGATAGCTCTTTTTCCTCATGCTGTAGTCAATGGTGCCGTATGTCAGGCAGCTGGCGCTGTGTCTGCTCTTTACCTCCAGCCACTGAAATGAAACGCTCAAGGACAGCATGATGCCTTAATGCATCATGCCGTTGATTGTCATGATGCGTGAATGCAGCCCGTGTGCTACATTCAAGCATCATGCCGGCCCTACAGTGTTGAGGCACTCCTCTAGGGCCTGCATGATATACCAATGTAGCACTTGTGAGTTACACCTCGGGGCTGCATTGGTGTATTCATCCTTAAAGGGTTAATGAGAAGAAGGGCACTAATCATCCTCCTTCTGGAAGGGCTTCTGCCAGACATCTACAGCACATGGTAATTGGATCATAAATGTCATAAATAAGGCTTGTATCATATGATAGGACAGACTGATTTCTATTACTTTTTTTTGATCATCATTTTCTGTGTCTCAGGAGAGTATGGCTGTCTATGTTTCATTGTTTCTAAAGATAGTTCTGGAATGAAAAGGGATTTCCTTGTTCATCATATTTGGGCAGTTCAGTGAGGATGGCAAGTTGAAAGCTACACAAGCTTTTTACTATTTCAGATAAGCCAAAGTTATAACAGTGTTATAATCAAGAAACTGCCAGGTACAAAGGGCTATTGAGTATGTAATCCTTCGTTCTGGTGTTGTCCTTTATAAAACCAGAGGTCCATGGTTTTCTCCGAAAGGACAATTACATAATATGTACATATGTATATTGTACCAATACCGTATGCGCTGTTTTTAGTTCTTCAGCCCAAGAGTTGTGAGACCCCTCAGAGATTGCCACACATTAAAACCATTGCAACATCATTCAGAGTCTGACAATGAGTCATAGAAGCTTACGTGGCTTTTCTTAATGAGGCACATTTCAGAGGCCCATTACGCAGGTCTTCTAATGAACCACTTCAACACGTCCGAATGGGTGTTATGTTTACCAATGTATCTGAATTTATAATACCGAGTAAATTAGTCCTATTTTCTCTCTGCTCAAGCCCTTCCCCTTCTTAATACATCACCGTAAATATATCTAAAGTGCAATTGATTAAAATAGGAGAAGGAATTATTGCTACATGATACATTATCCTCTATTTCAGGCTACCATAAAAGGCTACATTATTTTTATTTGAGCCAGCAAGTAGACTTCTCTTGGGATTGTTGAGAGAGGGCTAACATTTTAAGAACATTAGAATGCAGTACTGTAGTATGCATAACTTTCCAACAGCAGTATGAGGAAGGGACTTTAAGATTTAAAAAAACCTCTGTGTGTAAATTGTGGTACACAGTGAGAACCAAGGAAAGCAACACTAAATTTAGTCAGCCAATTTAAATGTTGTCAATCAATCCTGACTTGTGGCCAAAAAGAAATATAGACCTTCCTTGAATACTTGAGCAGCGAATCAACAAACAGTGTTGCCTGATAACGAATTGTATTTTTGTAATAAATTGCAATCTGCTGAGGTGTGGCTATAACTACTTCTATATGTTTTTTTGGAGCTAATTTCACTCCCACAGTATTCCAGGATTTTCTACCAGACCACTACAATTAATGCTAAGTATGATACCATTCTGACTGATATGAATACAACAAAAGACCCATAACACCATCCTTGAACCGATGTGGGCAAGCATTCAGTATAGTTGATGCCTTGGCGGAATGAATATCAATTATCTACTTGATGCCATGGAAGGGGAAGCATCAACTATAGTCATCATACCTCTATGGGATTCACTTGCCCTTAGGAGAGATTCCTGCAAAATGTTTCATCCTAATGCTAGCCATTGCCCTTGAAAATTAGGTGAATTATGATGGCTAGTTTATTGGTCCAACCAAAAATAGGTTATTGATCTGACCAGTTCTGAACCTGGGAAAGAGCTTGGATTGTAGGCATATGTTTCCCAGGACAACACAACAGGGTAATGTATGAAGTGTGAGCATCTAAAGAAAATGTTTTTTAACCTTCATGGAGTAAGTATCTTGACCTTCATCACCTCAATATAGGAGCCTAAATCTAAGACACACTCTAGACCTACTTCACAGAAAGCGATACACAGTAAGAAACTACATTATTCATTGTAGGCACCTCACAGTTGAGGCCTTTTGCTTCCAAACAAACATCAAGATCTATGAGGCTCATTCCTAATTCATTGGCTTCCTACACAGGTGCACAGAGCAAACACAGAACTAGATCCTACGGCCACTGATTGTAAACAGCTAAAGGTGCCCTCTCAGCTATTTACCTATCCAAGGAATACGGAATGTCAGCGTTAATATTATAAAACCTCATGTACTACTGTGGTCATATTTTATTTATGGTATATATATATATTCTCTTTATATTCACCGAAATGAAAATCCACGAAATTTGTATATATGCTTAATTATGAAACAAATACCCACTAGTTTGTGAATTTTTACTCTTTCGGGGGGAAAGATATTACACCTGAAGTACTTTAACAGCAGTTATAGATACACAGCCATATGTTTCCCTGTAGGGTTGACTGGCCATGCTCACCATGCCACTACTTGAATCTGATACCTTACTGTCACGTGACCTGGTACAGAGTACCACAGGAAGCAGCTTCTGAGAAGGCCACTTTTATAGAGCTTCAGTTACAGGTAATGATGCAAAGGGTATGTTTGTAAGGTACACCTGACAAGCAGCCTCACCTGACTTTTGCAGAGAGTGACACAGAGAATGGATATTGCATCAACTGTAGCCTGTCATATCGGCTAACTCCCAACCCTCCCCCCCCTTCTCCCTCTCATTCTCTGAAAGAGTTTCAACCAAGGTGTTTTCCTGATAATACTCTTACAAAGTGCAACAGAATCTAAATGTTGCACAATAAAACTTTCTTACAATAAACACCTTGAAATCAGCATAATCATATTGCTATAACCACGTTATGTAGTAGCCAAGCTATACACGTGTTTAAAAATGATAAAAACCGGACCTAAGCAAGTGTTTTGTTGTAACAGGGTTTATTTTCATGATATTCCATTGACATAATTACAATATGATAAACCCCATTTGTGTTTGAGATGTTTAACTGAGAGTCAACTGTACTTGCTGCTCCTAGCTGCCATCTGTGCCTTACCTGTGTGTCCACACATGACCTGGCACAGATTACCACACCCAGTGACTTCTGTGAATGCCGCTCTTATAGGGCTTCCTTCTCTGGTAGCTGATGGTTCAGGTAATGCAACTGGGCTGAGAAACTTTACAATACCCACCCATCTAGCCCCTGCTTACAGCACGGAGTATATGTAAGGTACATGGACTGCTAACTAGTCATAACTAAAATAGCCCCCACTAACCGCTTTTTATCAATGATTTCGTATAGAATTCCCAAGGAATACATTATGTTTATAGGAAAATGTCCAGCTTTTTATTTGCTTCCACTCTCAGACCATGGTGTGTAGCAGTGTGTAGGGATGTTCATGACCCATCTCTAGAGACATATAAAAGTCTTGCTTAGTTGGAACTGAATACATCAACACTCAGATAGTGCCTGGCACCTGAGCCATTGCCGATGAGGCACTTGAATGGTTCGGTGTCTAGCAAGTTGAGCATACCTGGCCACCCTCCCAATGAAACATACAGTAAAACAACATTTACACAAGCTGTCTAATGAACAACTTTCAACAGATTAGAGACGGCTGACTGCTATAGGAATTCAGTGCCCACTCGTTGTTGTCTTTTGAATATCATGCTTTGCCTAAATAATTGTCAGCTACATGAAAAAGTTTCCACATTAAGTAAGCTACCACCACAGGATTCCCAGGTGTCCCTGTTCAAAACCTTCCCACAGATTGCAGCTATTGAATAAAAGTAGTGACAAACTGATCTCAACAGCTCCTGTTTCTATTCCTGCCATAAGACAAGCAAACACATGAGAAGAGTTTGGTTCCAAAACGCAATAAGCACCATTTTTAAAAATGACACCAAGTTTTGACAAAGGGGTAAGGTAGGAAAAGGAAAATGCAATTTTGAAACTTTTTTTTCCCTCAAAATTCTTTTTTTCATGTCTTAAGGTCCTTTCTAGTGTATACTTCATATCCGAGGCACTATAATTGGCAATATGGTAGCCTTAGAGAAATCACTACATGCTTCAATTGATTTGATTGTTCAATGGATTTGTTGTGTTTTGCTACGAAACTCTTCAATCATTTTATCATGGTCCCAATAGCAGACCAGTGAATATCCGAGCATTCAATTAATGCCCCACCTTCCCTCCTGAATAAGTTCACAACTTTGATAAATTGCACTCTGCCGAGTATTAGAATTCATCGCATTACCTTCTGCATGATGTTTAAAATGATGACATCATTCCAGTGAACCCCACATAATATCCAACCTCCATTTTAATTATCTAAACATGTGATCCAAACTGCTACCTTATCCTGGTAGTTTAAAATACAGAAAAAAGACACTCCCCCCCCCCACCCACAATAACTGCATCAGGCACATTACGATCCCCTGTCAACCCCCTCCAGCTCTGTTACACTGTAAACAAATTTCCGTTAAAATAACAATAATAATAATATTCACTGGCACCACTGATGGTCCGTAATTATAATGGTGAAAGTCCGGCACCCAATGGTGCCAGTGAATCACTGTTAATCTGACAAAATACGGAACATCATTGTTATTTTAATATAGTACCTAAACAACAATATATGTTTTTTTGTATAATCTAATTCATTTATCCCAGTGCTTTTCTATTCGTTTATCCCCCTATATCTAACTCCATGCTCAATATGGTTTCATGCCCAGTTTGGTACACCATGTCCAATCAGCAATATCATCTTAGTGTCAAGACTTCATGCCTAATCATTAGGAAATAGTCTATGAGAGCATAATAGAATACTTCATGACACTTTGGAATGCCAGTCCATGAATGGAAGTCACTCTAAGATGGCTATATGGCAAACCCTACAGCTTTGAGTGTATATATAATTCTTATTGCCACAAAAATGGTGTTCATAGCATCTAGAAAAATCTGCTCACGAACCAAACTGCCACCTGGTGTGATAAAACTGGACATCAACTAAACATAGCTTCACCGTAAAATAAACCTGGTTTCACTGTGAAAATAAACTGTCTTTCACTGTATTGGATTATGGATATTCAAGGTACAACATATCAATTTTACATTGCCCCTCCGTAATAAAATATATAGGATGATTCACTGTAAAATCTGACAGTGATTCTCTGTATATGCCTGAATTAGCTTCACTGTGATTGAATAAACGGTGTATCACCGTACTGGACTACAGATATTCAAAGTAAAATTGGTTGACTTTACACTGCCTCAACGTTATCACATTTACGATGATGCACCGTAACATTTTACATCAATTCTCTGTATATTCAACGGCACATTCTTACAGTGTATGCCTTAATTATCCCTTGCCGCAGGTAAATTAAAGAGAGAAATTAATTAACCCCCTGCCTTGAGCTAGGCCGAGCAACATTTAAACCACCAGATTATCCGATAATCTCTGCATCGATTAACAAGTCTATCAGATAAGAGACAGTGCGGATGTGTTGTTGTTGTCTGGTGCTGTGCATAAAGCAGGGGCTTTGGTAGTGATGCCATCATCATGGAGGACAGATGGGCATGGGGTATTTAACAGAAATACAGCAGTGTGGATAATAAGGTATTTGATCTTACAGTTTGTGAGTGTGCAAGGTTTTGTAGGTATTGGTAGAGGCAGATGACTGAGGAGGGGGCAAGAAGGGCTGGATATTTCTGAAGGCTTTGTTGCTTGAAATAAGAGTATACCGAGCTAAAAAGGTTGCAATTTGTTTCATCAAAATAACATGTTTGATATCATATATAATTTAGCTACAACAAGGAGCCATGGAGAAAATGTAACATTGTATATAATCTTTTGTTATTACTGGGTACACACAGAAAAGAAGTAGAATCACTGTAATTCCCTACGTGATCACTGAGGTAACTCTCCCCAAGACTCTAACGTGACTCATAAACATTAGCAGGACTCTAAAATAGCTCTATAATGACTCTATAATGACTCTGTTCTAAGACTCCCTAATGATTGGGAGTTACTTTAGAGTTGTGGGGAGAGTTACCTCAGTGATCGCAGCTGGACTCCCATTTGAGAGTTACAGTAATCCTACTTCTTCTCTCTATGTAAGTATTTATCATATAATAGTTAGTGACATAGTAGGGTATTTCTGGTGAATAACAAAATTATCAAGCAATTTAGCTTTTTGATGATTTAGTCTAGGGGATATTATGCATTAAATCGGCACTGCAAGATATCTACTGGCATGTTATTGCTGCATAATCAGGTCCGGGAAATGGAGGAAAACCCTCCCCAGAGCCCTTATTTACACCAGTGTTAATTTTCACAACGCAGGTAGGTGTGAAAACACTGCAGGGCTCACTGCCTACTGGGTGAAATGGAGGAGCACAGAGGGAAAGTCTATAGAAAAAGCTCCTTTATATGTGATTTCATGGCAATCACCTGTATGATTCACTATTCCCCATATATGATTCAAGAGCATGTATACACTAATCTATCTTATGGGATAAATACATTTGACAGCAAATTAATAGAAAATTCAGCAAATGGGTTATAAGAAAACCGTTGCTAATTTTAGCCCTGCAGTGTTTATGCTACAAGCAAAACCGTTGCTAATTCTAGCCCTGCAGTGTATTCACACCTACCTGCGTTGTGAAAATTAACACTGGTGTAAATAAGGGCTCTGGGGAGGGTTTTCCCTCATTTCCCGGACCTGATAATGACAAGAAATAAGCCTTTGCCTTGAGGTTGTGTACTGTCCTAAAAATATACCTTATATCCAATTTTCAAATCCCTGTAGAAGATTATTCAAAGCCCTACTGCAGCAAACAGATTCGTTGTGGATTACCTGCCCTACCCTTCTTCATCCATATACAAGCAGCACGGAAGGAAATAAGAGGAATGTGTAGGGTGGGCTGTAGGGGATTCTCACACTGTACACAGTACAACCCATCCATCAGACTACACTAGTATGTGCCTGACCTGAGTGGACGATGTATGAGCAGGGGACAAGGTGAAGTGAGGGGCACAGAACATCTAGTTTAGCTTATTTATGCAGGTGTGGAATTTAATGATATCATAATAGATTGTATCAGCATATCAAATGTTACTTCAGGGCAGGCAGTGGGAAGTGGGAAGAAGAAGAGCCATTTACTTGATCCCTATCTAAACTACAGATTGGGCCCTCACATAGAGACTGCATTCAATTTGTTCCCGAGTCTTTTACCACTAGGAGCTATTAGGAGATGCTTCTAAAAGCTAAAGTGGCAAATGGGGCCCCTAGACTCACTCAACCTCCTCTGTATGTCAAGTAAATCTCTAAACAGACAATATTTATTCTTACCAGGTTAAATCTAAAAGTTGCATGGGGTAATTCAGCAACTTAAACAAAATGTTTCCCTCTTTAACGCCACGTGTCAGGCAACTGCTGCTCTTTACCTCTAGCCTCTAGAAATAAAAGAGGGATGGGGACTCATCGTGCCAACAGGAGCCTGTGTCAGACCAAGCATCACCTTAGGCACCACTGGGTGATTAGATAGACAACACTTGTACCAAAGGAGAGGCAGTTTTCTACTTTTCTAGTACTGGATGTAGGAGGACAATGTCAAGATGATTGACATCGTTTGAAGAAAATATTGATTTTGGTATGGCATGGTGTTCATGACATTAAGGAAGGGTTTTAAATCGTCAGGGGTAGACACTAAATCTGGCAAATGGCCTGTACTCCTTGGTCCAGGCCGTTGTTTTTTTTATAGAATTACCTTCTCATGAGCCCAGGTGGCCCAAAGGAGTGTATCAGGTCATTACTAAGCAAATAAATCTTTATCAATATAGTCATGGTATATGTTGTTGGAAAAGGAAAGTTATAAGGAATACATACATTCTGGAGCCGTCTGCGTCTATCTTAAACTGCACTATATTGCTTTTTCTTTAATAGTATACTATATATCTTTGGCCCACAGCATAAGGTGCGGGCCCATAGATTTCCAAAGCTATGGGCCTAGGTGGCCCATGGCAGAAAAAGTTAGTGTCTACCCTTGTATCATGGGTACAAAATTCTAAAATAAACAACTGTGTGATCAGGAGAGTGCTGCATTAGCTATATTTTCTTCCTATGATATACCTTTCTACAGGGCTCTGTTATATTCAGGGAAATACTATCTCTATTCTGCACACAAATTCAGTCTAGTCACAGCTTAACATTTCTTGTTGGCAAGTCCAAGAACCGATGAGACGGTGCCACAGATTAGAACAAGGAAAACTTATTGTGAACTGTGAATCATGAGCATACAGTCATTGCTCCCCTCTCAATGAGATATGTACCACAGGATCGTTACATACTCCTACTAATGAACCACTTCAGAATAATCAGACTCCGCTGCATCCTTTCCACTCTGAGTAAACCAGAATACCACTGAGTTATACTTCCAGTAAAGAGGTATTCAATACTGATTTCTCTTAGCTTAAATCATTTTTCTTTTCACAAGACATCTTTGACTTCTCTGTAAATGTGTGCATTAATATTGTAGAAAGAATAACTGCTCCTTGATGACAAACCTAATAGTATTTCCCTCCGTCAGGCCATCTTTAAATGCCACTCTAATGGGTCATGTAAAAGTCGAACCCCATGGGGAAATTGAACCCTGGCCACTAAAAAAGAATGCTAACCACTACCCCATGGGACCGATGCTTCTCCAATGCTCTGCTAGGGCACTTGAGCCACATGAGTGGGTAGTGCGCTTTCTAGGCATGCTCGGGCTGCCCCGAGCAATACCTGCCGGCCACACTACTAAGAATCCAGCAGCATTACTTTGAGAAAGGACCTTTACACTGCATGCACATTGGCATTTAAGCAAACCATTTATTGCTTAAAGTCACCATTTAAGCAGCTTTATGTTCAGTAAATTCTTTGTAAATGTCCCGGAAAAGTCATAATGACATTTAAGCAGCTTAAGGTGGTGTTTACTGATATTAAAGATGCTTAAAATGTGACTTTAAGCAGTCGGGTTTTCGCTTAAATGCCAACATCCATGCAGTGTTAATATAAGAAACACTCTCTGTGTATGTGAGGGCCTACACTGGGCACCCAAGCAGCACTATAGACTCCCAGTCAGCCCCAATCAAAGAAGCAGCTGAATTGGTGTTGTTTCTGCCTGGTCATTCTATTCTTGTCACGAGTCATGACAAAAAGAACACACCCCAATTGGAGATCAGTCTAAGCCCTTAATAAATACAGAGCAGTCAATCAACACACAGCTTATCTTTTTGGCAAGGTTTTATTTGGGCAAAATGTTTAGTAAGCTGAAGTGGAGGATATGGTAGTGAAGGTAATACCATTCATCAAGCAAAGTGCAATGAACACATAGTCTTTATTGGCGCCAGCTAGACTTTTTTAGTACAAATGTCAACACACTGAATTTTTGTATTCTGAGTTTATAAAAACTACTTCAGAATGCACTAGTTATACATGATTTGTACCACAACCATAACCCTGCAGTGTTAACAGTTTACGCTCACTGTGCTGCGACTTGAGCCTGTTATCTGAATTTCATGTGACCATGCACAGTTTACCAATTGAAAGGTATTTGTGGGAAGGCCATTTTCATACAGCTTTGATTAATGATTGTACCGAGGTGGAAGGTAGATAGGTATGACCCAGCCAAAGTGTCTAAGACAATCAAATATACAACTTTAATGTCTTATTCGGTATAATATCCATTCACTGTCTAAAACATTGTCTAAGGTGAAAAGTTGTTGAGTATCAGTTCAGGAGAGAATTCAGTTGGAAATGATTACACTTTGGGATCTCACATGCCTATGTAGCTCAGCCTTAGGTATAAATAAGAATTCTGCATCACAGATTATCTGACAGCTGCCCAGCTCAGTCTCTGCCCCTTTGTCCCCTGCCGCATGGGGATGAATGAGAGACACTAATTATCTCCCTCTGGGGTTTCAGTCGAGCTGAGCGACACTCACAGCTTCTGAGTATTGCATCACCCTGCCAGTAAATACCAATTGTACCGGATGACAGACAATAACAGTATTGCACTTGGATATGTGGAAGCTTTTATATACTGCGGTGGTGTAGAAGCAGTAAAGGTAGTGATGCGGTTAGGGGGGTAAGTGGTGAGTGGTGAGTGTATACCGGCAAAATAGAACGGATCCATGTCCTGGTAAAATGGTGTTTTGCATGTTTGGTATGAAAGAATTGTACTTTTAGATATTGAATTGGTATATCCAATGTCAATATATAATCCCTCAATCAGAAATGTAGGTTCACACAGCCTCACATTCTGTCGTTAATTCAACAGCACTACAATTTAAGAAGATCAAGTAGGCCCGCCCTGCTCACTGGTTTTGCATCCTCGCTGGTTCCGATTCACTGTCAGATAACGCACTGCCTACCTGTTCACCTTTATTGAGTGCTGTATAGCGCTCTAACTGGTGCAGACTTATTCCCACATGCGTAGCCATAATGTTTACACTGATACCAGCAATCCTTTGAGACACTGGTTCTGCTCTCACCACTTAGCTTGTTGTTTGCAAGCTATATTGTGCACTGTGTGTTGGTGATTGGTCCCTACCTAAATCTCACTAGAAATTCCGAGCTCATAATTAAGATGGCCGCGATTCTGGAGAAACCAGAAACATCGCTATAGGCCAAACTTACCTACTCCTTGCAGGTCTCAGTGTTTTCCTGCAGGAAGTAGCTAAAGTGGTGTCATTCTGGTCTCGTAACCCCCTGTCAATGGTGACACAACAGGAGAGACTGTTGTCAGACCTGCCCAGGTTCTCAATGAGTACCTGAAACTATCCAATCAGGACCTGCATTGGCCCGTCAAGTGTTCTTGTTTGCAATCACTCAAAGGAAAAACTCATTGACAGAGCTGAGGTACGTTCTATCATTTTAATGAGTAACAAGCTGTACTTTACAATCATCTCTTTATTTGTTTTCTGTTCGTTTCTAATTAAGTAATATTCATATTTTTGATAATAGTCACCATACTGATTCAGCAACATGCCTGATGCATGTCTGATATATCTATGAGGGAATACTGTCCATTCAAAAAAACTATTTTACAAATGATATTTTAGAACAAAGTAGAGCAAGGCTCTTAAGACCATTAACAACATGATAAAGCAAACATTTTCTATGCATGCTCCAATTCCTGGTGCCTGTTTTGTTGTTACTGAGTGTCACGTGACCTAGCACAGATTATATCAAACCACATGAGGATATATTTCATGTATGAAGTAAATATGTATATATCCATCCTTTGTTCATTTTCTGGTCTACGGAGTACACTAACTCAAGGACACATGACATGTGAGTCCAGTTTGAAACACCAGAGAAATGAACTCATGTTGGTGGTAATGTAGAAAACCTAACAGCAGCTGATAAACTGTAAGTGTCTAGAAGTCCTACTTAAACATATAATCATCTCATGGTTGTGGTGTAAAATTTACAGTTAGCTGAAAACAGTCATCTGTCTTGCTTGCAGTTCAAAAAGAACAATTCAAGCAAGATATCCCTTTTCCGTTATATTCTTTCATGATGAGTCAAGATGGCAGAAACTTAATGAGTTTGATTTCATTTGTGTAAAAGTTTGTTGCATTTCAGTCCGGCATCATGCCCAATCTGCCTGTAGTGGAAATGTTCCACAGTGAATGCTTTTAGACCATAGGCCAGAAATAAATCTATACACTCTCCTGCCATTTGGGTTTTCAGAGACAGGCGATCAGATTGTAGGAGGGTCACACAGTATACTAAAACAGGCCCATATACATCACCTTATTGTACTCTGTACAATAGTCTACCTGACTAGGGTTGGCAGGGTCATGGTCACACTGTTGGTATCATCAAAAGCGAATGTTTTGTAAAGCGAAAAGAATTGTTGTGGGGAGTTAAGACAAATGTTTTACGCCAAAACATTTTTGTCTCGGGACACTTTTGTCCTGGAATGCTAGTCACACATGTCTTGTAATTGAGCACATTTGTTGTGCAACAATTGTCTTGGCTTTACAAACCATTTGTTTTTGATTTTAAGTCCAGTGTAACCAGGCCTGTAGGCATAATGAGGTGTTGGGGGGAATAAAGGGATAGCTTGAAGGTTTTTCAATATCCTTTTCCATACTACAGGATAGGCTCCAACACAGAAACTGCATTCAATTTGGGCCAGATACTGTTATCTCTAGGGCCTTTAGGAGCTGCATCTAAAAGCTGAAGCGGTAAATGTAGACCATTAAACTCACTCAAGCCTCCGATGTGTTCACTTAACTTCCTAAAAATGCATGTTCATTTTAGAATTACCTGTTTCTCCCATCACTCTGGATTGTCTCTGTTTGCTCCCCCTGGCTTTCTTGCCAGTTTTATAAATACCACCTGGCAGAGAAATGTAGTCTCCCACTTATTTATCTGGAGGTACAACTGACTCCCCTATTGCCAATTTAATGATGAGATTAAAATCAGGACCTGAAAAAATTGGCTTGCCTTCAGGTGTTCAAGCTACTCAGAGGCTTTTCTCTAGTACCCAATTATCGGACAACTTTTGTAGTGAACAGAGAGGTTGTTTTATCTGCAGAAAAAGTAAATTACATATTCAGTTCAGATAGGGGAGTAATGGCATTGCAGAATGTGATCTGGTGAAAGTATCAATATTAATAATAGATTAACACTGTAGAAAGGTTCTTGTGTATATTTAACATCTAAATACAAGAAAAGTCATACAGATATCAAGGTATAGGGGGCCCTAATGTTTGTATTATATATGACCAAGGAGAAGCATAGTTCTGATTCTAGAAATGATAGAAGCTCATTCTCTCTAACATACGGCCAGATTTACGCTTTGCAGATAAACCCATTTTATTATAACCAAACTAGTGGGCACTTCAAGCCAAGCTAGCAATTATGTGTTTTAATCTGTTTACGACTATAATCATTTTGATAGAACTTAGTCGGAGCTGGAAATCTCTAGTTGCACAAGGCGAATGTTAATGAAACATTCAGACAGTGCTTGATATCTAGACTATTGGTATAATGAGACTTATGATTCACTGTCTAGTAGGAAATTATATCAGCAGACTTGCTTCCTGTCTTAATGAACTAATTCAAAAAGTTGGAGAGAGCTCCTAGTATACCGTTGGGTGTATACCCAAGTAGCACTGAGTAAACTAGTTCTTATATAGAGACATTACGTACATGGTTCTCTCAGTTTGAACTATTTCCTTTCCTGTGACATCTTGGTGAATTTCTTCAAAACTATGTTCATCAACATAGTGAAAAAAAGTACTGCTCCTTGATGGCAAACTTCATTTCCCTCTTGCATTTCCACTGAGAGAATATTGTATTTCAATGTTTCAATGTTTAGAGATGTTTTCTGTGTTGAGCATTTATGAATCAATCCATTGCTGTAGTACACAAAGAGGCACGACCCTACAGGAACATTGTTACTTTAGAGAAAAGACTTTGACATTTAAAATCACCCTCTGTGTAAATTGGGATCCGTAGTGAACACCCAGGCACCACTAGACTCCCAGTCAGCCACATCCATAGCCCTCCATCAGGAAGGCAGCTAAATTGGTCTTTCCTGTCTTGCTATTCTATTCTTGTCATCAGGCTAGACAAAAACATGGGATCCTGATTGTAGACCTGTCTCAGCACACTAGTTTAACGAATACCCAGGCAGCTAACCAAAACACTTTTCTGTCTGCTGAATATGTTTACCTCTCTAATGAACTGCACTCAACTGAGATGAAACTCGGTCTACTAGAATTGGAACAGCCAGAAACCAGATTAAGAGTAGGTTGAATAGACATTGTATAAAGTAGGGGGCATATTTATAAGTGGCTGACTCAGGGAGAGAAGAACTACTGCTTGAACCCAAACCTTCTATATAAAGAGCAAGAGTGACAGTCCTCACTGTGGATGCTTGTTTCCATAATAAATTGTGTAGTCAGCCATTGATCCTGTGTATATTACATAAAGGACCACGAGACAGAGTGCCAAGCTTAACTATTGTTCTTAAATACATCATTTATATGAAATAACCCTCTTCTGTTTCTAATTAGGTATTTTGACTTTCACTTCAATGTATAAGTTTAAACCCAATACTTTAAAATGCACAATCAATCGAAACAAGATCTGCCTTGTGGATGAATAAGAACTCTATACAGCAGCTCATTGCTCCCATCTGACTACGCCCTCTGGCTGTCGCTGCCCTTTTTCCTGCCGCAAGGGAATTAATGAAATACACTAATGATCTCCCCCCAGGGATTTGAGCTTGGCTTTTTGACACTCATGGCGTCTGATAATTGGATCATCCTGTGTGTAAATGCCACTTGTACTAGATGCCAGACCACTCAGTATGCTGCTTTGATGCTTAATAGTTTCTCTGAGCAAAGCCGACTTTAGTGTCGCTTATGAGATGAGCCAATCAAATGACCGTCCTTTGTTTATAGAGAGAACACATGGTGCACACAGCCCTGTATAAACATGAATATTTCACTAAGAACTATGAACTGCATCCCTATCCACCTTTAACTGTTAAATATTTGATGAAAGGAAATGTGGCTGAGTCACCTTAAAAAGAAGGGCCACTGCCGTGGTCTATGATTCCCACCCAAGGCACATTTCCAAGACATGTTCTCTGCATGCGATTTGTTTGTGCCAATCAAAAAAATATATTAAACTTCATGACATTAAGCTAGTTGTCCCCTAAATGAGTATTGTATAGAAATATTGTCAAGCTTAAGGTATTTAATCATTAGGAAGTACAAAATGATGTCAAGCAACACAGACATTCTGTGCACATATCTAGAAAAAGAAAGTATACGTAATGTCATGAAATATAAATAAGCTCTCTATAAGGAGCTGTCTGGTGTATAAACATACAGCTCACATCCTTATCAACCTTTCCCTTGGCATTTACAAGTCTTCCTTACTAATACCTGGCATGGACTGAGTGCAAAGTAATGTTTTATGACTGGTGAGACCTGCAACTGTCATATATGAATCCCTATCTTCTAGAATGCCCATCAACAATTCACACTTATAAAGAGATAGGGAAATAGTACTGATGTCTAGGAAATTGTGAAACAAAGAATGCTGGGAACATATTGTTGATATACTTTTCAATGATAATCAAATAAAGACCTTTGCTACCAAAGTTTTTTTTTGGCGAATCTTTGGTGATAATTGACTCTAAAATTTGTCTCTGTGTACAAAATGCATACATAATAAGTACATTTAGCAAGGTGGCATACATAGGTTGACTTATTGACATTAGCTGATTGATCATGTCTATGAGGGCCTATTCACTGTGAAGTTAGGAGCTCAGTGAATTACATGTCTCTTCTGAGGCACATAACTGGTAAGCTGCACATGGTTTGAAGGGTTGTTAGAGGAAAGGGATTTATCCAATTCTTTCGCTTTGTATTTTCTATGTAATAGATGTCAATGTATTATATAATATGGCACTCCCTTAGCTTCTCACCTGTACGACTAGGAACAGCTATACCCCACCATTGACAGCTTAAAGTGGAGTTTGGAGTGAGTTGGGTATTCATAATTTAAACTCCAGATGTTTTTGCCAGTCTGAACTACATTGACAGATAATTTGGTGTTTTTTCAAGCCACAAATACCTAAGATGAAGATTTTTAGTGGGATATAATTTCTATTATGTTTAGACGTCCATTTCTTATCTATACACTGATTTCACTGTTCACTGTTTCTTGTGTACTGGAGACTGCCTGTCTCTATTGAAGGCACTATCTATTCTAACAAGTAGACGAGAGATCCTATTCCTTGCGGGCAGAGACTTCCTTGATTAGCATAATTTTTTCTGTCAGCCTCAAGTAAGGTTGATGTATGCCAGCTAAGATTAATGGCATTTAAATGAATATATAACAGACCTCTTTGAAAGAATAAGACAAATGTTATTTACATTTTGCTAGCTGTTAATCGTTGATGATTTCTTTTATATAGGAATAATACCTTTTGAAAGAAATACATTTATAATAGCTATTGTAAGCCAAAATAATCACCAATCCCTGGCAAGACCTTCCAAACAAACCTATATATGGAAATGTCGCACTGATGTGACTTGAAACTATCACAGAACCCCCCCCCCCCCCCGAGCTGATCCCTCCAACCTGCCAAACACCAGTAAGGGGAGGGCAAGTTAGTACAAACATCAGCTTGGTTCCAAAAGCAATCCGTCAAAGCATATTTTGAGGTGACAAGATTAGACTGAATATAATTATAGGCTCAGAATAGAATGATAACACTTTCCCTTCTGAGACCAATATTGGGTAAGGTATCTAAAGTTGGCAGTTGCAAGCTGCATGTTTGATGCAGGAAATGGGATGAGGTGCATGATGGATGACGCTGTACAGCAGACGTGTGTGATGAAGGGCATAGTAGTTGTTCATAATTAAGAACAACTGGGTATGATATGATGTATATATATGATGCCATGTGTTTAAAGTACTATTTGAAAATGTGTGTAATCGTTTCTTTGAAATTGACAGTATTTTCAAAATAGGTTAAATAGATTTAAAAGAAGGGTATTGTAGGAAAACTCGTTTTGACCATTTCACTTGAGATAACACTATGCATCTTGATATGCAATTAAACTTATGCAATGTTTAGGCAAAGGCATACACTAGTGTAATCAATGCAGTAGTGTTTCCACTCTAGACCCCCTTCTGGACACGACCCCATAGTAAACAGTGCACAGTACACAGTCTATTCATTATTCATAGTGGGCTGCTTAGTCCTACGGTAGAAAGCCTTTTAGACAAAGACAAACCACACAAAGATGGAGAAGGCTCATCCTTCAAACATGCCTCTCCAACAACAGTTGCTGTTTTTTCCAGATTCAGAATGAGGCAGATACATCACTTTCTATGTTAAACCTATGACAGCTCTTTACTCCATGCCTGTATGGAGTATGGTAGTGCCATACTCTATGGCATTAGAATTCATGTTACAAGCATATTTTAACAGAAAAAAAATGACCTAGAAATGTAGCAAACACAAAACCCCAAATATTGATGAAAATGTACAGACCCTTTCTTATAAAAACTATGCATGGCCAAAACTGGCTATGTTCTCGTCTGCCATTTTTTCAAGCATAGGGGTAGACATTATATTTTTTTCTTTATCAGATAAAACTCAATGATAGGTGGTTACCTCAGATCTTAGATTATATCCAATAATGGACTCAAATGTTTCCTAATAAGAAAGTGAAAGGTACTGAATCAGGGAATTCCCCTTGTTATTTTCTCAAGAATGACAAATGCTGAATGAAGGATGACTGAGGAAAATATAATCATGTGCCTTTGAAGAAATAAATCCTGAGGTAATTTGTGCAGTCCCAATGTGAGACATAAAGCATGGCCTAATTGCATTAGGGTCATTGATCCACCTCTGGGGGGCAGTATCATCTATATACAACCCACATGCAATCAGACAGCTCTCGGTACATATAGATTACAATGAGAGCCTCAGGGTATTGATTTAGATACGGATCAGACAATGCACACTTATGTTTTTGTTTCTCCCCCTTCATTAGTGATAATCACTTAAAGGGACAGACACAGACAGCTTTCAATGAGGATCATGCATACACCACTGGGTATATGCGATAAGGTAAGGGTGCCAGGAAGGGGGATTAAATCATAATCAAAGAGAATGCCATATTATATGCCATATTTTATTGATCATTTAGGTGCTAAATCAATTTTAATTTTAATTTTTTTTAAACAAATTTGACTTTATTGACCACAGATTCTTAATATTCAACAATTTCTCTCGCATATTTCAACACCCCTGTATTTTATGAAGTATATTGACTTATACATAATTGCGGTAGATAAGTATTTCACTTTCCATAAAACAGGTGTAATTTATATGGCTCACTCTCACCAGATCGATGCAACTATTATTTGGCCGTACATGATTGGCGGCCGTACATGATCGGCGGCCGTACATGATCGGTGACGTACATGATCTGTGACGTACATGATCGGTGACGTATATGATGGGGGATTATTGACTGTCCTACCCTTTTAGACCAGGATAAAACATATAAACCTTACCAAGGTGTACATATAATGTCTGTCTTAGTATTTAAAATGGTTTAAATGTGTAGATGAGTCTAGTAAGAGTATTTTACATAACATTTCAATGCCGATCATGTACGTCATGTGACGTACATGATCGGTGACGTACATGATCGGTGATTATTGACTGCTCTACCCTTTCTGACCATGATAAAACATAGATAAACCTTAACAAGGTGTAGATATAATGTCTGGCTTGGTATTTAAAATGGTTTAAATGTGTACATGAGTCTAGTAAGAGTATTTTACATGACATTTCAATCCCGATCATGTACGTCATGTGACGTACATGATCGGCCGTTATTTATTGACTGCTTTAATTACCTTTTCTGACCATATTTAAAACATAAATCAATCATAGCAAGGTGTACATACGATGTAAGTCTTAACATGTATTATCAGAAACATGTGCAGGAGTGGGGTAATAAGAACATTTTACATGACATTCCCAGCCGGTCATGTACGTCATGTGACGTACATGATCGGTTGTACATTAAGGCATTCCCCTGAGGCCCCTATAAACATTTTGGGAGTGTTCTTTTCCTAATAAACTCCCCAAAAATACATTACAGCCAGTAGGTATGGTTAGAAGAGTTAAATAGTGGAGTGTATGGGGTAACTGGTGCATTTCATAGTCTTCCGATCATGTACAGCCACTGATCATGTACGGCCACCGATCATGTACGGCCACATTTTAGTTGCATTGGTTTGGTGAGAGGGAGCCATATCTATTCTTGGTCAATACAGTTAATTGTTTGTGATTCCCTTTAGTATTTTGCCTTCATTTCAACCAAGATAATAATCTTAAGCAACTTTCCTGCTGCATTTATGTTTTAAAGGATGATTTGAGGGATGATTTAATAAAGATACTTATATTATATCTAATGTGTAATGATGTTGTTCTCTCCATGGAAACAAGGCAAGTTTTGGTCCCTCCTTGATGTAGCCGGTTTTTTCTACTCCCTGCTATACATCCAACAACCCCCCCCCCCCCATTCTTCCTATCACTGCCTTAAATATAACTCAACAGTACATGACAGGTGCTTTGCTCTCTCTCATAGCCCCATGATTAAGCACTTTCTGCCTTGTCACCACAAAGGAAGGGGCAGCTCCCACCCTGAGGAGGCATAACCTGAAGCCACAATCTATCAAAGTCTGTCCCAGATACTGGAATAGTCGTACCAATGGTCAAAGTATTTATTGACTCAATCCTGATTCACACAACTCAGTTGTGCAGATAACTGAATACCAGTTATGTACAAATATATTACACTGCACTGTTACTGTGAGGGAGTGCAGGCAGGGTAGGTGACAGCAGGAGGTGGTGGATAGAGGGGGTGATATAAGGACTGGTGAGGATTAGGGTGAGGTACTGTTGTGTGCAAATCCTTGTCTTGACCCTCATAAACCATTGAAGCAGTAGTGTACCTGATCTGACTACAGAAGCATTGTTCTTGGTCTTCCACCAATTTCTATTGTCCTATTGTTATTATTGTTTGGGCCTTGTTGCTGTTATTGCTGCTGCAGCTTTCTACAATACAATTCCATATCAGTGATCAATCATACCAGTGAAATTGTCCAGAAAGCTATCCGTTTAATTGATTTTCATATCAAAAAGGCCAACATAACTTGATTTATTTCATACACCCTTTTAGACATGTTGTTCCCCAAGCACTGGATACAACTTATACAGAGATACTGCAGATAAAAATTAAGAATCAGCCATTTTTGCTTGGTGAGGAATAGGGCATATTGCTTGCACACAGAAAAGTAAAGGTGTCAACTGTGTCTCTCACATGGCTCTGGCAAAAATGGAATCTCAAACAGCTATTGACTCTGCTGCTATTGACACTGATAGTAGAGAGTCGACCCAAGTTGACCCTTTGTATAAGCATGGCTATTAGCTGTTTGACTCTCTATTTTACCACAGCCATGTGGGAGACACAGTTGACACCTTTACTTCTCTCTGTATGGGTGGTTTTCGATGTATCTGTCCACTGGGAAAAAAGACTTTCTGAGTTAGACCAAGAAGGTTACATTTACATCAAGAAACCGACTGGTGATTGGCTAGTTGAGAAGGATATATCAGAGGCACAGTGCTTGGAGAGTGAAGGATCCCATCCATCCCTATTCCCCACTGTAGAGCAGGATGCACTGATTTCCCTGGTTACAGCTCGTAGATAAAGCTATGTTCATTTCTGATGCTTTATTGGGTTCAGTCTAGCGCTCCAATCCCATCAGGAATCAGGAAAAGACTGCGGTCAGAAGAACACTGTTTACTGTGTGTGCTATCTTCATATAGAGACCCATCAGCATTTAGTTGATGTGATGCCGTCTATTCTTTGTAATCCCCTCCTTTGTTAGATGCTTTATTTGACATGAATGTGTACAAATCCAAAAAACAGCTTATTCCAAATTAGTTTAACCTCAAAGTCTAAATAACATCTTGGACTATTATTACATGTAAGAATACAACCAAATAGCTGTGGTACCAGACTTCACATTTCATAGGTAAATTGTTGACTGTGTTCTTCAATGATGGATAAGGTATAGCAGTATTTAAGTAAGATCTGACTGTGTGTGGTCAATATTGACTATGTGAGGAGGCTCATCTTTAAAATGGCCAACCACAAAGTTACATGTAAAGGGTGGGCAGGAATTTGGCAGCAGCATGACCAGAACTTGACCTCATACATAGTGACACCAAAGAGGAGGACCGCCTGATGAAAGAGGCAATTAGCAAAAGATTTGTTCACTTGAGATGGGTAAGGGAGTGGTCATTATATAGTGACAGGCATGAGTAAAAAAAATGAACTTGTCTGACATACTCTCTAGGACAGTCTACATACCGCCTCTGTCACCTTCAGTATTCATGACATGAACAAATCCTACCTGTTTCCTTCCTCTGTCAGATTTTTTTCACACCCCATTTTGCAGGCTCATTTCATCCTAGTTTTATGACCAAAATTCCTTATTGAGACAACTTAACATGCAAAAGATAGAGTAGTGATTACCCTATAGGCTGCACTTTCTTCCAGAACGAATGAATTTATACTAGCCATGGATAAGAATTACTTTGAATTTATAGCTTTGGGGTATTTATTGATTTATGGAGGATTTATGTGTTGTTATGTCTGTAACGTTAACTGCATTACAACTCTTTGGTACCTGTAGGCTGAATTAAAACTGGAAGGCTCCTAATCTTTTTTTATAGCTTGAGTACCCATTGACTCATATATGACATATAGAATTGATATTCGGTGGCCACCAAAAGTAACCTGGCTGAGGCATCAAGAGTTATTTTTATGGACATTACACAAGTGGCTTTTCTTTAAAGGCGGGTTGTGGTGAAAACTTGGGAACAAATATTTCCTGAAACTGATAGGTAACATACCTAATAAACTGTGCTGATTAACAAGGCTTGTAATGGTCTTCTTGACCATGAGAGACACATATAAATAAAGAAAAGAGGCTGGAACCGCAATTTCTGGGTAACTTTTGACTTTGGATGGCCATAAATCAATTTTGGCCCGACACATGAAATTTTTTTTCGGGAAGGCTAAATTGTTCCCTCTTGGCTCAAACCAACAAGATATAGTATGGTGCAGATGTCTATATTCTAAAGCTCATGGAAGCTGAAAAACTGGAAACTAGCAACTGGAAACTGGAAAATACCAATTGGTATATTTATGTAGGGTCATTTTCCAAAAACCAAATGCAGGAACAGGTCAAAGATATCCAAATGGAGGAACAGGTCAAAGATATGAAAATCTGATGGAATTGTTATCAACGACCACGCATGTGAGGTAGGGAAGTGATGAAACAGGTTTGGATCTCCAGAGTGTTATGTTGTGGAGTCAGAGAGTACAGAGGGAAGGCGCAGGGTAGTAAACGCTGAAGGGCATACTATACAGATTTAAAAGGCTGTAGTACAGTATAGTTATAGTGTGTTTTCTTTAAGATGCATGTTGGTCCCATATCTTTAAACCTCTTAATACTGACCCTAATATAGGTTAATTAGCATAGGGCCGGCCTGAGGGAAATCCTTATTCTCTGAATGCATTGGGTACCTATACAATTCCTATATGACAGAGTTGGCTATGGACAATGTTTTTCCTCCCTTGCTGTTGAGTATAGTCAAGGATAAGCATAGTCTCCTATTGACGGTTACAACTTCAAAAAGAATGCTGTATGGATGATGTGTAACCTTTTACAACAGAACAATTACCATTTAAGTTGTTCGCTGCATCTGCAGCAGAATAAGTTGGAAACCTTAAACCTCCCTACATACACAAGTCAGTATTACAAATTGCCACATGTTCAGAAAATTGATTGGTCCAACATCCAGTCTACATATGCTAACTTTCCCCACACATGGTTGACTTTAACTGTCCAATAAGTGAACGTGATAATTTCTCATCATGGCTCATTACCCAAGGGGGGTTTGAACTTTCCTACTGACTAAATCTGTATAATCTAAGGGGTGTGTTATTTATCAACCCATGACAGGTTTTCTGTATAAAACCTGCGTGGTCATCACACTAAAACGCAGGGTTATATGAGGGTACTCACTACAGAGGACCTAGGGTGATCATGCCCAATTGATTACCTTAGGTGATTAGAGTAATAAGGTACGGTGATCATTTTAAGTACATAGTTTTGCCACTAGGGGGATCTACTATACAACAATGTAACTCACAGCCCTTACCCCAGGTGATCCATTGATTGAAGCCTATATTAACATTGGTCATATATGTTTACATGTGGGAACTATTGATATCTAGACATAAAAACGCCTTTTATGTGTCTGAAACCAAAATAAGAAGTGTAAGGATTGACAGTCATCTGTCATACATATATGCTATACCTGACTTATTATGAGGACTAAAACATATTCTTAAGAAAGGCTGGATGATTAAAGTTGATAAACGGGAGGGGGTTAATCATAAAAATAGTGGAAGATATCATAATATAACAAGAAAACTTCTCAAGAAAATTTAAGGCAGTCATCAAATTGAGTATCCCCAGTCTTCCTATTGACAAACTAGGATGCTCTATAATTGGGTCAAAAGGGTGATCATATTGATGACCCGTGTCCTCACTTATAATCACTTTGAAGATCACCAGGGTAGTACCCCTCGACACAATCAAAATGATCATCCAAAGTGAGGACTTTTTGTAATATAGGGTTTTCAGTGCACCTTCACCACCAGCAGTAGCAGTGGCTGCAGATAGGTGCTGTAAGCATACTAAAAAAAAAAGTATAGATGACGTGTACACCTTTACAACAGAACAATCACCATTTAATTGGTTCGCTGCATCTGTCACACAATACATTGGATATACCCTAAATCTCCATACAAGTCAGTATTAAAAATTGCCACGTGTTCAGAAAATTGATTGGTCCAACATGTGATCCAGTCTACAAACCAACGTTCCCCACACATGAGTAGTATAGTATGTATCGGAACGGGACTATAGTTAAGTACTGTTTATTACTCAATCGACCTGCAGCCAATCAGAGGCCTCCCTTTTGGCGGGAAATTCAAAAGCAGCCAATGAGAGGCCTCCCTTTTGGCGGGAAATTCAAATAGGTCACGTGACCGGAAGTGACCTACTTCCGGTCACGTGACCTTTGGGCGGGAAATTCAAATAGGTCACGTGACCGGAAGTGACCTACTTAAGAGGGTCACGTGACCACCATGTTGGCGGGAAATTCAAATAGGTCACGTGACGGGAAGTGACCTACTTAAGGGGGTCACGTGACTACTAGGTTGGCTTTCAAAATAAGTCACTTGAGATTTTGATGGATAAATAAATTTAAAAAAAGAAAAAAAAAGCAAGCTGAAAAAGCTTGCTAAAAAATAATTTAAAAATGCGGCTCTTTTTTTCTAGGAGGGGGAGAGAGGGGCACTCTGGGGGGCACTCTTTAAGATGCATGGGGGGGGAGGGGGGGAGGGGGGGAGGGGAGGGGCAGGGTTTTTTAAGAGTGAGACTCGCTTCTCTGCCCTCTCTAAAAGAGAGGGCAGAGAGGCGAGTCTACTTACAATGAAAGGTATCATGATTGCGTTTATGATGATGTGCATCATGATGTGACTATCTTACAACCCTATGAGAAATAAGCAAGACATGGGCGTACTTACACGGGCTATTTGTAAACTAATGAATGTGACTTCTTCGTTAAAATCAGTATCTACAACTCTTTTAAGCCTAAGGCTTTTTCTTGAGTTTATTCTTTTGTTCAATTTCGGGCCCACCTCAAAAGAGGAATAGGCCCTCTGTAGCACTTGTCGCTTGCTCATCAATCAGAGCCGGGGTGTAGAAGTCCCCTGCCCTGTCGGGTACGTTCTCCCTCTGGTACGTTTTTGGTTAGTTTGGAGCTCTCAGTCGACTGTCTTATCCACCTTAAAAAAACCAGACTTTCGGTGTCTCATGATAAAACTGGTGCCTTATACTAAGCGCTGGATTACTTTCTCATTTTTTTAGTGTTCTATCCGATGCTTATTTAATTTTTGCACTGATAAAAACGGTTAGCTTGTACAAACACGCGGTCTATTTAAGTGTTAAGTGTAGAAAATGAACAGAACAGTGCACAGAAAATAGAGCTACCGACTACATTTCGCCCAGTCACTCAGCGGAGAACAAAAGAACTACTGACGTAGTGTACCCGCTATTCCGACAGTTGGCGCCACCGTTATACTTTTCCCGCGTGCGACATGAAGCCCTGGGGCGGGTACTGGCTGTTTTGGTTGTAGGTACCGAAACATAAAAAACTACAGCCAGCCCAATGTCATGGTGAGACAGCTCTCTTATTTTTACCTTGAGTAGCGTCCGTAGGGCCTATGACAAAACCTAGTCCCGTACACTGAGCAGCTTGAGGTCTGAAGGCTCATACAGAAAAATGTGTGGGTGTGTGGGTGTGTGGGTGTGTGGGTTGCTTTACGCCTTAGTTAACAGCTATGGTCATTTCAAGAGCGGTGATGGTGATCGAATCTATTGGCCCTTTTACCGAGACAAGGGTTCTTTTACATCCCACACTACATAGCAGAGAGACGTCTAGCAGCCCCTAGAGGCCCCGCAGGGGGCTCGAGAGGTGCCGTGGAGAAGAGCAGATATCCACGAGAGGCCACGCCAACAACCAAATTCTATCTTTATCCCGCGAGAAAAGGAGATAAGGGTCAAGGTTATGAACTATCAAAAGATTTTAGAGTAAATTAAGTTATGAGATATTAATATAATGTACATATCTAGGGCCCGATATAGGGCCTCTGCAGATCCCCCTTCAGGGCCCCGATCCATGAGGCCTTAGAAACGGAGCTGGGTCATGTAACCAAGGGAGATCAGCAGTTGTTGATGTCGGCGCTGCCGATAACGCTGGTAAATGACCGTTTTACTCATGTTTAGAGTCAGAATAGCTTGAGTATTACTTGAATATCGAAGAGTAGAGGTCAAATTACCCCAGACAAAGTGTTTCCATCTAGAAATTCTCGACAGTATTTCCGAAAATTGCAAATATTGGTCCCAGCCCCACGGGGCCCCATACCGAGTATTAAAAGTTTGAGATGCAACTTTCATTCATGCTGTTGACCAATCAGGGGGCTCTGTTTTTACGACCTTGACTACATAGTAAAAGTGATTGACAACGTCAGATATCACTTGACGACGTCAAATATCGATCTGATATTTGATCCCTTGATATTTGATTCAAAACCCACATCGAGTGGGATAAAGCCTTTTATCATCTTTTGATTGTGAGGCATACACTTTTCTTACACACAACAGCTGTCATCTATCAAGGGGCTCTGGATAGGGGGTCCCCATGTCGAATGTCGATCTTAGAAAATGACCATGTCACATGACAATGTCACTTAATAATGTTCATATCCCATGTCGATTTTAAGAAATGTTCATGTCACCTGTCACTATGATTTTTTGGGTCTCATGTCACTTGTCATTAGACCTCATGTCGTTTGTCGATTATAAGAAATGGTCATGTCACCATATCGAATTTAGCGGTCCACACCCATTATCAAGTGTCAGGGCATGTTGGCTGCTTGAACACGTAGTCTGTCATCACCCTTGTTTCTGTGCCTTATCTAAACAGGCAATTAGTGGCCGCTAGCCGAGAGTACCTCCCTGGTCGCCTCTCCCGAATCTGCTAGACGTCTCACTGATAGGAGTGTATGGGTGTGTGGGTCTGTGTGTGTCTGTTCGGTCTGTGTGTGCATGCGTCTTGCACTCTAGTCTTGCGGACCACTGTTAAGCCTGTGGTTGGAGAGCGCGACATAGCCGCTTGCTACACTCTCTAAACAGAGGTCCGCAAGACTAGGCCGGATCGCGCTCTTGCTTAAAGGTGCACCTCAACTCAGTGCGCCTTTAACAGCCGCCCCAAATAGGTGAAGTTCTTGACGCGGCACAGCGCCTCCCACCAGTAGCCAATCAGCGCGCCGAACGCCGGACACACCTCCACCGTGTGAGCCTCTAAGTAGGTCACACGAATCATACTAAGATGCCGATCTCTTCTGTCGGTTCGTCGCGGTGGCCGTGAGTGATCGCACGGTCGCCAAGATTCACTGCCTTGATTGGCAGAGGGGGGGGCTGATTACCCCCCGTCGGATGAATTGCGGCGAAACCATAATCAATTTTTCGCTGTTTTAGATAAAAGAGATCCAGAGCTATCCGCTCGTCCAAGAATTATTTTTCTATCAGCCCGGGATCACCCTCAAATTAAGGCCTAAAGTCCAAAAACCCAAAATTTTTTCCCTATGGGATTTCAGTGTCTAAGCGTTTTTTGCAGCCCCAAGGAGCAGCTCACGGGCTCGAACCCTGTAAACGCTTTGACGCGCTTTCGTCGCCTTAGGCGACGTAGACCTACCCTATTTTTTTTTGGACCATGTTACCTGAACACGGATTATTTTTTTGTTTGGCCCAATGAGCTCACAGCTAGACTAGATACCTCATGTTTTGGATTGGAGAAATCAGCAGAGCAATAAAAAGCGCGGTGAGGCTAGTGTGGCCCCTGTGAGTTGTAAAATTGGTGCTAAATGTGGTAACCAGGCGGATGCTGAGTTCATTGATATTGTCCGTTAATGATACTTAAGGTGGGTGTTGTCTAAAGTTTTAATTGATATTACCAATGTAGCCAATAATGACTTCACAGTTGGGGCCCTCGCCCGCAGGTCCCAGATTCAGGGTATTCTTTGTTTATTGTGTGGCCCCTAAAGAGGGGCCGACTAACTCTTTAGAGTTAGTTAGATGCTGCCACTGTGCTATGCAACAGCAGCTATTAATTACACTTCATGTTGGGCGGCATGGATCACTTGATGGGTGATACCTCAAAGCTCAAACACGGCAGAGCCGTGTGTGGCATGCGAGGACCAGTGGGTCAGGGGTGATCCGTTGCAAACAGAATGCTGATCCGTGTGAGGTTCTGACTTTCTATAGTTTTTTATAAAGCCTTAGATATGGTGTGGTATTTTTCATCTCGCTATAGTTTAGTTGGTATTTAAGGAAACCGCCTCATTTCTATCAGAAATACACAATATTGAATTGTTTTTTATATTTTAATATATTAGAAGCGCGCTTTGTTGCCTATGTAGCTCATTATGCGTTGAAATGTTCGCGAGCATCGTAGGAATGTACAAAACCCCTATTGTGGCACCATCTGACGAAAGAGCGGAGAACTATACTAGCGCGTTTCGTTATTCACATCTTTTGACAGGGACTTGGTTGGTGGCTTTACGCCCTAATTAACAGCTGAAGTCATTTCAAGGGGGGTGATAGTGATCGAATCTATGGATACCTGAAGGTGGAAAGCACACACCCTACACTTTTACCGAGGCAATGGTGGTGCTGCTCAAAGGGTGTGGCGAGCTAGACTGGAGGATGTAATAACTAAGCAGCAGAAGGACCAAAAAGACAATCTCGTAGTAGTAGGTCTACTTAGATCTTGAGTAGCCGCCCTTGTGGTTATAATTACCTAGACTAGTTGGCTCTGCCAGCCTGGTCAAGTGAAAATTGGTAAGGAGACTATGAACTAAGCTAACATCTCATAAGTATTAGTTACCACCCCCTCACACCCGTTTAACAACGGATTCAGGGTCTAATTATGGAGACCCTAGAGTAAGATTAACAATATATCCCAATGTCTGTAGTAGACATTTACGACATGCAACCTGCCCCCTAGAAGGGATAGATCTGACCACAAGTCCGCAATATGGGACTCCCCCTCTGAGAGTATCAAGGTTTGCGTATAGTCTCTTGCAGGTTAATCTGTTATCTACCCCTTTGTCGACTTCGCCAAAATCCTGGGAGATTCACTTTAAACCTAAGGTCTACCCTTTTTATTCTTTGTTTATTGTGTGGCCCCTAAAGAGGGGCCGCGGTGTTGATTAATTACACCACATGTTAAGCAACATGAGATCAAACCTTCCTCAAAAGCGACAAGGCTCAGAGTCCTGTTGGACGGGAACCCTGTGTGGCATTTCAAGACGAATGGTTGAGTGATCTGTTGCAGATGCCGTTCCGTGAGAAGTTCTGACTTTATATAGCTTTTATATCGCTTTAGATATGGTGTAGTATTTTCAATCTCACTATAGTTTAGTTGATATTTCAAAGAATCTGCCTCATTCTATCAGAAATACACAGCGTTGACATGTTTCTTATATTCAATATATTAGAAGTGTGCTTTGTTGCTTATTATAGGTCATTATGCGTTTAAAATGTTCGCGAGTATCGTGGAAATGTACAAAAACCCTATTGTGGCGTCATCTGACGAAAAGAGCGGAGAACTACACTAGAGCATGTAATGGCCAGACCAGCAGGCGGCAGCAGAGTGGTCAAAAGACAATCTCGTAGTAGTAGGTCTACTTGCATGTTGAGTAGCCACCCTTGTGGTTGTAATTACCTTGACCACAGGTCCGCAATATGGAGCTCCCCCTCTGAGAGTATCAAGGTTTGCGTATAGTCTCCTGCAGTTTAATCTGTTATCTCCTCCTTTGTCGACCTCGCCAAAATCCTGGGAGATTCACTTTAAACGTAAGTCCTACCCTTTTTTATTCTTTGTTTATTGTGTGGCCCCTAAAGAGGGGCCGCGGTGTTGATTAATTACACCACATGTTAAGCAGCATGAGATCAAACCTCCTCAAAAGCGTCAAGGCTCAAAGTCCTGTTGGACGGGAACCCTGTGTTGCTTTCGAGGACGAATGGTTGAGTGATCCTACCGATCCGTCAGAGGTTCTGACTTTATATAGCTTTTATATCGCTTTAGATATGGTGTAGTATTTTCAATCTCACTATAGTTTAGTTGATATTTCAAAGAATCTGCCTCATTCTATCAGAAATACACAACGTTGACATGTTTCTTATATTCAATATATTAGAAGTGTGCTTTGTTGCTTATTATAGGTCATTATGCGTTTAAAATGTTCGCGAGTATCGTGGAAATGTACAAAAACCCTATTGTGGCGTCATCTGACGAAAAGAGCGGAGAACTATACTAGAGCATGTAATCGCCAGACCAGCAGGCGGCGGCAGAGTGGTCAAAAGACAATCTCGTAGTAGTAGGTCTACTTGCATGTTGAGTAGCCGCCCTTGTAGTTGTAATTACTTAGCCTAGTTGACCCTGCCGGCCTGGTCAAGTGAAATTAGTAAGGAGACCACCCATTAACGTGCTCCACAGTCTTTAGACAGTTAAGACTATAGTCAAGACTGGAGAATTTGGCGAGACGCCCCTCTGGGAGGTCATAATCCTCAATGTTAGGTGTTAGCTCATTAACATCAGATACTATATTAACAACCCATTTAAATGTTCATTTTAATAGCAACTCACCCTATTCTGACAAAATCCTATTAGCAGGTAACCTCTGTGTAAACCATACTGCAAACATCTGCTACTTCCAGCGTCTGCCTCGTGACTGATAGTGTACAACAAGACGAAGTGGGCAGAGATTAGAAAAAATGAAGCTCTTTATATAGCCGAGAGAGCAGCTAATCTGGATGTTCTAAGCTTGTTTTCACCTAGAGCTCCAACCCTCTTCCAGAGAGAATCAAATCGCTTTTCACCTGAACCCTTCCACCCTTAATCCATCAGCATGAAAAGAGAATTAACGAGTGTAACGTGCGGTACATGTATATGGGATTATAGCTGGTGAAGAGATAAAGCCGAGTCACCTGTGTATACAAAGACTACAGGGGGTGATTAACGACAGGTGTGACGCGCCAGCCCGTGAACGGATTAAGCCAAAAAAAAATAAAAAGGTATGTTTCAGGTAACATGGGCAGAAAGACTGGAGTCGGTAGGTCGGATTTTTATTTTATTTTATTTCATTTTTTTAACATGAAAGTACTAGCCATCCTCCGTGGAAATTCTAAAAATGACCCAAAAAGTATAAAAATATGAAATTTTCTTCAAACTTGCTTAAAAAAAAACGTAGGGTCGACCCTGTTTTGCTAGGGTTGTTCGGGTGACCTGAAACAAACCTTTTTTTTTATTTGGCCTTATCTTTCAAGCTGACGCTTAAATTCAACTAGCCAGCCGCCGTCCACACCACTCACTGCGACAAGAGGAGGTGCTGTTGTTTTACACTTGAGTCGCTTACCACATGGTCTCTACCTCACAGACAGACACGCGCCCCCTGTAGCTTTTTTTTGTTTTTTTTTGTATACACACGCTAATCTCATAACCCCCTTATCCGTTATACAGGTAACGAGTATTCTCTTTTAAAATAGCTGCCAGTCAGCTTAGCTCTAGAAGCAAGAAGGCGTGTATAGGTGCTTTATAAGTCGGCAGGGGGTAAATACTAGTGAAAAAGGAAGGCAGGTGTGCAGGTAGCTTTTCTAACAGACACGTGTGTGCACTAAGCTGCTTAAGTCTAAACCCTCCCGCAGTAGTCAGGTGGCATGTGAAAACTTACTTAACTGATCTCTTACATTGAGTAGAGTCTCTGTGCTGAGAGAGCCTTTTCAGCCGTTTAAGAGGATTAACTAGGACAGGGTACATAAGGAGTGAAACGCCGAATAGCGGCTACTCAGTCTCGTGCAGCACAAGCAGCAGCATCTAGCAGCGGCTTCAGCAGCAGCTGCACGTGCAGCACAAGCAGCTGGCAGCGACTTCAGCAGCACAAGCAGCACGAGCAGCACAAGCCGTAGCATTTGTCAGCAGCATCCGTGACATCGTCAGCAGCAGCCCCCATGACCTTGTCAGCAGCACAAGCAGCCAGCAGCTGCTGGCAGCTGCTTCAGCAGCTGCTGGCAGCTGCTGCACGAGCAGTAGCACAAGCAGTAGCATCTGTCAGCAGCAGCAGCAGCAGCACAAGCAGCCAGCAGCTGCTGCATGAGCAGCACAAGCAGCACAAGCAGCAGCACCGACAGCAGCAGCAGCAGCAGCAGCGGTGTGGACCACTAAAGTCGAGATGAAGCCTAGTGACATTTGACATGAAGCTTGAAAAACACAGTGACAGGTGACATGAGCAATTCTTAAAATCGACATGAGATATGAGCATAATTAAGCGACATCGACATGCGCCATGGCTATTTTTTAAGACAAACATCATATGTCATAGCCTCCTCATCCAAACCTCCACTAGTAGTGCTCTATAAGCGCAAGCTGTAAACCCTCTCCTCCCCTCGTGCACACAGGCGAATTATCAGAGTCAGCCAATGGTGTCAATACCCCTCTCATACAAGGGTCGGGCGCTGCTGGACTATAATAGATGAGTCAAGGACCGTTCTACTGAGGGTCAGGCAGGCTAAGTCGGACATTCAATGACAGGTAGGTCTTTGACAACCTTGCTTGAAAGTCTGGACAGCATTGACAGACTGGGGCATAAGGATCTCGCATGGTCAGACTTTCAAGCAAGTTTTGCTAAAGTCGCGTTATTGAATGTCCGACCTAGCCTGACCCACAGTAGAACGGTCCTTGACCCGTCTATTATAGTCCAGCAGTGCCCGACCCTTGGCTGAGAGCAGTTTAAGCGCCATTGGGTGTCTCTGATATTTGCCTCTGTGTAAGATGAGAAAAAAAGTCTGTTGAAAGACTATATTTCAAGCCAGAAAACTGTAATTAGCTTTCCAAGTTGTTTATTTAACAATATCTTAGCCTAGCAAGCAGCTGTCAGATGTCATCTAAGAAAAAAAATGTGAGCTGTTAATAGATTCAAGAGAAATTAGTTTACAAATAGCCCGTGTAAGTACGCCCATGTCTTGCTTATTTCTCATAGGGTTGTAAGATAGTCACATCATGATGCACATCATCATAAACGCAATCATGATACCTTTCATTGTAAGTAGACTCGCCTCTCTGCCCTCTCTTTTAGAGAGGGCAGAGAAGCGAGTCTCACTCTTAAAAAACCCTGCCCCTCCCCTCCCCCCCTCCCCCCCTCCCCCCCCATGCATCTTAAAGAGTGCCCCCCAGAGTGCCCCTCTCTCCCCCTCCTAGAAAAAAAGAGCCGCATTTTTAAATTATTTTTTAGCAAGCTTTTTCAGCTTGCTTTTTTTTTGCTTTTTTTAAATTTATTTTATCCATCAAAATCTCAAGTGACTTATTTTGAAAGCCAACCTAGTAGTCACGTGACCCCCTTAAGTAGGTCACTTCCCGTCACGTGACCTATTTGAATTTCCCGCCAACATGGTGGTCACGTGACCCTCTTAAGTAGGTCACTTCCGGTCACGTGACCTATTTGAATTTCCCGCCCAAAGGTCACGTGACCGGAAGTAGGTCACTTCCGGTCACGTGACCTATTTGAATTTCCCGCCAAAAGGGAGGCCTCTCATTGGCTGCTTTTGAATTTCCCGCCAAAAGGGAGGCCTCTGATTGGCTGCAGGTCGATTGAGTAATAAACAGTACTTAACTATAGTCCCGTTCCGATACATACAATACTACTCACATGGTTGACTTCAAATGTCCAATAAGTGAACATGATAATTTATCATCATGGCTCATTACTCAAAGGGGTGTGCTATTGATTAACACATGACACGTTTTCTGTATAAAACCTGCATGGTCATCACCTTCACCACCAATAGTAGCAGATAGATGCTGTAAGCATATTAGGCACAACACACACAACCAAGGTAAGTCTAGTTTCCTCTTCAATTATTGAATTTAAAAGCTCTACTAATCAAAATAACTCCTATTTCATAGAGTCCTGCATTTAGAACTTTGTGATAGCATTGCATCAAAAACATCTGGCATATCCAGCAGTGCCTATTCCTCAAAAAGAGAGTTGGGCTTCAGGATGTTATAGGGATGTTTAGGCTTTGCCTTACTCTCCCTAAAAAGCATCCATCCCAGCTAACAAAAAATGTAATTTTATGTCAAAATTATGTTTTTAAACATTATATAACATTTTGTCAAGATGTGGAGCCATAGAGAAAGGTTATAGAACATTTTATAACGTTTGTTGTTCACTGGGATGTCCTCTGCCTTATCAGATCACATTGGTTAAATCTTGACTTTTTGACCATACAGGTCTAGAAAAATTCATCAAGATGCGTGTAGGGTTCATCCTCCTGGCTATTGCCATCTGTGTCACCGTCCTGTTGGACACAGCTGAAAGTAAGTCATCAAAACTCACATCTAAGAATAACTTAAATCTACTATTAACCCTTTAGGGCCGAGCATCGACTATAGTTAATGCCATGGCTGGCCGAGCATCGACTATATTCAACATAACTAAATGGGAATCAGCAAAGGCTCGGCCCAGGGGAAGCTCCTGTGAAAATCTCTCACCCCCACCACTTTCTGTTTTGGTTGGCTTTAAAGGGTTAAGTGGCCGTAGATCTTTTGGACATTAGAAATATACTTGAATTGTGTTATATGAAAATTATTGAAACGAAACAAAATGTTGCAAAAGAATTATTTGATGACGTTATGTACATAATTATGTTACTGCAAATGTTTGATTAATCGTTAGTTATAGAGATCTGAATCAATATATTTAGTTTTAAAGATTTTAAAATATTTTCTTGAATTGGAACAGTGTTTTTTTTACTTAAATGTGACAAGACATTATCAAGCATTTCCTTTGTACTACTCACGCATATATATATGTTGTTGTCTATAGTGTTTCTATCAGGTTCATTTTCAGGTATTTGTAATGTTTTTTATGAAGAACATTATATGAACTTTTCTATATTGTTCATAATACAAACTTTACTATCAATCTCAGTTCTAGATGGCTCAGTTGAGTAATGTGTTGTTCTTATTCTTAGGTCGTTCTGTTAAAAATGGAGGGAAAGTCAAGAACAAGCACACACTACAATCAACAGAGGAACCTGCTGACGAGGTACATGGTCTGGAGACATCTGGAGAAGGGGAATATGTGGAAGAGGTATCTGGAGAAGATGAGGCGGAACAGAAAGATGAAGCTGAAGGTGAAGACGAAATGGAGGATCAAGAGGAAGAAGAGAGATCTGGGTCTGAAGATGCAGTGGGATTAATGGTTCAAGATGGAATGCATTTTGAAAAGCGGGTACCCTTACGCTATGGGTAATCTTTCTATTTAGATCAATATGTGTGCAATACCACATCTGGTTAGGCAGCCATCAGGGCCCGCATTTACGGTATTGTTTTTGAAAAGCAAGTATGGCATCAACTATGATATGAGATATTGTTGTTGTATGCAGAGTCATGTGGCATGAATTATGTTTTATATTAAAAAGTATATTATCTATGTACATGTATGGTATTAAAATATCAAATATAAAAGCATGATGTTGCTTACTTTGGTGCCTGAGAGCATTATATGAATTCTCACATTAAAGAACAAAGCAGGGAAATTAGAAAATATGATTTAGGTTAAAAGGGGGATACATTTAGCAAGGTTACATGAGAGGACGAAAACAGTTTTTCATTTTGATGAATTTTTGATAAACAGTCAAAATGGAAAATGCATGGTCAAGATGGCAATGAGTCATGACCTTTCAGTTCCAGTCAATTGAGTGCCATGTTTTAATGTATTTCAAGCATATGATTCCTAAGATCTTGTCGTACCGACAATGTCCTACCACCAACTAGTTCACGGTCATGTTAATACTGCGGCCGACCCTAATAACCGACCCAAACCTTGTGATCAACTACCCTCAGCAGTTATACTGCACCCTATTTTTGCTAGTAAATAATGTGATAAGTGCCAGACGTGTCATAGCAAATATACCTACGTTTTTGTAACATGGAAGCTTTTCACTCTCTTAAACTAAAAATGTATTTTAGATACACTACGCAGAATTTTAAAAACATATGTCCAATTAATTTATTGAATTAAAATCTTTTTTGATTATGGAAATCTACTCCTTACACATTCGATAATTTTTTAAGATCAACAAGGGACAATAATGATATCGGACATGAGATCAATAAATATCAACATTGGCCTTAGTGATATGGGATATGGACATTACTGAAAATCGACATGGGACATGGACTAGATAGTTGCATTGGAATTGGGACCCCTTCATCCAGGACCCCTATGTACATGTAAGTGTAACTGTAAGTATAGACCCATGCGGCAAGACAAAGGGGAGTGTCAAGACTGTAGGTGTGTCTACATTCAGTCATCACCACTTTGTGTGAGAAGGGCCCCTTCCTGCTGTGTGGGTCTGTAGTGAGTTGTCATGGGGCTGTATTATTTGAGGGGGAGGCTGACACACTACACCCGGTCTACATGTATGTATACTGAGTAGGGTCCTCCCCCCCTGCTCCTCCAGTTACCCACTACAGAGCCCTGCAGCGAGTCACCAGCACATTTATTTGAAAATTGTCTTTTTCCGTGTATAAGGCACACATCTCTTGAATTCATCTACTATAACATTGATCTAATGGAAAAAAATAATTGGGATGGGCTATTGATTCCTCAGATTAAATGAAGGGCATGTAAAACATGTCATTTTTGTCATTTTTTATGTTGTTTAGGGCTTTTTTGCCTTTGGACGGCCACAAAAGACAAAATCTTGGTCCAATACAAGTAAAATATTTTTCCCCCTGAAATGTTAGGATGTTTTCTCACAAATGCCAAAGGATATAAGCATTTGAAGCAAAAGTCTTAATTCTGTAAGCTTATAAAGCTTAAAAGGCCTGAAAAGACCAAATCTACATATGTGAGCAGCTCCAGTCATTAATTTAGTGGAGTTGCATCTGGACATTTAAACCGGCACATTGAACTGCGAAACTATACATATCCCCGAGGGCTTAAAAAGACCAGGCACTCATACAGTATTCTCATGGCCTCCTGCAATCTGGGCACTGCACAGGCTTTTCATTGAGCCCTACAGTATCCATCTCAATGTATTTTTACTTTCACTAAATCAATGCAAGTTGTTGGTGCAGTAATGATTTTTGTGTTAAAGCCATGATTAGTTTTCTACAAACTGACTGACCAAAACATTTCCTCTAAATCAATTGCCACCATCCAGTAACTCAGTTAGAATATCTGCATTTTCAATTAAAATCCAAATAATCGTATGATAATTATAAAAAATCAATCGTGATGTTAATTTTTTTAAAGCTTTCTTCAAAACAGACTTGCCACAAGCATGTGCTAAACAAAGTGTGAAAGGATTGTGAATGTTCACATCCTCCTTGCTATTTATAACCCATCCAAGTGCAAGGAGAGGATGGAAAGAATGAGGCTGAGTCTTGGGCTTTACAGTATAAAGGTTTTACTGCTGTTGGCTGCAGGTCTATAACAGTGCCATTAAACTTAAGGGCCCGTTGGTCAATCTCCTAGTCCGTTCTTCCTTAGTGAACTCTTATATTTGAGTGTACCAGGTGTAAGTAGGCTGCTGTAATGTATTTCATAGAGGTACTTTCTGTAGGATGGTGATTTATTCTTCAATCACAAAGTTTAGTGGCTGCATTATTGGACACAGTGCCTTTATAGGTTACCTCTGGAAAGTTAGCCCAAGCAACCTACCCTCACTCTTTCTATGAGCAACAAGATGGCTGCTCACATCAAGTAAGCCTAAAGCACTGCCCAGGTCCAAGGGGGGGGGATATAAAGCGGTAGGAGATTGGCCAGAGGAATATCAAAGTATGAACATGCACTGACCACAGATAGGAGGAGAGGGTGTGGTAATTCCTGAGACTCCCTAGTGCCCTCCTCACTACAAACACTTCACAAAACACCTTGAAGGACCTCAAAACTCAGGACCTGACAAGGTTACATGCACTTACCAGAGGCACACATTCCATACAGTACCTATCAACTTTCTTGGTGTGCAATTGTGTAGCTGTGAGCATGTGTCATACAAGGAATCCCCTTAGTTGGGAGATCCCTTTAATATATGAGCTGAGTAAGTCTTGAGGTCTTGTAGTATAGTTGGTATTTATTACAAGTTGACAGCAACAGTACAGTAAGTACAAAGTAGGTTCCACTCAGTTACACCTATCCACACAATAGTATAGGACTAGTAAGTATGCCCTAGAGTCAAGGGGTCCTGCACACTGTCTGATAGTTGGGCATAGTAGGGCATAGCCTATAGCCTTGTTCTCAGTCAGTGGAGGGAGCTCCTTGCTCAGTGCTGTCCTAGGGTGAAGTGATGATGGTAGCTGGGAGGCTGGGGTTTATAAGGGGCCCAGCCCTCAGCTTGGTCTAGACAATGTTAGAGGGCTTGTAACTGTCAGGGAGACAGTCACACAATACCCCTCCATAGTCTGAATACCCCTGTTAGTGTACATCAAGGGAGGTGACCCTTATGTTGGTCTGTGGGAACAATGGTCCCCCTAGCTAACAGTGGGAAACAATGTGCGGGATGAGCGTCGCCTGCCGGCGACGGGAGTGCCGACTGGAGCGCCGCCTATGCGGGCCGGCGGCGGGAGTAGCGTCGGCTGTTATGCGGGCGCCTACGGGAGCCGCCCGCGCCGTCATACATGACAGGTGCCTCCCCCTCGGAGAAAAGGACAACTCTCCGTCAGTTGTCATTCCATCTAAAAATTTGGGGTGAATTTTGGAATTTTGTCCACAATTTTTGGTGGCAAATAGAATTTACCTTTTTGTTTTTGATTTTTTTTTTTTTGATAGTGAAGTACACTTTTTTTTGTAATATAGATGATGTGAGAGTATGTAAATACCAAAGGTCTGGGGAGAAATTTGGTTTGTGCTTGGCTAGTCATCTACATTATATACAGTGTAATCTTAACTATAAGGTATGTAAACCTTCTTTGTACCAACTTGGTACTTTCTTAATCACATATTTATACAGTGTAGTAATATTTTGTGTCTTTATCTGACACTTTTCAAAATCATTGTTTGAATTATATACACAGTATGGTACATCTTTGTCTTAATTCTAAAACATGATGAAAATGTGTTAACAAGTAATAGGCTGTCTTTGGTGATAGGTGCTTTTGTGGAACTGAGTGGATTTTGATATATCAATGTTCACATGTGAATACAAATATACAGGGTATAATGTAAATTATGCAAAATCTTATGATAATCTTTTACAAACTTTTTTGTTTGATACCAAAAAAACCAAGGCCACTTTCGTCTGAAAGTAGGCCAACCGGCTTGAAGTTTGTTTTCTTATTTCTAGATAGCGCTTATCTATGGATTTGCGTGATATAGCAATCAGTAATGTACATTTTATGCATAGTTATGTGCTTATCCGGTGGCGGATAAGTGTTCATAATTGTGTCGTCTGACATTTTGCATTACTTAATTTGTAAGTTTGTATGTACAAATACAGTCCTTTTTATGCAGATATTTTGTCCTTATCCGGTGGAGGGTAAGTGTTCATAATGTCATAAAAATGACTCGGTATCTTGTTTCTGCATTGATAGTTGAATCTTACAAGATTCTTGGTGTTGGCAATTTGCAACTTGTGGATCTACACTTTGATCAGAAATGTCTTTGCAGTGGGCCGCTGCTGTGAGATTTAAGTCTTTTTGTGTAGTATCCTAGGGTTAGTCAGCGGACTATCTCCCTTTTTGCTTCATGTTTTTCTGTAAATAGTCTTACATAATACAAAGGTATACAGTGTAAAATACAGTGCAATACAGTGTTATATACAAACATGTTAGATTAGCAATTTAATTTGTAGTAAATACAATTTCACACATATATATATGCATGTTTGAGCAAGTTTGACATGGTTAAGAGTACGCAATTGTTTTTGTAAAACTTCAATTTTTCAAAATTGGCTGTTTCATTTTGGGATACCTTAAAATTGATTCCCTGATACTACTGACACACACTGAGACCTTGATTTGACCTTGGGATTGTGAGAGTTTGAAAATTTTACACCTTGAGCAGATTTTTGAGTGGCACCTTGAGTCTATTGTGTCATGGGGTGCAAGATGCGTCGTGTGCCGCGGTGACACCGGTGGCTGACACCTTGGGTGAGCAGATCATGTGCCTTCTCATGGACTTGTCACCTGAAGTGAGGGGATCACTTCAGAGGGTGAACAGTGTCATTTGGGGGTGGGGAGGGGTTATAAAGGCTGTGTAGACCACAGTAGGATCACTTATTCCTTGAGTACCCTTGAGATAACACAGTATGGCGCATATGGCAATTTTGGAGGACGAGTTGGAGGCTGTACCTGAGGTACCTGCATATCTCCCTGAGGCCTGGCTGCAGGGTGACATGCAGGCCTTAGACCTGTGTTTAGGTGATCAAGACACCTTGGAGGGGCTGACACCTGGTACTCCTTTTAGGAGTATTTTGAGTCGGTATGACTCTGTTAGGACGCAGTGGTTGTATAAATGTCAAAATAAACGGTCCTTTTCAGGGCCAACCAACTTTTCACAAAAGTTTTGGTCAATCTCAATCCTGTATAATTGTGCTTATTCTTCCCCATGTACTCTCTCACTAGTTACAGCTGTAGGTGGTTGGGTGAGTATGGTGAGTACATTTTGAATGTATTGGTGCTCTCTCTTTGGTCGTCAATTATGATGTTTTCCAGCTTTGACTCATGGGTATCCATGGTAACGGGCTGGGGTGAAATGTCATTTTGTAGTAACATGGCAAAATCTAGGTTAGGTTCCCTGAGCGCTGGTATTATGCTGAACCTGGCACGCCATGGTAGATTGATATTTTCTGGCAGTAAATATGCGGTCTCTCCTTTCTTAGTAGTGATTACTACTGGTCCATTCCATTCAAATACTAGTCTTGGGAGAGGGTACATTTTTATAATCATATCTCTGTATGTTGGGGCTGAAGCTTTTATAATTGTATCAAACTCATGTGGCACTGGACGCAAGGGGAAGGAGAAGTTGGTGTCTCCTTTGTAGACTTTTAGTACTACTGTGGGATTTGTCCTCTTGGTGACTTTTCCCTTTCCACAGTGCTTGGTTGCCATACTCTTTAGATATTTGGTCAGCCTGTAGGCTGCGTAAATGGTGAGTGTGAATAGTATGGCTATGATAAGAGTATGGGTCTCATGGATAGTTAGAATAGGGGTGGGGCCCTGTTCTATTGGTGCCGTGGTGGTGTCCTTCTTGTATAGGGTTTCGAAGGCTTTTTCCATAGGCTTCTCTGTGACAAATCTATATGCTTTTGCAGTTGGCATATAAGCTAGTAGTGTGGATCCTCTGTGCATTTTGAATAGGGTGTATGTGGCCAAAATTGTAGCTATAACCGAAAGTATCATTGGTATGATGGATGCTGCTGGATGCCGTGCAAATTTGTATAGATAGGACTCTATTTGTCTATTTTCCAGTGGCTTTGCCAGGCTGGAGGCATCATCTAGCAGGGTTTTTGCGAATGGGTTTAGGTCTAGTAATGTTGATTCATCAATATTACTTGATTTCCTTAACATATCCAGTGTCCTGGATAGGTTGACCTTTGGAAAAGGTGGCAGATTTGCCTTGGAGTCTGGTCCAATTTCTTTGATTTCATTTAGAGCCGCGAGAAAAGGTAGGTTTATAGTCTCCAAAGCATAGTGAAATGAAATTGTAGTGTTGCATGGCAACCTAGAATTTGGTAGTGAATAGTGATCTATATTCACTGTACATAGGCATGGTACACCTATGATTGAGTGTGATGGTGCTTTGTGAGTAGTAGCTGGTTTCCCGTGACACGTAACTGTGTAGGTGGGAGAATTTGTGGTCACAAGATATTCATCTTGTGAGATGGCTACAGCGTGTGAGATAGGTCTCTTCAAGGGTGAGATAGTAAATTGGCACATTTCCTTGACTTGCTGAGCTTGGTTCAAATAAATTGCTACTGTGCATGTAGGTACATGTCTATGGATTCTCGGGCTAGTTTTGGTACAAATTTTGATCTTAGTTCCTGGACAGGTTAGCATATCTGCATTTGTTAGTTCAATAAATAGTGAACCATCTTCAGAGATAGCCAAGAATTTGACATCAGTAATTAATTGGGTTACTCCCTTTGTAGGTGTCTCCTTGGTGTTGATTGGTACTGGTGTAGTTACCAGTTGAAATACTCTGAAGGTGGAGACGGTGGATGCTACAATGATATCCAGGTGGATGTATATGTGCCGTTCCGAATAGGTGTAGGATATCATTCTTTGGGAATAATAGTAGTCAAGGTCAGTTATGGCGACCTTTGATCCTGGTGAGTGTATTCTGAGTGTCATGTCCAGATCATTCAGATGCTCCGTTAGTTCAGCTGGTGGTACTATGTCAGCAGTCATAATGCCTGCTGATAGCATCCTGAGTGCTGATGTGGTGCGCTGCAATGCTTGCAGATAGTTCATTCTTGCTACAATGATGGTGAGTGCATCAGTTAAAATTTGGATCTTCCTTCTTTGTGTGTGCTCGTGATTTGCATAAGTGTTCAGAGATGTGGTCATATTTTGAGCCCATAAATTCATATTTTGGCCTAGAGTGTTCATGGTTTGGTCTAGCATACTTTTATCCTTAACATATGCCTTGACAAATTTGTCTTGGCGTTGTGTGACCTTATCAATTAATATAGCTGCTTCTTTGTCTTGCTTGGAAAAAGCTTCTAGAATGCCGTCTATGTTCTTTATCTGGTCCATGACCTCTTTGACGTCATCTAGTGTGGCAAGACCTATTGCTCCTCTGAAGAGTGGGGCTAGGAACCCAAGTGGTGCTCTTCTGTACCTTCCTTGACTATTAATTGGATTTGATAGGAACAAATGGATGGATGCTAAGGTAGAGTTAATTTCCTTGTCTGTTATGTCTATTAACAGATCTAGTTCCCTTGCTTGCTGCAATATCTGACTGGTAGAACTGTCGTCATGCAGGGTAGGAAATGTCAGTGCCATAACCTGGTCCAGTATTTTGGTTTCGGTCTCTGGTGGAGCAGGTATATGGTATGGTATTGCCAATATCATGGTTGTGGTATCGTGCCCATTGACCAATGGTTCAGGTAATGGCTCATATATGGCTCCAACGTTCTGTCTAACGGTGGGCACATATGTGATGGCTTGAGAAGTGGCCATCATCACTAGTAGTAGGATTGGCTTTAGCATGCCTGAAATATAAAATATATTCTATGTCTTAGTAAGACTTCTACTAGTGTTTTTGCAATATACTTAGGTTTAAATTGGTTTGCTGATTTTGTGAGCTATCCTTTTTGCTTATCTGAAGTATCCACTTGGCACTGCCTCTGTGTACATAGTTTTTGAGAGCAGAAATCCTGGTTGGTCCCAATAGTAATAAAATGATCAATGTAGTGTTTGAACTGTACCTTTTTCCATGATCAAGCTAGTGTTGGCTTAATGTCCAATCTGTGCTAGAGTCCTTTCCCAAGATTGTAGTAACTGGGTATGATATTGTAGAGTGGGTGTGGTCTGCTTTCTGACAGAGTCCCTCCTGCTATAGGAGAACTGGTATGGCTAGGACCAGCTGGTGTGTACCTGACTGCTGCAGGAGTAGAACTGGTGAGTTGGCTATGGAGTCAGGGCCTCTTATGTAGCCCACCCTACCCTCATCCATTGAGGGCATGGCTTTGTTTCCCTGATGGCTTGTACAGGCCATCAGTGTCAGCTTGTCTGACTGGGTAATTATGTCTGGGGTAATTAGTGTGGACCACCTGCATCTGTGGGGGTTTGATTTCCCTGGCAGGTGTGTGGGTCCTTTGAAGGGTAAGGGTGTGTCTAGACAGTAGTCTCTTGGCATAGCACGCTCTGTTTCATGTACTTTACAGGATTTAGGTTCAAACATTTTCATTGTTGCATTCTTTCAAGGATGCTAGCCTTTGATGCAAAAAGATGATAATTGTGGTTTCTTCAAGCTTGGGTTGCTAATCCCTTTAGGTAGTCTCTTTTGGCTTTTGTGTGTAGCCTTTTGGGTTTCAGACTTCAACCCTGTAGTAATCTGTCCTTTGATTCTACTTTGTGTGCACATTGTTTTTGTAACCTATATAGTGTATATTGTCTTTTCTGTCCTTTGTGTGGGTTCATATCCTATGCTGATATGAAATTCCTACTTATCATTCATGATTTGGACAGTTGTTGGAAAATTAATTTCCTTCATATAGAGTGTATATACTTATTTGACTATTATTCATAGTCTGTGGGTATAGATATTCCATATGATCATGTCTATATATAAAAGTAATTTACTTAGATATTCTCCCTTGCCTGGAGTTTCTTTTCACCTTGTGGTGGGCTGGTCTGGGTACTATTTGGTTTAGACCAACTGACTCTTTGGTGAGTGTGATTTGGGATTTATCCCTTGTTATCCTGTGGATAAACTTTGAGGTGTGGGGAATGAGTCTGTGTGCAAACTCATTTTTCCTCAGTGTTGTGACCTTTTTGAGCCTATCAATATGTACTGGTCTGGGGACTAGTAGGTTATTTGATAGGTTCTTCAACCTTGCGCTGGTTGGGGTTGGTCTTTCTGCAACAACATATGGTCCCATGAATAGGGGTTGAAGCTTCTTTGAATCTGTGGTCAACAGGATTCTGGGAATGTTGATATATACAATATCTAGTGGAAGTATAGCTTGTGGTGTAAGCTTTTTGTCATATCTTGACTTCCTTCCTTCTTGTAGCTTTTTGACTCTGTCTATTGCCTTT